>CM053027.1:50519085-51114085 GCA_028564925.1 Lithobates sylvaticus | reverse complement strand
CTTTCTTCTTCGTCGCCGCCGTCCGGGGTCTTGTTCCGACTTCGGGGGTCTTGTCCCGCTCTTCGGTTTTTCTGTCGCTGTCGCCGCCGCTGCCTTCTTCTCCTTCTTCTCTTCTTCTTCTTCCTTCCGATGTTGCCACGATGCTCTCTCTGGCCGCAATGGCAGAGAAGCGTGGTGTGGTGACTTATAAAGGGACAAGGGGCGGGGTCACCGGCAGATGTCGCATAGTGACCCCGCCTCTTATGATGTCACAGTCCCAACATCCCCCGGGACTGTGACTTCATAAGAGGCGGGGTCACCATGCGACATCTGCCGGTGACCCCGCCCCTTGTCCCTATATAAGTCGCCACACCACGCTTCTCTGCCATCGCGGCCAAACAGAGCGTCGTGGCAACATCGGAAGGAAGAAGAAGAAGAGAGGAAGAGAAGAAGGGAAGAAGGAGAAGAAGGCAGCGGCGGCGTCAGCGACAGAAGAACCGAAGAGCAGGACAAGACCCCGAAGTCGGAACAAGACCCCCGGACGGCAGCCACGACGAAGAAGAAAGCCGGGCTCCTCCGCTAGTAAAAGAGCTAACAGAAGATAGCGGAGGAGTCCGGCGAGAAGACCCCCCAAGACGGAAGCACTTGGAAAGCACAACTATATGGATTGGACCAAAATGAGGGACAAATGAAGAGGAATGGTGGACAGAGGGACATTGCTCCAAATCAGGGACAGCCCCTCGAAAACAGGGACAGTTGGGAGCTATGTAACTGCTACTACTGTTACTGTTGCTATTCTTACTATAACTGCTACTACTATATTACTACTACTACTAGTATTTTATTGCTGCTACACTTATTACAGACTATTATTGCTACTATTCTATTTCCACTACTACTTGATTACTGCTGCTACTTTTAGTATAAGGCTACTACTTGTAATGTTAACCCAGCCATACATGGATTGAAATTTGGCCGGTCCAGCAGGGACTGCCCGAAATTAGATTCATGTATGGGCAGCCTGATTGCACCCAAGTTAATCCATCAATCAACTTGGGTACGACCACGCTGTCAGGTTTTTGGCATGCGATTACTGCTGGCAGCTATAGCCACTAGTACTCATTGAATTCTACCAGCTGGGAAGGCTCCCAGCCCCCCTCCCTAGGCAGCCCATAGATTATTCAGTTTTCTTTGCATCCAAGAGAAAATAGCTTGAATGCCTCCCGCAGTGCTACTGTGTTCTGCCGGTGGTGGTGGGGAGCCTTCCTGGCTGGCAGAACATAATGATTACTGCTAGCGGCTATAGCCACCAGCAGTAATCACATGCAAAAAAAAAATCACAAAAATCTGACAGGTTGGTTGTACTCGTTGATCAATGGACTGACTTGGGTACAATCAGCCTTCCCATACATGGATCGTAATTCGGCCGGGCCCTGCTGAACCAAACGAATTTCGATCTATGCATGGCAGGCTTTACTGCTACTACTTTTACTGTTGCCGCTATTTCTCTATTACTGCTACCACTCTATTTCTGCTAGTACTCTACTACTACTACTCAAATTACTTCTACTACTATGATTATTATTATGATTATTATTAGTAATTATTATTACTATGTTGCTACTACCTCCTTATTGCTGCTAGTCTTACTAATACTGCTACTACTCTATTACACTACTGATCTAACTATAACTGCTACTCCTCTTACTTACACTGCTGCTATTACTGTTGTCCTAGGAATCTAATCAATACTACACAGATAACAATAGAAACCAGACAAAGGTTCTAATACTTGCTCACACTTTCCAAAACAAAACCATAAATGTTTGTGTTAGTGATATACACTCACCGGCCACTTTATTATGTACACCTTGCTAGTATTGTGTTGGACCCCCTTTTGCCTTCAGAACTGCCTTAATTCTTCATGGCATAGATTCAACAAGGTGTTGGAAACATTCCTCAGAGATTTTGATCCATATTGATATGATCGCATCACACAGTTGCTGCAGATTTGTCGGCTGCACATCTATAATGCAAATCTCCCGTTCCACCACATGCCAAAGGTGCTCTATTGGATTGAGATCTGGTGAGTGTTGAGGCCATTGGAGGACAGTGACCTCATTGTCCAGTGGTGAGATGATTGGAGCTTTGTGACATGGAGCTTTATCCTGCTGGAAGGAGCCATCGGAAGATGGGTACACTGTAGTCATAAAGGGATGGAGATGGTCAGAAACAATACTCAGGTAGGCCGTGGTATTTAAACGATGCCCAATTGATACTAAGGGGAGCAGAGTGTGCCAAGAAAATATCCCCCACACCATTACACCACCACCACCAGCCTGAACCATTGATACAAGAAAGGATGGATCCATGCTTTCATGTTATTTATGCCAAATTCTGACCCGACCATCTGAATGTCGCAGCTCAAATCAAGACTCATCAGAACAGGCAACGTTTTTCCACTCGGGGGTCCGACCACCGACCCTGAAGAGTCCGAATGGCCAAGAACCACGGCTGGACAACCGCAAGATCGTCTGCATGCACCATGAGATTGACTCGGGGCGGAAGGGGCGCCAGCCCGGGTCTGGGGAAGGAGCCTCCCGCCCTGCCGGGCGCAGGAAGACCAGGCTGCAGCGTGGAGACAAATGGCCCCCGGGGACCCCCCGCCCAGTCGGACGCCGGGAGGTACGGACGAACCGGGGAGGCAAGGGATGTTGGAGCAGAACAAAAACTGACAGAGGCTAGAGCGGGCGGCGGCCGCTGAGGAGATGCGCACACGAGACCTCCCCCGCTTCGCAGAGGACCTCCGCGCCGTCGACCGGGGACCACCAACCGCCGCCGACACCCCCGCCCGCCGCGTGAGCGGGCTCAGGTAAGGCGGCGGGCAAATCGCGGCCAGGGAGCGCCTCAGCTCCGGCCCGACCACCAGGCAGGACACCGCTAGCGGAGGGGGCAGTGCTGGCGACCGCCCGAACGGAGCCTGCACGGAACGAGGGCTCCGCGAGCGGCCCGCACGGGGAGAGCGGGTAGCCTGAGGCAAGGGGGGGGAACTCGAGAGGGGCCCCGGCGCGGTGACGGGGAGGAGGTGCCGCGCTTCCCATCTGAAGAGCACAGGCACCCGAGGAAGCCGGGCGGTGAGGGGGGCAGGGATCGTATGATTGTCCCGCAGGGGCTCTAGTACTGGGGCTCAGCCGAGAAGGCGGGCGGCCCGCCTCCGGGCCCTAAGTTCCACAGGAGGTTCGCAGGCAGGGGGGGGGGGGGGGTGAGGAGCAGGAGGGGCAGATGGAGCAGGTCCCTGGGATAAGAGGGAAAAAAGCCAGTCGGCCTGACCCAGAAGAGCCAGCTCACGGACCTTGGCCAAAAGGAGCTCGGTGTCCATGGCTGGAGGCACAGGGTCAGCAGTCAGGGTCAGCTCTTCCACGGATCTTCCAGAAAGGATCCAGAATTTCTGGGCGCGGCACTTTTGTTGAGCTCAGGCCCAGCCCCCCCGCACCCCCCACCAATCTTTAATGACCTTCTGGTCACTTTGACCCGCCCTGGACATGCCCCCATCAGTCAGGGCTCTCTTTCCTATGGGGGTCAAGAGGCCTTCACCACCATCTGAACCATTGATACAAGGCAGGATGGATCCATGCGCCAAATTGTAGCCTCAGTTTACTGTTCTTAACTGACAGTAGCGGTACCCGGTGTGGTCTTCTGCTGCTGTAGCCCATGGTATTCTGCATACCTTGGATGTAACGAGTGGGTATTTGAGTTACTGTTGCCTTTCTATCATCTGGAACCAATCTGCCCATTCTCCTCTGACCTCAACAAAGCATTTTCGTCCACACAACTGGATATTTTCTCTTTTTCGGACCATTCTCTGTCAACCCGAGGGATGGTTGTGTGTGAAAATCCCAGTAGATCAGCAGTTTTTTAAATACTCAGACCAGCCTGTCTGGCACCAACAACCATGCCATGTTTAAAGTCACTTAAATCCCCTTTCTTTGCCATTCTGATGCTCGGTTTGAACTTCAGCAAGTCGTCTTCACCACGTCTAGATGCCTAAATTCATTGAGGTTCTGCCATGTGATTGGCTGATTATCAATTTGTGTTACCAAGCAATTGAACAAGTGTACCTAATAAAGTGGCCAGTGAGTGTAGAGTAGAGTGTAGATACAAAAACATATCTGTGGTCAGAATACTTTCATGTTAATCGGCACCTATCCTTCAGTGTATCCGCCGTACCCAGTGACATATTGGATCATTATGATATCACTAGACTCTTATCCAATCATGTCCATCCTCTCTTTCTTCTGCTGCTCTTGTTCAGTATTTTACATCTATGTCACATTTATCACCAAATATTCAGCACATTCACTGGATCTGGGGGAAAATTTGTGCAATTCTATTTGCCTTTAGTAAATCAACCCCATAGGAGTTGCACCTCTGCAAGTGCAGTTGCTCCAAAGCTTAGTAAATGAGGGGTCTGCTGACTTCCACCATCCAATCATGCGCAAGCAAAAATGCATTTTTTTTTTCCTTGCATGCAATTGGGTATTATTTGCAAATTGAAGCTCTACCACATTTTCTAAGCTGCGGAGCAACTGCACTTGCAAAGTGCACAGTATGTTTACCTTTAGTAAACCCACCCCAATGTGTCCTATTCACACAGGAATGCAGCCTGGAGCTGAGCTGCAGTGATCTGTGATATAATGTAGACATGTTACTACAGCGCACTGGACAGGACCACACGTCACTGTACAGCATGCAGTGCATCGCGCTGCTGTACAGAGAGAGATATAAATGAAGTGTCACTTTTGTGCACTTCAAATAAAGTTTAAAAAAAAAAAAAAAGAAGAAGCTGCGTGATTTGCTGAATCGCACCCCACACTGCCCCTCCCTACCGCAGCTGGAATGGACAGCAAAAACGCTGCGGTTTAATAGATGCGACCGCTGACTGTTTGTTTTTTTCTTTTTGTTCAACCAGTAGGGTGATGGATTCTTCCATCCATGGAAATGAGGTGGATGTGCCCCCTTCAGGACATTGTATTCTGACAGTGGCACCCACAGCTGTCAGAACACAATGATCGGAGGCTGCAGCCGCTGATCACAAAAGTTTTCTAACTTGTCTTTTTTAACAAACGTCTATCAGATAATTGATTTTCTGTCAACCAGCAACTAAATGAAAATCGGCTGGTCCTGCTGAACTGTCCACATTTCAATCAGTGTATAGCCTGGTTAAAGAGGAACTGCAGTCTGCTCACAGAATGTGTAATAAAAACACCTTTGCCATTCTGAAGCTTCCCTCCAACCACTCTGCATATTATTTTATATATACTGTGATTCTGTACTCGCCAAATATGCTGCAGAAATGCATAGCTCCCAACTGTCCCTGATTCCAAAGGGACTGTCCCTGATTTGGAGCAATGTCCCTCTGTCCCTCATTCCTCCTCATTTGTCCCTCATTCTGGTCTGATCTATATAGTTGTATATAAAATGCACTTTTTATCTTTAAAAAAGTCTTTCCCAATTCTAAACCTTTTATCCAATTTCTAAATTGCTGCATTTGTACATTTTAAAAGCCAATATAAAGGAATGGTAGAGGTAAAACAAGCACTTATGGATTTAATGAAATTTTTTGGGGGGTTAATTCTCCTTTAAGGGGGGTGTGGCAGGGGGCGTGTCCTACATACAATTGCTAGTAGGTGTCCCTCATTCCATCTCAAAATGTTGGGAAGTATGGAAATCTCCCTCCACTAAATCTCCCTCCACTGCAGCCATTTTAACTGTGGGCAGCTGAAGCTGTTACCTGTTCCCTTCCTGGATTCACAGACACACACCTCCAGCTCTGCAGCTCTCATTGGCCCTCTTATGACTCACCCCCCTTCCCAGGGCGTAGCTATAGAGGGTGCAATAGTCGCAATCGGCCCAGGCTGCGGGGGGCCCGTGCGGCTCCCCTGTCAGTTTTGTATACACTTGTGTGAGCCGGAGTCGGGGGGCGGAGCTGGTGGTCCTAGGTACGGAAGACTGCTTACCTCTTGACTTTACACTCTGGATGCAGCTAGCACCAGGCTGGATAGGAGGGCTGGCAGGGCGGCATATAGGAGAACCAATCTCCTCTGTTCTCCTCCTGTCTCCTGCAGGTCTTTGCAGCAGCAGGATCAGTCATCCTATATGCCGCCCCGCCCGCCCTCCTATCCAGCCAAGACACAAGCAGTCATCCGTACCCAAGACCGCCAGCTCCGCCTCCCAACTCTGCCCCCCCCCCACCCTGGTTACCGCTTCCTGTCTCAAGGCTGTTCCTGCCGCCGGAATGGTAGGAGAAAAGCTCCCTGCCCAAGGCTGCTCCTGGTAAGCCACAAACTCTCTGTCATAGGAGAGAGTAAAAGAATGCACTGCCCAGCGAGTATACACTGCTCCCTCCCAAACGACCCCCCCTCCCATCATGCTGTCCCCCCACACTGCCCTTCAATGCCTCCCTCCCATCAAAAACTGTTTAAAAAAAATATATATACAGTATATATGTAAAAAAAAAAAATTATTAAATAAAATGTTAAAAAAAAAAAAAATGACTGACCCCATTCTCTGCCCTACTGACCCCGTCCACTGCCCTACTAACCCCGTCCATTGCCCTACTGACCCCATCCACTGCCCTACTGACCCCGTCCATTGCCCTACTGACCCCGTCCACTGCCCTACTGACCACGTCCACTGCCCTACTGACCCCATCCACTGCCCTACTGACCCCGTCCACTGCCCTACTGACCACGTCCACTGCCCTACTGACCCTGTCCCCTGCCCTACTGACACCGTCCACTGCCCTACTGTAAAAGAAATATATATACAGTATATATGTAAAAAATAAAATTATAAAATAAAATGTTAAAAAAAAAAAATGACTGACCCCATGCTCTGCCCTACCGACCCCGTCCACTGCCCTACTGACACCGTCCACTGCCCTACTGACCCCGTCCACTGCCCTACTGACCACGTCCACTGCCCTACTGACCCCGTCCACTGCCCTACTGACCGCGTCCATTGCCCTACTGACCCCGTCCACTGCCCTACTGACCACGTACACTGCCCTACTGACCCTGTCCCCTGCCCTACTGACACCGTCCACTGCCCTACTGTAAAACAAATATGTATACAGTATATATGTAAAAAATAAAATTATAAAATGTTAAAAAAAAAAAATGACTGACCCCATGCTCTGCCCTACCGACCCCGTCCACTGCCCTACTAACCCCGTCCATTGCCCTACTGACCCCGTCCACTGCCCTACTAACCCCGTCCATTGCCCTACTGACCCCGTCCATTGCCCTACTGACCCCGTCCACTGCCCTACTGACACCGTCCACTGCCCTACTGACCACGTCCACTGCCCTACTGACACCGTTCACTGCCCTACTGACCACGTCCACTGCCCTACTGACCCCGTCCATTGCCCTACTGACCCCGTACATTGCCCTACTGACCCTGTCCACTGCCCTACTGACCACGTCCACTGCCCTACTGACCCGTCCATTGCCCTACTGACCCCGTACATTGCCCTACTGACCAGGTCCACTGCCCTGACATGACTGACATCATTCCCAGTCCACACTAACACCACTGCCCGAACTAGGGTTCGCAGTTGTGACTGGGCCCTGGCCTGCCGCCACCATGGCGAAGCCCAAGACTGAAGGACTGCACAACATGTGAAAGGGATCCGCTGTGGGCCATAAAGGGTCATGGGATCAGTTGGAAGGGCTTTGGGCTCGGAGGCAATGGCTCAGGTCAGAGGTTGGGGGGCCCTTCATGATTTCTTGCACCAGGACCCTGAAGGTTCTAGCTATGCCTTTGCCCCCTCCCTTCCTGGCAAACTCTCATGAGAGTGAGAGAGAGAGCTGTGCATGATGCTATAAGCCTAGGCTAATGACTGGACAAGAAACAGTAAGTGGGCTGTACAAGGTATTTACTGGCAGGAAAAAAAAAATGTAATATCTAAAATTAAAACAACAAAGGCAGAGGATTTAATAGATGGAAGAAATTACTGAAGTTCTGCTTTAAGTTTGCAGGGGACAGCACCAGAGACAGGGTAAGTATTGCAGCACAAGTTCTTTTTGTTTTTTGCTTTGCATTGGGCAATGAATTAAAACAACAAAAACAATCCGGAGTTCAGCTTTAAATGAAAGTATTTTTTTTTTTTTGCATTGCAAGGACTGAACATCCGTTCTCATGGTCCATCTTGTGCACAGATCCTCCCACCCTCATCCTCTCCATTCACATGCCTAAACAGCCCCATCCACATGCCGCTCACAAGCTGCAGAGAATTGCCATAATAGCCGATGAAAATAGCCCAGAACAGCACTAGACCCATTAAGCGTCTATTATAACCTGCGGTGGAACCTCTCTATTCAGAGGGTGGGAATTACAGCTTAATAAGAAAGGTCAAGAAGTTATAGGTGGGGCACAAGGATTCCCCTTTCAATAGGGCCTAATTTGGTCACAGTTTGATGATGACAATTAAACACGTCGTAACTAAGTGCCATCAATGTATAATTCAGCTGCCTCCTGTGTTCCTACACTTGTTTTACATTTTCCTGCCGACCTTCATAATAGGGTTTTATTACGGGGAAGGAGGGCTTCTGGGTCCTCAGACTAATGCCTCAGTTCAGATTGCGGCAGATAAAATAATTAAAGCAAGATTCTGCATTTCTCACCAATTTGATGTTCGGAGGGATGGCATTAAAATAATCTGAATTCTAAAAACGTTTCGTAGTGTACGTATTATTCATCTCGTTCCACAAAGCCAGCAAAAGCTTATGGAGTTTCCACTGTATGCAGTAGGAAAACTGTAGACAGATGGGATGGTGGGATGGTGTGTTCAAGTAAACATTCCATTATGATCTCTGGATTACTGAAGACGACGGTAGATAGACCATCGTGCCAGAGAACAAACAAAATGTCAACATTATAGAAAAGTCTGTACAGGAATAACAGAACAAAATGGTATATATTCTTTTCTGGGGTTTTTTGCTTTCCCCTGGATCAACTGTGGGTATAGGATTGTTTATATAGGATTGTATGATTTTTAGAATATTTTATTTTATTTTAATTTTTTTTCTTTCCCTTTTATTGCTTGAACTAGATGGACTAACTATATATATATTGGAAGGCCGGGTACCGGCCTGAAGTTATGGGAGGAGCCCGGAGGGTATTTAAGCAGCCCAAAGGCCGCCGGTCTTTGTCGGTTTCCTGTGCGTGATATCTGATACGTCAGACATCTAGGACCGACTCGTTCGAGACAAGCGCTGTTGGTGCCGGTTCGTGAGCTCCGTTTTCGTCTGTCCGTCTCCTCTTGTTGCAGTCCCGCGTCCGTGTTCGTAAGTCGTGTTGTCCCTTCGTGTCGCACTCGTGTCGCCGAGTCGCAGTTTCGTACAAAGAGTCTGGTTCGGCGGTCGCAGGTAGGGCTTCGGCTCCCATGTTTTACGTTCTCATGCACTGCTTATCATGTCACTAAACTGTGGTCTGCGTAGCTCACGAACCACGCGCTGCTTGTCTCGAAAAAAACTAAACACTTACTCGCACGTTTTTGGTTGTACACGATCGGGAGCCATCTTGCGGCACGCACATTCAGGGCCGCCCGCCACTACATTCCGACCGATGCCGCATCCGGCACTCAAGGGTTCCCTTTCGCGGTCGTGCCACGCAGTCTTCGAATCGTTCAAACGTGACTCATGCACTGGTGCCGTTCGCACTCACACGTATTGTTCATGTCCTGCCATTATTCGAATCGGTGGCGCCATCAAGCGTGCCGAATCGCTATTCACATTCCGAAGCACTGTTGGCATACTAATTGTACAAATCACTTCGACCGTGTCGAAACATTTCACGTGTTAGCATGACAATCATTTCATCATTTCAAACGTGGCCAACGTATCAGGCCATTCGGTCATGCTAAGTCATTTCGCATCAGTTGCAACAGGGTGTTCATGCCATCGCTTCCATCTTGGTCCGGTCGCATCCATGCATGCTCCGATCGGGGCGACCCAGATGCACGACTACCCGGCCTCATTTCGATACATGCGCCAAGGGCAGAATCACATCACTGGTTACGTACGATCTTGATTCTTGCCCCTGTCATGGTATATCATTTCGGTCACCTTACCACGCCCGGCTTGTATGCAGTCACTTCCCTTGCACTGATTCGGGTCGGCGTGCCCCAGGCCGGCCTCATTTCAATACATGCGCCAAGGGCGGAATCGCATCACTGGTTGCGTACATTCCTGATTCTTGCCCCTGTCATGGTATATCATTTCTGTCACCTTACCACGTCCGGCATGAATGCAGTCACTTCCCCGCACTAATTCGTGTCGGCGTGCCCCAGGCCCGGCCTCATTTCTATACATGCGCCAAGGGCGGAATCACATCACTGGTTGCGTACATTCCTGATTCTTGCCCCTGTCATGGTATCTCATTTCTGTCACCTTACCACGCCCGGCATGAATGTAGTCACTTCTTCGCACTAAATTCGTGTCGGCGTGCCCTAGGCACGGCCTCATTTCAATACATGCGCCAAGGGCGGAATCGCATCACTGGTTTGCGTACATTCCTGATTCCTGCCCCTGTCATGGTATCTCATTTCTGTCACCTTACCACGCCCGGCATGAATGTAGTCACTTCTTCGCACTAAATTCGTGTCGGCGTGCCCTAGGCACGGCCTCATTTCAATACATGCGCCAAGGGCGGAATCGCATCACTGGTTTGCGTACATTCCTGATTCCTGCCCCTGTCATGGTATCTCATTTCTGTCACCTTACCACGCCCGGCGTGAATGAAGTCACTTCTTCGCACTTAATTCGTGTCAGCGTGCCCTAGGCACGGCCTCATTTCAATACATGCGCCAAGGGCGGAATCGCATCACTGGTTTGCGTACATTCCTGATTCCTGCCCCTGTCATGGTATCTCATTTCTGTCACCTTACCACGCCCGGCGTGAATGAAGTCACTTCTTCGCACTTAATTCGTGTCGGCGTGCCCTAGGCTCGGCCTCATTTCAACACATGCGCCAGGGGCGGAGTCGCAAAAAAAAAAAAAAAAAAAAAAAAACTTTGACTCTTGTCCTTGTCATGTTATATAATTTCTGTGTCACCTTACCACGCCCCGGCGTTAATTGGTCACCTGCCTGTACGAATTCGCGCCGGCGTGCCCTTAAAAAAAAAAAAAAAAAAAAAAAAGAAAAAAGAAAAAAAAAAAAAAAAAGGGGAGCTTGGAGTCGGACCCGGTGGCAGCTGGATGTCACAGTTCGGCCTCAGCAATACCCAGGCAGTTAGCCTCGTTTCACGGTTGCCTCATTCCTGTACGTGCTCCAGAGTCTGGCTCTCAGGCACCCCCCATACGGTACGAACAGGCCGGGCCCTGTCACGGGAAGTTCGTTCAGTTAAGGCAACATGTCAAGTCAGTCATTAGTGTTGTCATCTGTCATTTGATCCCACAGCGGTCTCGGCAGTCGACTTAAGTCACTATCGCCTGTTGTTATCATCTACGTTGGGTTCCGTCGCTCTGGACGGCAGCAGTTAGGCTCTTAAATAGGTACTTTCTCTCACACACTCTCAGGTCAGTCGGATTCAGTAGGTCCACCTGCACCAGCTTGATCAGGGTTCCAGCAGGTAAAAAAAAAAAAAAAAAAACGCAGGGGCACGAGGGGCTCCTGCTTTCTCATGGCAGGTACGTAGATCAGAGGTGACACATTCAAACTCATTGCTTGTCACCTCTTTATAGGCCCAGCCTGCAGACACGTGACCAGTCTACTAAGTAACGGGTCTTGGCAGCCGCCATGTCATCAGTCGGCAGCGATGACCTCACCACCCCGCTTTCTCCGGCATCAGCCTCCGAGGCTGGCAGTGTCCAGTCCCTTAGGGCATGGACAATTCCCAGGCTGTCCGCCGAGCTGAGACGCAGAGGGATACCCTTCTCGTCCACGGCCAGGAAGGCGGAGCTATTCAGGCTCCTCTTCCCACCACCGGCCGCACCAAGCCCCAGCAGCCAGCAGGCGTCTCTGGAATCGATTTCAGCCGCCGTCGCTCAGCTACACACCCTCGTGTCCTCCCTGTCTTCCTCAATCGTTGAGGTCCAGGACAGGGTGTCTCGTCTAGAGACTAGCCCGGCTGCCACGGTTCCGGACCCTGCGGTGGTCCCAGCCATCAGTGCACCGGTCGCAGGTTGTGAGCTTGCCACGACTACCGTACACCCTTCCCACCTGGTGCCACCCAGCGTAAGGAAGGACATTTTAGAGGGCAGAGACGTTAACCTGGCCTCACTCATGATCTCGGTCCATGACTTGGCCGAGAACAAGGCCTACACCTGGGGGGACGTCTCGGTGGTTCTGAAAGCGAAGGATCCGAGGCTCAACAGAAAGCTCACGGTGCCCGAGTTCACGCTCGCTTTCGGCATGTTTAGGGATGTGCTGTGCTCAGCCTCCCCCGGCAGACGGGAGGAACCGGACCTCTACCTCCATTTGATCGTAGACCTGGGCCACAAATACGGTGGCTCAGCGTTCTACGACTATCATCGGTCCTTCTCGGCCAAAGCCGCAGCCAGATTCTCACAGTTTCATCTGACAACGGACTGGAGCGTAGTGGACACGGAGTTGTTCTGCCGCCACTTCGCGGGTCTTCGCTCCCCGCTATGTGCTGTCTGTCAGTCAGCGTCCCACACCACGGTCTGGTGTGCCAACATAGCCTCTGTCCATCCGATAGCTAGCACGGCCTCTACTAGCACGAGCCAGGCTCAGCAGGCCCCGGCGCAAGGACAAAAGGTGGACAAGTTGGGACGTCCGGTGCGGCTGGTTGGGGGAGCCGCCATTTGCAACAATTTCAATTACGGCTCCTGCAACTTCAGCCAGTGCCGGCTCTTGCACATTTGCACCCTATGCCAGAGGGCGCACCCCAGGATTCTATGTGAAGTCAAACAGAAGAACCACGACTAAGCCGGGTCAATGCCCTTTGGCTCGGTGTTTACTTGACCTCACACCCTACTCCGTCACTTGCCAGCTACCTCATCCAGGGTTTCACCGATGGGTTTCATACCGGGCTCGTCACCCTGCCCCACTCCACCCACGAATGTCCGAACCTACGCTCAGCAGCAACAGATGTGCCAGCGATTGACGTCCTTCTGCAGACGGAGTTGGATCGGGACTTCTTGATAGGCCCGTTCAGTCAGTCTCCCGTTAACATCTGGAGGGTTAGCCCTATCGGGCTTGTACAGGGAATAATTTTTCAAATAAAAACATCTGGTGTATGATCTGTCAGCGCCTCATTCTTCCGTCGCTCCCAGTCTCAACTCGCTCGTCCCCTCATCAAGTGGAGGGAGCGATATTGTTTCGCGACCAATTTGACCTTCGGGTCTAAGAGTAGCCCTTGGGCAGCCAGGGCAGATCTGGCCATGGGGGAACTCTTTCTTGGTAATTGGAACGGTGTGTCCCTGTTCATCCCAGTCGTGTCCACGCAGTCACCTCAGGTGGTGACCGATGCGGCGACATCCACAGGATGCGCCGCCATTTTTTGGCCATTTATGGTTCGCCGCCCCTTGGCCTCCTCAATTACTAGCCACACCAGGCTTCACTACCACGTCAGCCCTTTTTGAGCTCTTCCCTATCGTAGCAGCCGCTCACCTATGGGGTCACCATTGGTTTGGACAGACTGTGGCTTTCACGACAGACAATCAAGCCACAGCCAAGATCATCAGCAAGGGCAGGCCTAAATCCAGGCCCGTCATGTCCTTCCTCCGCAGACTGGTCCAGCTGTCCCTACAGCATCAGTCCAATGTTTACTGCTCATTCATTCCAGGGAAGTTTAACTCAGCGCTTAGGGTCATTCTCACCTAGCACTGTCACACAGCACGATACGCCAGTACGTGGCCGGGGTGCCGCACTACTTGTCGCATCAAGACCCCGCGAGGCCTTCGGTGTTCTCCTGCCACGCAGTGAGGGCTCTACCACGGGGAGTGCAGAAACACCAGCCGCCAGTCAGCCGAAGCGGCTGCCTACCACGGGGGAGATCTTCAGGGGAATATCTGACACCCTGGATAGGTCCCCTTTCGGTCTCCTCCTCAGCACCGTCCTGCAGGCTGCGATACACATGGCGTTTATGGGTTTCCACGGCCAGCGAGTTCACTCGCAGCCACCCAGCCGGTCCAGCCTTGCATAGAAGTAGTCTCTGTCGCCACCAGGATCACTACGTCCTTCACTTGGCGACATCCAAAACTCAGCAGCGAGGTTCCGGAGTAGATGTTCACCTGTACAGGACTCACAACAACTGGTGCCCAGTTGCCGTGTTAAACCGCTTGACGGCACTGCTATCCGACCGCCCAGGGTCCAGTCCGCTCCTGCCCTTTCCGGTATAACCCCTCAACTCGTCGCAGTTCGTGGAACATGTCCGGGTCCTTCTCGGCAATCTTCAGTTGGACCCCAGCCAGTACTCCGGGCATTCATTCCGGATTGGGGCGGCCACGACGGCCTCAAGACAGGGGGTTCCGGACCATGTGATCAAGGAACTGGGTCGGCGGAATCGGCCTGCTTCTCTCGCTACATTCCTAACCCACAGTTAGAGGTGGCTCAGGCCTTTGCTCGTCTTACTCAGCGACATTACCTTAACAAATAATTATCCCCTACCTGAAGGTTTTTGCCCCCTTATTTTGGTGTACCATACGGTAGACCAAGGCACACTTTCAGGTCTATTTCATGTTGGTGAGTTTTGTGTTGTTCCTATATGGTCATCTTTACTCATGTCGTCCGTAGGGCTCTAGACCATAAATTGGAAGGCCGGGTACCGGCCTGAAGTTATGGGAGGAGCCCGGAGGGTATTTAAGCAGCCCAAAGGCCGCCGGTCTTTGTCGGTTTCCTGTGCGTGATACCCACCCACCCTCCCCTTTTAAAAGCCTCTTCCAAGTATTCTTACCTCAGACCGAATACTCATTCCACATTATTCCATAACTACTTCTTATCATTCTTTATCTAGGGTATGCCCCCTTATTTTGGTGTACCATACGGTAGACCAAGGCACACTTTCAGGTCTATTTCATGTTGGTGAGTTTTGTGTTGTTCCTATATGGTCATCTTTACTCATGTCGTCCGTAGGGCTCTAGACCATAAATATATATATATATATATATATATATATATATATATATTTTCTTTTTTTTTTTTTCTTTCTTTTTTTTTTTTTTTTACTGATATGACAAATTTTTTTATAAATAGAAATGTATATATATATATATATATATATATATATATATACCGTATATACTCGAGTATAAGCCGAGTTTTTCAGCACATTTGTTTGTGCTTAAAGTGCCCGCCTCGGCTTATACGCCAGTCAAGCACTTTTCTGCAGAAAAGTGCTTGACATTTTCCGACCCGACTTTGGAGCCCCATATCTCGGGGCTACTTGGTGCTAGGAACCCCAAACCCAGTGGAACCAACACTACAACACCATTGAGGCTGCAAATGGGCATTGTTGACCCTCTTTTCCACTTACAGTAATTTCTCACCCTAGGCTTATACTTGAGTCAATACGTTTTCCCATTTTTTTGTGGTAAAATTATGTGCCTCGGCTTATATTCGGGTCGGCTTATACTCAAGTATATACGGTATATATATATATATATATATATATATATATATATATATATATATATATAAAAAAAATTGGCATAATTTATGATTTCTTGCCCATTTTTCAGAGAATATAAATAACACAAAAACTTTTCTAATAATAATTGTGGTGGTTTTAACCCTTTCTCAGCCTCTAGCGGGGGGGGGGGGGGGGGGGTCGGGGTAAAAGCATCCCGCTAGTGGCCGAATAGCGCCGCAAAATTGATGGTAAATCGCTGCTAAATAGCAGCGCTTTACCGCCGACTAACCTACCGCCCCAGTGTGAAAGGGGCCTAAATGCGATGGTTGTATCTGCTTAATTTTTTACTTCTTTTCTTCCTTTATTGTTCCCTCTTTATCTGGTCAGAAAAGCTGGTCATACACAAGTTTTAAAAGCATTCGTTCAATTTTCTAATTATTAATGGGGTCAAACTGATATTTGTTTTTGACCGTAGTGATGAGAGAATTCAAAGGAGGAGGATAGAAAAATGTTCTCAAATAAAATTTGAGCGTGGTTTTCCTTCAGGAAGGTCCATTCACTTTGAAATTTAAAGCGGTTCGGCACACATTTCATTTAGTAAATCTCTTTGCCTTCCAAATCAGGCAAAGAGTACTAAATGAAATGTGTTTTTTTTTTTTTTTACTTACCTTGTAATCGATGACTTCCTGTCTTCTGTCTCTTCGGGGGTGGGCGGGGTCTTGCGGGGATCCTCGTCACGCCGCACTGTCTCCTGGGATCTGGTGTCATTGATCCCAGGAGTCAGTGCGGGCATCTTCCGAAATCTCGCGAGATTTCGGCCACATCTTCCGAAACCTCGTGAGATGTCGGCAGATGTGCCGTTACTGCGCACCCGCGAGTAACGGCGGTGCATGCTGGGCCATCTAAAGTGCCTGTGGGGTTTCACATGCCCACAGGCAAGATGGCCCCCAGCACAAAAGAAGTAGATGAAGAACTTCATCGGACGAAAACCGGCGGCGATCGAGATGGAAGATGGAACAGGTAAGTCCCCCAATTGAGCTATATGCCCTTGGCATATAGCCCAAAAAAAACAACGAGTGCAGAACCGCTTTAAGAGAAAATAAAGTAAAAAAGCCTAAAAAAATAAACACAGTCACCACATCTAAGGACTGTCAAACTGCAAAATATTAAATTTTTGTTTTTGGGTTTGACACCTCTTCAAACGTGCAATTAAAGGAAAGTT
The DNA here is from genome assembly GCA_028564925.1 of Lithobates sylvaticus. NCBI lineage: Eukaryota > Metazoa > Chordata > Amphibia > Anura > Ranidae > Lithobates > Lithobates sylvaticus. The sequence continues at coordinate 51,097,286 of CM053027.1, read as the reverse complement.
GTATTTTAAATAAATCACATTTTTCCTGAGCAATTTTTGGGCTGAACATAGATGTTACAATTTTTGCAAAGAGTCCACAAATATTGATAACATTTCTTGGAAAACAATATATACCTACTGTATACCGTATATACTCGAATATAAGCTGAGATTTTCAGCCCTTTTTTTAGGGCTGAAAGTCCCCCCCTCGGCTTATATTCGAGTCATCGCTGTCTGCCTACATGAACAGCGTGTCATGCAGACAGACGGCAGTTTTCAAAAGCCACGCCTCCTCCTCGTCCGTGATAGGAGGAACACTATCTTTCCCAGCAGTAAGTCAGTGTGCAGAATGACGGACGTCCTGTCATTCTCATCTCATGGACGAGGATGAGAGGACTTCCGTGATAGGCGGAACACTGCACACTGACTGCTGGGAAAAAAGTGTTCCTCCTATCACGGACGAGGAGGAAGAGGAGGCGCGGTTTTTGTAATATTGGAATGACGCCTTACACGCTGTGGGGGGACAGAGCGGGACTGCATCGGCTGCAAAGTTGGAAGCCAGATCGTACAGGGAGGGACACAGGACCTGCGGATCTGCGGATCGGCAGATCGGCGCAGATCGGCACAGGTAGGCTGCAATGGGGACACGGGGGTCTGTACAGGGGACATTGGCTGAGAGCGCTGATCGGGAGCCAGCCAGGCTGCTGGTTTTCCAGCATGCTTTTGTTGCACCCTTCACATAGGTAGGTGCTAGAGGTTAGGATTTTTGGTAGTGCAGGAAAATTAAAAGCTAAAAGCTAGACCTGTTTGTTTTTGGTTTGTGTGGGCTGGGATTGGTTCAGAGTAGCAGCTGTGACTCACAGACAGCATCACTTCGCTGTTATCTCCCTCTTTCTTCTAGAGGATTCTAGAAGAGAAGGAGGGGCAGAGAGGTGGGGTCTGGGGAGTCTCAGGGAGCCCTGACCAATCCCCAATTAGGATTGGCAGGGGGCAGGCCTCCTTGAAATACCCAGGGTCAGCCAAGCTGGGGAGGAGTCGTCAGGGTGGAAGAACTGAGGATGGAGTACTAGGCTGTCGGGGCCTTTGAGGGAGCTTCCCAGTCTGGAGGGGGGTGACCTTGGGCCTGGGACTTGGACTTGGATGGAGCCTTTCAAGAACTTATGAAGGCACTGAGAAGGAGGTACAGGAGGAGTCAGAGAGGACAGCAGGAGCTAGTACTAATGGGCAAGTCCACCGGTTGCAGCCAGGAGGGCTGGTGAGTGACATGCACAGTCAGGAGGACTGGGTGTGTGCAGCCTGGGATGGGTGCCGAGCCAGTAGTGTGGACTGTGATGTTGCGGGCAGTGAAGTCAGGCAGCTGCAGCCAGGAGGGCTGGCAGGGAGCAGTAGTCCCTCTGTTAAGACAGCTAGCACTAAGGAGACTTTCCATATTTTTCTGCTACATTATAGGGGCCCGCGGTCCCTGCCTGCAAAGAGTGAATTCCTAAGGCCTGGCTGAGCCAGTGTCAGACCTAATCATGTGCTAGCTGCTCCTAGAGAGAGAGAGAGAGAGAGAGAGAGCAATAGTCTGCAAGCAAGAGTTGTGCAGGAGGAGTCTGGAGAAGTGTACAAAGAGTGTACATAGTTGTCCCTAGCAATTTTGCTATTATTCTACTGGGCATCCCAGATTTCCCATACCCCATCCAGGTTAACTTCCCTCAATAAAACAAAAAAACAAAGCCAACTAGCTGTTCATTGTCTTGGAGTGTCTGGGAAGTTAATGCCAGGCTGGGCGGGGTGACAGGTGGGCCACATTACTTAGAAGCCCCTACGGGGGTACCGCTATACTTGTCTGACAGAAGCCAGCGAAATGTCCAGCTTCTGTTGGACCGGCTGACATACACAAGGGCCGAATGTTGGCTGTTTTTTATTGAACCGGCGGATGTCTCCTGTGTGTACTGGGCATTAATATTGATCTGTTATACAGTGCCTTGCGAAAGTATTCGGCCCCCTTGAACTTTTCAACCTTTTGCCACATTTCAGGCTTCAAACATAAAGATATAAAATTTTAATTTTTTGTGAAGAATCACCAACAAGTGGGACAAAATTGTGAAGTGGAACGAAATCTATTGGATGCTTTAAACTTTTTTAGCAAATAAAAAACTGAAAAGTGGTGCGTGCAAAATTATTCGGCCCCTTTACTTTCAGTGCAGCAAACTCACTCCAGAAGTTCAGCGAGGATCTCTGAATGATCCAATGTTGTCCTAAATGACTGATGGTGATAAATAGAATCCACCTGTGTGTAATCAAGTCTCTGTATAAATGCACCTGCTCTGTGATAGTCTCAGGGTTCTGTTGAAAGCGCAGAGAGCATCATGAAAACCAAGGAACACACCAGGCAGGTCCGTAATACTGTTGTGGAGAAGTTTAAAGCCGGATTTGAATACAAAAAGATTTCCCAAGCTTTAAACATCCCGAGGAGCACTGTGCAAGCGATCATTTTGAAATGGAAGGAGTATCAAACCACTGCAAATCTACCAAGACCTGGCTGTCCCTCTAAACCTTTAGCTCAGACAAGGAGAAGACTGATCAGAGATGCAGCCAAGAGGCCCATGATCACTCTGGATGAACTGCAGAGAACTACAGCTGAGGTGGGAGAGTCTGTCCATAGGACAACAATCAGTCGTACACTGCACAAATCTGGCCTTTATGTTAGAGTGGCAAGAAGAAAGCCATTTCTCAAAGATATCCATAAAAAGTCTTGTCTAAAGTTTGCCACAAGCCACCTGGGAGACACACCAAACATGTGGAAGAAGGTGCCCTGGTCCGATGAAACCAAAATCGAACTTTTTGCCCACAATGCAAAACGATATGTTTGGCGTAAAAGCAACACAGCTCATCACATTCAACACACCATCCCCACTGTCAAACATGGTGGTGGCAGCATCATGGTTTGGGCCTGCTTTTCTTCAGCAGGGACAGGGAAGATGGTTAAAATTGAGGGGAAGATGGATGCAGCCAAATACAGGACCATTCTGGATGAAAACCTGTTGGAGTCTGCAAAAGACCTGAAACTGGGACGGAGACAATGATCCCAAACATACAGCAAAATCTACAAAGGAATGGTTCACAAATAAACGTATCCAGGTGTTAGAATGGCCAAGTCAAAGTCCAGACCTGAATCCAATCGAGAATCTGTGGAAAGAGCTGAAAACTGCTGTTCACAAACGCTCTCTATTCAACCTCATTGAGCTTGAGCTGTTTTGCAAGGAAGAATGGGCAAGAATTTCAGTCTCTCGATGTGCAAAACTGATAGAGACATACCCCAAGTGACTTGCATCTGTAATCACAGCAAAATGTGGCTCTACAAAGTATTAACGCAAGGGTGGCGAATAATTTTGCACGCCCCACTTTTCATTTTTTTTATTAGTTAAAAAAGTTTCAAAAATCCAATAGATTTCGTTCCACTTCACAATTGTGTCCCACTTGTTGGTGATTCTTCACAAAAAATTAAAATTTTATATCTTTATGTTTGAAGCCTGAAATGTGGCAAAAGGTTGAAAAGTTCAAGGGGGCCGAATACTTTCGCAAGGCACCATGGGCGTCCGCAGGTAGGGGCAAGGGGGGGCGGGTGCCCTCCCCTGGAATCAGGGATCATATCAGGAGTTCCAGCAAGGTTTTGTCCTGCATAATTATGTTGCTTATGTGCCAACTTGTGGCTGAATAGGACCTGCAACAGTGTGAACACCCAGCACATCCAGGCATTGGCCAGCAAGCCTGCTGGATGTTCACTGTGCAACTCCGATGAAAGACTTCACCTGTCATATTCAAGATGTGATGTCGGGTATGAGCTGGACTGCTACTCAGACCCGCCCCTCTGTCAAACAACCAATGTAATGAAAGAGCAAACTCACATGGTACTACATGTATTGCTCCTCCCCCTCCCTATCACATCCCACACACCACACTTCCCCATTCCTCCCTTTCACAGAGCACAGCAGCTCCTCCCCTCTAGAACGTTGTATCTAAACCCCGCCCCTCCCCCTCATTTCCAGCATGAACAGCTTCTGTCAGTATACACAGGGACAACACTGCACATGAATGTAAGGTGAGTGTATAGTGAGAGGAGGCTGAGCTCTGATAGGACAGTGGGGTATCAGACATTCACAGGAGGGACTACAGGTCCCAGCATGTCAGCTGTTTTCTGGGGAGGTTTGTGATTGTGCCATCACTAGTGCTGAGGACATCACTTCCTGGGTAAAACATGCTGTGTGATGTTCCATCCACTCAGTGTGCTGGGGGGGATGATGTGTCAGGCTGGCCTCCCCCTCAGCTCTCAGTATGTATTGGTGGGATCTATATCTCTCTGAAGATTGGACCTGTCCAGTGTGTGGGCTTCAGGGCCCCCTACAGGAGATCTGAGAGGGGTGTCTGGCAGTAAAGAGAACCTGTCATCGTCCATTCAGATCAAAGTAAATGATAAATACTAGAGCTGAGCGCCTCCATAGCTGACACCCTCCCTGCACTCAACTGCCATCTGTCTGTCTGTAAGGCACCTGGTGAATGCTTTGCTCTGTGCCAAGTCCCATCCCTGGTGTGGGGACACATTAAAGCTGACATTTACCCGAAAATTTAATTTGGTACACACTATTCAATTTTTCTCATTCAACCAGCAGGCTGAATGGAAAAAAAAAACTGACAGCTCTGGGCAATTCTTTCATTATATTGGTTGTTTGACAGAGGGGGCGGGTCTGAGTAGCAGCCCCCCCCCCCCCCCCCATAAATGACATCACAGCTTGGATCTGACAGGTGAAGTCTCTGATTGGAGCTGCACAGTGCACATCCAGCCAACTTGCTCACCAATCCCTGGATGTTCACACTGCTGCAGGTCCAATTCAGCCAGAAGTTGACATATATCGCTGGCTGGGACAAAGATGGAAAGTGTCAGGAGCAATTGTGTGTTCCCCTCCCCAGGGGGGGTTTTCAGCCTTGTGTAACCCTGCACGCACAGATCGCCACTTTCCCTTACTTCACTTACCCTGTACATAATGCATTCCTGAATCCTTCTACACTTTGTGTAATGCACACTTTCATAGTTTATGCAAAACCATTTGTAATGGAAGATTTTTCTTTATTACAGTGCTGGGGTTTGCATGTGTCCGTGAGACTTTATCTTGTGGCACAGCAATCAAAGCATATTTTAGAGGTACAAGGAAACCTGGGTTTTGTTTAGCCAGGCCCATTAAGCCCCCCCCCCCCCCCTCACTGTTAAGAGTTTGACCACATCCACTTTTGCCACGTGCCATCGGATGCTTCCTCCCTCATGTGTCCCTCATTCTGAAGTTCAAAGTTGGGAGGTATGGTCTTTTCTGCCGTAAAAGCCTGTTACGGGCAGCGATAGCCGTGGGCCGGACATGCAATGATTCCAAAGCCTGCAGGGCTCAGGAAAGATCGTACAGGCTTGACCAGGCAGCGCATGTGCAGTAACGTGATGTCGCCGCCTGGCACCATTTTTAAATGGAAGGCACTCGTTCTCGGCGGTGACGCAGTGGTGCAACGGTGCAGAGAGGAGACACAGGCCACAGGAGGACATTACTGGGGGGGGAGCCGGCCCGGCAGAGGAAGACAGTACACTGATGTGCACAGTGCCCGACTGGAGAGGTGAACGGGACAGAAGACAGACACTGACTGATGTGAAACGGTATGGTATGAAGGGGGGGACAGAGAAGGAAACTACCATGTCCACAGCATCTAACCGTGTCCTGTCCACAGTATCTGAAAGATGGGTTTCAAATGTTTTGACAGGGACGCAGTGTCAGTGTTTGCCATAGGCACCATTTTCACTAGATACGCCTCTGCGCACCTGTACACAGTTTAGCAGGGCCAGTGACAGCTGGTGCGAGGAGCGGGACAGCGAAGGCCTCAAGGGGTGGGCAGGATGACATCACCCAGTCTACATAGTGCGAGCGAGTGGTCTAGGAGACGGAAGCCATGGGAAAGGAGAGCAGCAAGACGCCAGGAACAGTGGGTACAACGTCCCCGGTGCCTCCCAGAGCCTGGAACCCCTGGACTCCTTAAACCTCATCACTGCTCCCAGGCCTGGGGGACAGACTGACCGGGGGTTCAGAGAACAAGGACTGGCAGGAAATGCAAGCAGCCATGGACCGCTCCATGTCACATAATAGATCCGATGGATGGAACAGAGCACCTCCTTTCCTCACCCAGGATGAAAACGGGTCTTGCCAGCTGCTGGCCATCATGGGCATCCTAGTGGCATGCAAGGTATCGTACTGAGCATTACACACACCACTGGGACATAGGGGCACTTGAGGGACTGCAGACAGGGCTAGGGGGTCCCTCTCTCTGACCCCCATCACCCCCCTCTGTCTCTCTCTGTTACACTCTTCTGTCTCTCTCTGTCTCCCCCTCTGTCTCTCTGTCACCCCCTTTTTCTCTTTCTGTCATCCCCTCTGTCTCTTTCTGTCACCCCCTCTCTCTGTCACCCCGTCTCTCTCTATCAGCCCCTACATGTATGCAGTCTCTTAGAGTCTCTTGTGCCATGTCCGCAGTCTCTTATAGTCTCTTGAGCCATGTATGCAGTCTCTGACAGTCTCTTGGGCCATGTCCGCAGTCTCTTACAGTCTCTTGAGCCATGTATGCAGTCACTGACTGTCTCTTGGGCCATGTCCGCAGTCTCTGACTATCTCCTGTACTACGTCTGCAGTCTCTGACCATGCTAATGTGATAATGACATTGTCGAAAAGGATCAGAGCATGGGTGACATTAAATTGATGCCCCCCCCTGAAAAAAGTTCTGCGGACGCCCATGCAAGGCACTGTATGTAGAACATATAGGAAAGCTTAAATCTTTATTGATAAAAAAAAGGAAAGCTTATTCCATAATACCATATTTTCCACATTTACACATCCAATCAGCAGAGAATACAGCCTGAGAATATTTACTCTATTTGTGGAGCCTGGTCACATGACCTGTCAAATTCATTTGACTGGTTACCTCCTCCTTCCAGCACTTTTTGTTTATTCTTTAAAATGAATAGAGCTTCATTTGCTTCAGAGTCCTTAATCAAGTAAAGCAGACATCACATCACATTGGTATGTCCCATGGGGAGAATTCCTTTCACATCCTGTTCTGTACACACAACAGGAAGTAAAGGGAAAATCATTGTACACAACTGTCTTTGGAGAAGGTGTCCCCATTGTAAGAGTTTTTCTCACTTTCTGTTCTGGACACAACAATACATTTTTTTGGTTTTCACATAACATTCTGTCAATTCTGACAATGGTTCAGATCCTTCCCCAGTCTATGAAAAAGAATGTAAAAGTTAAAAATTCTGTCTCAAGTTAAATTTTAAGGTGCATGTATAGCCAAGGCTTTCTTTTTTGGTTTGTTTTGGATAGAGTAGGGAAGGGTTAGAACCCCTGTCAGTTGAATTTTTGCTGCATGTGCTCCAATAAGAAGAAAGTAAGGGGAATTACCCTGTTATGCTGGCCTTACACCTGAAGAACTTCATTCAAACGTTCAGGCGAGAAAGTATAAAAATCGCTCATCTGACCGTTCCTTGGGAACACAAATCATGTTTTTCAGTGCCATTAATTCATAATTAACGCGACAAAACGCGCAACTTCTACACGCGTTCAGGGTACCATTAAGAAGCATGATGCGCATTTTGGGCATGTTTTTTGCGCGTGCACAAAGGTGTGAAAGGAGCCTTAGAGCTGGTTCACATTGCCGCAAATTCAACGTTGCACGACTTTCGCTAGAATTTGAAGCCCACATCCCAGCACAACTTTGGCACGACTTGCATACGACTTCTTTAACAGAAGTCAATGCAAGTCATGCTGAAGTTGGACTAAAAGTAGTGCAAGAATCATTCTCTAAGTCGGAACGACTCAAGTCCCTCCTATCAGAATGTTCCATTGCACTTAAAGGGGTTGTAAAGGTTTGTTTTCTATTTTCTAAATAGGTTCCTTTAAGCTAGTGCATTGTTGGTTCACTTACCTTTTCCTTCCATTTCCCTTCTAAATGTTTTTTTCTTTGTTTTCTTTGTCTGAATTTCTCACTTCCTGTTCCTCCTCAGTAAGGTGTTCTGGCTGACTAAACACGGCTCGGATTATGGTGTGAAGTTTACTGAGGAGAAACAGGAAGTGAGAAATTCAGACAAAGAAAAAAAACATTTAGAAGGGAAATCAGAGGAAAAGGTAAGTGAACCAACAATGCACTAGCTTAACCACTTAAAGTGGAAGTCGTTTTCAGCCAAGGAAGCTGCCATCTTTGCCTCTGTTTAATCTTCAACTGCCACAGTGCTGCACATGTGATCCGTTATGACACCAGCCATTGGATGGTTTGACTGTTTGGTTGAGAGCACAGCCAATGTGCAGTTAGCATTCACGGCATGCCTTTTTTTTTTAGACTGTTAAATCGATGGGTTTACTTCCGCTTTAAAGACCGCCTTACGCCGATATACGTTGGCAGAATGGCACGGCTGGGCACAAGCACGTACCTATACATCCTCCTTTAAGTGCCCAGCCGAGGGTCACGCGCGCGCCGCCGACGGCGTGCCCGCGACCTGCTCCTGAGCTCCGTGACCGTGGCCGTGGGACCAGCGGACCTGATCGCCGCTGGTGTCCCGTGATCGGGTCACAGAGCTGAAGAACGAGGAGAGGTCTGTGTAAACAAACCTCTCCCCGTGCTTCCTACTGAGCCTGTCACTGATCGTCTGTTCCCTGTTATAGGGAAAGACGATCAGTGACGTCAGACGCCAAGCCGCTCCCCCCTACAGTTAAAAAAAACATACACACACACACTTAACCCCTCCCCACCCCTAGTGGTTAACCCCTTCACTGCCAGTGTCATTTACACAGGAATCAGTGCATTTAAATATCACTGATTGCTGTATAAATGACAATGGTCCCAAAAATGTGTCAAAAATGTCCGATGTGTCCGCCATAATGTAGCAGTCACAATAAAAATCGCTGATCGCCGCCATTACTAGTAAAAAAAAAAAAATATTAATAAAAATGCTATAAAACGATCCCCTATTTTGTAAACGCTATAACTTCTGTGCAAACCAATCAATAATCGCTAATTGCGATTTTTTTTTACCAAAAATACGTAGAAGAATACGCATCGGCCTAAACTTTTGGGGATATTTATTATAGCAAAAAGTAAAAAATATAGCTTTTTTTTCAAAATTGTCGCTCTATTTTTGTTTATAGCGCAAAAAAAAAAAAAACGCAGAGGTGATCAAATACCACCAAAAGAAAGCTCTATTTGTGGGAAAAAAAAAGGACGCCAATTTTCTTTGGGAGCCATGTCACACGACTGCGCAATTGTCAGTTAAAGCGGCGCAGTGCAGAATCGCAAAAAGGGGCCTGGTCCTTTGGCTGCAAATTGGCTGAAGTGGTTTAAGGAACCTATTTAGAAAATAAAAAACTAACCTTTACAACCCCTTTAATGGGGAGCGACTTGTGATGTGACATTTGCTCTCAAAGTCGGAAGCGCATGTCGCACCAGTGTGAGCCGGGCCTAAGACAACAAGCGTTCTGAAAAAATTTAATTTTCTAACAAAATTCTACAGGTGTGAGGCCAGCCATCGATGGGACAGGTATCTGCGTTTAACCTCATCTCTCGCTATGGTGACAACTCCAACATTTTTAATTTCCCATCACTCTCCGTCTAAATGTACCCCACCAGGACAGAAACAGCAACATCATCCTACTTTATCCAAAACTGAAAAAAAGTTTTGGCTGAACTTACAGTTTAATAATCAAATTGAATCATTATTACTTTATTTTCTTTCTTTTTTTTGCTTGTTTAGCCAAAATATAAGCAATGTTGAAGAAAACTGAATTTTTGATAACGATTTATAAATATTTTATTAAATTATTTCCATTTCCCACTTATTCCTATAAAAAAAAAAAAAAAAAAGACAGCCTCGGCTGTAGTTACACTTTACAAATATTTGTATAGTTAGTCCGAGCATCCATCATACTCAGAGTTTGTTATCTCCACTACCTACATTCCCACCATCATTAGGCCTCTGTGATTTCCTATGGCTGGTATTGGAATATTGATATTTGTCTGCAGCAGTTCATTTCACTTCATTACAGAATTGATTTGTTATAATGTAGGCTGCCTATTATACGGTATGTATCCACACTAAATTGTAATGTAAATTGGCTGATTTGCTCTTTTCACTGGCCAATGTCCTGGGGGAATTATACTGTCAGATTGTGTCCCAATCTATGTGAAGATATACAGCTGGAGCTGCGTGCGTCTGCAAGGGAGTAAATGGCCAAAGAAAATCATTTTTTGCATTATTAAGACTAAGTTTTACCCATTCCATATTTACAATATGCGTTTGTAAATGTCATACTAAAAAAAAACATTGTGCAATTTGCAAAAGATTTGTCCTTGGGGAAGCAACTTAATTATACTTATTTTAGTGCTAAGGCTTTTTACACAGTCTCTAATCCAAAGGGGGCTTACAATCTAATGTCCATGCCATTGTAATACACAGTAAGGTCAGTTTGGGCAGAAGCCAGTTAGCCTACCAATGCGTTTTTAGATTAACTGGTAAGTGGGGCAGCACAGCGCCTTAGAGATTAGCACCCCCTGCTTTGCAGTACTAGGGTCCTCAATTTGAATCCCAGCCCAATCAGGCCATTACCTGCATGGAGTTTGCATGTTCTTCTTGTGCTTGTGTGGGGTACTCTTCTTTTCTCCCACACTCCAAAGACATGCTAAACTAGCCCTAGCCTGTATGTACTGTATGTAGGGACAGTTAGACTGTAAGCTGCTTATAGGCAGGGACTGATGTGAATCTTAAGTGCTGTGCATAAACGATCAGTGCTACATCAATACCTGTAAGTTAGGAAGTCAAGTGAGCTAGCCACCTACCTGAACTTGAACTGCCTACTTGGCTATGGGGTGGTGTCACAAATCTATATGTACAGTATATCGGTACCCTTGGAAAAAGCTTAAATAAGAATTTCAGATATAGTATTTTTCTACATTGGTCCAGCCTCAACCAATGTACCTCTCCATATTCCATACCTGGCCAATCCCTATGGAAGCTGGAAATCAAGACACCTCTACTCCAGTGATCTCCACTTGCTTCAGGGTCCCATGCTGAGCAGGTGGCCTGATACATTGTAAACGCAGGAGGTTGGCCACTCTGCACCAACACCATTCAGAGAATGCTCCCGGCGCGCTCCCGATGGCACGGACAGGCATTAAGGAGGGACTCTTATACACCGCCCTCCTACCTGTACGTGCAATTCTGCCGACGTATATCGTCGTACGCCGGTCGGGAAGTGGTTAATGGAAAAAGCCATTGGATATGTAGCATGAAGATGACATGTTTTGGGTACTCTGGTTTCTTCCCACATTCTAAGGACATGCCAGTAGGTTAATTGGCCCCCATATGTGTGAGCATCAATGTACTGCACTGGGAGATGGTGGCGGGTGGTCAAAACTCCAACCTGAAGTTAAATGGGATTGGCCTTTAGGAGAGGTGGTGGTGCTATGTTATTGGGATAGCTATGCAGGTTCACATTAAGGCAGAATCATTCACAGATGTATTTTACATAGAGATCAACATAAGTCTCACTTTGTAACTTACTTGAGGTAAACCTCCAGCCATATTTATTTTATTGCATGTCAATGCGTGTGTGGTAATGCAGTGCAATGCATTGGACCAGTATGACTAGGCCCTTGAAAAGACAAACACAAAAAAAAAGTCAAAAGTGCAGGCACGTATACCTGAAATAGAGTTTAGATCCCTATCCTCCCATTTTTCCTGAATGCCAGGCTGTTCTGATTGGGCATAGTCACTTTCTGGTAGTGTAGAAGCTTGCCCACCCACTAAACATTCCTTTTGGCAAGTGAAGCATCTGATCACAGTGGTGGCATGTCCTTTCCTGCTTCAAGTAGCCATGAAGAAAGTAAAGAATCCCATGGTAATAAATCCACATATTTCACTATTAAAACTAGGCTTCATTGTTGACCTAACTGCATGAGGAATCCTTTGACAGAATATTGGTATAGCCCACACAACTTCTTCCACTGAAAGTGAGATATCCACTATTAAAAAATGTATTTATTAAATCTTAAATATTTTATTAAATCATTAATATTTAAATAGTGTAATTAAATGTTCTGGTTAATTAAAATTACATTAAAGTACATTATCAAATTAAATTACAAAATTACATAAAAACATTAATAACTATTTACATTATTTTAAAAAATATATATATATTAAATAATGTAATAAATATATAAATAAAAACATTAAAATATATATATTTTTTCTAATGAAATTGTTTTATTTAGACAAATATTAAAAGGCAGATTGCGGCTGATATTGTATTCATTTTTTGTATATGTGTACAGTGTTCTACAAAATCTGTTGATGTCAACTTTGCTCCAATGATGGTCTTCACAACAGAATCACTCAACACGTTTCTGAATAATATTCTTTCTTCAGGGGTGTAGACTAAGTAGAACAAAGACACTTAGATTGTTCAGTATACTTTCATCATCTATCAGCCAAAGGATTAAAAACATGCAGTGGTATCCATCCAAATACCCAAAGGGTGGCACAACCTCATTCCCACAATCAGGAGGACATAGCAGGGACATCGGGAACAGCCAGCAAGGTAGGAGGTCTCCAATATACATGGTATCTGATAAACAAAGTAATGATACAAAAATGTAAGAATTTATGCCCATAAAGGGAAACCCACTCCCACCACAGGATCCCCGCATCCGCAATTCATGAGAAAGGAGTACAGAATATCAGGACCACCTGATACATTTAAAGATTTATAGCAACATTTGACAAATTCTTCACTTCAACGATCTTAACACCACTTTGATCAGCGTTTTGAGTCCCCAGAAAAAAGCTCAGATGAAATATATTATTAGTAGTATTATTATTATGCAACTAAACAGGCTCGGAATAGATGCGCTACTAAATAACTGGTGCAATTTACATAATATCTGTGCTACACCTATGCTAAACAGCAAAAAGTGCACTACTAGATAAAATAAGTGTGCTGCTACATGCACAATGAAACTAATTAACTGATTGTAAGCAAGAGGTTAGATAAAAAATAAAAAATAAAACAATGAAACTAAAATTATACAAATATAGATCAGCATACATGAACTGTTCTAATCAAAAACAAAGCTGTTCTACTCAGAAGAAAGTCCATAAAAGGTACAATACAGGCCCTGGGCCTCCAGAGGCCTGTTCCATTTTGGACACCTGTTACACCCCAGATCCTGCAGACTTCTAACATTCTCGGAGCTCCAAACCAAACACGATCTATCGCAACAAATATTTTATAGTCACCTACAAATCAGACACTTTGCCCAGACGATTGCCCCAAACCTCTATGTCGTGGAAGGTGGCTGGGCTGGCTTTCATGTTTAAGTTGTCTGGGAAACGTGATGCGACTAAAGATTTTATGGTCCGGCATGCAATGCGGGGCTACTGCACAGGACTCTCTGCAGCGGATTTTAGATGCCCTGTTTCCCTTTTCAGTCCTGGGTACTGTTGTGGGTCAATTGGGGAAGGTTTGTATGAGGTGACTTTATTCCAGGCCATCTTTGTATTGGCCTTTTTTGGGGCCTTTCGGGTGGGAGAACTTGTCAGTCGGAAAAAAAAGGGGGAGGACAGTTTGGGAGTCCGAGATGAGTGGGTATGGGAAGATACCATAGGTTTTTTTTGGATCAGTTGGGTAGGGGCGCCCGTATTGAGTTGAGTGCGGTCTCCTCTTTTCCGATCTGCCCAGTGATGGCAGTTGTTTTTTTTTCCAGAATTCAGCCCGATAGTCCGGGTGTTTTCTTCATACATGAGGATGGGACTGCTCTGTCCCGATTCCAGTTTCAGGCTGTGTTCAAAAAATGTATTTTGGCTGCGGGGTTGAGTGTGGACAATTATTCTTCCCATTCATTCCAGATTGGGGTGGCTACTGAAGCGGTCAGATGGGGTTTGGATGATCAGGTGGTTCTGAGTATTCTCTTCCCCACAACCCTGGCCCGGTGGGTGTGGGGGTCTGTGGGGCAGGGGGCTTATCGGAATCTGGAAGCCCCATTTAACAAGGGCGCTCCCAGATCCTGACCCCCCTCCATGTGAATGGGTATAGGCTACTCTCCCAACACAACTGGTCCCATCCAGGGACACAGCCGAATGACAGGTAAATATAGAGGTGGTTTTACCTGGTGACCTAACCGGGTGACCCCACCCCCATGTCTACCTCTCATTAGGCGTGGTTACCGGTGACATCACTGGGTGATCCCACCCTATAAAGACACTCGCCCAATGAGAGGTAGGCATGGGGGTGGGGTCACCCAGTTACATCATTGGGTAGCCCCCGCCTCTATTTTTAGCTGTCATTTGTCTGTGTCCCTGTATGGGAGCAGTCGTGTTCGGCGGGCAGGTAGTTTTTGTTTTGTTTCTTTGTTCGGTGGGCATTTTTTTTTTTAATAAAGCACTTGTCAAAAACCAGTGTTGTGTTTTTATTAACTTTCATTTATTTTTTGGTGAATGAGTACGGCTATGTGGCCTGGCATGTGGCCTGGTATGGTTCAGGAGGGGGGGGAGCTCACTCGGATAAGGGCCTGGTATACATTGGGGGGAGGGACCCACACAGTTTTTTTTTCAGAATTATTTTTTTAATGCCAATTCTGTTTACATTCAGCTGTCAGCGGGTAAGCCCGCTGACAGCTGATGAATCATTGGTTGTTAAGGACACGGCAGCCAGCTTCCTGGCCCGCTCCTTAACAACCAGCTATTCTTTACACAGAATTTGAATCGGCCGATCAGTTGTCGACCAATCTGAATTCAAATCATTCGAAAAATGTGGATTTCGTTAGAAAATGAATAAACTAAGTGACATAACAAATCTATCCAAAAGGAAACAATTTTTTCTGTTTTGCACATGTCTACTGTGTAATAATTTCCACACAGCTCCAATTGGCCCCGTTGCATACAATACAGCCCTACCCCCATCCTGCCCAGCCATCAACACTATCAACAGCAATGTGCTGCAGCTTGTCTTAGCCTCACTTTGTAATGCGGAGAGCTGTGATGATGATACTAGGAGGCATTGGATACACCCAACAGCCGCCCTGCATAACTAAAGTCATACATATATATATAAATATGTATATATATGTATATGTATAAATTGTGGAGATGCGACCTCGTGTCACAGTGTATATGAGCAATGTACCTCTGATTTTGGCAGGCATGCTGGTGGCATCCTCCCAGGAAGAGAGCTCAGTGCTCAGACTTGAAGACAGCTCCGCTCCGGGAGAAAGGTAGTCTGGCCTAGGAGGTCAGGAGGGTCCCAGTTGGAGACAGCTTCAGGAGAGAGAGACAGGAGGAGTTTAAGGCTACAGGTAGCAGCCTGAGCTTGCATGTCGGCAGAAGGCATATGTGCACTGCGACCGTGCAGCACGAAGTTGACAGTGAGTAAGCCAGGAGGCTGAAGTGTGTGTATACAGTGATGGTGGAATCCTGTTTGTTTTGAACTTTTCCATTTCCTTTAAATAAAAGTGAGCTGCCATGCCCTTAAAAACGGAGTCTAGAGTGGCACGTTTCTGGAAATCGCATGCACCATTTGAATCTAATCACCCAAACGTTTACAATATATATATATATATATATATATATATATATATATATATATATACACACACAGTATCTCACATAAGTAAGTACACCCCTCACATTTTTGTAAATATTTTATTGTACCTTTTCATGTGACAACACTGAAGAAATGACACTTTGCTACAATGTAAAGTAGTGAGTGTACAGCTTTATACAACAGTGTAAATTTGCTGTCCCCTCAAAATAACTCAACACACAGCCATTAATGTCTAAACCTCTGGCAACAAAAGTGAGTACACCCCTAAGTGAAAATGTCCAAATTGGGCCCAATTAGCCATTTTCCCTCCCCGGTGTCATGTGATTCGTTAGTGTTACAAGATTCTGGTGTGAATGGGGAGCAGGTGTGTTAAATTTGGTGTTATCGCTCTCACTCTCTCATACTTGTCACTGGAAGTTCAACATGGCACCTCATGGCAAAGAACTCTCTGAGGATCTGAAAAAAACAATTGCTGCTCTACATAAAGATGACATTGGCTATAAGAAAATTGCCAAGACCCTGAAACTGAGCTGCAGTATGGTGGCCAACAATACCATACACAGTTTAACAGGACAGGTTCCACTTAGAACAGGCCTCGCCGTTGGTCGACCAAAGAAGCTGAGTGCACATGCTCAGCATCATATTCAGAGGTTGTCTTTGGTAAATAGACGTATGAGTGCTGCCAGCATTGCTGCAGAGGTTGAAGGGGTGGGGGGTCAGCCTGTCAGTGCTCAGACCATACACAGCACACTGCATTAAATTGGTCTGCATGGCTGTCGTCCCAGAAGGAAGCCTCTTCTAAAGATGATGCACAAGAAAGCCCGCAAACAGTTTGCTAAAGACAAGCAGACCAAGGACATGGATTACTGGAACCATGTCCTGTGGTCTGATGAGACCAAGATAAACTTATTTGGTTCAGATGGTGTCAAGCGTGTGTGGCGGCAACCAGGTGAGGAGTACAAAGACAAGTGTGTCTTGCCTACAGTCAAGCATGGGGGTGGGAGTGTCATGGTCTGGGGCTGCATGAGTGCTGCCGAAACTGGGGAGCTACAGTTCATTGAGGGAACCATAAATGCCAACATGTACTGTGACATACTGAAGCAGAGCATGATCCTCTCCCTTCAGAGACTGGGCCGCAGGGCAGTATTCCAACATGATAACAACCCCAAACACACCTCTAAAACGACTACTGGCTTGCTAAAGAAGCTGAGGGTAAAGGTGATGGACTGGCCAAGCATGTCTTCAGACCTAAACCCTATTGAGCATCTGTGGGACATCCTCAAACAGAAGGTGGAGAAGCGCAAGGTCTCTAACATCCACCAGCTCCCTGATGTCATCATGGAGGAGTGGAAGAGGACTCCAGTGGCAACCTGTGAAGCTCTGGTGAACTCCATGCCCAAGAGGGTTAAGGCAGTGCTGGAAAATAATGGTCGTCATACAAAATATTGACACTTTGGGCCCAATTTGGACATTTTCACTTAGGGGTGTACTTGCTATTGTTGCCAGCGCTTTAGACATTAATAGCTATGTGTTGAGTTATTTTGAGGGGACAGCAAATCTACACTGTTATACAAGCTGTACACTCACTACTTTACATTGTAGCAAATTGTCATTTCTTCAGTGTTGTCACATGAAAAGATATAATAAAATATTTACAAAAATGTGAGGGGTGTACTCACTTTTGTGAGATACTGTATATTTATTTTTTACCTTTCATTAATATTTTAAACTGAATGGGTTGTTTTACAAGGTGAGGGTACATATATATGTTAAAAATAGTTAATGTTGACTGAGAGAGTTCAATTTCTCCTTAAAGTGGTGTTCCACTGTCTATAATTTTTTTTTTTCTTTCATAATTACCAGACATGGGAGTAAGTCACACATGTGCAAGTCATAAGCAAGTCTCAAGTCTTAACCTTCAAGTCACAAGCAAGTCCCAAGTTACTGTGGCGAAAAGCAAGCAAGTCAAGTCGAGTCACTGCTAGAAGTCAAGCAAGTCAAGTCAAGTCATTTATTTTGGTCAAGTCACAAATCAAGTCAAAATACTGATCTACCCCATTTCCACCTTTAAATGAGTTAATAAATGCCTCACTGTGCCCGTGTCTCACTGTGCCCATGTCTCACTGTGCCCATGTCTCACTGTGCCCGTTCTTCATTTGTGCCTGTGCTTCACTGTGCCCAATGCCTCACTGTACCAGTGTCTCACTGTGCCCATGCTTCACTGTGCCCAATGCCTCACTGTACCAGTGTCTCACTGTGCCTGTGCTTCACTGTGCCCAATGCCTCACTGTACCCGTGTCTCACTGTGCCCATGCTTCACTGTGCCCGTCAGCCGTGTACCTGACCGACGGCGTCCCGGCAGCCATTCCAGCATTCAAAGGCCACGCCTCCTCCTCATCTGTGATAGGCGTAACAATCTCCCAGCATTCAGTGTTCTGTCTATCACGGACATCCGCTCATCCTCATAACACAGACAAGGATGAGAGGATGTCCATGATAGGCTGAACACTGCCTGCTGTAAAATTGAGTGTTCCGCCTATCACAGACGAGGAGGCGTGGCTTTTGAACACTGCAATGGCCACTGTCTGTCTGCATGACACGCTGATCAGGTAGGCAGATGGCGGCTTGCGGTTAGTGTTAGTGGGTTAGTGGTAGTGCATACCTCCCAACTTTTGAACTTCAGAATGAGGGACACTTGAGGGATGAAGTGTCCCTACGCACGCCGTGGCAAAAAAACGGTATGGCCTAATGATTATGAGTGGGAGTGGCTTATGGGGCGTAGTTAAACCAAACTCGGGCTTCCTGCTTTGATTGCTCTGCCACAAGCAAGAGTCTCACAGACACAAACCCCAGTACAATCATTTAAAAAAATGAATAAAAAGCTTCCATTACAAATGGTTTTGCACACACTATGGAAAAGTGTGTTACACAAAGTGTGGAAGGATTCAGGAGGGCATTATGTACAGAGTGAGAGGTTTAGGAGTTCGTTATGTACAGAGTGTGAGTTTCAGAAATGCGCTATGTACAGAGTGTGAGGTTCAGAAATGCGCTATGTACAGAGTGTGAGGTTCAGAAATGCGCTATGTACAGAGTGTGAGGTTCAGAAATGCGCTATGTACAGAGTGTGAGGTTCAGAAATGCGCTATGTACAGAGTGTGAGGTTCAGAAATGCGCTATGTACAGAGTGTGAGGTTCAGAAATGCGCTATGTACAGAGTGTGAGGTTCAGAAATGCGCTATGTACAGAGTGTGAGGTTCAGAAATGCGCTATGTACAGAGTGTGAGGTTCAGAAATGCGCTATGTACAGAGTGTGAGGTTCAGAAATGCGCTATGTACAGAGTGTGAGGTTCAGAAATGCGCTATGTACAGAGTGTGAGGTTCAGAAATGCGCTATGTACAGAGTGTGAGGTTCAGAAATGCGCTATGTACAGAGTGTGAGGTTCAGAAATGCGCTATGTACAGAGTGTGAGGTTCAGAAATGCGCTATGTACAGAGTGTGAGGTTCAGAAATGCGCTATGTACAGAGTGTGAGGTTCAGAAATGCGTTATGTACAGAGTGCGAGGTTCAGAAATGCGCTATGTACAGAGTGTGAGGTTCAGAAATGCGCTATGTACAGAGTGCGTTTATATACAGAGTGCGAGGTTCAGGAGTGCGTTTATATACAGAGTGCGAGGTTCAGGAGTGCGTTTATATACAGAGTACGAGGTTCAGGAGTGCGTTTATATACAGAGTGCGAGGTTCAGGAGTGCGTTTATATACAGAGTGCGAGGTTCAGGAGTGCGTTGCATACAGGAACTTCTAATTTCCCTGCAACTCAGAATATGCTGGGAGTTGTAGTTCCCCTGTCATTATGGTCATACTGGCAGTTGTAGTTCTAGTCACCCTGACCACCTTGGGAGTTGCAGTCCCCCTGTCACTCAGTAAATGCTGGCAGTTGTAGTCCCCCTGTCACTCAGTAAATGCTGGCAGTTGTAGTCCCTTGTCACTAAGGCCATGCTGGCAGTTTTAGCCACTCACCTTTGCAGCTCTCTAACGATCTCCCCAGTCTTGGTGACGATGGGCTCCCTCACAGCATTCTCCACTGCCCGCACCTGGAGTTCATGGCCTGCAGGTTGAGGATCTGGTTCGGCACCGCGGGGGCTACCACACTACTCTTGGCCCTCCTGGGGGCCCGGCATCCACCCTCCTCAGTCCGCTGCAGAGCACCAATCTCACCCGACCCCTCATGACACTGGAATATCCCGCTCTATGGTGGGCGGATTCAGGAGGAGGGGCCGGGTGCCGTTCTGTGGTGGGTGGAGTCAAGAGGAGGGGCCGGGTGCCGCTCTCTAGTGGCCTAAGTCAGGAGGAGGGGCCGGTTGCCGCTCTGTTGTGGGCGGAGTCAGGAGGAGGGGCAGGGTTCTGGTCTCTGATGGCTGGAGTCTGGTGGAGGAGCAGGGATGTGCTGGGTAGGTAGGCGGTGTCAGGGAGGGACAGGGCGGCTCTCTGTTTGTGGATCCCCGGTGCCAAGTCATTGCAAGTCATTGCAAGTCGCAAGTCATATAGCCCAAGTCAAAGTCAAGTCGCAAGTCATTAGTTGCAAGTCAAAGTCAAGTCGAGTCATTTATTTAATTCTGTCAAGCAAGTCGCAAGTCCTAAAAAAGGTGACTCGAGTCTGACTCGAGTCAAGTCATATGACTCGAGTCCCCCACCTCTGATAATTACAATCATTACTATAAAAGAATATAGCACTCACTTGTTCCTTTTATAAATACTTCTACATGCCTTTTTCGCCCCCGAAATTAAGTTATAAAACCATCTCCTGACGGTTGTCATCTTGCCTGTGGGCATGTGAAGCCCACAGGCATCCTCTTCCGGGATACGGTGCTGCTGATCGACCAGCATGCACCGCCCGTTCTTTCCACAATCTCGCGCATGCGCAGTAATGCGCCGTAGGGGCGCTGTAAAGTATACAGGTTGCCATAACAACGGGCGTCGGAAGTGCCCGCCCCATTGTTATGGCAACCTAGCCCTCTGCGCTGCTAAAAGACTCCTGGGAAATGGTGACACACATCTCCCAGGAGCCTTAGCGAGCCGGGCCGCCGAGAGAAGTGAAGTTTCTAGCCCGGGCTATGGAAGAGGCAGATTTTGTGGGACCACCTAGCAACAGGGAGAAATAGGTGAAATTAAGTGAATTTTTTTTTTTTTTATCCAATTATTGTTTATTATCAGATGTGATGCAGATATAAAAAAAAGTAATTTTGAGGGAAACACCACTTTAAAATACCGGTAGTTTGTTTGGGTCAAGCTAGCTCAAAGTTCTCCTTTACTAACTGCTGTCTTTGCTGTCAGCATTGTATAAACTCTATATAACATCAGCTACATACAGTATACAGAGTTGTGTTCCAGCTGCAGTAGGAGAACTTCCTGTCCCATTCCCTGAAAGTAAATTATAAAGTAAAACAACTATAAGGATCCATCATATCTGCCGACCTATTGCATCTCTTCCAACGTATCTCCTTTAAGTGTGTCAAAATTCCTCTCCAGCTGCCAGCCTTTAACTCAAATAACGTCCACAGTGCCGCCACCTCCACTGACAAAACTGAGACACAGGCAGTTTGTGCTACTTAAAGCCAGAGCCATATGGGGTGGGCAGTGCCGGACAATAATTCCAACCTGTGGACCACAGAAGAAAGTGCTAATGCCAATCACGAGCGAAACAACGATCCCATTAAATAATGAATGGCATTCATGGCCTACCCATAGGCAGGATCAGGGGGGTAATAAGGCAGACCTGTCATTACGCAGGCAAACTTTAACTGACACTGGCGTTTTTTTTTCACTGATAATTTGTGACATTTTCCAGGCACTTTATCTTTTTTTTTTTTTTTTTTTTTTTTTTTACCAGGAAAGCTAAAATAACAAATGCTGCAGGCCGAAGCCTCTGGAGAATATTAGGGTGAATTTTTTTTGATCCTTGCACCTCATTGATTTGAAGGCTGATGTAGTGCAAAGGGTCGCTTATTAGTGGCGTCTGTCAGTGCTGTAATGTTTTTGTTATTTTCAGTCATTTGTTCGTACTGACATCATGTCATTACAGAATGGTGCTGTTCAGGCCCTGCCTCGGCTGTTCGTTAGCGTGTGTTTAATGAGCAGCTTAATTGAGCTGTCTAGTAAGGCCACCTGTCACCCTTAGGACTTATTAACATATTAATGGCTCGACATTGTGTTCCCTGACAGGCAACAGGGTTTACTGATTTGATGTCTGGACACGGGGATTTAAGGAAAGAACGAGCGGGGAGTATTGGGAAGGAGGTTTAAAAAATGCAGGTTAACTCGTTGCCTTCCAAGCCTTTGTGGAAGTCCTCCGGCTGCCCAGCAGGGAGCCTGGCCAGAGCCTAGTGAACAGGTTTTAGCCATTCGTTGGAGGGTTTTCAGCAGTTGAAAATATGATGTCTGGGCGTGAAGACCCACAATGAACACATTGCACCAATAAAGACAGGAGACCCCAGAGTAACAATTTCAGCTTAAGATCTGCCTTTCTTGGCTGTTGAACTTTAACCCTTTGTTCGCAGACAGACTTAGGAATAGTGTGAGCTGATGTCGCCAATGTCTCAATTGACTCTGAAAAAAAATGAAAATATACATTTGTCAATCGGCATTTGAAACTATTAGTAAAAGGGATTTGGAGGAAAGCAATACTTTCTTGTTGCTTCCCAAGCCTTACTCCACAGAAGCCATTGTTTCCGTTCACCACACTGATGATGGCCAACAAGTCCGAAAACAGCTGTGTGCAGTTTGAAAGAAATGGCTCTCTAGCTTATGGTTGTATTTGTGCTATAAACCATTAGCTCGGGATGCACAGTTGGCTACGAGAGGCATAAAGAAATGATCTGCATGGCTCTGGCCACTATCCTAAATCAAGTCATTTCATCCACTCCGGGCTACAGTGAACTTTCCCCTATCCAAAAAAAATAATTCTTGGACAAGCATACAGTATGGACAAATATATTATACTGTACAGCGGGTAAAATAAGTATTGAACATGCCACCATTTTTCAAAGTAAATCTATTTCTAAAGTTGCTATTGACATGAAATTTTCACCACATGTCGATAACAAACCCATGCTATCCATACATACAAAACCAAAACAAATAAGTTCAGAAATTAAGTTATGTGTAATAAAAGGGAATGACACGGGGAAAAAGTTTAGAACTTTGCTAACTTAAAGCGGTTCTGCACTGTCTGTAATTTTTTTTTAGTACAATGCAAATGATTAGGAGATCTAATTTAACCACTTCAATACAGGGCTTTTAAACACCCTTCCTTACAGAGCACTTTTTGCGATTCGGCACTGCGACGCTTTAACTAACAATTGCACGGTCGTGCGACGTTACACCCAAACAAAATTGACGTCCTTTTTTTCCCACAAATAGAGCTTTCTTTTGGTGGTATTTGATCGCCCCTGCGGTTTTTATTTTTTGCGCTATAAACAAAAGAAGAGCGACAATTTTGAAAAAAACACAATATTTTTTACTTTTTGCTATAATAAATATCCCATTTTTTTTTAAAAAAAACTATTTTTTTCCTCAGTTTAGGCCGATACGTATTCTTCTACATATTTTTGGTAAAAAAAATTGCAATAAGCGTATATTGATCGGTTTGCGCAAAAGTTATAGCGTCTACAAAATAGGGGATAGATTTATTGAATTTTTTTTTTTTTTTTTTTACTAGTAATGGCGGGGATCTGCGATTTTTTTTTCATGACTGCGACATTGCGGCGGACACTTCGGACACTTTTGACACATTTTTGGAACCATTCACATTTACACAGCGATCGTTGCTATAAAATTGCAATGATTACTGTGTAAATGTGACTGGCAGGGAAGGGGTTAACACTAGAGGGCGCTGGAGGGGTTAATGTGTGTCCCTATAGGAATGATTCTAACTGTAGGGGGAGGGGACTTAAGGGGAGGAGACCGATCATGTGTTCCTCTGTACTAGGATCACATGATCGGTCTCCTCCCCGCTGACAGGACGTGGAGCTGTGTGTTTACACACACAGCTCCATGGTCCCGCCCGGTCCCGTTGTCTTAACGGGCAATCGCGGGTGCCCGGCGGACATCGCGGCCGCCGGGCACTCGCACCGGGTCCCAGGCGGCCGGGAATCCGAGGACGTCATATGACGCCCACCCAGGATGGTAGATCCACCTTGTGGGCGTCATATGACTATGGAGCGGTGTTGAAGTGGTTAAGCACTCACGTGTTCCATTTTCCTAACGAACTGCTGCCGGTTTTCGTCACATAAAAAAAGTTATAAAACATCTTGCTGCTGGGTGCCATCTTGCCTGTGGGCATGTGAAACCACACAGGCACTTCAGATGGCCCAGCATGCACCGCCGTTATTACGCCGATCTCGCGCGCGCGCGCAGTAACGGCAAAGTGTAGCTCACGTTCGCCAAAATCTCGCGAGATATCGGCCACATCCGCCAAAATCTCGCGAGATTTCGTCACTAGCCCCGTAAATCTTGCGAGATTTGGGCGGATGTCCGCACTGACTCCTGGGATCAATGACACCAGATCCCAGGAGACAGTGCGGCACGACGAGGATCGATGCACAGACCCCGCCCACCGCCGAAGAGACAGAGCAGCAAAAGAGCAGCAATTACAAGGTAAGTGAAAAAAAACCACTTCATTTAGTACTCTGTACCTGATTTGGAAGGCAAAGAGATTACTAAATGAAGTGTGTGCAGAACCGCTTTAATACATAGTACAACATAGACTTGTGCACAACGGAAAATTTCATTTAGTTTCGGTTCGTTGTCATTCGTAAAATACACAATTTAGTGTTATATTCGTTATGTTACGTTAATACGTTTTCAGATAGTTCGTTATTTCTGTAGAGTGTCGATATGCGTTATACTGAATCTCGAATCATGTCGAATTCATTCGTTATATGCGCTATAATTTAGCTCGTATTCGTTGAAATTTGATATGTATGTATGTATATATATATTCGTGATAATGATTCGTAGTTTGGAAAGTCATTTGTTTATTAAAATCATTTAACACACACAATGACAATATCTCTTCACCTCTGCTCAAATACAATACAACACCCTTCTCACTCAGTTCTCAGGAATGCACTTTGTCAGTAATCCAACCTCCAGCACAAAATTAATCAGCTGATTGGACTGTAATGCCGCGTACACACGAGCGGATTTTCCGTGTGAAAAATCTTGGATGTTTTTTCCGACGGAATTCCTCTCAAGCTTGGCTTGCATACACACGAGCACACAAAAGTTTGCTGAACATTCGACCGTCAAGAACGCGGTGACGTACAACACTACGACGAGCCGAGAAAATTAAGTTCATTTGTTTCTGAGCGTGCGTAGAAATTTTGCGCATCGCAATTGGTACATACTATTGGAATTTCCGATCAGAACTTTTTCCGACCGAAAAAATTGAGAACCTGCTCTCAATCTTTTGTTGGCTGGAATTCCGCCAGCAAAAGTCAGATGGAGCATACACACGGTCGCATTTTCCGACCAAAAGCTCTCATTATACTTTTGCTGGTGACATTTCCAATCGTGTGTATGCGGCATAAGATTTATTTGAGTTGACCTTTTGTTTCATTAGATCTTTAAAGAATTACCGAATCATGTCAAATTCATTCGTTATATCTGCTATAATTTCTTTCGCATTAGTTGAGATTCGTTATTTTTTTATTTGGACATTCGGATGCATCCGAATGTCCAAAAGATGCAAAATTCAACAGAATTTCGATTTGTTACGAAGAGAATTGCACAAGCCTAGTACAAAATCTTTTGTTGGTAATGAAAGACGCCTCCAGTATAGAGAAACTAGTCGCATGTATTGCTCAGGTGTGATTTTGGCCCATTCTTCCACATTGTCTTCAAATCTTGAAGGTTCTGTGGGCCTCTTCTATGAACTCTGATCTTTAATTCTTTCAATAGATTTTCTATTGGATTCAAGTCAGGTGATTGGCTGGGATATTCTAGCAGCTTTATTTTCTTTCTTTAAAACCCACTGAACTTTTCCTTGGCTTCATTTTTGGGATCATTGTCTTGCTGAAATGTCCACCCTCGTTTCATCTTCATCATCCTGGTAGATGACAGCAGATTTTTATCAAGAATGTCTTGGTACATTTTTTCATTCATACTTCCTTCAGTGATATGAAGTTTGCCAGTACTGTATGCTGAAAAACAGCCCCACACCATGATGTTCCCACCTCCAAATGTCACTGTTGGTATGGCGGTGTTTTTGGGGTGATGGGCAGTGCCATTTGACCTCCAAACATGGTGTGTATTTTGGCATCCAAAGAGTTCAATTTTAGTCTCATCTGACCAGACTATATTCTCCCAGTATTTCACAAGCTTGTCTAAATGTTGTGCAGCAAACTTTAAATGAGTTTCAACATGCTTTTTCTTCAGAAATGGCGCCTTGCGTGGTTAGCGTGCATACAGGCCATGGCGGTTGAGTGCATTACTTATTGTTTTCTTTGAAACAATTGTACCTGCTAATTCCAGGTCTTTCTGAAGCTCTCCACAAATGGTGCTTGGCTCTTGGACAACTCTTCTGATAATTCTTTTCACTCCTCTGTCAGAAATCTTATGAGGAGCCCCTGGTCATGGCCGGTTAATGGTGAAATTATGTTCTTTCCACTTCCGGATTATGGCCCCAACAGTGCTCACTGGAATATTCAGAAGTTTAGAAATCCTTCTGTAACCAATGCCATCAGTATGTTTTGCAACAATAAGGTTGCAAAGGTCTTGAGAGAGCTCTTTGCTTTTACCCATCATGAGATGTTTCTTGTGTGACACCTTGGTAATGAGACACCTTTTTATAGGCCATCAGTGGAGACTTTGAACCAGCTTATATTCATTTGCACTGACAAGGGGCAGGATTGCTTTCTTATTACTGATAGATTTCAGCTGGTGTCTTGGCATTCTATGCCTTTTTGCACCTCCCTTTCTTCATGTGTTCAATACTTTTTCCCTTGCGTCATTCCACTTTATTACACATAACTCAATTTCTGACCTTATTTGTTTTGGTATCTTTGTATATATGGATCGGATGGGTTGTACACCTTTATAAATATATTTACCTAGAAAATGGTGACGTGTTCTTATTTTACCCACAGTATAAGCCCAAAAGTGAACAAATGTGTATGTGTATAAAAAAACGTGAAAAATTATATAAAAGAGCTGCTGTGCTTAATCAGTGTAACAGAAGTAGAACAGCGTAAGGCCCCTTTCACACGATTGGACCGGTCAGATCCGCCTGTCAGTTTTGACGGCAGATCTGAACGGGCGCTCCATGTTAGTCTATGGAGCGTCGGATGTCAGCGGAGACATGTCCGCTGACATCCGACCCGGTCCGATCTGCCAAAAGCAGACGTATGGCTCTACGTCCAGATCCGTCGCTGGCGGATCAGATCGGGTGAGATCTGATGAAAACGGACACATTGTCCGTTTTCATCCGATCTCTCCATAGAGACCAGCGGCGCTCGCAAGCCCCTCCCCGCTCAGTGAGCAGAGAGGGACTTGTCATCCGCCGGTTCAGTCGAGATCAACGGAGAGATCTCACGCTGAGCCGGTGGACAGAGGCGGACTCCGTGGTAGCGGAGTCCGCCTCGTGTGAAAGGGGCCTTACATCAAATAGCTGAAAATATGATAACTACCCACCACAATCAATAAAAGATAAAAAATATTTTCATCAAAGTGTCACTTTGTTATTAAGCAAAAAAAAAAAAAAAAAGAAACAACCAAAAGTATCCATATACTAAAATATTTCCAACAAAGTGTCACTCTGGTAAAAACCCCGGAAGGTTTTGACCATAGCAATTTTTTAAATTTGGCACTGCGCTGATTTAACTGGTAATTGTGCGGTCATGCAATGCTGTACCCAAACAAATTTTTCTTCCTTTTTTTCCAATGAATGGAACTTTCTTTTGGTGGTATTTGATGACCTCTGGTATTTTCTTTTCATTTATAAAAGAAAAAAGACAGAAAATTTTGAAAAAAAATGATATTTTCTACTTTTTGTTATAAAAAAAAAATTCAATAAACTCAATTTTAGTCATACATTAAGGCCAAAATGAATTAATCCACATGTCTTGGGTAAAAAAGAAAAAAAATGAATAAGCATATATTTATTAGTTTGCGCAAAAGTTATAGCGTCTACAAACCATGGTACGTTTACTGGAATTCACGCAGCTTTTAGTTTATGACTGCCTATCTCATTTCTTGAGGTGCTAAAATGGCAGGGCAGTACAAACCCCCCCCCCCCCCCAAATTACCCCTTTTTGGAAATTAGACACCCCAAGGAATTTGCTGAGTGGCATCTGAAGCCCATTGAATATTAAATTTTTTTGTCACAAGTGATTAAAAAGTGACAAAAAAATATATTTTTTTACACAAAGTTGTCACTGAAATTATATATTGATGATATATTTCTCACACATGGCATGGGTATATGCGGAATTACACCCCAAAATACATTCTGCTGCTTCTCCTGAGTACGGAGATACCACATGTTCATGGGCGTCCGCAGGTAGGGGCAAGGGGGGGCTAGTGCCCCCCCCTGGAGAAAGGTGTCCGCACATGGACACTCAGGGGCCAGGCTCACCTTGGATGGGTGCAGAGCCGGCGCCAGCATGAGGAAGGAAAGGTGGCTGCCTTAAGGTGCCAGTAGAGGGAGGGCACTAAAGCAAAAGTCTCTCAAGAAAAGCTGATGCTGACGCCGGCCCCGCTCACACCTTTACCCAGTATAGCACAGGTCACACAGCATGCACCGTGACATGCAGCACCGCACTGTGATTCTGTGAAAATCAGCCGCTGCCTCCAGGTCACATTAGTTTCCATTTGTTCTCCGCTCCAGGCTGCTACTGCTCCTCCTCTCTCAGAGTCCCGGGTGAAGGGCAGAACAACCGCTTTTCTCTCTCCAGGCTCCAGCCCCGCAATGAACGATCCCTGCAGAAATGCCTCCAGTCCAGCACAGAGTCAACAATCGCCGCTGAGCTGGAGACAATATATGAGGGGGAGGAGTCCAGTTAGACTAGGGGGAGGAGTCAGCAAGCACAGAAGCGGGGTCAGCATGGAGTGGAGGGATGAAAGGTAAATCTTGCTGCTTTGCTTTGCATAACATAGCCCGCTGACATGTACACCATGGGGACCATCTAGAGATGAGGAATAGATGGGAACATAGGGACAGAGTGCAAGGAAAAAATATAAATGGGGACAGAAAGGGACATGGGGCAAAACAGAGAAGATTACATGGGGACAGAGGGGCAGTTCCACTTGCTCAGCTTGGGATCTCTGGGCTGATTCCCTGCTACGCAGATCCCACACAGCCCACTCTGCTCTATAGGTGGTGAGGTGTATAAAGACTTGTGTGTTTACATCCAACTGGTCTCCAATCCCATCTGCCCAGACAGTGGGGAACAGATCCCCTTCATTTGTTTTTGGCAGATTGGATTGGATTGGATGTAGGCAGGTGTCTGTTTACATCTATCACTCCAAAGAGGAAAATGGAGGGTCTAATAAACTGACAAGCAAACCCGATCAGACCAATTGGTGCCAGGATGAAAGGGACAAAATCCGAATCCCCAACCACTTGCTGGAGCTTCAGATTTTTAATGTGCTACAGACATGTCCTTTTTTTTTTTTTTTTCCAAATAACAAGTTTTTTATTGGAAGAGTCAACAATTACAAATATATGTCAAACAATACACGGAGTTACATGAACAGAGCAGTTACAAACATTGTACAAAACATCTCATATGCAATCTTGGATTTAGCATGGGCATCCCAAACTCAATACCACTTGGCACATTCTTTATACAAATATAACATCCTAACAGCCGGGGGGGGACTAAGATGTTATCTCCACCTCATCGCAGGTTGATGCGTTTCCTAGCCATGAATCCCATATTTTCCCATATTTAGTCGGGCATCCTCTATGTACATATATCTCTTTCTTGTATGGCAACACATTGTTGACCGCTGCTTTCCACTCCTGGACTGTGGGGGGATCTGGTCTCAACCATTTCCTTGCTATAACTAGTCTGGCAATAAACAGTGATTCTTGCAAGAACAATTTGTGATATTTATCCGAGTCAGGGTCCGGGAAAATACCCAATAGGCATTGTTTGGGGCATACTGTTAGAGGGGACCCCATTTCGTCGTGTATGAACTTTACTACCTGGGACCAGAAGTCATGGATGATCGGGCACGTCCAGAGTAAGTGATAGAACGTACTATGGGGGCTGTCACATCTGGGGCATAAGGGACTGTGGTTCGGGTCGTATTTGGCTATGCGGGCGGGAGTCAAGTAGGACCTGTGCATAATAAAGAGTTGTGTGAGTCGGTCTGATAGTCTGGTGGATATCTTTTTATTAGCTTCCAGGGCGTCTTCCCATTCCTCATCCTCCAGTGCCCCCACGTCCCCCACCCATTTCTCCTTCAGTCCGTACGCTATTTGTGCAGCAGATGGCCGGAGGAGGTCATTATAGAATATGGAAATGAGCTTTTGGGGCTCCTGACCCAGCAGGGTGTCCACTTGTACCAGACGTTCTAGAATGGGGGGTGTTTCAGCAAATTGGGTTTGGAGGGCATGGCGGAGCTGGAGAAATCGGAAGTGCATTTGGTTAGGCAGATCAAAATCTTCTTTTAGCTGTTGGAATGACTTGAGTGTGTCACCCCTGTACACATCTGATAGTATGGTTACCCCTTTGTCAAGCCAGAGGACATGATCCGGTATGGAGCGCAGCTCGCCCAGACCTGGATTATCCCATAGCGGTGTGTGCGAGTGGGTGGGTGGGGCATTTAGTTTTTTCCTAGCTACCTCCCATATTTTACAATAATTATATAGCAATCCCCCTCGGCCCCCCAACGCTGAGGGGTCGGAGGGCTCCCTGAATATGATCTGGAATGGGTGGGTAAGTCCCCGAGTTCGTGGAGAGCCCAGTAGAGCCAGGCATCTCGTCTTGTCCAGTTTGTCAAGGTGGTACATGTGGGACATTTGTGCCGCCAGGTAATAAAGCCCCAGATCAGGCAGTGCCGCCCCTCCCATATTTGTGGGATTTTTCAGGACTTTCCAGGCCAGTTTGTGGCGGGCTCTACCCCACACGAATGAGTTAAGTAGTGCCTCAACGGATTTGAATATTCTTAAGGGTAAGTAGGCCGGAGCATGCCAGAATATATACAGCAATTTAGGGAGTATTATCATTTTTATGATGTTTACTCTCCCCATGACCCCCAGTGGCAGTTTCGACCAGGTTTGCAATTTGGGTTTTATGTCGGCTATGACTGGTTCTAAGTTCAATTTCACATAGTCTTCCCTGAATCGGGAAACCGTGATCCCTAGGTATTTCATGGAGCTGACCCTAAGCAGTGGGGATGAGCTTTCTGTCTGTGTGGGGACTCCTACGTCTATAGGGAGTATTCGGGACTTGTCCCAGTTGATCTTAAGCCCTGAGTAGCGCCCGAAGTTGCGTATTACCTCCAGAGCCATCTGTAGGGAAGGGCCGGCGTCAGCTAGGTAGAGTAACATATCGTCCGCATATAGGCTCGTAACTTCCGTTACTCCCCCACAGTGCAGACCTTGTATGCTCGTGTTGGCTCTGAGGGTTGAAGCAAGGGGCTCAACGGCTAGCGCATATAGCAACGGGGATAGGGGGCATCCCTGACGTGTCCCCCTGGACAAGGGGAACGGGGCTGAGACCATCCCATTCACAAGGATCCTGGCGCTAGGATTTTGGTATAGGAGTCGGATCCACCGGATATAATTGGGTCCAAACCCGAATCGAGCCAGGCACTCCCAGAGGTACTCCCACTCGACAGAGTCGAATGCTTTCGCAGCATCTAACGACACCACTACTCTGGAGCCCATCTGGGAGTGCTCTGCCTGCAGGTTCATGTGGAGGCGCCGCAGGTTATGCGCTGTGTTCTTTCCTGGCATAAAGCCGCACTGATCTGGATGTATCAGGGACATGATTACTTTATTCAATCGTAGCGCCAGGACCTTGGCTAGTATTTTTATGTCTAGCTGAAGGAGTGATATCGGACGATAGGATTCAGGTTGCCCCAAGTCCTTGTCCGGTTTTGGGATGAGGACCACATATGCTTCACCCATAGAAGCTGGTCTATTACCTGTTTGGAACATGTGTGAGAAAAGCTCCCGCAGCTTGGGGGTTAGGACATCCGCGTAAGCGGTATAGAATTCCAACGGCAGCCCATCTGACCCGGGAGCTTTCGATGGGCTGAGGTTGGACAGGGCCTCTGTGATGTCTTCCGTGGTAATCGGGGCCTCCAGCATCTCTATCTGAGAATCTGTGAGTTTGGGTAGGTCAATTTCAGCCAGCAAGGCCTCAATCTCCTCCCTGGGATTGTCTGCACTGGAGGTATAGAGTGATGCGAAGAAGGTGCGGAACTCTCCCGCCACCCCCTCCGGGTCAGTAATTGTGGAACCATCCGCCCTTCGAAGCGATACCACGGTGGGAGGCTTGTGATCCATGTGAGCAAGATATGCCAGCATGTGTCCCGCCTTTTCACCATGTTCGTAGATGCGTTGGTTGACATAAAATATTTTGCGTTTTGCTTTTTCAAAGTGCAGGCCATTAACCAGTCTGGCCTGCAGTTTGAGTTCCTCTGCCTTGTCAGGGGTCGGGTCACTGGAAAAGTTTTTTTCTGCGTTGGCTAATTTTTGCTCAGCCTGCTCAACCACTTGCGTGGAGTTTTTCCTGTACCTGGCTATCCGTTGAGACAATATCATTCGTGCATGTGTTTTAAATGAGTCCCAAACCACATCTCTGGACGCTGTGTCATTATTTATTTGAAAAAAGAATTCCCACTCACTTCCAATGTCTGCTAGGTCTGGCACCACCTCTAGCCAGAATGGATTAAGCTTCCAACTGTAGGTTGTCGGGGCTGAATCTATTCGGATCTCCGCCCAATATGGGGCATGATCCGAGAGAACTCGGGGACTGAAGCCCACCCTCCCAAGTAATGGTACTAAGGAGCGGGAAACCAATATTAGGTCTATTCGGGACATTGCATTGTATGTTGCGGAGAAGCACGAATATGTCGTGTCATCCGGGTATCTATGTCGCCATGTATCTATCAAGTCTAAATCTTCCACAAGTCTACCAAACCGTGTCCTCGTGTGTGTGGGGGAGGTTGGTGGGAGCGTGTTGAGTCTGTCTTTGTCTCTGTCTGTTACGTTGTTAAAGTCCCCTAGCCATATCGCAGGTACAGTAGGGTGTTGGGACATATAGGCCAGTCCCTCCATGAGAACATTAAACTGAAACGGGGGGGGAATATATATTGCCAGGAGCAGGACCTCTAGGCCATTAATTTTGCCATGCAAGAATAGGTACCGACCCTGCGGGTCAGATCTGAGAGTCAGCAAAACAAATCTAGTCGTCTTGGCTATCAATATTGCGACTCCCCTGGAGTTGGCTGTGTGTGGGGCTTGGTAAACCCACCCCACCCAGGGTTTCTTGAGGGATAGCATCAATTGACCTGTGAGGTGCGTCTCGACCAAGACCATAACGTCCGCACGTTGTGCCTTCAAATGTGACAGTACTGCTGTCCTCTTGGGCTTAGCTCGCATCCCACGTACATTCCAAGTAATACATTTAATTACAGGCATTGCATATTTAAATTTCCGTTCGTGTCCCCCCCACCCAGGGCCAGCGCGGCGGGGCCACGCACCCCCCCCCGCCTGCAGGGGGGGGCCGCGGCCCCGCCCACGGGGCCCAGAGCGAGGAGGGCAGGATAATATATTCCGAGGCCCTAGAGCCCCAGTATCTCACCGTCGTGGCGGGCTCTGTACTGCATAAAAGATGGTGTATAGGTCTATAAGCATCTACATCGCTCTTCCCAGTATTGCACAAAACATTAATAACATATAAACACAGTAGCATAACATAGCTACAAACCTGTGCACCGACCTGTTCGGATGAACCGTCCGCTGAGCCAGCGGACGCTATAGCAAGTTCAATCCGACTAGGCCGGGGAAACTTTGCTTGAGCCTCGTGGCAGCCGCCATCTTGGCTATTGGTAAAACAGGGGTCCGAGGGGACTCCCGCATCTAGGGGGACGGTTGTTCTCCGGCAATCCTGCCATGGTGCAAGGGGGGAGACCCCCGGTTGAGGGACAACAGGACAATGATTACAGGGGGGGTCAACGGATATTGCATAGAAAAAACCCCATGTCCATGTCCCGGGTGTCATATCTGGTGGGTACTTGCCATATAGCTTAAGGTTTCAGGGCCAGAAGTGTTTGTCTCTATACATAAGGGGTGTTTCAGCACATTGAATGGTGTCACTGGGGAGACAACATGGGGAGGGAGAGCTTGAGCAAAGTAGGATAGAAGCGCAGGGGTCCTCCTCTTCCCCAGCTCGCCCGGGGGAGCGAGTGTATAGTCATGCAGGTGAGTGGACCCAACGGTAGAAGGCCGCATGGGGGGCAACCTGAACTCGGGGCCCGCCCAGCACCGATGCAATCATGGGCAACAGGGGTATCATCCATCCCGGGGGATCTAGGGGGGGCAAGGAGTCCAGCAGCAAGTTACAGTACCTGGCATGAGTTTCCAGAAGAAATACCCTCCAATCCCTCGGGTGGTTACTATCTTTGCAGGCAGCACTCGGTGTGGATGTTAGCGCTTCTGCTGGGGGGGATCATCAGGGGCTGCTCGGGCCTCCAACCAGGACATCACTGCCTCCGGTGTGTCGAAAAAGTGCGCTCGGTCTTCTCCAGTCACGCGGAGCCTCGCCGGGTAGAGCATGGCGTATGCGTAGTGTCGGATCCTTAGCTGACGCTTGGCTTCGTTGAAGTGTGCTCTTTTCTTCTGCACCTCGGCAGAAAAGTCGGGAAACACTCGGATTTCAACGTTGTGGAACGGTATGTTCCCCTTCGTTCTCGTGAGGCGGAGGACAGCATCCCTGTCGCGAAAGTTTAGTAGCTTGGCTATGAAGGTTCTTGGAGGTGCGCCTTGGGGGGGAGGTTTGGATGCCAGTCTATGCGCCCGCTCCACCACGAACGACGTGGAGAATTCAGCCCGGCCAAAGGTCTTGATAAGCAGGTTCTCCAGAAACGTGGGGGGGTCAGGGCCCTCCGAGCCCTCCGGCAGTCCCACGAATCGCAGATTGCATCTGCGTAGGCGATTCTCAACGTCGTCCTGTTTCACTAGCACCATGTTAAGCTGGTGTTGGAGCCGTTCGGTCGTCGTCTGTAGTGGCGGCACTTCGTCCTCCACCCTGCTTATTCGGTGCTCCGTTTCCGAGACCCGGTCTCTCAGTTTCTGGAGATCTTGGCGGATCAATGACACGTCCACCTTAATCTCCTCGATTTTAGACGTGAGGGTACTCTTGCAGTCTGAGATTGCTTCCAGCACGCGCGTTGTGTCCTCCGCCGCTGTATCTCCCGCCGAGGAGGACTCGGCGCCATCTTCCCCCAAGGCCTCCTTTCCCGCGTGGCGGTACTTGGCCAGCTTTGCAGCTGTATCTTTGGCCGCTTTTGGTGGCGACATGTTCCCCAGGTAGTCGGGGGTTCACTCAGCCTCGGCAGGTGTAGTTTAGAAGGATATGTGGCCGCAGGATAGTTGAAAACGGATCTCGGGCAAGCGGAGCTCCCACTCAGCACTCCTCACTCCATGCCGTCCAGGCCACGCCCCCCACAGACATGTCCTTTTAACACACTCCATGCTGCAATAGCCAGAAGTGTGTGTACTTTTGTAAATCCAAATGTTGGCTGATCCCTTCCACAGACCCCCCCCCCCCCCCGCCACCTAGTCACCTATATGCTATTATATAGGGGCTATAGGTTCCCTATGTGATAACAATAAAGTCATGAAAATAAATACATTTTAAAAAGGTTTAACTGTTTAAATGGACACATAAACAAAAAAACATTTTTTTTAGAGGCCTCCCCCCACACACACATACAAAAACACATGTTCTAGGTCACCTAGGTAGGAAAAATATGTTTGCCCTACACATATATCACTGCACACATCAGAATGAGGGCAATCATTTTTATTCTAAAATGATGACCTACTGGGATGAGATAGAGAGATGTAGATCCAGCTGGCGGGGCACCGGCATTGCCCACTCAAGCCCCTCCCCTCCATGATGTTGACAAAAATGGGCGGAGCAATTGTGACCCTAAAATTATGCCCCCCCCCTGAAAAAACTTCTGCGGACGTCCATGCACATGTTAGAGACTTTTGGGAGTCTAGCTGCGTACAGGACCCCAAAAAACAATAACTGCCATCAGGATTTCTAAGGGCGTAATC
Source organism: Lithobates sylvaticus (assembly GCA_028564925.1). NCBI lineage: Eukaryota > Metazoa > Chordata > Amphibia > Anura > Ranidae > Lithobates > Lithobates sylvaticus. Next base: position 51,061,342 of record CM053027.1, on the reverse strand, counting down.
TTTTATTTCACTCCTCACTGCCTATCCCAGTTTCGGAGGCCATAAAATGCCAAGAACCAACCCCCCCCCCCCCAAATTACCCCATTTTGGAAACAATACACCCCAAGCGATTACCTGAGAGGCATGTTGAGTATTTTGCAGATCTCTTTTTTTGTCACAAAGTTTTGAAATTTGAAAGAAGCAATATATCATTTAGTAACAACTTTTTGGGAAAAAAAATAAAAAATAATAATTTTCCCGAAACTTGTGACAAAATATTAAATATTCCATGGTCTCAAGATGCCTTTCAGCAAATAGCTTGGGGTGTCTACTTTCCAAAAAGGGGTCATTTGGGGGGGGGGGGGGGGGGTTGAACTGTCCTGGCATTTTATGCCCAACATTATAAGCTTATGCCACACATCACCCACTCTTCTAACCACTTGAACCACGAGTCCTTTCTGACACCTTTTGTTTAAATGAAAAAATATTTTTTTCTTGCTAGAAAAAAATAAATAAATTTAAAAGCAAAGGCCCTACAGATTAAAATGCTGGGTGTTGCAATTTATTTTTTCAATAAGTATTTGCGCAGTGATTTTTAAAACGCAATTTTTGGGGAAAAAAAACATTTTTTGAATCTTAATGCACAAAAACACACCATGTTGCCCAAATGTTTGGTGAAATATAAAAGATGATCTTATGCCGAGTACATACGTAGATACCAAACTATGTACCTTTTTAAAAGCCTTTAAAAGCCTTCACAGGTTACCACTTTAGATTTACAGAGGAGGTCTACTGCTAGAATTACTGCCCTCGATCTAACGTTCTCAGTGATACCTCACATGCATGGTGCAATTGCTGTTTACATATGACACAAGACCTTTACGCACGTGCACGGAGGGACAGGGGTGCTTTAATTATTTTATTTTTTGTTATTAATTTTTATTTTTTATTTTATGTTTACACTGTCCCTTTCCTTTTTTTTTAAAATCATTTTTATTGTTATCACAGGGAATGCAAATATCCCCTATGATAGCAATAGGTAGAGACTTTAGGGTCTATTAGACTCTAGATGTCTCCTCTGCCCTTAAAGCATCTGGCCACACCAAGATCGTGTGATAAGATGCTTTCCCAATTTCCTATTGAGCTGTTTATATACGGCGAAACCGAAGTCATGAAACGCTTGTAGTGTCCAGTTTCTTAGGTCATATAAATGACTGGAGCTGTTCTGGTTTCTGATCAGCTCTATCGTCAGCTGGCGGAACCACCGGCTGCATTCACCAGTGGGACAGGAGAGCCCGAGAAAACTATGGAAGACAGCAGGGGAACGTTCCTTCCTACTGCTTGTTTAAGCAGTCTAGCAGCTAATTAGCCACTAGGATTGCTTTTACATGAAAGCCGACCGCCAGCTGAGATAAAAAACGATACCAAGATGATACCTAAACCCGCAGGCATCACTCTGGTATAACCACTCAAAGTCCAGTACGTTGCTGGTCCTTGTTGGGCATATGTTGTAATGTTCTTTTTTTTTCATGCAGCCTGTGGGTTAAATGAAAAAAGAGAACCAATATATATCAATATATATCAATATATATGGAGGAATCTTTTATCCTCCATATATATTGATCAATCAGTGGTATGCCTACCATTAGAATTCTGCCCTGCATCCACCCACTTCTAATGATGGCCATACATGAGCCGTTCTTTTTTATGTCGGGCTGGACGAAAAAAAGAACCTAACAGATTCCTCCATTCACATTGATCGATGTGGAAGAAGAAATCTCTGAAAAGAAAAGTGAATAAAAATATATGTCCACCCCTGCCCCCATGCTTCGGCATATATGCTCTTTTTTTAACTGTGGTGGAGAAATCACCTCCTACAGCACTGGAGTCACTGATTTAACCACTTGCCGACCAGCCGTTATACTGCGGCAGGTTGGCTCCCCTGCGCAAATCGCCATAGCTGTACGGCGGGCACTTTAAGGGTTATAGGGGGCGACGTAGGAGCTACTGCATGTGCCTGGAAGCCGTGATGTCCGCTGGGCACCCACAATAGCTTCTGATGTAAACAAACAGATCTCCGTTCTGTCAGGGGTGAGAAAACAGATCTGTTGTTCCTAATACTTAGGAACAGCGATCGGTCTCCTCCTCCAGGCAGTCCCATCCCCCCACAGTTAGAAACACTCCCTAGGGGACACATTTAACCCCTTGATCGTCCTCTAGTCTTAACCCCTTCCCTGCCAGTGACATTTACACAGTAATCAGTGCATTTTTATAGCACTGATCGCTGTATAAATGTCACTGGTTCCAAAAAAGTGTCAAAAGTGTGCAATTTTGTAGTCCTGCTAAAAATCTAGTAAAATTTTTTTTTTAATAAAAATGCCATAAATCTATTCCCTACACTATAACTTTTGCGCAAACCAATCAATATTCGCTTATTGTGTTTTTTTTTTACCAAAAATATGTAGAAGAATACATATCGGCCTAAACTAAGGAAGAAATGATTTTTTATTATTTTTTTGGGGGGGATATTTATTATAGCAAAAAGTATAAAATATTGTGTTTTTCTTTATGAAAACTATGAAAACTATGAAAACTATGATCAAATACCACCAAAAAAAAAAAAACTCTATTTGTGGGAAAAAAGGGATATACATTTTGTTTGGGCACAACATCACACAACCACGCAATTGTCAGTTAAAGTGACGCAGTGCAGTATTGCAAAAAATGGCCTGATCAGGAAGTGGGTAAATCCTTCTCGGGCTGAAGTGGTTACGTATCGTGAGAGCAAACCCTGTTGCTGTCAAAATAAATAAATCAGTGCTGCTGCTGAATGGCGTTCCTGCAAAGCAAACTATGGTTAACAATAAAACACAGTAACAGTACAGTATAACAGTAGAATGACATACCTGCAAAGCAAAACATTATACATGAGGATATATGTGGGGTCACTTATGTATATCTTTTTCTATGATCTGTGTGTATGTATATTGCATATATGTATCTGTGCGTAGGTATGTATATGTATGTGTATATGCATATACATATATATAGTCAGGAAAAACATCCCGGGGTGAACCCGGGTATTACTATTACTATCACTGCCTCAATATATTAAAGTATATAAAATTAAATTAAACTATAGGAATATGCACTATACTAAGTTTGAAAAATATCACATCAATAATATCACCATATAATTAGAATATTATTATATACTGCACAGATTATACCCTAATCAGTGAAAAGAAACCACTCTAACTCCATTTTGATGATACGGCAAGCTTAAAAACCAATATCCCCCATTTCCATTTAAGTCTATCCCTACCAGGGAATGTAAGTAATAATATATATCAATAGATATTTATTATATATATCATGTTACTACCCTGTTCTTCTTTTGAACTATAGTGCACCCGTTCCCATGGTGCATTCTGTTTTCATAATCCCCCAAATTCTTCTCCTTTTTCCCTCCCCTTTTCTTTTTTCTCCTCTTTTTTCTTTCTTCTTGTTTCTTTCCCTTAACCCAAGCACAATTCCTGGCTTGGGATCACTAACACAACTCTCTTTCTTTTGTGTTTTTCTATTCACCCCCTATTTTGGTGTTGGTTGACACCCCACTAGCTCAGGTCTATGTGAGCACATTCACACATAATAGTGTCACAAAATGACACCTCTTTTGTACAGATATGTCTTCTAATTTTGTCTTTTTGTTTTAAATTTTAGAGAATATAGAAAGCTCCTGAAGAAGCGTTACACAACGCGTAACATGTAAGGCAATCAAGTGAAAGTTATATATGATAATGCTGTCTCCATATATTTTTTAATAAATGTCTAATAATTACTTCCAGGTGCAAAACCAGAAAAGTAACATTTAGATCCAAGGGGTCATATGACCTATACTATCCACCTGGAGCAGAATAACTTATATGCTTGTAATCTTTCTTGTTTTTTTGTATTCTTTGCAGATCTCTGTATATGTGTTTTGCACTGAGTATATATATGCTTATGTTTTAAATAAATTGTTACTTTTTAAACGAATATAGATTGTACGCCTAAAAAATCCATCATTCTCAACAAGCAATAGTTGTCAAACTTTATTAAATTCAAATATCGGGACGTGGCATATGTTACATGACAACGTATCCACAGTACCATTCTGTGATGATACGCAATCTTTTAAAATACCTGCAAAGCAAACACGATAAAACACAGTAACAATAAAACATTACAGTTAAGCATAAAATACAGTAAAACAGAGCAGAACAATAGAAAGCGAAGAACAATAAAAGAACAAATATTTTTGGCTTTTTTATTTTATATATTTATTAATTTTTTATTTTTTATTTTTTTGTAGCTGTAAAGGTTCTAGGTTCGGGTCTCTCAAAATGCGATGGTCATCTCATCTTTGAAGACCCTGTTTGAAAGTGTGCCCTAGAACTGTGCCGTGCTGTACCCTATGCTAATTCTCCACTAGTATGTGGTAGCAAAGGAAACAGTCCCTGATGCAAATGGTCAGGACAGGAGGGACAATAATAGTGTCTGTCACACCTATATCCACGTTTTCTACAGACACAACATCTTCTTTGGGGTGATCTTTTGGTAGGGGTACAAGGGAGGACATCCTGAAAATGTCTCTCATGCAGCCGGCTCACTGCATTTGGATTGGGAAGTTGGACCACAGCACCTTCTGGAGACAGAAGGGCTGTGATGATCTCTTCCTGGAATTTTAGGAAGGATCCAGTTCATCCAGACACTTTGTATAGTACATAAGCTTTGAACAGAGTCAATTGGAATAGGTATACAGACACTTTTTTGTACCAGCGTCTGGCCTTATGGGCAATTAAGTAGGGCGCCAACAACTGGTCATTGAAGTCCAGCCCTCCCATTTTAAGGTTATAGTCGTGGACACAAATGGGCTTCTCAAAAACATCAGTTACCGTAGTAATTTGGACTGCCGTGTCTGCGTGAATGGAAGACAGAATGAAAATGTTCTGTTTGTCCTTCCATCTTACCGCAAGCAATTTGTTGAACCAAGCCGTTGGGGGAAGCCCCAGCGATTAGATCACACAGTGCCAAATGTGCCAATTCCTAATTGAAAGAGGTGTCTAAAAAGTGTCACGCTTGTACAAAAATTGTCCACGTATAAATAGTACCGCATTTGGAATAAGGGTGATACCGAGTCCCAAACAATCTTGCCGCTGCTTCCTATGTAGTTTGGGCAGTCATGGGGCTCCATGCTTCTATCTTTTCCCTTATAAACCAGCAAACTATATGTATAGCCTGTGGCCCTGTCACAGAGCTTATACATCTTGACCCCATATCTGGCACGCTTGCTGGGGAGAGACTGTTTGATAGACATGTGCGATTAGTTTCACACGAATCGGAAATCCGTACGAATTTTCAGAAATTCGTACATTCGTGAGGATCTGAAATACGAATTTTTATGCATACGAATTTTGTACGAAATACGAAATTTCGTTTACGAACTTCGGATCCAAATTCCATTACAACAGAATCGGACAGAATGTTCGTTAATTACGATTATTCGTTATGATGAAGTTAAAAACCCCAGGAAGCCAGCACAGCACAGGGATGGTGGGAGCCCCTCATAATGATAAATTCATCATAACGAACATTCGTAATTTTTACGAAAAGTTTACGAACCTAACGAAAATTCGTATTTTGTACGAATCCGAATTGAATTTCGGACATGAATTACGAATTCATTTTAATACAAAACAGAATGGAACGAAACAAAATTAATTTATTGACGGCGCACATGTCTACTGTTTGAACACAAGGCGGCCAGAAAACGTAATCAGGGACTCATTAACGCAGAGATTTTGATCGGGAATAAGCAAGGCTGCAAATTGTTAGTTGAATTGGTTTACGAGGGGCTGAATTTTATGGAGCCGATAATATTCAGGGTCACCCCAAGGACGACAGAGTTCAATGTCGTTGAAGTGCATGAACAGCAAGATCTGCTTGTGTCTAGCCCTGGTCATATGGGCATATGATGAATTGGGTCAGGGGACCAATATGACCGCAACTCACTCTTTTTAGTTATGCCCATGAGGAGGGGCATAACTAATCTTAATGCCCAATGCGGCGTACACACGGTCGGAATTTCCGATGGAAACAGTCCGATGGGAGCTTTTCATCGGATTTTCCGACCGTGTGTGTGCCCGACGGTCTTTTTCTGTCGGAATTTCCGACGGACTTTGAATTGAGAACCTGTTCTCAATTTTTCCGACGGAAAACCTTTCTATCGGATTTTCCGATCGTGTGTATGCAATTCCGACACGCAAAATTCCGACGCATGCTCGGAAACAATTAGACGCATGCTCAGAAGCATTAAACTTCCCTTTTAGTGCTGTTGAACGTGTTTTATGCCGCTGTGTTATTGACCATCGGAATTTGGTGTGATCGTGTGTAGGCAACACAGCTTGAGCGGAATTCCGTCGGAATTCCGACGGAAAAACCGTCAGAGTTTTTTCCGACGAGAATTCCGATCGTGTGTACGCGGCATAAAAATTTTGCAACTTTGACATGTGTTAGTAAAATCGTACATATCATCACAACTACTTTGTATATCCAGGTGAATTATACCTTGCCTTTTCAGGACAAAGTGGGCTTACATTTGGATATGTTTTGAAAAAAATCGTTGGTCTTTTTTGCTTATAGCACATCAAATAAAAACAGCAGAGATGATCAAATACCACCAAAAGAAAGCTCTATTTTTTGGGAAAAAAAAGGACATACATTTTATTTGGGTACAGCGTCACATGACTACACATTATGAGTTATACTACCACAGTACCGTGTAGCAAAAAATGGCCTGGTCATTAAGGGGGGTAAACCTTCTAGAGCTGAAGTGGTTAAAAATCAGTGGCAACGGTGGATCATGCTGTGCAATGTGTGCAGTTTCCACCAAGGGCACATGTGACAGGTGACAACGCAGGAGCACATTTGGGAGACAGTTGTCACCCAATAACAGGAAGGACCTGTACAAGGATCTTCACGGCAGAATAACCCGGTATTATATTAATGAAAGCTGCAGATTTGAAAGTATGGAAAATGACTTTTAAAATGACATGAAAGAACATGTTAAAGCTTATATGACATTTTGGGGAATGGGTTTACATAAACTTTTAAGTGTCTTGGTCCTCACCTGTGGTAAGTAAAGTGCCACACAGGTGGCTGCAAAGCTGATCATCGTTTTTCAACATAATTAAAATGGTTTAAGAGTGGTTAAATTTAGCTTTACCTGTAAATAACAGATGTGCCCATTCAGGACAAACTGCCACTTTTAACCACAGATTACATGGAGTATAGAGGACAATAAGACGGAGATAGGTGATACCTGCACTGTGGTCTGCGGTGACAATGTCACCTTCTGTGTGCTCCAGTCCTCCGCCATTGTTTATTAACTGCTTTTATTTCAAATTAACCAGCTTGTGCAAACAAACACTGTGTTGTTGTACCATCCCGGGGTTAGTAAGTGTGTGTGGTGTAAGTACTCATTTGACACTGTGAAATTGTACCCTCATAGCTTTCACTATATAGAAAATGAGAATAACATCCAGATATTGCTCATGAAGCTATTCAGAAAAGCATACCTAAAGAAAAATAAATTAAAAAAAAATAAAAATGTTGCTTAATTGCTGGTTAATTCTACTTTTACCCCTGACTCTGGCGCTCTCTTTTTCTTTATTCCAGACTGTGGGCGATTCCTCTGCATCATCATGTACAATGTAGGGCTAATAGTGCTGCATTGTATGTAAAGAAGGTAAGTATGTGACCGAAGCCAGGAGCACTGTAGCACCCTCTACCAAGGTAGATGCTAGAGGTGAGATTTTTGGTGAGTGCAGGTAAATTTAGGCAGGCCTAGCTGGACGCTAGGCCTGTTTGTTTTGATCTGTGTGGACTGCGAGTGGCTCAGAGTAGGCTGGTGACTCACAGATAGCATCACTTCTCGGTTACCTCCCTCTTGCTTCTAGAGGTTTCTAGAAGAGAGGGGGAGCTGCCTGGGGTGTTTTAAGGAGCCCTGACCAATCCCCAACTTGGATTGTCAGGGGGCAGGCCTCCTTAAATACCTAGAGTCAGCCCAGTTGGGGAGGAAGAATTAAGGATGGAGTGCTAGGCTGTCAGGGCCTTTGAGGGCGCTCCCCATTCTGGGGGGGGGGGGTGACCTTGGGCCTGGGAACTCGGGTGCAGGACGGACCCTTTCAAAGATCCCATGAAGGATCTGAACAGGAGGCACAGAGAGGAGTCAGAGAGGACAGCGGGGGCTAGTACTGCCAGGCAAGTCTTCAGAACCACCGGTGTGTGTGAAGCCAGGAGGGTTGGTGAGTGACATGTGCTATCGGGAGGACTGGTGAGGCATGCCAGAGAGGACTGAGAGGAAACAGTCAGAGCCAGGTGTGGAGCCAGTGAGGATTGCAATATCACAGACAGTGAAGTCGGGCAGCTACAGCCAGGAGGTCTGGCAGGGCCTGAAGAGGGATTGCTGGGAGCAGTAGTCCACCATAGGTTAGCTAGCACTAAAAGACTTCCTATTCTATTTTTGCTACACTAAAAGGGACCCATGGTCCCTGCCTGTAAATGGCAATTTCTAGGGGCTGATTGAGTCAGTGTTATGCCCCGTACACACGGTCGGATTTTCCGACGGAAAATGTCCTATCAGACAATGTTGTCGGAAATTCCGACCGTGTGTAGGCTCCATCAGGCTTTTTCCGTCGGATTTTCCGACGGACAAAGTTTTATCTCCTGCTCTCAAATTTTCCGACAACAAAGTCCGATCGGACTTTTTCCGATCGTGTGTAGCGAATTCCGACAGACAAAGTGCCACGCATGCTCAGATCAAATTACAAGACCAAAGCTATTGGCTACTAGCCTCTACGTAGTTCCATCGTACGCAACGAACGTCACCACGTTCAGAATGATCGGATTTTCCGACAACTTTGTCCGACCGTGTGTATGCAACACCAGTGTCGGACAAAATCCGACAGAATCCGACTGCGGCAGAATGGCACGGATGGGCGAATCGACATTATGTAGAGTCGCTTCGCCCTGTGGCCACACGCGCGGCTCTCCCTGGAGCCGATGCGAGTGTCGAGTGCGAGTGTCCCTGCCAGTGACATTTTAGCGTAATCAGTGCATTTTTATAGCACTGACCGCTGTATAAATGTCAATGGTCCAAAAAATGTGTCAAAAGTGTCCGATCTGTCCGCCGCAATCTTGCAGTCCCGATAAAAATAGCTAATTGTCACCGTTACAAGTAAAAAAATTTTATAAAAATGACATAAATCTATTCCCTATTTTGTAGACGCTATAACTTTTGTGCAAGCCAATCGATATACGCTTATTGCGATTTTTATTACCAAAAATATGTAGAAGAATACATATTGGCCTAAACTGAGAACAAATTTGCTTTTTAAAAATGTGCAAAAAATAAAAACCGCAGAGATGATCAAATACCACAAAAAGAAAGCTCTATTTGTGGGGAAAAAAGGACGTCAATTTTGTTTGGGTACAGCGCTGCGCGACCGTGCACTTGTCAGTTAAAGCGACGCAGTGCCGAATCGCAAAAAAATGGCCTGGTTAGTCAGCAGGCAAATCTTCCAGGGCTGAAGTGGTTAAAGTAACGCAAGTGCCGTATCACAAAAAAAATGGCCTGGTGGTGAAGGGGGGTAAACCTTCTGGAGCTGAAGCCGTTAACCTAAGTCATAAAATGTGTACAACTGGTTGTTTTAAAAATACCACTGGTCAAAACTGGTGGGGGAAAAAGGACAAGCAGTATGACAGCCAAGCAAATAGCCTCTACTTCTGAAAATGCCAGATGCCTGGCTGTCCCTTTGATCTCTTTGCAACGTGGTTGTTCCAGGTCCAAGACCTGCCTACAGAAAGCCAACAGAGGTACGTTTTTTCCATGTTACATACATATTTATTACTAATTCGGTCCCTTCCCTGCAGATCTCCTTTAAGCCGCGCTGGGCTTGTTCGCTGCTGCACGCCAGGCTCAGGGAGGTCAACAGAGATCGCTTACATGTCTTTGTAGAGGGTCCTGTCCTGTGGGAGAACAAGCTTTCTGTCCCAGCTCGCCACCCTGGCCCCTCCCAATTATCTCTTCCTCCCCTCCTGCTTGACAAAGGTAATGGCAGAAGGACAGTCATTTTTCTCCCTCTCCCTTGGGTAATTGAAATAAGTCACATGAAGACATACATCATTAATCTCCGTCCCACTATCTGACTTTGCCGATAAACTAATCATTAACTTACATACTTCAATATCCTTGACATCTGCTCGGATAATGTTAAGGAACTACACAGTGTGCCATCATTAGGACGAGCGGCATGCCTCCCAAAACTGAGTTCATACACTGCCGAGTCCATAGATCAAAGCTAATAGGCTGAGATCTTTACTCAATCGCTTACAGTATGCGTCTTGCTAAAATCTGCTCTGCGTTTTCCACCGCATTATCCAAACTGCTGCCAACACCCCCTTTTTAATAATTTTTTTCCCCTAGGAGTTCCATTTCTGTAAGTCTGCTGGAAAAAAATACATAAGATATTACCAGTTCATAAACATTAAAATATTAATTAACGATGATTTAATACAGTAGTTAACATATTATTTAAAGTGTATGTATAGCCAAAACTTTTGTGTAGGACGCCTGTCAGTTCATTTTAGCCATTTGTGTCCTGTTGGGGAGGTTTCCCTTCACTTCCTGTCCTAGAAACTCAACAGGAAGTGAGAGGAATTCTCTAAAAAGTAAGGCAAAAGGGTTGATTTACTAAAGGAAAATAGACTGTGCACTTTGCAAGTGCAGCTACATTCATCAAATGCATTTGCTCCAGAGCTTAGTACAGTAAACCCCCGCTATATTGCGGTTCAGTTATTGCGGTCCCGGTATATCGCAGTATTTTAATTAGGACCTGTTATTCTGATATTGTGGTAATATTTCGCCATTTTCGCAGTTATGTACTCTATTTTTTACTGTACTGTACTGTTAAGACAATATTTTTGTGTTTTAAAAATCCTCTTGATCTCTCTCTCTATCTTTAATGTGTTTCTATTGCATAAAAGTGTGTTTAAAGACCTTTAAATGCTATTAAAAAATTAACAAAACATGCCTAGGGTGTATTTAAATAGGGTCTTTCTATTTCGCGGTTTTTCACTTTTCGCGGGTGGGTCCGGAACATAACCCCAGCGATGGAGGGGGGTTTACTGTAAATGAGGGAAAGCTCTTAGACACGTGCAGAATGAAAAAAAATATAATTTTGATTTGTTATTTACATAATATAGTTTAGTTAAATTAGTTTAATTTGTTTTCGGAATTCATTTCGTTCATTCGAATTCAAATTTTTTGAATTCCATTCGAATTGCATTCAAATCGAATTCCATTGAAAATCGAATTTGTTCTATTCGAAATAAACATTTTGGAAGATGGTTATATTCTTCCCATTCCATTCTATTCTAGTGTTTTTTCTATTCTATTCTTTTCTTGTCTATTTTTTCTTTTCTATTATATTCTATTATATTTGAATTCAAATCTATTCTATTTGAAATTTGAAATTTGAAAAAGAGTTATATTGTTATACCCTATAAAACATTTACATTATTCATATTGGCAGAGCAGGCCCCATCCGCAATGGAGAATTCCACCTCCTTCCCTTTGATCAACGAACTTACAAAGTTACACTTAGCATATAATGTGAATACAATTCACTCAGGTCAGCACTGTTCACGCCACCTGGTGACCACACTAAAACAGTTTACACGTATGGTTTCGTTCGTTATCCACATGCATGGTGGGGGTTTACCCCTCTATTACAGCCTAATCTAACTGACTAACGCTTAGAGTCCAAGGCCTGTTACAGTCCATCGATTTCCCTCTGGGTGGACTATATTTCCCAGTAGTTTCCCTTCTCCAGGGACAACTCCAGGGACAAGAAAGCACAGCTGCATTCCTGGCAACGAGCAGAGAAGCCTTAGTGCAAAGGACTGTACTTCAGGACATAGGTCTCCTTGCAAAGACATCCTCAGCCTGTCCATATGACAGCTGGGGACATAGAAGATTTCTTCTTTTTTTTCCTTTTCAATTGGGAAACAACAACCTGCTGAAAATCATAGGTCGCCCTTCAGGGTGGATCACCCCAACAACTTCAACTTTTAGCCAACATGGCTCAGGTGGGCACTACATGTATCTGCCGGCAGCATTCAGTCCAGCATAGTCCGGGCAGTACAGCTCTCTGGGATGTTCTCCACTAGCAACAATCTAAATGTGTGTGTGAAATGGCTGTCAGCATGGCATCCTTGACATCACACAACACATATTTGTAATCCAAGTGGTAATGGTACCATTTCGATGATGTAGTACCAGTAGTACCTGGAGTTACAGACTCTCTCTTTGCATTCACCGTGGTGACAAAGTGCTTGAGGTCCCTTTTGTCTGGTTGGCAGATGACAAGACCGTCTAAAATAATCTTCCTGCCGTAACCCCAGGTGTTCAACACTGACAGGTATTTCCCGGACATCCTAGGTGACAACTTAAGAAAGTCTGTCTTGAGGGGGATCTGAAGGAACCCACGCACGGCTTCATCCACCCATTGGATTTCCTTCTCTGAAATCTCTTCTTCCAGATGAGAGAGAATGTAGGGGTATAAGTACCCGTAGTCTTCTGCCACTTTCTTTATAATTTTTCGTTGTATTTTTGACAGCCGAGGCAGGGTCTTAGGATCTCCATACCCGGGTAGAACCCATGCGTCTGGGGCACGTTGAACTGAACACCAAGCCACAATATCCGAGAGCTTGAGCTTGAGATCTGCTTTAGGGTTAGGCATGGACATAATAGGACAGGCTTTGGGGGACCCATTGAGCCCCATGGTCCCCCTCAATGGACCTGGTGATGCTGATCAGCGGAGCTGCGCTGGCTGACAGCGTATTTACACACTAGCGGTAGTAGTAGCAGGTGCTTTGTCGTCCTGCACATTGCTTATTAACTATTCATCACTAATTATCCCACTTTCCAGAGTAAGCCAAAGTGTCCAAAAAGAGTTCTGATAGACCGTCAGACAGAATGTCTGAATTTGAAATAGTAGAGCACTCTTTGGCCGGGATGTAGTTGCGTTTAGCATTCGCCTTGACTCACACAACTATGGCATCCCCTTTGACGACCACTGGCATCACTTCCTCCACATGCACAACACTCTCACTCCTTGCTGGCTTACTCAGCTCTGGTATTTTCTTCCTGGGTGGCTCAGACATCAGAGCAAGCAGCTGGGCCCAACCGCGGCCTCGAGGATCGATCGGTGCGCTGGGTCCTGGGGTTATCACTGCAGGGGGGGAGCAGCTTCCTGCATAACTCGGGGATGGCTGGTGGACTCTGGATATCACTCCCAGCCGGAATGGTGACTTTCCTGTCCCAATCCACTTGTAGGATCCCTGGAGGTAGTGATGGGGAGATAACCTCAAACAATTGCTCTCTGCAGCGTCCACAAACGATCCAAGGCCTCAAGTGCGTGGTCAGGCCAAAATATTTCCCACAGATCAGTTCCAGAGCCTCAAAGCCTCCAGCGGTATATAGGACAAGCTTACCCTTCGTTGTATACGGCACTCCCGTGTCAGTCAGGACAGGTTTCGCATCGTTCGGAGCAAGGAGGGGGACCGAAGCATGGAGGAGGATCGGAGGAGCACGGAGGGGGACCGGAGCACAGAGGGGGACCGGAGCACAGAAGGGGGACCAGAGGAGAAAGTAGGGGGACTGGAGCATGGAGGGGGATTGGAGGAGCACGGAGGGGGATCAGAGCACAGAGGGGGATCGGAGCACAGAGGGGGACCGAAGCACAGAAGGGGGACCGGAGGATCAAGGAGGGGGACCAGAGTATTGAGGGGGATCGGAGGAGCACGGAGGGGGACTGGAGGAGGATATGGGGGACAGTCAGGCGTGATTGGTGCAGCGCTAGGGGGAGTTACAATCACTGATCTCCCTGTATAGATTTCAATAAAGCAACTGAAAGCCACGGGGAGGGAGGGGAGGAGAAGCGGCTGTCAGCTGCTTTATTGAAATGTATACAGGGAGATTGGTAATTGTAACTCCCCCCCAACGCCGCACCGATCACCCCTGACTGCCCAGGTATCGGAGCATTTGCTTGAGTACCGATACTCGGGCAAATGCTCAGTAGCGGCGCCAATACTAGTATCGGTATCGGTGCAACCCTAGTTTCTGTACTTTACTGGAGTGTGTCCTTTTAGCCCCCATTCACACCTATGCGAATTAGATGTGCGTTTCCCCGCATCTAATTCGCATAGTAGGAGAATGTGACTGGCTCCCTATGGAGCCGGTTCACATATCTCCATTGCGGCTGCGGAGCACACTGCACAAAAACGATGTGCGTCTTTGGCTCGGTTTCAGGGCCGAATTCAGGCATAGAATTGGCCCTGATTCGTCCCTGAAACGGGGAACAGGGACGCACAGCGCTCCTGTGCGATCCGCAGCGTGCTATAGTGTGAACCCGGGCTAAAAGATGGCAATGACAAATCACATTACATGGACATACTATCCACGGTCGCTTGACATCATTTGCCAATCACACATAGGGTGGATGTTTAATACCACTTTAACTATTTCTTGGCAGCCATCTCATTAGCTGAACTCCAGGAATTATTTGTATATCATACTATCCTTGGTCCAGCTTGGCATATTCTAAGAGTGCATATCCCATACCTGAAAGGCTGCAGGGGTAGCTGTTAATCACTGTAGTAGTCGGCACTACAACAGTGATGGCTGCTATCTTCCAAGTCCTGTTCGGGTTCTGTACACCACTGCTTTTCAAAGAACAGCTTGTATCCAAAGCATTCTCTGATTGGTCAAGATGGAGCCAGCACCCACCTGCATCCTTAACAACCAGGAAATAGCTGGTTGTTAAGGAGCCAGCAGCTGTTGGTGTCCCTAACACCAAGTAAATAACTGGTTGTTAAGAAGCTGGAATCCTCCATGTTTTTAAAAACTATGACTCATCTGCTGTCATTGGGATTCCCCGCTGACAGCAAAATGTAAACAAAAGAGGAGCCGTCATAACAAAAATAAAAAAAACACAGTGTGGGGGTCATCCCCCAATCCATACCAGGCCCTTGGGGTCTGGTATGGATTTTAAGGGGTACCCCACACCAACATAAAAAAATGGCATATGGGTCCCCCAAAATCTATACCAGACCCTTATTTAAGCATGAGCGCTCTCCCAACCAGGTCACATGCCCTCAACATGTGGAGATGCTTTGGGGGGGGGGGGGGGTGACTGGGGGCCTTTCCCCACAACCCTGGCCCAGTGGTTGTGGGGGTTCAGAGGGGTAACTTATCAGAATCTGGAAGCCCCCTTTACCACGGGAGCCCCCAGATCCCGACCCCTATGTGATTGAGTATGGGTTAGTGCCCCTACTCATTCATCAAAAAGAAAAATGGCAAAGTCAATAAAAACACAGAGACAGTTTTTGACAAGCCCCCCCCCCCCAAAAAAAATGTCCCTGGAGTCAATCATGATGAAGGCTGTGAGCTGATCCACCAAAAAAAAGAGCCTGGTCCGCACGCGGCGCTGGGCTCCCGCTGACCCAGCATTCCCCGCTCATCCCCCCTTTTCCTGGCCTGCTATGCTGCATGCTCAGGTATTGGTAAGGGACTGGTATGGATTGAGGGGGACCTTCAAGCTGTTTTTTTTTGTTTTAATGTTTATGCTCAGAAGTCCATCAGGTATGAAATATGCAGAATTGCAATGTGCCAAGCTGGACCAAAGTAAGTATGCAATACAAATAATTCCTGGAGTTCAGCATGAAATGACTTGCAATGCTCCGCTGGCCTCCTATGTACACACATCCAGAGGAGAACATCTATAATTCATTGTGTGCTTATTTAATGTTTAAAAAACACTCAACACATGCTCTGTCTTGCAGTGCGATATCACACACTGCCGGTGACACCGCTTCACTGTCTGTCAGCCCTCACAGTGAAAAATGAGGCAGCCTTTAGCCTGTGACCCTAAACCAGCTACAGGTGAACAGAGCAGGCCTGCAAATCCATACTGGCAGGGTCTGCAATCCATCATAATCAGAGGAAATCATTAAACCTATTTTCAAAAACATTTTCAGGGTTATCAACGCAGCCAGTGGCTGGACAGGAAGTGTGCCTGAGAAGTAACTGTATGCCGTCCCCATTCCTCGTAGAACGGCCACTAATTCCCATGGGTCAAGGTTCAGATGTGTCTGACTCCAGTGAACTTTGCCCTTGGGTCGTGCACTTAGCCTTCACAATGTCTGCTTCACAATGAACCTCACAGTCCCCAAGGAGGAGGACTACATGGAAGATGACTTTGTTAGTGGAAAGATATCTTTCTGATAAGACTGGAAGAGATAGAACAGATGTCAAAGACAAGGAGGGCGACTAGCGTTGACCTATACAGACCAGACCAGTCATATCCACTAAAGGATTTGTTTTGAATTAACATTTAATACTGAATACCGTTATAGCCAACACATGCTAAAAGGAAATTAAGGTTGTATACGAAAGTTGTCCACCTCTGGTCAAATGTTGTTTTGATTTTTTTTTACCTGTACTGAGAGAACTGAGCAGAGTTTGCTTTCATTGCCCACCTGTCCTTCTGAAAATTCTAGTTGCCTGGTGTTATGCAGATCCAATGGCTTCTAGGGTGCTGACCCAGACAAGAATGCTAATCAGGGATTCTGACTTCCTAATCTACAAGTATGTTCCAGATCAGAATGCATTGCAGTCAGAAGTGGACAGGCAATTAGTATTTTCAGAAGGAGGTCTTCAATGGTAGCCTCCATATTTCCTACAGTGCAGGTACTGAATATTTCTCTAATGCCCTATACACACGACCGGTTTTCTCATCGGAATAAACTCTGAAGGTGTTTCCGTCATAGTTCCGACAGAATTCCGCTGAAACTGTCTTGCGTACACACGATCACACCAAAGTCGACCGTAAAGAATGCGGTGACGTACAACACGTACGACGGGACTAGAAAAAGGAAGTTCAATAGCCAGTAGCCAATAGCTTCCGTCTCGTACTTGCTTCAGAGCATGCGTCGTTTTTGGTCCGTCGGAACAGCATACAGACGAACGGTTTTCCCGATAGGAATTGGTTTCGTCTGAAATATTTAGAACATTCTATTTCTAGGTCCGTCAGAATTTTTGAAAAAAAAAAGTCAGATGACGCCTAAACACGACAGACTTTTTCTGTTGGACATTCCGCTCGTGTGTACACAGCATTAGTGTAGGTGATCACCATGGGTTGGTCGGTGTGGTCTGCATGACCAGAGGTGTCCACAGTGCCTTGAGAACTGGAGCTGCTGTTATAAGGCCACGGGACACTAATAATAAGGAGAAAAAGGTCAGCATTGCCTGTCCACAGTGGGCACTAGAGGATGAAACTGTTATGCCGCGTACACACGATCGGAATTCTCGTCGGAAAAAACTCTGACGGTTTTTCCGACGGAATTCCGCTCAAGCTGTGTTGCCTACACACGATCACACCAAATTCCGACGGTCAATAACACAGCGGCATAAAACACGTTCGACAGCACTATAAAAGGGAAGTTTAATGCTTCCGAGCATGCGTCGAATTGTTTCCGAGCATGCGTCGGAATTTTGCGTGTCGGAATTGCATACACACGATCGGAAAATCCGATAGAAAAGTTTTCCGTCGGAAAAATTGAGAACAGGTTCTCAATTCAAAGTCCGTCGGAAATTCCGACAGAAAAAGACCGTTGGGCATACACACGGTCGGAAAATCCGATGAAAAGCTCCCATCGGACTGTTTCCATCGGAAATTCCGACCGTGTGTACGCCGCATTACTCTTGCCAAGACTCAAAGAGATATGGCAGACACACGGAAAGCTATTCCATTCACAACCTTACCTGAGGACTTTCCAGGTGTGGCAGTGTTCAGGATTAAGCACCACATCCGGGTTTCTCCTGAAAAATTGTGTTTAAGAAATCAGGGAGCCACTGCAATAGAAGAACCATGGGAAATCTTGCTTAGTATTTTAAAGGAGACCTGTCATGGTACGATGCTGTCCTCTGCTAGTTCCTGACTCTCATGCTGATGTTAATGCTTCGATACTTTGCTTACTCTGACGGAAAGCAAACATGAAAACGAACTTCAGTTTTTCTCTGATCTGAGTGCTTTTAATCTCAAAAGTGCCTGTAATTTCAAAAGTATTTTCAATCTTTTTAAATCTTTTATTAAAATAGTACCCAGTAATCCTTCAATGAAGGTTAGGAACGTCTGGTCAGAGGGTGACAATCATAGGCATACGCAGAGGCTGTGCCAGGTGTGCATGGACACACCCTAATCACTGCGTGTGGTGCCAATTTCCCCATTTGCCTGGGCTTTCCCCCGTGTTGTGCCCCCCGCAGTGCTGCTGGCTTCCCTCCTCTCTTCTCCACCTGGCTGCTGCAGGGGATGTTTCAGAATGGAGATTGGGGGAAGGGGCTAGTAAATATGTCATTTACAGACCCCTTCTTTTACTAAATGAGCATAGTGAACACACTCACTGTGTTTATTCATAACTGAAGCATAGCAAACTGTACAGAGTACCGAGGCTCTAATTGGCTTGATTTAAGTTGCCCTTGGGGCGCAGTGCGCGAACCCTCACACTTTTTATGTAGCAAATAAATATTCGCCACCACGTCACTTCCAGTTTCTGGCTTCTCGTCCCGCCAATCAGAAGCCTGAATATTTGGAACCCGGAAAGAAGACTGGGTTACATGGAAGCTGCTGGGTATCAGGGGAGAAGTGACAGCCCAGGCTGGATGCTCTGTTTGCAGGTAAGTCTCATGGCATCCTCTAGTGAGTGCAGATCTGGAGGGGTTTGTTTGCGCCTCCCCAAATTTTTTTTAGCACCAGCCGCCACTGATCCACTGACACCAATGCTGGGGGTTATTACTGTACAATTGACACCAATGCTGGGGGTTATTACTGTACAATTGACACCAATGCTGGGGGTTATTACTTTGTAATTCTTACTCCCTAAGGAGCTGTTGGATTGTTGGGTCCCTCTGCTGTCCCTAATTGGTGACCCACCCTTAACTGAACTCGATGCTTACAGACACACCAGTAACACATGGTTTTATTAGGGTAAAGACATTTCCTGCAAATAGAACAATGGTAACATAGATCTGATAACAGTAGGGTTGATAGGTAATAGGATACTAAAATAATAAACAGCACAGTAAAGCCTGGTACACACCCAGTGGGTTGAGTGGAAAAAAAAACTGACAGCTCAGGTTGGAACGATCCGACGTTAGTATATCGATCTCCCCCACTGAGCTGTTGTGTTCTGACAGGGGGACGCCCCCCCCCCACCAGAATACTCCGATCAGCGCTCTTAGCCATTGGCCAAGGGGCTGCTGGCCAGGACACAAATGGTGGCGTTATCATGGGTTAAACCAATGCAATCCAATACAGAGTAAAGCCTAATACACACCACTATATTTTTTTTTTCCGTTCAACCCGAAAAAAAGATTGACAGCTTAGATCAGAGCCACTGTACTAACAATGCAATGTTAGTACAGCGACCTCCCCTGTTAAGCTATTGTGTTCTGATAGGGGGGGACCAGCCCCCCCACCAGAACACTCAGGTCAGCGCTGGCTTAGGCCCCTTTCACACGAGGCGGATCCGCTTGCACGGAGTCCGCCTCTGTCCCCGTTGATCTCTGCTGAGCCAGCGGATGACAGGTCCCTCTCTGCTCACTGAGAGGGGAGGGGCTTGTTGAGCGCCGCTGGTCTCTATGGATAGATCGGATGAAAACGGACAGCGTGTCCGTTTTCAGCCGATCTCCCCTGATCCGATCCGGACGTAGGGCCATCCGTCTGCTTTTGGCGGATCGGACCAGGTCGGATGTCAGCGGACATGTCACCGCTGACATCCGTCGCTCCATAGACCAGCATGGAGCGCCCGTTCAGGTCCACCGTCAAAACTGACAGGCAGACCTGAACGGTCCCTCAGTGTGAAAGGGGCCTTAGAGTGCTGATCGGGAGACGATCGGGAGACAGTCGGCAGACCTTTTGCAGTCATAATCCTTCGACAGAAGCCAGCTGAACGTCCGGTTTCTGTTGAACTGGCTGCCATACACACGGGCTGAATGTCAGCCGGTTTCTATTGAATCGGCCGAAGGCGGCAGACATTCGGCGTGTGTGTACTAGGCTTAAGGCTGGATTCACATCTATGCAGTTTTAGTGCTTTTTGTATTTTGCAGATTTGCACTACAGAACGTGTTCCATAGGAAACCATATTAAATGGTCTGTAGTGCAAATCTGCAAAATGCAAAAAGCACTAAAACTGCATAGGTGTGAATCCAGCCTTAGTGACTATCATTAGGAATGCATACCACCTGTATGTCTTTACAGCACACCCCGTCAATACAATTCAATTATGATGTTTATCATTTCAGTCGTGGAGCGACACAGGAAACGTCTCACACGTGGGGGATTAATTTCTCCCAACAAGCTGGATATTTTTCCAAATAAATCCTTGATTTTGTTAATTCTTTTCAGCTGTATCTGATAATATGATGACTGCTTTATGATTACTCTCCAGTTTTTATCACCTCCACCACGATGTCCTACTGAGACTGGTGGTGCAATACGCAGCAATGACTACACAGATTATAAAATAAATTCCTTTGCCAAAAATATATATCCCACACAAAATTCTACTAATTAAAAATGTAAATGATCACACCAGTGGCGGGACAAGGTAATTTAGAGCCCAGGGCGAACATGCCAAATTGCCCCCCCCCCCCCAAGATGTATGGGCATTATGTGTCCCATCCCCACTCCCAACACAAATCCCCCCAAATCACAACTCCTAGCACACCTTCCCTAAATTTGCCCTCCTAAAACAATTCTTACCCCCTGAAGCCCCCCAAATTCCCCTTTTTAACACATATCCCCCCCCCCCCCCCCCCTAATCTCCTTGTGGTGCTCCCCCCACCTCACATGATACCACAGTGCCCAGGGCAACCGCCCCTCCTGCCCACCCCTTGTCCCGGCCCTGGATCACACCATACCAAGATATTAGAGATTTTATAGTTTCATAATCATTTTTATTTTACAGGTAAATACAAGCCTGTTGTGGCCACCTGCTCCCATATTATTAGTGAAGGGACTTTTAAGATCAGGTCTCTAATGACATTAAAATACCTGTACCCAACCTTGGGTTGATAGATTTTTCCAGAGGTGGAACACACACTACTGCACATGCAGGAACCAGCCGCGGCCATCTTGCTTTTGGGAAAATACGAGTACACATGGTTTGAATTATCTGCTTAACTTCCATCTATTGTAAGTGTCTCTTTTTTTATTAAACTTTGTTGCTTTTTACCGATTCACACTATGGAGAGTGTTGCTTTCTTCTTTTATGGTATTATAGGGGTTATTTATGAATGGCAAATCCACTTTGCGCTACAAGTGTAAACTACAAGTACAAAAAGTGCACTTGGAAGTGCAGTCGCTGTAAATCTGAGGGGTAGATCTGAAATGAGGGGAAGCTCTGCTGATTTTATCATCCAATCATGTGCAAGCTAAAATGCTGTTTTTTAATTTCCTTGCATGTCCCCCCTCAGATCCACAGCGACTGCACTTCCAAGTGCACTTGTAGTGCAAAGTGGAAATAACCCCCATTGTGTGTATGGAGTCTCATTGTACACTGAATTTCGGGATTTTCTGTGGTACAACTGCCCTGACGAGTTACCCAGTATTCGTTTAGAGGCTTTGTGGAGCATATATCATAATAAACGCAGTTTGACCTTTCCTTAGTGAGGGTCATTGGAATCTGGTAAGCCCCCACACTTAAGGCTTTGTTCACACTGATGCGAATTGGATGCGGATTTTCCTAAAGTTGCCACCTACTCCCTTTAAACCCAAACACATATGAATTACACAGGTTCTGAGGCTAATTTAATGCAGATAAGGCACAAGTGAGTTTAATTACCACATTAATCAGCCACAGAACCTGTGCAATTAATATGGTTTGGTTTTAAATGGATGAGGTGGCAACTACAGGGTTTCCCCGCATCCAATTTGCATGACAGGAGAGTGTGACTGGCTCTCAATGGAGCTCTGAGGCGGCCATGGTCCGCACTGGAAAAGGGTCCAGTGAGTCTTTGGCTCCATTTCAGGTGCGAATTCAGGGAGAAATTCAGACTTGATTCGCACCTGAATTGGTCTACATGGATGCAACAAACCCTCTGCTGTGAGCGGCGGTCGCAGCAAGTGTGAACCCAGCCTAACGCACTGGGGTTGTTTTTGGCTCTTTTTGTGGCACTTTTATATTTACAGTTTCAGTTTATTCTGATGCACAGAATATATATATATTTCCACGTTTTGTATTATACACAATTTTGGATTATTTTGAAGCACTTATATAATCATAATCAAAATGTATGGTTTTGTTTTTTGCATTATACACAGTATAAATCTACGTTCGGTAAAGAAATGGGTCAAAAGTTGACACATTGGGGTTGATTTACTAAAGGCCTTTACACTGTGCACTTGCACTCTGCAAGAGTAGTTGCTACAGAGGTTAGTAAATGAGCAGAAGCTCTGCTGACTTCCATCATCCAATCATAGGCATGCAAACATGCATTTTTTTTTTTCCCTTGCACGTGATTGGGAATTCCTCACAAAGTGAAGCTTTAGTTCTGGAGCAACTGCACATTGCGAAGTGCACAGTCTCTTTGCCTTTAGTAAATGAACCCCACAGTGTTGAGTTCTTACCTTTTTCAGTATCACAGTAATGATAGCCTGCAGACTATCACCTGTAAATTGCTCTCTGTCCAGAATAGCGTTAAAACCATTCACAAAAGTGGTAGTCAGGGTGTTAGCAAATGTGCTATAAAAAGCAATGGTAAAACCACCTGGACCAGCGGCCTTATGCAGTTTGGATTCTGAGGCTGGATTCACATCTATGCATTTTTTGTGCTTTTTGCATTTTGCAGATTAGCACTACAGAACGTGTTCCATAGGAAACGATGTTAAATGGACTGTAGTACAAATCTGCAAAATGCACTAAAACTGCACAGGTGTGAATCCAGCCTAACAGAGCATTTGACCATTTTTCTACTAAAATCAGTGCCTCCAAAGATTGAAATTCCTCTTGGGAGAGGTGGGGAAGGTCTAAGGCTCGATTCACATCTATGCATTTTGCTTTTGAGCGTTTTTGCAGTGCTTTTTGCGGTGCTTGCTGCGTTTTTGGGCACGCGTTTTTACCGCGATTTGCGTTTTACGTTTTTGTATTTAAAAATTTATTTCACACTGTGGTTGCTTAGCAACCAGCTATATACAGTGTAAAAAAAAAAAAAAAAAAAAACGCAAATCGCAGCCAAATCTCGGTAAAAACGCTGTAAAAACGCGGCACTTGCATTTTGGATGCGGGTCCATTGACTTCTATTACATGCAAAACGCTGCATTTTGCATGAAAAAAAGTTCCAGACCCTTCCCAAAAACGCAGAGGCACAAAAATGCATTGATGTGAACATGTTCCATAGGAACCCATGTTAAAAAATTTCCCTGCATTTCTGCAAAATGCAAAATGCTTCAAAAAACGCGCTAGTGTGAATGGAGCCTTAGGGTGGGAGTATTTTAAAATGCGTACTAGTTTATCTGAATGTGCCACCGACTGCAGGGGTGGTGGTCCTCCAATGTGCTTGTGCTGACATGCCACCATGCACAGCCATTCATTGGAAAGATCAGTGTACTGCTGTTTTCTTGCCCTTCTGCAATATCCACCCCCACCTGACTAGACCCCTTATGGGAACAGAGATTATGTGAGCACATATTAAAAAAAGGACCTTCTATTGGTATCTCAGGTTTTTCAGCCCCCTCCTGGTGTCTCTTTCTCTATTTCCCTTGTTGGGACGGGGTAACTTTTTTTATTGTCCTATTAATTAATATATATCAGTAACTTTGATAGACAGATTTAATTCAATTCATGTTTCTTTTTTGTATGTGCCTATTGTTCTGATGATTTGTTATCAATATATTTGCTATTTATGTTTCCATGGAAACTGCCTTTTTTTCTTAAATCAAAATAAAAAAAAAAAGTAATTTATACACTGAGCAAAGTTATAAATACAGCACTTTTGTGTTTGCTCCTATATATCATGAGCTGAACTCAAAGATCTACGACTTTTTCTATGTGCACAAAAGGCCTATTTCTCTCAAATATTGTTCACAAATTGTCTAAATCTGTGTTAGTGAGCACTTCTCCTTCACCGAGATAATCCACTTCACAGGTGTGGCATATCAAGATGCTGATTAGACAGCATGATTATTGAATAGGTGTGCCTAAGTCCCCTTTCACACAGTTTTTTAGGCGGACCTGAACGGATGCTCCATAGACCTCTATGGAGAGTCGGATGTCAGCGGTGACATGTCCGCTGACATCTGACCCGCTCCGAAAAAGTGTGACGAGGAAAACCCTATTTTTCCATCCGTCTCCGACTATACGGTTCGTCATCATCCAATCCCCCATAGGGGAGAGCGGCGCTCTGACAGGTCCGTCCCTGTACAGTGTGCAGAGACAGACCTGTCATCTTCCTGCTCAGCGGGAGATCGACGGAGCGACCCCACTGAGCAGAGCGGACTCCGTACACGGACACGTCCGTGTGAAAGAGCCCTTAGGTTGGCCACAATAAAAGGCCACTCTAAAATGTGCAGTTTTAATGTATTGGGGGTGTTGGACCCCATTTGCCTCACGCAGTGGAGCACATCTCCTTCGCATAGAGTTGATCAGGTTGTTGATTGTGGCCTGTGGAATGTGGGTCCATTCCTGCGAAGTTTCTGTATTCTGTCAGGAACTGGAACATGCTGTCGTATACGCCGATCCAGAGCATCCCAAACATGCTCAATGGGTAACATGTCCGGTGAGTATGCTGGCCATGCAAGAACTGGGATGTTTTCAGCTTCCAGGAATTGTGTACAGATCCTTGCAACATGGGGCCGTGTATTATCATGCTGCAACATGAGCTGATGGTCGTGGATGAATGGCACCACAATGGGCTTCAGGATCTCATCACAGTATGCGCTCTGTGCATTCAAAATGCCATCAATAAAATGCACCTGTGTTCGTTGTCCATAGCATATGCCTGCCCATAACCCCACCGCCACCATGGGCCACTCGATCCACAACGTTGACATCAGCAAACAGCTCACCCACACAACGCCATGCACGCTGTCTGCCATCTGCTCTGTACAGTGAAAACTGGGATTCATCCTTGAAGAGAACACCTCTCCAAAGTGCCAGGTGCCATCGAATGTGAGCATTTCCCAACTCAAGTCGGTTACGATGATGAACTGCAGTCAGGTCGAGACCCCGATGAGGACAATGAGCATGCAGATGAGCTTCCCTGAGACGGTTTCTGACAGTTTGAGCAGAAATTCTTTGAGTATGCAAACCGATTGTTGCAGCAGCTGTCCGGGTGGCTGGTCTCAGACGATCTTGGAGTTGAAGATACTGGATGTGGAGGTCCTGAGCTGGTGTGGTTACATGTGATTCTCTGAAACGCCTTTGGAGACGGCTTATGGTAGAGAAATGAACATTCAATTCAAGGTCAACAGTTCTGGTGGACATTCCTGCAGTCAGCATGCCAATTGCACGCTCCCTCAAAACTTGCGACATCTGTGGCATTGTGATAAAACTGCACATTTTAGAGTGGCCTTTTATCCCACTGTAGATGGATGTCAGTGGTCATAACATTCTTAAGTCTGACAAAAAGACCACTTAATTCGGTGTCTGTGTTAGTGGTAACAAAGACACCATTGGTATTGAGGGACCTGGAGATCCTATACTCAAAAACATCCATAATGGTGTTCACAGAAAAGCAGCAGTGATAAAAGTGTCAAATAAAGAGAATAAATTGGGGGAAAAAAACGCGCTAATCAATTAGGGCCATACAAAAATGACAAACAAAACAAACAATATATATTGTGTAGATCCAAAATTGTAGCGCTAGTGTATGGGCAAGGTGTATGTATTACCACACTCAAGAAAAAACGATATATAAATTGTGAAAATAAATCTTAATGCTGGAGTGGACTCCAGTATAACCAAAATACTATAGTCCATATAGTGATAACATTGAAGTATAAGTCCTTCTGGTCCACTCAATGAAGGCAGGTTACAATATATGCTGGAACTCAAACGATTTCCGGTACTGTGTGCTGGATCGATCAGCGAGAAGAGATGGGCTCGACGTACGATTATCCAATGGCCGCTCGTTATGTCTCGGCGTATTGACGTCATTACGCATTAACCCGCCCGCTATCCGCAGTGCGTCCACCCGGATATCCTGTCTGTAGAGGATCATGATTGGATATCTATTTTGGCGGGATTTGTCACCCGGATATCCTGTTAGTAGAGCATCATGATTGGATACCTCTTTTTTGGCGGGATTTGTTATCCCCGGACTCTAATTGGCCATCACGATTTTAGCTTTGGACTGGTCCATTAACAGGGGGTTCTCATATTACAAAAATGTTTTATAAGATATGATTTACAGTCACAGATCCCCCAGAGCACCCATTCCACAACCAGGATGTACACTGATATGTCTGTCCGTCTTGCAATATGTCCATTAATTATAAAGTTATACTCATTATGTTCAGATACTTTGGAACCTATCCCCCATGTTGTATTTGGTTGGGCTGGAAGCATCCACTTCCTGCCTAGATCAAGTGGGCGGCTCCATTTTTAGCTGTATGTCTATAAATAGTTGGAGGCAATATGGGGGGGCCAGAGATATGCCCCTGTGGAAGACTTTAGTCGAAACGCGTCGAGCCAGCTATCCTACGCCCCTCATATTGCCAGAATTTTATACATTGTCTCGAGATTTTTATTTCACTTTTTATGTTCACATGCATATGTGAATAAATTGTTGCTTTTTGACCTGCACCATGTGAGTGGTCTCCATTTCTTATTCCCTCCCCCGGTCTTCATCATCAACTTTGTGACCATTGGATAATCGTACGTCGAGCCCATCTCTTCTCGCTGATCGATCCAGCACACAGTACCGGAAATCGTTTGAGTTCCAGTTCGTGGTGGTTTCCCATGTGATGCAAGACCTTCCATCCCTAAGCTTGTCTGATGTGTATGCCGTATGGTAGTCACATCCAACACTTCTGGTAAGCGTACCTACGCCTTATTTTGACATCAGCCAAGCATATATTGTAACCTGCCTTCATTGAGTGGACCAGAAGGACTTATACTTCAATGTTATCACTATATGGACTATAGTATTTTGGTTATACTGGAGTCCACTCCAGCATTAAGATTTATTTTCACAATTTATATATCGTTTTTTCTTGAGTGTGGTAATACATACACCTTGCCCATACACTAGCGCTACAATTTTGGATCTACACGTATTTTGACTTTGTTTGTTTTGTTTGTTGGCAGCTTTTGTATGGCCCTAATTGATTAGCGCGCCTAAGGCACACCTGTGCAATAATCATGCTGTCTAATCAGTATCTGGATATGCCACACCTGTGAGGTGGATGGATTATCTTGGCAAAGGAGAAGTGCTCACTAACACAGATTTAGACAGATTTGTGAACAATATTTGAGAGAAATAGGCCTTTTGTGTACATAGAAAAAGTCTAATGCGGCGTACACCCGGTCGGAATTTCCGATGGAAACAGTCCGATGGGAACTTGTCATCGGATTTTCTGACCGTGTGTATGCCCAGCGGTCTTTTTCTGTCGGAATTTCCGACGGACTTTGAATTGAGAACCTGTTCTCAATTTTTCCGACGGAAAACCTTTCTATCGGATTTTCCGATCGTGTGTATGCAATTCCGACACGCAAAATTCCGACGCATGCTCGGAAATAATTTGACGCATGCTCGGAAGCATTAAACTTCCCTTTTATAGTGCTGTCGAACGTGTTTTATGCCGCTGTGTTATTGACCATCAGAATTTGGTGTGATCGTGTGTGGGCAACACAGCTTGAGCGGAATTCCGTCGGAATTCCAACGGAAAAACCGTCAGAGTTTTTTCCGACGAGAATTCCGATCGTGTGTACGCGGCATTAGATCTTTGAGTTCAGCTCATGATAAATAGGGGCAAACACAGTGTTGTGTTTATAATTTTGGTCAGTGTAATTTATTGTATATCCATACACAAAAGTTTTTGGCTTTCATTTCTATTTTAAACGAATGAGTTGTATTACAAGGTAAGGGTTCACATATACTGTAAGCATAAAGCCGTAAAACAATGGATCTGAGGGGTCGGAATTTGTATTGGATCCTCTGATCCAGTTGAAATCTTATTATTTTTCATTGACATACTTCCATTGGAACAAATGGAATTCAATTAGATCAGATTTGTAAAAGCAACTTAGCAAATCTCAGCTAACTGATGTGAGCAACGGCGGAGTTTTATAAATGAAGTTTATGGAGAGCAGTGGACGCAATGGCTGATATGGGACCAGTGATCACATTCTCTCCCTTTTAAATTGGTGTTGGAGTTATCTATGTCCTACAATAAAATGCGTGTCTAAAGCCTAAGCTATGTGAAAAAGCAGACCTTCAGCTGCTAAGGAACAAGCAAACTCTTCCGTCATCATACAACTTTCCCAGGCTGGAGATCCCGTCCTGAGAATGGGGGATTTGTGTACATGTTTTGCCTCCGGGAGCTCTCCACATATTGGCCCCAGCTTCCTTCCCATGTGGGGCCTGTCTGTCAGGTCCAAACGTTATTAAGCCAAGACAAGAATAAACCATTGGGCAGTCTCACCGGCCTGTCACAATGGACACGGTTAAAAGAAGCTGGCTCCCCGTTGGGAGTAATAAGGCACCCTGGGATGGGGAAAAAAAACGCAGGTCAATAGTAGAAGGACTCCAGCATGTGCAGACAAGGACTTGTCCCCTGTTCCTGCCTCATGGTCATTGTTACTCTGCACTGACCAGCTGCCTACGATCACCGGACTCCAAACAAAAAATGGGTAACCCAGCATCAATTCAGCTGAGATTAAATGACTGAAATGAAGCACACCTCTGAATAATTGCTTCCTAGAAGGGGAACTGTGCTGAATAGCCATGCACACCCATTGATTAATACAATACAAGAGGAAAGGTCTGCAGGCATAGAACAGTTTCAGACAAGCCCTAACCTCTCCACCGATAACATCCAGCGATGTGCAAGTTCTTTATACTGCCACATGTACTATTCCTTAAAGAAAGAAATATGTGTGGCAACATAAAGAACCAGAAATTTAAATAAAAAGATAACATTGTACATAAATAAATATTATATTTTAAAATTACTAAAAACATATTTTAATTTCTAAATTTTGTATAAGAATTCCACCGAACAACTCTAATTAATAGTTAAAAATTATATTAAAAAATTCATATAAACCAGTGACTTCAGTGACCACCACCTCTAGCTGGAATGCATACTCACCTCCAAATAATGACCCCACTACAGAGTCCTGATTGCCTGTAAATCCTCGTACACACGATCGGATTTTCCTACGGGAGATGTGTGATGACAGGCTGTTGGCGGAAAATCAGACCGTTTGTAAGCTCCATCGGACAATTGTTGTCAGATTTTTCACGGACAAATGTTGGATGGCAGGTTTTAAAATTTTCCACGGACAAATGTGTGTTGTCGGATTTTCCGAGCGTGTGTACACAAGTCCGTCAGACAAAAGTCCAAAGTACAAACGCGCATTCTCGGAAGCAGAAGCGGTCGGTCTTGTAAACTAGCGTTT
Organism: Lithobates sylvaticus; assembly: GCA_028564925.1. Lineage (NCBI taxonomy): Eukaryota > Metazoa > Chordata > Amphibia > Anura > Ranidae > Lithobates > Lithobates sylvaticus. Next base: position 51,031,576 of record CM053027.1, on the reverse strand, counting down.
GTAATGGAGAATTAACATTCGTGACGTGGCAAATTATGAAATCTCGAAACGCAGCGCACAATTCTCTTCTTCTTTAATGGGATAATAATGAAGTTGCTTTGCTGGTGATACTGGTCACAACCAAACTCCAAAACATGTACACAAATCCCCCATTCTCAGGACGGGATCTCCAGCCTGGGAAAAACCAAAGGTTTCTGTGATTCTAATTATACATTGGTGGGTTGTGAGCTGCTTTGCTGGTGATACTGATGGAGTTATTGCAAACAAATTTTCAAAGGCTTTTTTTTCTAGTAATATCAAGAATAATATTAACAACATTATCCCGTAGTTTTTAAGATCAACGATACAACTATGTTGGTGTCCCTTGTCAATTTTACATTGTATTTTTTTAAATGTAACTGCCTTAAAAAAAGAAAACAAATAAAATAAGACATGCTATCTGCCAATAGAACTTTAACCAAAAAGTGCATTCTATGCATCCAAAAATATAGAAAATATACCAAATCAAATCATTATTCAACCAAAAAAATTATGTCAAAGCAATAACTCCAAGGCCAATAATAAATAACACGTTATCTCCTCCGGTTCCACAACATGTCTGGTTGATGAATGGCTGCTCAGAAACTAACTGAAATGCACGAAATGAAAAGCGCAAAATGAAAAGTGCGAATCAACACTCACCAAACTTCTACTAACACGAAATTAGCAGAAGGAGCCCAAAGGGTGGCGCTAAAGAGCTGAAAAACCATGTAGTACGTCACTATCTTTGTGATTGTTGGTCAACAATTGTGTGCCGTGGGTATGCAAGACAAGTTTGGGCCAACGCCCTTCAGACAAAAGTCCACGGTTTTGTTGGCCAACAATCCGACCGTGCGTACAAGGCTTTAGAGTGTCTCTCAGGATGCCATGAGGCTACTCTTCCACATGACGTCCTTGAACCACGCTGACCTCCTCTTAGGATCTCAATCAATCGTGTGTGGCCAAAAAAATAATAAAGGGGAAACCATAGTGCTCTCTGCTATAAATATTCATTATAAAACTACACACAGGGATTAAAAATACTCACATAAAAATAACTCACTATATAACCCTCTAATTACTGACGGCTCCCCACCTGCTGAAGAAGCTCAACAGAGAGCGTAACGCGTACAGGGGGGGGGGGGGAGCCAGTATTCAGGACATTTTTTTGCTTGTATGTCAGCGTGGAGAGCTGATGATATGCATGTTTTTCACATATTTAATGTGAGTATTTTTAATGTGTGTAGTTTTATAATAAAGATTCAAAGCAGAGAGCACTATGGTTTCCCCTTATTTTTTTTATGGCCACACACGATTGATCTTAAGAGGAGGTCAGTGTGGACATCCTGTGGAGGAGTCCTGTGGAGGAGTATCCCTGTGGCATCCTGAGAGACACTCTAACATGCGATCGGGACTCTGTAGTGGGGTCATTATTTGGAGGTGAGCAAGCATTCTAGCTAGAGGCGGTGGTCACTAAAGTCACTGGATTATATGAATTTTTGAAAATATAATTTTTAATTTTAATTGTATTTTATATTGGTTGTGCTACACTGGTAATGTTACATTGATTTTGGTTTGAGAGTCACATGTGGATACACTCTGATAGGTGTTGGCAGCAATCACAATAATGCCTTGTACACACGGTCGGACATTCCGACCACAAAATCCGTCTGATTTTTTCCGAAACTTGTGTTGCACACACGCGGTTAGACAAAATTGTCGGAAAATCCGATCGTTCGGAACTAGGTGACGTACAACACGTACGACGGTACTACGTAGAGGCCAGTGGCCAATAGCTTTCGTCTCCAAATTTCTTCTGAGCATGCGTGGCACTTTGTGCGTCGGAATTCTCTACACACGATCGGAAAACGTCCGATTGGATTTTGTTGTCGGAAAATTTTAGCTCCTGCTCTCCAATTTTTTCCGTCGGAAATTCCGACGGAAAAAGCCCGCTAGAGCCCACACACAATCGGATTTTCCGACAACATAATACGATCTAACTTTTTCCATCAGAATATCTGACCGTGTGTACGGGGCATAAGCCTCATTTAAGGCCACTGAAAAAACAGTTTGCACAGAGTTTCTTCAATATTGAGCTGATTACATATTGTTTTATATTTAAATTTCTTATGACTCTACAACCAAAGGTTTCTCTGATTCTAATTATACATTGGTGAGTTGTGAGCCAGCATAATAAGCCTGTGAGCCTGCTATAACTTCTAGTGGCCAGGAAACCTTCTCTATGTGCCCAACTAGCGCTGGTTTGACTTGGGGTTAGGCGTTGATCGACAGATAGGTGGAGCCCCAGGGCCAGTGGTTAGCCCTGAAGTTGGGTAAGTTGGGTAAGTTGGGACTTCAGTAGCAAAATAAGATCAGGAGTGAGCACAAAAGAGATGTAAAAGGTAAACTTTTTAAAACGGCCAGTGAGTAAATGAAAAGAAGTCAGCCAGGAAAGTCACAGGGGACCCAATGGGTGAGACACCCCAGTTATAATGGTGGCCAGTTTTTCTTCAGCCCTGATTTAAAGGATAACTATAATTTTGTAAAATGATATCAAAGGTTTTTTTTTCGTATTTTTATATGCTGCTGAAATTATTTGCTGCATATACTGCTTCTTTATCCTGTCAATTTTTTCTTTCTATCTGTATCAGTTGGTCCCCCCAGCACTGGCCAATATATCCAAATTGAGGGAGACTTTTTTACATGGAAGGGTCTTAAGGAGCCACCCTTGCGTGTATGTGCTTCCAGCGATCTCCTACATGCGTCTACAGAAGATAGACTGTCTATGTCTGTGCTGTCCCTTCTGGATAGTGCATGTGAGAGCCAGCGGAGTTGTGCAGATAGCTTGGTGTTTGTACACATATACCAAGCTAATCAGGGCTTTTTTTAGCTGGAACTGGGGGGGGGGGGGGGGGGGGCGGAGTTTTGACACCTCCAGCACTGAATATACTGTATGTAATGGCAGGGGGTGGTGGGGTGTGCTGGAGAGTCTATTGATGCTGGCTGTTGGGGGGATCTATTGTTGCTGGAGGGGATATTATTTTTGTCATGATCTATTGTTGCTGGGGTGGTCTATTGTTGCTGGTGGGGATCTATTGTTGCTGGTGGGGATCTATTGTTGCGGGGGGGGGTGCTTATGTTGCTGGGGGGTGCTTATGTTGCTAGGGAGTCAATTTTTGCTGGAATGAATCTACTGTTGAGGGAGGGGTCTATTGTTGCTGGCTGCTGGAGAGTATATTGATGCTGGCAGCAGGGAGGTCTGTTGCTGCTGCCAGGGTTCTTTTGTTGCAGGAATGGTATTTTGTTGTGGGGGCCCATTGTTGCTGGGGGAATCTACTGTTGGTGGTGGAGGGGGGTCTGTTGCTGCTGGCTGTGGGGGATCTATTTTACTGCTTTTCTTGGTATCAATAATAAATTCCATACAAATGACTTAGCACCACAAAATGATACTTGGCTCTGTATTCTCTAAAGGGGGCAGTACAAGGAGGTGGGTAGGAGGTAGAACCAAGGGACGGTGCTCGGAGGTGGGTAGGGGATCAGGAACGAAAAGTTACTCAGAAGGAGGGAATTCCTGCACCTATTAGTTACATAGTTACATAGTAGGTGAGGTCGAAAAAAGACGCAAGTCCATCAAGTCCAACCTATGTGTGTGATTATATGTCAGTATTATATTGTATATCCCTGTATGTTGTGGTCGTTCAGGTGCTTATCTAATAGTTTCTTGAAAGTATCAATGCTCTACGCTGAGACCACCACCTGTGGAAGGGAATTCCACATCCTTGCCGCTCCTACAGTAACTTGTAATACTTGTATTCTCTGAGAAAACAAGAAAACAAGGCCTGAAGCTAATTATTAGACATGTGCAATTTGCTTCGTTACAAATTCGTTTTCGGATGCTTCCGAATGAACGAAAGACTCTTTTGATGAATGCATATGGAAACAAATTTTCAGAAATAACGAAAACCCGAAAGAACGAAAATCAGAAAGAACAAAAATATGAAAATCCAAAAGAACAAAAAAAGATTCAACCTACAAGTTTAACAAATCGATTACATTCGGATCATTTTGTTTTTCGTATTTTCTATTATAATTTATTAACTATTATTATATTTTTTTATTAAAGAGGAGTTCCGCCTGGGGAATTTTTTTTTTTAAAGTCAGCAGCTACAAATACTGTAGCTCCTGACTTTTAACCGGTTCCCGACCGGCACACGACGATATACGTCGGCAGAATGGCACGGACAGGCAGGAGGGCGTATATATAAGTCCCTCCTTAATGCCGTCCGTGCCATCAGGAGCACGCCAGGAGCGGCGCACTCCCGCGCCGGTCAGGACCCCCGTGAGGCCGGTCGCGGGTCCCGCGGACTCGATCGCCGCTGGGACACCCGCGATCGTCTCACGGGAAGGCAGAACGGGGAGATGCGGAAATAAACAGCATCTCCCCGTTCTGCCTAGCAACTAGTGACGCCGATCTCTGCTCCCGGTGATTGGAGCAGAGATCAGCATTCACTAGCTGACAGCCACGCCCCCCCCACAGTAAGAAACACACCCCTAGGCATACTTAACCCCTACACTGCCAATGTCATTTATACAGGAATCAATGCATTTAAATAGCATTGATTGCTGTATAAATGACAATGGTCCCAAAAATTTGTCAAAAATGTCCGATGTGTCCACCATAATGTCGCAGTCACAATAAAAATGGCTGATCGCCGCCATTACTAATAAAAAAATATTATTAATAAAAATGCTATAAAACTATCCCCTATTTTGTAAACGCTATAACTTCTGCGCAAACCAATCATTAATCGCTTATTGCGATTTTTTTACCAAAAATATGTAGAAGAATATGTATCGGCCTAAACTGAGGGAAAAAAATAGTTTTTTTATATATTTTTGGGGGATATTTATTATAGCAAAAAATAAAAAATAATGCGTTTTTTTTTTTTCAAAATTGTCGCTCTTTTTTGTTTATAGCGCAAAAAATTAAAACCGCAGGGGCGATCAAATACCACCAAAAGAAAGCTCTATTTGTGGGGAAAAAAGGACGTAAATTTTGTTTGGGAGCCACGTCACACGACCGCGCAATTGTCAGTTAAATCGACGCAGTGCCGAATCGCAAAAAGGGTCCTGGTCCTTTGGCTGCCAATTGGTCCAGTCTGAAAGTGGTTAATACATGGACAATTACCTGTCCAGGGAGCCCGCGATGTCGGCACCCCAGGCGATTTTCGGATTGACTGTCGGTTGCTGCTGCCACCATCTTCACTAAGGGAAACCGGACGTCATGGCACCGTCTACCAGAAGTGGGGATGGGGACCTGTCAAAAACAGATCTCTGTTCCCTCCTCCCCCCTGAAAGGTGCCGAATGGGGCACTGGAGGGGGAGGGCAAATAAGCGGAGGTTCCACTTTTGGGTGGAAATATGAATGGATCCGAAATTACGTATGATCCGAAGTAACGAATGCCGCATCTAAACGAATGGAACTGAATCGATACGAATGCATCCGAAGTTACGAATAATCCAAAGTAACGAATGACGATCATAATGAATGATCCGATAAACAAAAAAAAAAGAATGAAATTGAAAACGAGAATAAACTAATTTTTCAGTAGTGCACATGTCTACAATCGTGTACATGGCAGTGCTTAATAAGGCACTTAATAATACTACTTTAGGTTACCCACTCCCCACTTGCTCCAAGACGTTTACTTACCTGCTCACACAGGCAGCTCAATCACCCCCTATTTATCCCTGTGGAAAGGTCATCTATCTTGCATTAGAAACTGCTCCATAGGAATGAATAGGATTTTTCCAGGCATGTGCAGGAGTGATGAAACAAGTGGCAGAGTTTGCAGCTGTGACTCTCCTGCACTCCATAGACCACACAGCATAAATCTTGCAGAAGAATGAACAGCTACTGTAAGTAAAGGACATATCGGGACAGGGGTTTCCTAAAGAATAACTACATGAAATAATTACTTATACGTACACACGACCAGACTTTTCGACGGACTTGGTCCGGCGGACAATACGATGGACTTTGCAGCTGAGGTCCACCGGACTTTTAAACGAACGGACTTGGCCACACACGATCACTCCAAAACTCCACTGGATGCGAACGTGATGACGTAGAATAAGGAAGTTCATAACCAGTAGCCAATAGCTGCCCTAGCGTCGGTTTTAGTCCCCTGGACTAGCACACAGACGAACGGATTGTCCGCTATAAAGCCGAGTCTTATTTCTAGGTCCGCGGGACTTTTGGGAAGAAAAAGTCCGCTAGATCCCACACACAATCGAATTGTCCGACGGACTCTGGTCTGCCGGACCAAGTCCGCCGGAAAGTCCGATCGCGTGTACGCGGCATAAGCCTTTATATCTCTATAATGAACAGCTGCATGAATCTGAGAGCTGTGAACACTGCAATAAAGATTGTTATTTAAAAGGGCCGCACACAAATAACTTATATTACCATTATAAGTGAACTACAGAAATCATTTTGGACAGTGATGCTGTATATGGCCATATGATAATTAATCAATAAACTAATTTGCGTCAGTTGCTGAAATCTTAAAAAACAGCATGCCTTGTTTCTTAAACATTTGAAATTCTGTTGTCACTAGGAAACTACAATATTCCAGTTGTCATTTCATCTCCGCACTTTCACTTCATCAAGTAGGACGTTGTCCAGCAGGCCATCATGGCTGCCATGTGTTAGCGCTTACTGGGAAGCTATTACAACTATAAGTACATGCAGTAAGAAGTGGAATTGTCTCACGATGGAGCATCCACTTAACATTCAGATGAGCCGTATGGGATAACACTCTCCCTGAGTGGAAGCCAAACAAATTTCTATAAGTCCGTCATCTGTTGCCCCATCATATGGCATGGACCTTGCTCTACAGCCTTGTGGAATGAATGGGAAGAGGTGGAGACCTGAATGAATGGAGATTGGTTGTCCAGCAAGACTGTTAATCTCGGGAAAGTCATCCTGGGCAGTATTTGCCCACCCATTACATGTCAAATAAGCCAGGGGGGCCCTTCTCACTGACCTCCATGGTTACCTCCCCAATAGAAGATTTACTGCTTGGTGACCCAGGCTTGGGCCTGCTGCAGCCATCCGGGTCTCAGGCCATTAAGCAGTAAATCTTGCTTTTCAAGCCTCTTGTGTCACGTTAGACACTTGGGCTCCAAGCTGCAATGACAGAAGACAAGCAGTGGGCAGGCAGTTACACTTGTGAGAATTTAAAGCCCTCTTGTGCTCTCCTTCACTGAACCTCTCCTCCTTCTTTTACCCCCATTGTTCCTCAGCTCGCCCACACATTACCAGCCCCATTCATCCTGCATGGAGAAGAAAGGGAGGATGAGTCTGATTTTAATCAGCCATTGTGGGGAAGAAATGCAAAACATGAACGGGAAAGTGTGTTATTGTTTCCAACAAACTGGACAAGGAGAGGAACGAGAGAAGAGTTCAAAGGCAAGGCCTAGCAAGTTTTCTCAAACCATCTTCATCATGTATTTATTAATACCTGAAATAAGACATCTAAGAACCTCTAGTAAGTATCTTAACATCTTATTTTCTTTCTTTCTTTTCTACCTTTCTGTTTTATATATATTGTGTGTGTATATATATATATATATATATATATATATATATATATATATATATATATATATATATATATATATATATATATATATATATATATATATATAATTATGTCCCTATCTATCTATATATCCTATTGCATTCTGTTTATTTATCCCCATTTATTTATTTTTTCTTTCTATCTACCTATCTATTATAATATATTTTTCAATCGGCTATTGGGTGCTGCCACTGCCATTTCCACTAAGAGAACCCGTCAGTGAAGCCCTGCGGCTTCACAGCCGGTTTCCCCCCTGCGAATGCGCAAAGTGCTCTGCCCTCTGCGCTCTGTGAATGGGCCGGCCTGCGAGGGAAGGAGGAGGGGGGCCGAACTTCCAGCTCAGTTTGCCGCAGCGAACTTGGCCAGAAGTGGGGGCAGGTACCTGTCAAAATCAGGTACCCGCTTCCCCGTCCCCCCCAAAAGGTGCCAAATGTGACAGCGGAGAGGGGAGGAGGCAGACCAGCAGAGCTTTCCCTTTTGGGTGAAGCTCCACTTTAAGGGCCACTGGATATTTGGGCCTTCCCCTTACACACAGAACCAGGCATTTTGCGACTCTCTCACAGGCTCGATAATTATTTCTGCTTTGTGCTTCGTTTTTTTTTTGTTTATTTAGGGGATAAACTTGGATGGGGAATAGGAATGCATGGGATGCCCAGAACTGTAGAATTTTAATAAAATCTTGAGGACTTGCAAATATCTCTGGCTGCTAGGTATTAATGTCAACAATGCTGTCCACCCGTAGGGTTGTTGGCACAGCTAAAATAGTAACAAAAAGTTACAACTGAAGACTGCAGAATTGCTCCTTGGAGAAATGCTAATGCACCTGGCTTCTACAGACCCAAGCTAGAGGTGTAGGACAGCTTTGTGTTAGCACTGAGCTGTCCCTTGGTTATGGACAAGCAATATATCACACCTTGCTGTTCCCTCTATCCAGGCTTAGGGTATTAAAAAAGGAAGTTACTCACTCAGTCCCTTTTTTGGTGAATCAAGATGGGTCAGGTAGGTCAGTGTAGTGGTCAGGTAGGTGGGTCACTGTATGTGTCAGGTAGGTGGGTTAGTGTATGTGTCAGTGTAGTGGTGAGTGTAGTGGTCAGGTAGGTCAGTGTAGGAGTCAGGTAGGTAGGTCAGTGTATGTGTCAGGTAGGTGGGTCAGGTAAGTGAGTGTAGTGGTCAGGTAGATGGGTCACGTAGGTCAGTGTAGGGGTCAGGTAGGTAGGTCAGTGTATGTGTCAGGTAGGTGGGTCACTCTATGTGTCAGATAGGTCAGTGTAGTGGTCAGGTAGGTGGGTCAGGTAGGTCAGTGTAGGGGTCAGGTAGGTGGGTCACTGTATGTGCCAGGTAGGTCAGTGTAGCGATCAGTGTAGTGGTCAGGTAGGTGTCAGGTAGGTCATTGTATGTGTCAAGTAGATGGGTCACTGTATGTGTCAGGTAGGTCAGGTAGGTCACTGTATGTGTCAGGAAGGTCAGTGTAATGGTCAGGTAGGTCACATGTGTTACAAGAGCAAGGCAAAGGGGGTGGAGTCAGGGGCGGAGCCAAGGGTGACGGCAAAATTAGGTTTTGCCTAAGGTGTCAAAAATCCTTGCACCAGGCCTGCTTGCACTCATGGGCACACTGCACAGTCCCTGCCCGCTCCGCCCTTACGGGCACAGTCCCCACCCGCTCCACCCATCCTCTCTGTTGCTCCGCCCATCCTCTCCACCCGCACTCACAGGTACTCACAGGCCCCTCCCATCTTCTCTGCCCACCCAAGCAAGACCTAGCAAGGAAGGGGAAGCAAGTGAACTGCAAGTAATCTGCAAGTGAGTGGCACTGATTCCATCCCTCATATCAACATTGCTACTGATTCCCTCCGACACAACTACCACTGCTGCCACTGATACCCCCCACACCACCACTGCCACTGATTCCCCCCACCACACCACTAGTGCCACTGACACCCCCCCACACCACACACCACCACCACTACTGCCAGTGATTTCCCCCCCACACACACCACCACCACTGATACCCCCACACCACCATGACCATTGCTGCCACTGATCCACCCCCCCCACACCACCATGACCACTACTGCCACTGATCCACCCACACCACCACGACCACTGCTGCCACTCATCCCATCCAATCCCCCCTTCAACTACCACTCATCCCATCCACCCAACCACCACCCTTGCCACTGATCCGATCCACCCACCACCGCTGCCACTCATTTCATCCAATGCCCCTACCACTTCCACTCATCCCATCCCCCCCAACAACCCCCCATGCCACTGATCCCATTCCCCCCCACCACCTCTGCCACTCATCCTATTCAATCCCCCCCCACCACTGATCCCACCCCCCAACAACCACCCTTGCCACTATTCCCATCCCCCTCACCGCTGCCACTGATCCCATCCCCCCACCCCCACCACCGCTGCCACTGATCCAATCCCCACCCAACCACCACTGCTGCCACTGATCCCATCCTCCACCACCACCGCTGCCACTCATCCCAGGGGCGTAACTACAGGAGTCACAATTGCAATGGTGCACATGTTGCCCAAGTACACCTGGATGGGGGGGGGGGGGGCATATAGAGGAACAAATCCCCTCCATTTTTCTCCTGCAGCCGCTAAAAGCCTGCTTCTCCTCCTCTCCCTCCCATAGGCAATCAGTGGCTGCAGGAGGAAAATGGGGGGGATTTGTTCCTCCATATGCCGCCCCTCCCTATCCAAGTCCTTCTGCCCCCAGGATCAGTGGGAAGGGCCCTGGAGAGGTCAGGGGGGCCCTTCATGGTTTCTTGCACCGGGGCCCTGAAGGTTCTAGTTACGCCACTCCCAGCAACCAACAACAGGTCAGGGCTAGCTGTGGACATGGATAGCCAGTATACAAGCCGGAGGACAAGGCAGGCAGCAGACACAGATAACCAGGTACTAGACATGTGCAATTCATTTTGTTCCAAATCGAAATTCAGGCACATTTTTCATTATTCTGAAATTCAGATATGTGCAAGTTCCGAATCATAATTGTAACTAATGTAAACGAATCCTCCGAAATAAAAAAGTGAAATTCGTCCAAAATAAAAAAATTAAAATGTGATTCTAATTCAAATCAAATTTGGAAATCAATATGAAATGTAAACATTTTGCAATTTTTAGATGTGAAAAAAAATTTGAATTTGAATTTTTGGAATTTGGTTGAATTAAAAAAAAATTTGACTTGAATTTGAAAACAAATAAACAAAACAAAACTTAATTAATTACAAAATCAAATTTAATGACACAAAATTAGTTAATTAAAGAATCCAATAACAACAACAATTTTTTTCATTCAGGAACTAGACAGAAATCGGGATAGGCAGCCAGCATGGATAGAAAGCAACTAACCAGAGGTCGGGTCTAGCTGTGGTCTAGCCAGTATACAAATTAGAGGTCAGTGGATGAAGAAGACAGGGATAACCAGTGTAGCACCCTCCAGTAGGTAGGTGCTAGTAAGGGTTATATTACTAGGGTTTGTTCAGCACATGCACATTTAGGCAGGCTTATGCTGCAAGCTAGGCCTGTCTGTTTTTATCTGGGGGCTGGGAGTGGTCAGAGTAGCAGTGGGTGTGATCACCTGTACTCCAGTTCCTCCCCTGCTTCCACGAAGAATGTTCTGGAGGAGAGGTTGGGCCGAGAACTGGAGTGGCAGGCAGCTCATGTGGGAGCCCTGACCAATCCCTATCTGGTGTCGGCAGGGGGCAGGCCTCCTAGCTGAGGTCACATGTCACTGAGGAGGATAAGTCGGCTGGGTGAAGTGAGGAATGGAGTGCTAGACAGCCGCAGGAGGACACCCCCATCTGAGGGGGTGTACCGATCGCAGGAAGAGACATAGGGAGAGCTGTGAAGGAACATTGCCTCTACACGGTCAATGGCAATGTCTCTGTCACCGCACGGTCAGTGGCAGGGAACTCCTGGAGCAGAGGGGCAGGAGAAGCTGTTAGAGCGCATGGTCCGGACAAGTTCCTCATCAAGGACTCAGGGCTGGAAGGTTGTGAGTGTTACCACAGTGGAGAGCTGGAGGTGCCAGGGAATCTGTGAGGGAACTCTGCTTCTACAGAGTCACTAGCAGAGTCTTCATCATGCACACAGTGGATGGTGAGGAGTCCTGGATCAGAGAAGAGACTGTGGGGATCTGTGTCAAATCAGTATGGCATAAGGGCACATGGTTTGCAAGTTGGGCTGGCTGGGAGCAGTTGTCCATTTCCTAGACAACAGGCTTTTAATCTGCTAGGCCTCCGGGGAGAAGTTCTGCAGGCCTCAGGCCTAGTAGCAGCGAGTCACCAGAGTCAGTAGAGGGGCTTATTCAGAGTGAGTTCATACTACCCAATACAAGAGGATGTGTCATACTTCAATTAGCAACTACAAGTTTGTGCAGGAGGAAGCAAGTTTGGGCAGGAGGTAAAGAGATTTAAGACCATTTTTTTTACACGGTCAAAAGTGATGTTTCTGTCCCTCACACGGTGACGGATGGAGAACTCTTAGGAACAGTAGTCTGCATGGAGATGCAGGAGGAGTAACAGTCTGCATGGAGATGCAGGAGGAGTAACAGTCTGCATGGAGATGCAGGAGGAGTAACAGTCTGCATGGAGATGCAGGAGGAATAACAGGGGAAGATTTATATCTACAGGCATACCCCACTTTTAAAGTGGGGTTGCGACAAAAAAAAAAAAATGTGGCTTAAAATAATTGGAAAAATTTTTTTTTTTTTACTTACCTCTAAATGCCTGTTGCTAGGGGGTCCCTCGTAGTCTGCCACCTTCATTGCCCGGGCTAAACGTCACTTCCTGTAGGCGCCGCACAGTCATCTGGGACCTGTCATGTGTCCCAGATGAGTGAGCGTCGAATCACGGCGCACGGCGCCGCTCGCGCATGCGCAGTGGGTGCCCGGCTGTGAGGCCACAGCCGGGTTCCCACATTAAAATGCCGGCGCCGTGAGCGGAGCGGGGAACGAGGGGGGGTCTCATTCACCCGCATCGCTGGACCCCGGGACAGGTAAGTGTCCGATTATTAAAAGTCAGCAGCTGCAGTATTTGTAGCTGCTGACTTTTAATTTTTTTTTTTTTTGTGGGCACTCCTCTTTAAGTACACAATGGGGTTGATTTACTAAAGCTGGAAAGTGCAAAATCAGGCTCACTTCTGTATAGAAACCAATGAGCTTCCAGGTTTTAATACCAAAGCTTAATTGAACAAGCTGGGGTTAGAAGCTCATTGGTTTCTATGCAGAAGTGAGCCTGATTTTGCACTTTCTAGCTTTAGTAAATAAACCCCATTGTGTACTTAAAAGTGGGGTATGTCTGTAGTCTATTATGCACATTCAAACTTCAGGCTCTAATTTTGTTCAAAATGTACTGAATTCTTTAAATATGATGGCAATGATTAATTCCATGGGCATCCCATATCCCTATCCGTATCCAAGTTGTACCCCCCCAATAAAACAACAAAAACAAAGCTTGCAAAAGACTGTTCATTGCCTCTGGAAAGGATGCATGAAGTCTGGCAGTGGGGTGATTTGGCGGATTGTTTGTCTTTTTCTTGTCGGCGATATTTTGCTAACTAACCCGCCGTTTCTGTCCCATTCTTCGGCGGTGACATATGCCCAGTACACACGGTCGGAAATTCCGACCACAAAATCCGTCAGATTTTTTCCGACGGGTTTTGTCCAACACTGGTGTTGCATACACACGCTCGGACAAAGTTGTTGGAAAATCCGATCATTCTGAATGTGGTGACGTTCGTTGCGTACGATGGAACTACGTAGAGGCTAGTAGCCAATAGCTTTGGTCTCGTAATTTGATCTGAGCATGCGCGGCACTTTGTCCGTCGGAATTCTCCACACACGATCGGAAAAAGTCCGATTGGATTTTGTTGTCGGAAAATTTGAGAGCAGGATCTCAAATTTTTTAAGTCTGAATTTCCGACGTAAAAAGTCAGATGGAGCCCGCACACAGTCGGATTTTCCGACAACATGGTCCGATCGGACATTTTCCGTTGGGACTTCTGAAGGTGTGTACGGGGCAATAGTGTCCCCTGCTCCCAGTATCTGTAGGCGGCTTTGTAGGCGATTATACACCCGGAATTGTAGTCAGGATGTTGGACAAGAGAAACGGCAAGAGGAGCTCCCGCTAACCACGTCCTACTACATCGCTCTCCAGGCCACGCCCCTGGCAGATTGTATGTCAGTAGTGTTAACACCATGGCTATACCAAGAACAACCCAGAGGTCAGTGCTAACAAGGATAACCAAAAAACAAAGCCAGAGGTAGGTACACAGGAACCTATGGATGAGGATGTAGGATGAATAGCAGGAAGCTAGGTTGCTCATGTAGTTATGCACAAAGTTCAAATGTGCTGGGCAGAGGCTTCCTTGATTGGCTGTGGTCGTGGCAGGGAGAAGACTGTCCACGTTGGAGCTTCCAATACAGGGAGAAGACTGCTCTTATTGGTGTGGCCATGACAGGAAGAAGGCCACTCTGATTGCTTGTTTCCAACTCTCCCCTAAGAACCAGCTAGCTGTGCTGATAGGACATGACCACATTACTCAAGGTGTAAAACCCAGACGTGCAAATGGCCGTGCCCTATAGAAGCAGATCCAGTACTGTAATGAGGAAAGTAAGTAGTGCTGACAAATGGAAACATTTTGTCACAATCTCCCAATTTTTGCCAAAATTTCAGCAACATTAAAACTCTGAATATCCCTCGTTCCTGATAAACACCACAACTGCACCGCATGAAAGACACAGAGGAATGAATGTAGATTTTTTGTAAATCCCACTGACTGGCTAAGCTGATAGGGAAAAATATCTGATTGGCTGCACATCCTCATTTCCATGTTGAATGAGCCCGTTCTACAAGAGCATTTAAACTAGACATTGAAAAACAACCCACCTACGCTGCCTGACAACAAGGAGGACGGAACACAAGCAACAAAGACGATTCACAGTCTTACATGGCATTGCGGCCCACAAATCTGTCAGTGCCCCTCACCTCTGCCCTGCCCAACCACATTTATATCCCTCTGTCAGGGTGGGTGGTATTGGGATTGTCAGTCAGCTCAGGGGCTTAAAGTGGACCTGTCATCTGCATCCGACAGCTTACTAAATCTAAATCGCCTGTAAGTAAATGTGTCAAACTAATGTGTGTCAAAAGTAGAAGTACAGCCCAAATGTTCTATCTAAATAGAGAGAAGAATTATTCAGGAAGATTTCCTTTCCCCTTGTGTCCCAATTGCAAGCAGTCCAGTGAAATATCCCCAACGCACACATTCAAGGAAATGGCTAGAAGATTAGTGGGTACTGCAGCGACCACTGGCAGGTATCAACATAGATTAGGCGATACTCTGTCACAAGTATTGGGACATCTGCCTTTACAAACACATAAACTTTAATCATTATTATTATTATACACGATTTATATAGCGCCAACAGTTTACGCAGCGCTTTACAATGTAGAGGGGGGGGGGGGGGCAGAACAATTACATTACAGTTCAATACAGAAGGGACAGGAGGGCCCTGCTCGTAGAGCTTACATTCTAAAGGGAGGGGGTGGTGGTACAAAAGAAAGTAGATGCAGGGAATGATTTGATGGGGGGTGGCTCAGGACAATTGTTAAGTGGGTGTGGGATAGGATTCCCTGAATAAGTGAGTTTTCAGGGATCTCCTAAAGGTAGACAGGTTAGGGACTGATCGGATATACCAGGGCAGGGAGATCCAGAGGATGGGAGAGGCTCTGGAGAAGTCCTGAAGCGAGCATGGGAGGAGGTAACAAGGGAGCTAGAGAGCTAGAGAGCAGGAGGCATTGCAGTCTTAGTACGTAGGGTTCAATATTGAGTTGGCCCACCCTTTGCAGCTATAACAGCTTAAACTCTTCTGGGAAGGCTGTCCACAAGGTTCAGGAGTGCGTCTATGGGAATGTTTGACTATTCTTCCAGAAGCGCAGTTGTGTGGTCAGGCACTGATGTTGGACGAGAAGGCTTGGCTCGGGCTGAGGTCAGGACTGTGCAAGCCAGTCAAGTTCAGGTCAGGACTGTGCAAGCCTGTCAAGTTCCTCCACCCCAAACTCGCTCATCCATGTCTTTATGGACCTTGCTTTGTGCAATGGTGTGCAGTCATGTTCGAACAGAAAGAGGCCTTCTCCAAACTGTTCCCACAAAGTTGGGAGCATTAAATTGTCCAAAATGTTTTGATATGCTGACGCCTAGCCCAAGCCCAACCCCTGAAAAACAACCCCACACCATAATCCCCCCTCCACCAAATGGTTTGGACCAGTTCACAAAGCAAGGTCCATAAAGACATGGATGAGCAAGTTTGGGGTGGAGGAACTTACTGGCCTGACCTCAACCCGATAGAACACTACTGGAATGAATTAGTGCGGAGACTGCAAGCCAGGCCTTTTCGTCCAACATCAGTCCTGGACCTCTCAAATGTGCTTCTGGAAGAATGGGCAAACATTCCATAGACACACTCCTAAACCTTGTGGACAGCATTTCCAGAAGAGTTGAAGCTGTTATAGCTGCAAAGGGTGGACCAACTCAACATTGAACCCTACAGACTAAGACTGGGATGCCATTAAAGTTCATGTGCATGTAAAGGCAGGCGTCCCAATACTTTACTTTTAAATCTAGTGTATGTCGTCAGCACACCAAGAATCTCTGAAACAGTGACCAAACGTTTTATTGAAGCGATCACATCACAACACAAACGAGTGAAGTTCAGGGCTGTGTAGGACCTGGTCATATGCATGAAGAAGGGGTCTTTTAGAGATCCTTGGTGTGCTTGTCTCCAAGTACAAACATGGGTAGACAACCATTCCCTTTTTTTGTAGGCAGACCTGTTTTGGATTTTTTTTTTCTTCAAATGGCAGGGTCTCTTCAACTACTTCCCACCTGGCCACTGTATATAAACGGCCGGGTGGGCGCTCTCTCCTTCTGAGAGGACGTTCAGGAACGTCCTTCAGAAGGAGGGGGATCAGCGGCGCGATCCTGATGCGCTCGTGTGACCTGAACACGGCGCATCTTCGATCGGCAGGAGGGCTCTATGATTGGCCCTCCTGATCACATGACGGTCATGTCCAATCACAGCCGTCATGTGATGTAAATACAGAGCCGGTTGCTTGGCGATCGGCTCTCCTCTCCTCACACATTAGTTGTCACTGAGGAGAGAAGAGGGGATCGCTGTAGCCGGCTGGTGATCTATGAGTATGAGCTGTTTTTTACAGCTTTTTACTCACTGATCCCCAGTCTAGTGTCCCCACAATGTAAAAAATACAAAGTAAACACACATGTCCCCAAAACACGTCCCCAAAACACATGTCCCCACATAGTAAAAACACATGTCCCCCACATATGTAACAGTAAAATCACATGTCCCAATGATTATCTGCACACATATGTCCGTGATCACCTGCGCACATCTGTACATGATCATTTGCGTACATCTGTCTGTGATCACACAAACCAATTATTATACACTTGTATTATACAACATGTAGCAGATTAAATTTTGGCTTAAATTTATGACAAAATTCGATTTTATTAAATTTCTTTTAAAATAGAAAAAAGAAAATATCTTTTTTTTTCCAAATGTTCACACTTTTTTTGCTTATATTGCAAAAAAAAAAAATGGAGTCGTGAATGAATACCACCAAAAGAAAGCTCTATTTGTGCGAACAAAATGATAAAAATTTCATTTGGGTACAGCATAGCATGACCGTGCAATTGTCATTGGAAGTGCGAGAGCGCTGAAAGCTGAAAATTGGTCTGGGAAGGAAGGGGGAGAAAGTGCCCGGTATTGATGTGGTTAAATAATTTTATTCCAAACAAGGTGGAAAAGGAGTCGTAGAAAATGTAGTCTTAATAATGTGTTCTTAATATCCATGTTGGTGATGAATATTTACGCCCAAACAATGGTAAAGGTCACATGTAATTGAGCGGCCAGGTGTCATGTGTGCATCAAGTGATTTCACTGCTCAAGTGCTCATTATAACCTCGCTGAGATTCGCCATGCACTGAGAACATAAAGGGTTCAGGTCTAATTTTGAAAATATAGGAGGGCATGAGTCACATTGCTTTAAAGGGTTCAATGTGCAAAATAGACAGCTTTGCTTCTTAATTTAGCATAGTTCTGCATCCTCATCAGAATTTTTATTTGCATGCCAGTATATGTGAAATGAGTTAATGCACATCTCATAATCTATCATTTATGGGCCTAGCATGATTCGCTGGAAGTGGTATCTTGTACCGCCTTTTTCTGACACCGATTTTTCAGTCTGCGTCTATTTACTGTACATTGTTTTTTCATAGGAGACCTATACACTTTCTTGAACTGTGTATGAGTCCAGGCATTGGTGAAGTGATATTGGAGAAAGTAAAAATCTGGCGCCAGGAATGTTTTGGCATTAAAAATGTATATCTTTATTTAATTCATCAAACCATAAAAAGGAATCAATTAGTGAAGTGATATTTGACTGAAGCTCTGAGAAAAAGGGGGTGTGCAAGTACCTGAAACGTGTTGGATTCTTTACACCAGGCATGTCAAAAGTATGGTGGCACGGCCCGGTATGGTGTGGCCCCCACTTGGAATTTGCATATATATATACATCTGTGGTGCCCAAAGATCGAGCGTGTTATGTTTTTTTTATGCTGTTAATATATCTATCTTCTTTAGCCTGACAAATCCTGAGCGCCGCGCTCATTCTTAGTATGAGCCGGGGCGTGTGGCTGGGCATGTTCACAAGTCTATGTGCCCGAGCCGTTATGAAGCTGACAGCGCGCAGCGCCACCGCCAATCACAGGCACTGTGACTATTCCAGATCTCTGCATCTGCGGACTACGTCACACGCCCCGGCTCATACTAAGAATGAGCGTGGCGCTCGGGATTTGTCAGGCTAAAGAAGATAGATATATTAACAGCATAAAAAACATAACACACTCAAGCTTGGGGGGCCACATCAAACCAGAACGCGGTTCCTTTCCTTTTAAGAGTGAGAAATAGAGAGAGATAGAGAGAGATAGAGAAAGAGAGAGAGAGAGAGGTAGATAGATAGGTTGATAGAGAGAGAAAGATGGATAGAGAGAGAGAGAGAGAGAGAGAGAGAGAGATAGAGAGGTGGATAGAGAGAGCAAGAGATAGATAGATAGATAGATAGATAGATAGATAGATAGATAGATAGATAGATAGATAGAGAGAGATAGAGAGATAGAGAGATAGAGAGAGATAGAGAGAGACAGAGAGAGAGAGAGAGAGAGAGAGAGAGAGAGAGAGAGAGAGAGATAGATAGATAGATAGATAGATAGATAGATAGATAGATAGATAGATAGATAGATAGATAGATAGATACATAGAAAGATAGATTGATGGATAGAGAGATAGATAGCTAGATAGATAGAGAGCGAGGTAGCGATAGATAGAGAGAGAGGTAGAGATAGAGAGATAGATAGATAGAGAGATGGATAGAGAGAGAGAGAGAGAGATGGAGAGAGATGGGTAGAGAGATAGATAGAGAGAGAGCGATAGAGAGAGAGAGACATGGATAGAGAGAGAGAGCGAGAGATGAATATAGAGAGAGAGAGAGAGAGAGAGAGATGGATAGAGAGAGAAAGAGCGCGATAGAGAGAGATAGATAGCTAGATAGATAGATAGAGAGATAGATAGATAGATAGATAGATAGATAGATAGATAGATAGATAGATAGATAGATAGATATAGATAGATAGATAGATAGATAGATATAGAGAGAGATAGATAGAGATTTATATATATTTTTTTTAAACATAACACTCCTGAGCTCATCGTTACCCTGAGCTGAGAAGAGAAGATATATATATTATATATCATCATATATTGTCATCAATGTTATGAAATGAATAGTATGCCGTTTTCAATAAACTTTGCATACAATATTTAATTTGCATTTAATTTTAATGGTTCAAAAAATGCCAGGCAAAATGGTCGGCCCTCACGCATGTTCACTTCATGAAATCTGTCCCTCTTTGAAAAAAGTTTGGACACCCCTGCTTTACACTGTTAATCCTCCAATAAACTATCTTTCTGGATTTTATGGCCACTAGTGTCTAGATTGAGAGTTTTTTTAGTTTGTGGGTTCAATTTCTTGCTGTTTTTACAGACTGAGCGTCATGGTACTTGCAGAAATTTTGCTGGGACTTCCAGAACCTCTCCTCTCAGAAATCCCTGCCAGGACTTCCAGTGGTACTCATAGAAACTGTGACAAAACCTCAAGAATGGCATAAGGGGGCGCAATTTATTTGTGCCCGCGTGCATGGGTTTGCGGCAGCTCCCCCTCCCCTGCCTATTGTTAAAAGAATGCATTTCATGTAATTACAGTTATAATAGTGTTGCTGGCCCTTTACATTTTCAAGGCTACCTGGGCAGGTGTTACCTGACTGGCCCAAGTGAAGCAGGTGACCACGGAGAAGCTTCTGGAACGCACCTGGCTGGTATATAAGGTGGCAGCAGTCTGGGCTTCGTGCTGCTGGTTGGACACTGGACTTTGATCCCACCCCCTCTGTCGCAGGCACTTTATGTGGTTTGTCACCCCTGTATCGGGGGAGGGGGACTTACAGTTTAAAGTTATGATATTTGCCTGAGTCCTATGTTTGAGTAGGTTTTCTGTCTGTAAAGATTTATATATTATTCTATGTGTGATTTAATTGTTTGATAAAATTATCTAAAATGAATTTATACCAATAACAACTCCACGGCCATTATTCAAGCCATATGGTTGTTCTCAGTGTTTGGGTAAGTTTGGGGGGGAGGAGGGGTATGTGGCCTGCAATCCCATGCGTATTCTCAGACTTACTGGCAGGACATCCAGAATCCTTGTAAGAACTTTCAAAATCCCTATAATACATAAAAAAAAATCCCTGATAGGTAGAATTTAAGGACCAGTTGGTCTTCACCAGAGCTGATGGAATGGAAATAGGTCTGAAATCATAGAGTCACCCCAGTTTTCTTTGCTGCAAACTGGCACCAGGTCACAACCCTCAAGACCACCCCTCCAAGGAGTGAGGCAGAAGGGCTACAGTGCAGAGACAGTTCATGATGTGGTAGACAAGAGAGTAATTGGGTCAACAAGGGTTAATCTTATGGTGGCCCTTGGCAGGTGACGCAAGCTCACCAAGGGGGCACCACAACATTAACCCTGGTTTCTGCCATCAGTTGTCCCAAGCTCACTTTAACTCCATTTGCTCTGATCTTTACTCTACAACTTAGCCCTACTAAGGGGCAAGCATATCAGAGGGAGACCGCCTGTAGAGTGCCTCGTCCACGTGTTCCAATAAAGTTACATTTAAGCAGAGTGAAACAACAGTTTGTGGCCTTAAAATGTTTGTATTGATCTGTCTTGATCTTGTGTTGATTCTTGACTACAAATTTGCTATCCACTGGCTTGGTTCTGGTAATGCCTACAAATGGACTCCTGGCTATACTTCCATTTGAGTTTCTATCAACCTTGGCACCATAAAATGACTGTCCTGCTTTAAGATCCCTATCCCTATACAGTACATACACATACTAGGGCCAACTTAGACAAGTTCCAATTAACCTACCAGCATGTGTTTGGAGTGTGGGAAGAAATATACACTATATTACCAAAAGCATTGGGACGCTTGCCTTTACACGGGCAGATCCCAGTCTTAGTCCGTAGGGTTCAATATTGAGTTGGCCAGCCTTTGCAGCTATAACAGCTTCAACTCTTCTGGGAAAGTTATCTACAAGGTTTAGGAGTGGGTCTATGGGAATGTTTGACCATTCTTCCAGAAGCGCATTTGTGAGGTCAGGCACTGATTTTGGATGAGAAGGCTTGGCTCTAATTCATCTCAAAGGTGTTCTATTGTGTTGAGGTCAGGACTCAGTTCCTTCACCCCAAACTCTCTCATCCATGTCTTTATGGACCTTGCTTTGTGCTCTGGTGTGCAGTCATGTTGGAACAGGAAGGGGCCATCACCAAACTGTTTCCACAAAGTTGGGAGCACAAAATTGTCCAAAATGTCTTGGTATGCTGACGCCTTAAGAGTTCCCTTCACTAGAACTAAGAGGCCAAGCCTAACCCCTGAACAACAACCCAACACCATAATCCCCCCTCCACCAAATGATTTGGACCAGTGCACAAAGCAAGGTCCATAAAGACATGGATGAGCGAGTTTGGGGTGGAAGAACTTGACTGGCCTGCAGAGAGTTCTGACCTCAACCCGATAGAACACCTTTGGGATGAATTAGAGACAGGCCTTCTCATTCAAAATCAGTGCCTGACCTCACAAACGCCCTTCTGGAAGAATGGTCAAACATTCCCAGACACACTCCTAAACCTTGTGGACAGCCTTCCCAGAAGAGTTGAAGCTGTTATAGCTGCACAGGGTGGGCCAACTCAATATTGAACCCTATTACAAAATGTTATTGTCATTTGAAAAACAGTTTTCAGTCTTTTATAAAGCTCTAGCAATCCTCTAATGATGGTCCTTGTTCAGGCACATCTTGTTACGGTGTGACAACTGTCTTCCAGTTATGTTTCTGCATTGTCACCCTGTCACATGTACCTATAGTAGAGACCACAGGCAACTTCACCATTACACAGAGTAATGATGTGCAAAGGGGAAGTGGCAGAAGAAAGCTAGTCAGCAGCACTGAGATGCAAAAAAAGGTAAAAAAAAGCAAAAATGTTATTTTATCAAAAAAGAAAACACACCAATTATATATGATGCATAATGCTTTGGCAAAACTAAAGTTACAGTTTAGATTCCCTTTATCTTACGTATTTTGAGGTTTATTGGGCACTTTTCCATACACACACACACGATCTCTCAAATTCACACGGAACAATCCCAATTAACCGTTCCCAACGACAGCTGCTCGCACAAGCCGTGTTGATTTGTTTTAACTCTCCTGTAAGAATAAAAATGTATTTGACTGGAGAAATGATTTGCAAAGTTTCTCATTTGCATTAGATCTAAAGCCTTGTGAGCCTAACTAAGCTTCTCCCAGCATGGTTTTTCATTCTCATTCACACACCTTGAGACAAAGGCTATAAAAAAAAACCTGAAAGAGAAAGTTTTTTTTTTTTGTGTGTGCCAGTCTTGCTTGGTAAGTGTTCTCTGCATATACAACCAGCAAAGGGCTTCAGAAAATGGATGTTGAGTCACTTGTAAAAAAAAAAAAAGAAACTCCTATGTAAACTTCATTGCCATTCAAGATCTGCTCTGACACGGCACAAGTGATGTATTAAGAATGGAAAATGTGCTGTTAGGTTTGGGGTGTTTACCAGCTCGGCTCCAGACACTTGACCCTGTGTAGCGGACCCCCTAATCCTCTGATCTGCATGCCTAAGTCTGGCCCTGACGAAAATTGACTGGAGCACTTGTAAGCCGATTCATCAGCACAATCCAAAGCACTCACCTACCTCGGCCCTATTCTGTGTCCCGCTCCTCCCCTCTCCCAAACTCGATTTGGCCCTGCAAATTGTGAAATAAGTTGTTTGGGCTGGATTTGCAGAGTGAATTGTCCCCTTAATGAAACAGTCTGTTCATTATACGGTGGTAGCAAGGAAGACTTAACACTCCCACACCCCAAGAACCCGGGCAGGTTAACGCTTTTAGGCTGCTCTTTGACAAAAGGTCTGAATAGGCCCGAGCCATCCAATTGGACTTGCAAACATCTAAAGAGTTACTGGCTTGTGTGTCAATGGATTTATGGCGCTTCTCCCCTTAATGCCGTAGATTTGTACGGACAAATTGGCCAGTCCTGAATATGTTTGCCAAAGCCACTAAAGAGTTTGCTCTGTTTCTTTAGCCTGGATTTTCTTGGGAGACAACAACATGGCCAACATCGTAAGATTTTATAATATCAACAAAACGGTTAAGCATTCTTTCTTTTTTTCTTCCTTCCCTCATCTATTTATCTTTCTTTCTTTCTTTCCTTCCGTCCTCTTTTTTTTTTTCTTTCTTTTTCTTTCTTTCTTTCTTTCTTTCTTTCTTTCTTTCTTTCTTTCTTTCTCCCTCTCTCACCCTTCCTTCCTTCCTTCCTTTCTTCCTTCATATATTTATCTTTCTTTCTTTTTCTCCCTTTCTCACCCTTCCTGCCTTCATCTATTTATCTTTCTTTCTTTCTTTCTCTCTCTCTCTTTCTTTTTTTCTCTTTCTTTCTTTCTTCCTCTATCTCTCTCCCTCTCTCGCCCCTTCCTTCCTTCATCTATTTTTCTTTCTTTCTTTCTCTCTTTCTTACTTCCTTCCTTTATCTCTCTCTCCCTCTCTCGCCCTCTCTCGCCCTTACTTCCCTCCTTCCTTCATCTATTTTTCTCTTTCTTTCTTTCTTTTTTTCTTACTTCCTCTATCACTCTCTCCCTCTCTTGCCCTTCCTCCCTTTGTCTATTTATCTTTCTCTCTTTCTTTCTCTTTCTTTTTTTTCTCTCTCTTTCTTTCTCTTTTTCTATCTCTCTCTCTCCCTCTCTCGCCCTTCCTTCCTTCATCTATTTATCTTTCTTTTTTTCTTTCTTTTTTTTTTCTTTCTCCCTCTCTCACCCTTCCTTCCTCCCTACCTCACTTCCTTCATCTATAATTCTTTCTTTAATTTTTCTCTTTCTTTCTTCCTTCCTCTAGCTCTCTCTCTCTCCTTCTCTCACCCTTCCTTCCCTCCTTCCTTCATCTATTTATCTTTCTTTCTTTCTTTCTTTCTTTCTTTCTTCCTTCCATCTTTCTGCCTCTCTCTCTCTTTCTTCCTTTCGTTCTTTTCCTTTCTTCCTTCCTTTCTTTCTTTCTTTTTTATAATGAATAATTTTACTAAAACTCACTTTTTACCAAATGCAGCAAATTTATGACAAAACTCCACTTTTGAGTTGGGACGAGTTTTGATGGTCACTTTGCAGGCCTGCTAGACAAACTGTTGTCATCAATGGCATAGGACTGTGGAAGACCTTTGCCAATGCCAACAACATTGGGAAAAAAACACCAGGGCCACATGGAAAATACACATATCCTTTTTACTACAGCTTGCACATAAAGTTGCAGAACTGACTCCGCTCTTAGGGACAACTTTTGCATCAGGAATTTTTTTTATTTACAGATAGCATCAGAACCCCAATGTACAATTATGCTGTTGGGTAACAATTATTTTTAGTTACAAAAATTACTTTTTCCTAGTAATTTTAGCAGGAACATGTGTGTTGTTTTATCAAGCACTGCAAGGCTTGCTTTCACAGTATAGATGTTTTTTTTTTTTTTTTTTTATTGTAGTTTGACCAGAGAAATATTTACAAGAAAGGACCACTAGGACTACATGTGGAATAAGAAGCCACAGACAAGTGGTATTTGGATGACAGTGCTCCCTTCCACCTACTCCTAGCCTGCATGGCCTCACAGTGGCAGACACCCAGCCATTATGATTTTGTTTATTTTTGTTTATTTTTGTTTATTTTTAAGATATCGCATGGGCAATACAGCCACCTATGACGCAGTTGGACTTTTTGATAGGTTGGAGATTTTGTCAGAACACTGGCATATATTGTTCCCTGCACACTGGGTGAACCTCTGTTCCATCTACCCCCTTCTCTCCTTACCCTCATCCTTATGCCCCGTACACACGGTCGGAAAATCCGACCACAAAATCCATCAGATTTTTTCCAACGGATTTTGTCTGACACTGGTGTTGCATACAAAGTTGTCGGAAAATCCGATCATTCTGATTGTGGTGACGTTTGTTGCCTACGACGGGACTACGTAGAGGCTAGTAGCCAATAGCTTGGGTCTTGTAATGTGATCTGAGCATGCGTGGCACTTTGTCCGTCGGAATTCGCTACACACGATCGGAAAAAGTCCGATAGGACTTTGTTGTTGGAAAATTTGAGAGCAGGAGATAAAACTTTGTCCGTCGGATTTTCCGACGGAAAAAGTCCGATGGAGCCTACACACGGTTGGAATTTCCGACAACATTGTCCGATAGGACATTTTCCGTTGGAAAATCCGATCGTGTGTACGGGGCATTAGAGTCCTTCTCATGTTTTTGAATTTCTGCTCTGCCAAACACCTCAAAGCACCTCTCCCCGTTCTCCACCCCTATTCAAAATATGGCATAAAATTAAAAAAAATAAGATAGATGATGTGGTTGGTCTCTCCCCTTATAGGCCAGTTGGTGCTGCCATTAACATGTGCAGCAACTGGCCAATCGTCATCCACTTAAACCTAAAGGCTGCATTTTTTTTTTCCCAATAGACCACTTTCCGTGGCTCGTGATTCTGTTTTTATGCTTGTTGGCACTGCCTTGAAACTGGTCAGTTTTTACCCACCCACATGTAAGGACTGCAGCTCCAATTTTTTAGAGAGTTGTACTGTATATATAGGATGAAAGGAATATAGAATGATGGTGTTTTTGTTGCTCACTAATTAAAATTTATTTTTTTATTCTTATTCAATTTTCAAACAAAGCAGTAACATTCCGTGAAAAAAGAAGCTCACAATTGACAGTCAGCAACAAGTGACTATACATTTTATTTTTCAGTGATTCCAATAAAAATACATAGGTAAGCGTGTTTTATTTTGCAGGCATGCAATGATGTCTATTTTCTGTTTTTGGTTTATTTTGGTTATATTTGGGCAACTTTTGTAATGTAGGAATTTGGCCCGTTCTGAAATGTTTACCTGACAATCTTGTGTGAGTTAAAGAATTTTAGTGAAATGGTATGAAAAAAAGTTACTAGGGTTGGGGGGCATTATGTGCTAGAGATTATTATTGGGCATATTTAGGTTGGGACCCAGTTCCCGTCTTATATCTTGTGCTGTCCATAAGTGTTAAGCCACCCTGCATCTGAAATGATGGTAGGTATCTGTCATCTATTGGGTTAGATATAGTACAGTATATACACATATATGTAAATGTCAACATTGTCTGTGGCTGCATTTTAATTTGCTTTAATCACTTACAATGAAGGATTAGTATTCACAAATCTTCTGTGTGATAATTACATACTCCATGAAATAGAAAACAGTTTGATTTTGCTAAGCTTCACAAAATACAGCCTTTGTTTTTCCCAGATTTATCCCGGGAGGGTGGCATTATACGGAAATCAGACTTAATAAAATCAGCATATGAGGCAACAAAACAAGAACTCGGGGGAAGAAATATTCTGAACAAAGCACTTGCTGGGAGAAAAAGCTGCTAAAATCTTGGCAGCCTTATTGTTTATATTACACCTGGAAAATTAACTCGTTCGTGCTGAACCAGTAGAGCCAAGCAAAGAGCCCGGATGTGCCTTTAACGCTATATCTACAGTGCCTTGAAAAAGTATTCATACCCCTTGACATTTTCCACATTTTGTCATGTTACAACCAAAAACGTAAATTTATTTTATTGGGATTTTATGTACCAACACAAAGTGGCACATAATTGTGAAGTGGAAGGAAAATAATAAATGTTTTTCAGACTTTTTTACAAATAAATATCCGAAACGTGTGGCTTGCATTTGTATTCAGCCCCCCTTTACTCTGATACCCCTAACTAAAATCTAGTGCAGCCAATTGCCTTCAGAAGTCACCTAATTAATAAATAGAGTCCACCTGTATGTAATTTAATCTCAGTATAAATACAGCTGTTCTGTGAAGCCCTCAGAGGTTTGTTAGAGGACCTTAGTGAACAAACAGCATCATGACTGTTCACTGTTCAATCCATCATCCAAAAATGGAAAGCGAATTGCACAACTGCAAACCTACCAAGATATGGCAAGGAGAGCATTAATAAGAGAAGCAGCCAAGAGGCCCTTGGGAACTCTGGAGGAGCTGCAGAGATCCACAGCTCAGGTGGGAGAATCTGTCCACAGGACAACTATTAGTCGTGTTCTCCACAAATCTGGCCTTTATGGAAGAGTGGCAAGAATAAATCCATTGTTGAAAGAAAGCCATAAGAAGTCCTGTTTGCGAGAAGCCATGTGGGGGACACAAGTCCATCTCCCAAAATTTCACGCATGCTCGGAATCAAGCAGAAGGAGCCGCACTGGCTATTGAACTTCCTTTTTCTCGGCTCGTCGTACGTCTTGTAGGTCACCATGTTCCCACGTTCGTAATTGTTGGCCAACATTTGTGTGACCATGTGTATGCAAGACAAGTTTGAGCCAACATCCTTCAAACAAAAATTCACAACTTTGTTGGTGGAAAGTATGATTGCGTGTACGGGGCATTAGAGTCTGCAAAAGACTTGAGACTTGTTCACCTTCCCAACGACCCTAAACATACAGCCAGAGCTACAATGGAATGGTTTAGATCAAAGCATATTCATGTGTTAGATTGGCCCAGTCAAAGTCCAGACCTAAATCCAATTGAGAATATGTGGCAAGACTTGAAAATTGCTGTTCACAGACGCTCTCCATCCAATCTGACAGAGCTTGAGCTATTTTGCAAAGAAGAATGGGCAAAAATGTCACTCTCTAGATGTGCAAAGCTGGTAGAGACATCCCCAAAAAGACTTGCAGCTGTAATTGCAGAGAAAGGGGGTTCTATAAAGTATTGACTCAGGGGGGCGCCATACAAATGTACCCCACACTTTTCATCAATTTATTTGTAAACAATTTTGAAAAACATTTATCATTTTCCTTCCACTTCACAATTCTGTGCCACTTTGTTGTTGGTCTATCACATAAAATCCCAATAAAATACATTTACGTTTTTGGTCGTAACATGACAAAATGTGGAAAATTTCAAGGGGTAAGAATACTTTTTCAAGGCACTGTATCCATCTATAGATTCTAATGCCGTGTACACACGGTCAGACATTCCGACAGAAAAATTCCGATTGGAGCTTCTCATCGGATATCCCGACTGTGTTTGCCCCATCTGACTTTTTCAGTCGAAAATTCAGACATACTTAGATAGAGAACATGTTCTAAATTTTTCAGACGGAAAAAGTTTCGAGCGGAAAAAACGCTCATCTGTATGCTGTTCCGATGCACCAAAAATCACGCATGCTCTGAAGCAAGTATGAGACGGAAACTGTTGGCTGCTGGCTATTGAACTTCCGTTTTCTAGTCCCATTGTACCTGTTGTATGTCACCGCGTTCTGGATGGTCGGAATTTGGTGTGACCGTGTGTATGCAAGACAGCTTGAGCGGAATTCCATCGGAGTTCCGTCGAAAAAACCTTCAGAGTTTATTCAGACGGTAAAACCAGTTGTGTGTACAGGGCATAACTGTTCCCCATTTGGAGATTGTCCCTCTTTTGGTCTGATGTGTAGACCTCTACATAAAATGTACCAATCAAAATAGCAAGTGTTTAACCACTTAAGGACAGCCTCACGCCGATAAACATCGGCAGAATGGCACAGCTGGGCACAATCACGTACCTGTACGTGTCTCTTTAAGAGCCTAGCCTAGCGCTCGCGACCCGGTCCTGAGCTCCGTGACCATGGGCGCGGGACCAGCGGACACGATCGCCGCTGGTGTCCCGTGATCGGGTCACAGAGCTGAAGAACGGGGAGAGGCCTGTGTAAACAAACCTCTCCCCGTGCTTCCTACTGAGCCTGTCACTGATCGTCTGTTCCCTGTCATAGGGAAAGACGATCAGTGACGTCAGACGCCAAGCCACGCCCCCTACAGTTAAAAAAGACACACACACTTAACCCCTCCCCGCCCCCTAGTGGTTAACTCCTTCACTGCCAGTGTCATTTACACAGGAATCAGTGCATTTAAATAGCACTGATTGCTGTATAAATGACAATGGTCCCAAAAATGTGTCAAAAATGTCCGCCGTTAGCGGGCCGAATAGTGGCTGAAGAAAGGGTTAATAGCGCCCGTGTAGCACTTTGCAGGCGCTTCGGGAGTGGTGCCCATTCATTTCAATGGGCAGGGGCGGTGGAGGAGCGGTGTATACACCACCGCTCCTCCACTGCTCCAAAGATGCTGCTTGCACTCAGGCTTTCACATTGGGGTGGCAGGGGAGGCGTTTTTCAGGCATTTTACAGGCGCTATTTTAAGCCCTTTAGCGCCTGAAAAACATCTCAGTGTGAAAGAGGTCTGAAAGCTGCTTTCTTGTTTTTGCACATGCACATGCTGGGCCACTGAATTCTTCATTTTATGTTCATGGTGGAGTTGGTCGTCAAATTGGGAAAAAGGTGGGGAAATTAAGCAGATTTAGGCCCCTTTCACACTGTCGGATCGTTCAGGTCCACCTGTCAGTTTTGACGGTGGACCTGAACGGGCGCTCCATGCTAGTCTATGGAGCGATGGATGTCAGCGCTAAAAGCATACGGATGGCCTTACATCCAGATCCGTCGGTGGTGGATCGGGTGAGATCTGATGAAAACAGACATGCTGTCTATTTTTATCCGATCTCTCCATAGAATCCAGCGGTGCTCAACAAGCCCCTCCCCACTCAGTGAACAGAGAGGGACCTGTCATCCGCCAGCTCAGCGGAGATCAACGGAGAGATCTCCCGCTGAGCCGGTGGACAGAGGCGGACTCTGTGGAAGCGGACTCCGTGGAAGCGGATACGCCTCGTTTGAATGAGGCCTTAAAGTAGGACTGAAGGCAAACTTTTTGCATTTTGGATAAGGGAGAGTTAGAACCCCTGTCAGTTTTTAAGGAAATATCTTGGGGTCTCCCAGGTCACCAGAACTAGTGTCCCCATTGGAGGATTTCCTCTCTATTACTGTTCTGGGGACAACCCAAAATGTGTTTTTTTTTTTTACTCTCGCTTTCAATGATAATGACAAACAGGACATATAGAGAGTGAATCTCTCTAATAGAGGAAGAGGTAGCAATAAAAACCTGAAATTAAATATAAAAACTGAGCTAAGTGCTACCTATTCCATAAAATGGAAATTGATGAAAAATGTATAAATCAAAAAGGTAAAACTGGATACAGTAGCAGCACTCACAAGTATCCGCAATACCTTGGTATACATAGAAAATGTCAATAAATTGTTGCTATAGTATCTGTAGCGCATCCCCTGTAAGAGCCGCTGGTGAATAGGGATCCCCCACCCGGCACAGCCAGGCACACTGAATTTTCCATAGGCTCACTGCGACAAAAAACAGTCTATGCAGCTTTGCGTTGTTTTTTTATTTAGGGGTTAATAACTTGGATGGGGATAGGGGTATTATGGGATGCCCATTAGACTGGAACAAAGTCTCTTCAGACACTTCAACTATATACACTCTCCATATATATATATATATATATATATATATATATATATATGGCACTCAGTCAGATCCAGTAAAAGCCCTTTACAGGCAGGGACTGCAGGCCCCTTTCGTGTAGAAAAAGTCCCAGTGTCCAGCTATCTTCCTGTAGATACTGATCACAGCAGCACCTCTTAGGGCACTGACAGCCCTCCTGACTGCAGCTGCCCCTTTAACTAGCCCTCGTGGCTAATCTTCCAGTCTCCTCCCAGACTGACTCTCCAGCCATCCCAGACTGCCACTCACCAGTCCTCTCAGGCTGTCTCTCAGTCCTCCCAGACTGCTCACTCTCCAAGCCACCTGGATGTCTTCTCCATGGAGATCTCCTGGATGTGCTCGCTGGCTCCTCATGTCCTCACTCTTGCTCCCGTGCCTCTGGACAGGACTCCTCCTTGTGTTTTTTAGAGGATTCCACCACCCAGCACCCAAGCCCCAGGCCTGAGGTCCCCCTACCCCCCCAGACTAGGGAGATACCTCAAGGGCCTCCGACCACCCTAAAGTATCATAGGACACACTATCGCATGCGTCTCACCATGGCATCCATAGATAACCATAATGCAGTATTAGCTAAGTGGAAGCTGGTGGTCACCTCTAAACCTCCCAAGGAAAGCACCTTTCAATACAGGACAAAACTTATATGGCTAAGCCCACAGTCACAGCCAATCTCACCATTAAAAACGATAGAGTTCAAGATGATCCTCAAAACCACCTCCGCATTGTATGGCTCAATGTCATGGCAGAGGTAAGTAGAATTACCTTTAACTACTGCAGCTTGTCTTATAGCCGCTGAGCGTGGTGGATTCCCACTGCTATTAGTGGGTGGAGACAGCCCACTTTCCGCCTCTGTGCACTTTTATAAACAGCCCTTATTTTAAAATGTGAATTGCAAATGCTTAAATTTTGACTTTTGCTGCGTACACACGGTTGGAATTTCTGATGGAAACAGTCCGATCGGAGCTTTTCATCGGATTTTCCGTCCGTGTGTATGCCCATCAGTCTTTTTCTGTTGGAATTTCCGACGGACTTTGGATTGAGAACCTGTTCTTAATTTTTCAGACGGAAAACCTTTCTATCGGATTTTCCGATCGTGTGTATGCAATTCCGACACGCAAAATTCCGACGCATGCTCGGAAAAAATTTGACGCATGCTCAGTAGCATTAAACTTCCCTTTTATAGTGCAGTCGAACGTGTTTTATGCCGTGGTGTTATTGACCGTCGGAATTTGGTGTGACCGTGTGTAGGCAAGACAGTTTGAGCGAAATTCCGTCAGAATAACGACGGGAAAACCATCAGAGCTATTTCCGATGAGAATTCCGACCGTGTGTACGCAGCATTTGACTTCAGCCAGACCAATTCTTGGCACTGTTCACATTGTATGTACAATATTTGAACTGTTTATTATGCTAATTGCCTGGATTTCAACTTTAATGATAATGGAAATAATATAGTATTATAATAGTATTAATAATACTAAAGTTTTATACTAAGAAACTTTAGATATAACATGCCTGCTTAATTTATTATATAAGTAATGTACACATACATACAAGTTCAGTCAGTGGGCATATACCATTATTAGCTGAAATAGACAGGTTGAGGTTTCTGTTACAACATCTAAATGAAAGGAAATCAATGGCAGATAGCAGAAGCAAGGTGACAGGCAGAGGAGTAGAAAGCAGTTGAGTAAAAGTCCATCATTAGAGTTCAGTCTGCAATTCAGAACATCGCTCTAAATCACTTTCCTGAGACTGCAGGGTGTAACTAAATACAGAAGCTTCAGATACACACAGGAATATTTAAAAATGTGGCACAAAAAAATAGTGGGGCAGTAACCCACAATGGGTGATCAGAAATCATGTCAGGTCCCTGGATAGGGTGCCGGAGATGATACAGGTTGGGGGGGGGGGGGTAAGTTGGTAAAAATAAGCAGCCCAAACTGCCCCTCTTAAACTGCAAAAGCAGTCAGGTGGGGTTGTACACATGCTGCGGCCACAATGCTATCCAAAAATGATAACCTCTTTCGCATCCAGTGGGCAGTACTGCAGCCGAAAAGCAACTCATTCAAGTGTATGGTCGTGGCGCAGTATTTCGGAGGCAGCACCTGTGCCACTTCGAGTAAATTGCTAATTTTCAGACTAATGCAAGGGTAATTATGTCCTTACAACTCTAGCCTAGGCACCCCTGTAGAAATGAAAGCGTACCACGAGTACCAGTGCATGATGTTGGCAGCACTGAAACTTGAGAACTACGGTATGTCATCAAGTGGTACAAAGTGATGGGGAGATGTGGATCACCAAGTCATTAATGGATGGGCAAGATGGTACCAAATCTGAAGGCAAAGACCATGTCAGGAACAGGTTGGGACATTAAATTGTGGGCAAGTACCAGAGAATCAGATGGAAATCTTAGTCACTGAAAGAATCTGGGGTCAGTTCAGAAGCAGATGAGTAAACAAGGAAGGGTTGTCCAACAAGAGCCAAATCATTCACAAGAGACAAGAGCCTAGGGGCCCATTGGACATTCAGGGGGCCCAGCTATAATCTTCATCCTCCTGCAGTAAACCAGGTTGAAGAGAAATCAGCTTACAATACCTAAGTAATATGGGGGATTAGCAGAAGTACACAAATATTATCACGCAATTCTCCTCAGCAGACTTGTTGACTGGAATAGACATCGAGATCTTAAAGCGGAGATCCACATATTTTTTTAAAAACCAATATCGTTTTTTCGGTGCCGATATGATACCGATATTTCAGCCACCTCTCCTGCCGATATTTTGTAAACTTTTCAAAAATAACACCAATTTTATGCACAAATCTGGTATAAACTGACCTGCTGTGGGTGGCTTGCTGGCTGGCACCCTGCTGTGGGTGGCTTGCTGGCTGGCACCCTGCTGTGGGTGGTTTGCTGGCTGGCACCCTGCTGTGGCTGGCTTGCTGGCTGGCATCCTGCTGTGGGTGGCTTGCTGGCTCGCACCCTGCTGTGGCTGACTTGCTGGCTCGCACCCTGCTGTGGGTGGGCTTTCTGGCTGGCACCCTGCTGTGGGCGGCTTGCTGGCTGGCACCCTGCTGTGGCTGGCTTGCTGGCTGGCATCCTGCTGTAGGGGGCTTGCTGGCTGGCACCCTGCTGTGGGTGGGTGGCTGCTGGCTGGCACCTTGCTGTGGGTGGGTGGGTGGTTGGCTGCTGGCTGGCACCTTGCTGTGGGTGGCGGCTGGCTGCTGGCTGGAATCTTGCTGTGGGTGGCATCTGGCTGGCCTGGCACCTTGCTGTGGGTGGGTGGCTGCTGGCTGGCTGGCCTCAGTGGCCTGGCACCTTACTGTGGGTGGGTGGGTGTCTGGCCGCTGGCTGGCCAGCTGGCATGTCCATCTGAGTATCGAGGCGTGGGAGGCTTGGACTCAGAACGATAGGCCCAGTGCACGAAGGCGTAATGACATCGTGTGCATGTCCTGCGTGCCCCTGCCCACTGGGCCTGCAGGCTTCTGGGCCCCAAAAAGATGGCCGCAGCCCACGGAGACCAATATCCTTAATATCGTTCTAGTTTGCAACCAATGTTTCGGGAAATGCTGATATCGTCACTAATCGGCCATGCCAATAATCAGTCGAGCCCTAGTTCCTGCACCTATTCTCTGAAAAAAAAGAAAAAGAAACTTGGAGGGAATTGTGACTCAAAAAGGTGATTTTTCCAGCAGGAAAATATTGCAGGAATCTATCTGCTGAATCGCAGAAAGAGCAAATTATGCCGCTGAATCTCTATCAGCACCAACTTACTTGTCCCACTGCAAATTTATGTTTGAGTTCCTCTGTTAGGGTTGTTTCTAAGAAACGGCTTCGTGTTTTTTTAAATCACTTTGGGGTTACGCTTTGTGGGCAGTTGACATGCAAATAGTGCCAAGTGGCGTTATTCTGTCAATATACTCTGTGACTCCAAGAAGATTCGTGTGTTGAATAATAAGACAGTCTATATAATGCAGCCAGTAATACCCGGGCATCTGGGATGAAGAGACGCATACATCTGAAGTACGGTACATTACCTCTACGCTGTGTGACTCAACCACTTCACAGTGCTTAACATGTACCTCGGGCCTCTCACACTGAAGTGCTTCTATTATAAACACCTTTGAGAACATCTAATTGATACGCCGGCTTCGTTTAATTGAACTAAAATGGAGTGCCGTGGAGACTTGTCAGAAAATGGCTAATGTGGCGTCTTCTCAACATCAACTCAGAGCCGCTGTGTTCTGTCCGTCCATAGGGTTTGCTGTAATCGGGCGTATTTTTTTTAAATTTTTTTTTTACAAAGGTGCTTTAATGGAATTTCACAGGGTAATTTCCAGGATACAAATTGACATAATACAATGCTTAACCACTTCAGCCCCGGAAGATTTGGCTGCTGAATGACCAGGCCATTTTTTGCGATTCGGCACTGCGTCGCTTTAACTGACAATCGCGCAGTCAAACAAAATTGACTTCCTTTTTTTCCCACAAATAGAGCTTTCTTTTGGTGGTATTTGATCACCTTTGCGGTTTTTATTTTTTGCACTATAAACAAAAAAATTTGACAATTTTGAAAAAAAAAACGCAATATTTTGTACTTTTTGCTATAATAAATATCCCATTTTTTTTTTTAAAAAAGCAAATTTTTTCTCAGTTTAGGCCGATATGTATTCTTATAATCCTACATATTTTTGGTAAAAAAAAAACGCAATAAGCGTACATTGATTGGTTTGCGCAAAAGTTATAGCGTATTCAAAATAGGGGATAGATTTACAGCATTTTTATTTTATTTTTTTTACTAGTAATGGGGGCGATTTTTATCAGGACTGCGACATTATGGTGGACACATCGGACACGTTGACACGTTGACACATTTTTGGGACCATTGGCATTTATACAGCGATCAATGCTATAGAAATGCACTGATTACTATAAATGATGTGTAAATGATACTGTCAGGGAAGGGGTTAACACTAGGGGGCGATCAAGGGGTTAACTGTGTTCCCTAGGTGCGTTTCTAACTGTAGGGGGAGGGGACTGACCTAGAGGAAGTGACAGATTGTAGTTCCTAGCTATTAGGAACTCACGATCTGTCACGCCTCTCCTCACAGAACAGGGATTTGTGTGTTTACACACACACTTCCCTGTTCTGCCTCTTGTGCCCCCGATCGCTCGCGGCCGATGGTGATCGCGACCGTCGGCCACGAGCATCGACAACCACGGGGTGCAAAAAAGAAATTGACAGGGGTTATAACCCTCCTTTGTTATATCCAATATGTCTCTGGAAGGTGTTTCCAGAGCTTAGGGTGAGAAACTCAAATAACTGGTCTGAATATTTATCATGCTCTGGCCAATCCCTGGGGAGGTGTGCCCAGAAGATGGTCTGGGAGGTGGTAAATAGTCTGGAGACCTGGGGAGACTGTTCTTCTCCCCATCAGGGAAGGTACCAAGAGCTTTAGGGGGCTGCTTGCCTCTGAGTCATCCAATGGACTGAGTTGCTGTTCTGCTGGCTCTCAGCTGTGGCAGGGCTGGAGACCTGAGTATAATTTGGAACAGAGTGCAGGATTTCTCTACAAGAGAATCGGGTCTGGAGAGGGAGAGCCTCACTGCAGCGTGTCCAAAGGATGCTGGATGGATACAGCTGTCTGGGGAACTTGTAATGATCCTAACTAACCACCTTTTGACTGTGCAGCACCATAAAATTGCACTGGTTACCTATAGCCGTGCAATTGTGCAGGGTAACCAGATGCCAAAGAAACAGTTGTGAGGTCTTAGACTGTCCCAAATCCACAAGGAGAAGAGTTTCCTCTGATCAATGTTACTGAGAATTTTGGAGTATCCCATGCCCCAGTCCCTCTCCTGTTACAAGTTCTACAAGCAGTAAATTACAAAAAAACAGCACCTAGAAGGTTGGAGCCATAGTAAATTGACTGTTGCTTGGGGGATTGGTGCCTCTGTACTGTTTGGGAAAGAACCAGTTAATATCAGCCGCTCCTGTGGGGGTAGCACTAAACTTACCCAAATAGCAAGGATAACTTGCCACAAATTTGTGGCAGTGTTTAATTGTAAAGCCTCGTACACACGATCCGATTTTCTTCCAACAAAACCGTGGACTTTTGTCCGAAGGTGGATGTCTGGATTTTGTCTTGCATACAAACAGCAAGGAATTGTCGGCCAACAAACACGAACGTACTGAGGTACTATGTGTTTTTTCAGCTCTTTAGCGCCACCCTTTGGGCTCCTTCTGCTAATTTCGTGTTAGTAGAAGTTTGGTGAGTGTTGATTTGCGCTTTTTATTTTTAGCTTTTCATTTTGCGCTTTTCATTTCGTGCTTTTCAATTCATTTCTGAACAGCCGTTAGTCAACCAGACATGTTGCGGAACCGGAGGAGATAACGTGTTATTTATTATTGGCCTTGGAGTTATTGCTTTGACCCAAGTCCAGTCCAGGAACAGAGGAGGAGTTCTTGGACCAAAAATTGGTTGCTTTATTAAGCGTGACCAATTATCTCATATGCCTTTGCTGCGGGAGCTCCAGGAGAATAATCCAGATGTTTTTCGGAATTATCTCCAGATGACGGACCCCTGCTTTCACCAACTCTTGGCATTGGTGACCCCCTATGTTAAGAAGCAGGACACATGCATGAGGCTTTTATTTTATTTTTTGGTTGAATAATAATGATTTGATATGGTATATTTTCTATACAGTATTTTTGGATGCATACAATGTACTTTTTGGTTAAGTTCTATTGGCAGGTAGCATGTCTAATTTTATTTGTTTTATTTTTTTAATGTGCAATAAAAAAATTGTGTAGAATAATACTTGGCTATGTGTTTTACTTCAAATGACAGTTTAGGAGTCGGCAGTTACATTTAAAAAAATACAATGTAAAATTGACAAGGGACATCAACATAGTTGTATCTTTGATCTTAAAAACTACAGGATAATGGTGTTGTGGTAACTTGCCCAAATAAAAAAAAAAAAAAAAAAAAGCATAATAATATAATTCTTGATATCACTAGAAAAAAAAACCTTTGAAAATTTGTTTGCAATAACTCCATCAGTATCACTAGCAAAGCAGCTTCATTATTATCCCATTAAAGAAGAAGAGAATGTGCGCTGCATTTCAAGATTTCATAATTTTCCACTTCTCGAATGTTAATTCTCCACTACGAACGCTAGTTTACAAAACCGACCGCTTCTGGCTCGTCCTTGTTTCCGAGCATGCGTGTTTGTACTTTGGACTTTTGTCCGACGGACTTGTGTACACACGCTCGGAAAATCCATCAACACACATTTGTCCACGAAAATTTTAAAACCTGCTATCCAACATTTGTCCGCGGAAAATCCGACAATTGTCCAATAGAGCGTGCACACGGTCAGATTTTCCACCAACAGCCTGTCATCACACATTTCCCATCGGAAAATCCGATCGTGTGTACGAGGCTTAAGACTGTTAACTTGCTGCACATTTTCACTGGCAAGTTGTACACTTGCAGAGCAATTGAAGCACAAGTTCTAGTTGACACTTTTCCAATTTGTAGCAAATGTACGAGGCAAGTCCCTAGCAGGAGCTAGGGACTGGAGTGAGTCTACAGCAAGAGCTCTGCCAGTCTACAGCATGGAAATTCAGCCACAGTGACCCCGTGGTGGGATGACTATTGCACAACATAACAAAACCAGAACTTGCAGCAAGCATGCAGAATGTTTGCAAAGAAAGTTGATCTGGAGTCAGGCAATGCGGACTTGCTGCAATTGTGCAACACATGTGTGAAGCCTGGCAAGTCTAGCAATAGCTTAGCAAGTCATTTTCAAACTTGCAGCACAATCGTTTGCTATCTGGGTACGAATTTGCCTGATTCACAATCCAAGTTGATAAACTTGAAGGGCTAATGACGCCATTACATTGTGGTAATGCTTGGTACATGTGTTTCTGCGCACCCAAAGCACTAAGGCAAAACACCATAGTGCATTGCAGTGCATTATAAATTTTGACAGGCCAAATTTAAGGGATGTTTTAGTGGGTTGGCATCTTAAAGCCAAGCTCATTATCGCACAAAATAATGCACATTAACGCACCGCAAGAATGTTTTGTACTGCTTTATTCTGATAATTTTGTGCCCAGTCAGCACCGCTTTTGAAACTGATTCTTTCCTGCATTATATCCACATTCAGGACCGGGACAAGGTGGGGTGGCAGGAGGGCCAGCTGCCCTGGGCGCAGTGATTTTTTTTGGGGTGGGTGCATGACAAGTTCCCTCCACTACAGGCTGACAGGAGTAGTGACAGCAGCATCACTACTCATGATAGCCGAGTGCTGAATGTGACGTGGAGAGGAGTAGACAGGTGGCGGTGCAGACTTTGCTCTCTCTCCCCTCCAGCTCCTCCTTGCTGTCAGTGCAGCACTCTTTTATTGGTGAAAACACAGCCAGCCACTTGTTAGTGCAGAATCGCTGTTAGATTAGGGCCGTGCAGGGTTTGCTTACCCGCCCCCTACCCCTTCCTCTGTCATTTTACACCCCATGTCCACCTCCTGCCCAGACTGTTTTTGAACTGAAAGCAGAAAATACAGACAGGGGACAGGTAAGAGAACCTGGTGGCACAGTGGTGTAGTGGTTAGCACTCTCACCTAGGAGTAAGGAGGGTCGCTGGTTAAAATCCCAACCACGACACTACCTGCCTGGAGTTTGCATGTTCTCCCCGTGCCTGTGTGGGTTTACTCCGGTTTCCTCCCACAATCCAAAGACACGCAGGTAGGTTAATTGGCTTCTGTCCAAAAATTGGCCCTAGTATATGAATGGGGACCTTGGATTGTGGGCTACTTGAGGGTAGGGACTGATGTGAGTGTGCAATGTACAGGGATAGGGACAATTGTAGACACTCCCTCAGGTTGAACTGGATGGACTGATGTCTTTATTCAACCTTAGTAACTATGAAACTAAGAAACCCTGCACAGTCACATGATGTATTTAAACAAGCGGGTGGCACCGGCCCTGCAGCCCTAATCTCCTGATCTGACAATACTTCTCTCTTACTTGCACAGTAGCATCACTGGTATGAATGGCTTTCGTTATATTCAGACCCATTGATTATTTATGATTGCGTTTGAAAGTCAACAAAGCCATTCAAATGTATGTAGAAAGATGAGGACAATGGTGACTTACCACTCTACCCACCTCAGAGGTCAGAACTATAAGTGAATTTGCTATCAAACACCAAACCATCATAAATGTAAAGAAAAAGAGAAAATATAAACAGAAACATAAATATAACTGTTAAGTCCTCCACAATTTTTTGCATATTTTTGTTGAATTTATTATTTGAGCTTTTTTAGATAAAAATACACAAAAGTTCAAATAACAACTTTTAAAATTAAGAGCCATCAACACAAGCATGCAACCAGGGTTAAAAATGGCAAAAGTTGCTAGTTTCAACTCCTTGTTTCCTAACCTATTAGCTAAGAAATGATAGTTAAATGTATCTAAAACAATAGATAGGTACATACAGAGGTAAAAGATTATGCTGTTTGACGGCGAAACATGTTTAACTTGTGGCGTCAGCACACCCGTTGTGTGGTCGGTGAGGAGGCATCGATACATGCTGTGACATGCTGTATTTTCTTTTATCTCTGTAAGTACCTGTCTATTGTTTTAAATAAATTGTTTGTCCGTTTTACACAATGTGTGGCCTCTGTTCTCCTTCGTGAACGCGTATGTGGCCTGATCTGATATGCTGATCCTTGGAATCAGTGAAACGGTAAGTTGGTGTCCTGCTATTGCCATTGATGAATGTCGGAGGTCTTTTCATTACATGCCTGGCTGATCTCTGTGGTGGGGATCTTTTGCATTTGGTATGAGGTCAACCTTACTTGTGGTGAAGAGGACCAGTGTCCTGGTCAGTCATCTCCACCACATCTAGTTGCTGTCATGTGACTGGCTGATTAGCAATTTGTGTTACCAAGCAATTGAACAGGTGTACCTAATAAAGTAACCAGTGTAGATTCTGACATGGGTGGTTTCAAAGCTCAAGGGTTAAAGTCCCCCGCAAAGCGCCGCCGTAGCGCCGCTTTGCGGCGGTAGTGCCGCGGTATTACCGCGGTGTCCCATTGAAATCAATGGGTAGGAGCGGTATAGGAGCGGTGAACACACCGCTCCTATACCGCTCCAAAGATGCTGCTAGCAGGACTTTTTTTACCGTCCTGCTAGCGCACCGCTCCAGTGTGAAAGCCCGCCGGCTTTCACACTGGAGTGAATGGGGCCGGTTTTTTCAGGCGGTGTACAGGCGCTATTTTTAGCGCTGTACCGCCTGAAAACCGCCCCAGTGTGAAAGGGGCCTTAGTGGGTGCTGTTGCTGCCCTATGTACACTTTTTCACACTAAGCGCAAAATAATATTTTTGTTAAAAGGCCCAGTACTGCCTGCATGCTTTCTGCCAGCCCGTAGAAACTGAGTAATTATGACGGTCCAGTCTGTATAATAAGGTGGGGGTAATGTCCCTTCTCTGAGTCACTCGGTTGGACATGTGCCTGTAATCTGATCTTCATTGGTTCTTAACAGGAGAAACATAATGATTATACTGTATATTTGTTGGATAGAGCCAGTTTCTGTCTGGAAGTGGTATATATGAAATAATTACAGGAAACTCTTCTTATTTACGTAACTGAAATTTGGGGATTTTTAAATTTTTTTTATTGCTATGACTCCTTTGGTTAACCGCTTCAGCCCCGGAAGATTTGGCTGCTGAATGACCAGGCCATTTTTTTTGCGATTCGGCACTGCGTCGCTTTAACTGACAATTGCGCAGTCGTGCGACGCTGCACCCAAACAAAATTGAATTTTTTACCACAAATAAAGCTTTCTTTTGGTGGTATTTGATCACCTCTGCGGGTTTATATTTTTTGCGCTATAAACAAAAAAAGACCGACAATTTTGAAAAAAACACAATATTTTAAGCAAATTTTTTCTCAGTTTAGGCAGATACATATTCTTCTACATATTTTTGGTAATAAAAATTGCAATAAGCGTATATTAACCTCCCTGGCGGTATGATTCTGTCTGGAATTTTGCGCTGAAAGCGGTACAATTATTTTGCATGGAAATTTGGCGTTTTTATATTGTAGGCATGCAATTCTTATGAATAACTCACTTAAATCTGTCCGAACCAGAGTCTAGTAGACATCCCGGGTATGATAAAGTTTGAAACACAAAATCATAAATTATAATATTATAAAGATATATATAAAATGATTCAATAATGTAATCAAATCAAAAACACTGAAATTTGCTCAGTTGCAGAATAGTCGCTGTCATTAAATTTAGTGTTTGATGATAAATTGTGATTCTAATTTATTATCGGTGTTTTCTAGCTGGTCTAAAACCACTTTTGACATAAAGGGACACTTTTTGGTTGCTATGGACAATCTCCAGTTTCCAGGCAGAAAAAAATATATTTATTATATAAAATGACATGCAGGGCACTGGGCAGACCACTAGGGACAAAGGGGATGTGTATTTTTTGTATACAGTACTGTAATCTGTAAGATTACAGTACTGTATGTGTTTTGTGTTTTTTAACTTTTTTGAATTTGCCGCCGATCTCCGCTCCCGTGCGTCGTAACGTCGCAGGGAACGGAGATCAGCGGCACTCGGGCACTGTGTGAATCGAGCGAGCAGACAGCTCGCTCACACAGCGGGGAGACATCGCAGGATCCAGGGGACAAGGTAAGTAACTTCCCCTGTATCCTGCAATGCGAGCCTGAGTCTGGCTCGGGGTTACCGCTTTTGGTACTGAAGTTCCCACCCCAAGCCAGACTCTGGATTACCGCCAGGGGGGTTAATTGGTTTGCGCAAAAGTTATAGCATCTACAAAATAGGGGATAGTTTTATGGCATTTTTATTATTTATTTATTGTTTACTAGTAATGGCGGCGATCTGTGATTTTTATCAGGACTGCGACATTATGGCGGACACATCGGACACTTTTGAGACCATTGGCATTTATACAGCGATCAGTGCTATTAAAATGCACTGATTACTGTACAAAATTTCACTGGCAGGGAAGGGGTTAAAACTAGGGGTTAACTGTGTTCCCTAGTGTGTTTCTGAAGAGGGGATGGGACTGTCTAGGGGAGATGACAGATCACTGTTCATACTTTGTCTCTTCTCCCCTCAGAGAACCGGGATCTGTGTTTACACACACAGATCCCGGTTCTCACTGTGTCACGAGCGATCGCGGGAGCCCAGTGGGCTGGTCAGTAAAATTGCGGCGGCTGGTCGGCAAGTGGTTAATCAGCATCAAAGAATTTAGGAAGCTTACAGGAGGCTGAGAGCTCGGAGCGACCTCACCAGTATGATGCTCCCTCCTAGAGCCTAAATCACTAGAGTGGAGTTTACTGTACCAGTGAGGGGAAGATACTTCCCTTCACCCAACCGGCAAACTAACGCTCACTCCATTCACAGGGAACATGTATGCTCACATGAATGAAAAAAAGGTGCTTTCATGGTTAGACTCTGAAATAAATAGTGCTCAAACTACATGTCTCCGCTCCTGTTTGCACCTATTTACTATCAATCATGTAAAGACAGCAAACTTAGATCTGTTCATGAATGCAGCTAGGAGCGAGCCCTGGGTGTCTGCATAAATGTACTAAAATATCCAGGCTTGGAGTGCACATGTGCATTAGATGTACTGTAGGACTTTTTTTTTTTTTTTAAAGTTTGCTATACACACACACATTTTTTATTATTATTGTATTTTTTTTATTACTGTAATCTCTAAAGTTAAAATACATTGTACACATAACATAGGTATATTTTTTACTGAAATATTGTATTTTTTTTAAATGATATTTTATAAAAGAAAAATTAAAAATGTAACACAGGTCTATTTTTTATTTATATGGTAAAGTTGATCCTGGGAATATCTGATTGCCTCTCGGGGATCAGGAAGGAACCTTTTGCCCTGCTGGAGCAAATTGGATCATGCTTTGCTGTTTTTTTTAGCCTTCCTCTGGATCAACTGTGGGTATAGGATTGTGCATATGGGATTGTATGATTTTATTTATTTATTTTCTCCCTTTTATTGGTTAAACTAGATGGACTTGTGTCATTTTTCAACCAGACTAACTATGTAACTATATTTATTTTTAAAATGTGTGTATATATATATATATATATATATATATATATATATATATACACAGTAAAACCTTGGATTGCGAGCATAATTCATTCCGGAAGCATGCTTGTAATCCAAAGCACTCTTATATCAAAGCGAATTTCCCCATAAGAAATAATGGAAACTCAGTTCCACAACCATTTATTCATAGGTCCTTCAGTTTATAGTCCATATAAAAAGATTATAGCAATGTGATTGGGTGTGTAACCATAAAATGTCCATCCACAAATGGAAGCCTCCACAAGGGGATTAGAAGCAAAACCCAGCAGGAGCTCCAGAGTATAAAAGAGAAGAGAGGCGCCTCTAAGTGTAGCAATATGGGTACATTTAATGAAGGTACAACAATTAGCAATTCGCATGGTTGATGATTGTTATACCGTCATTAAAAGTAACCATATTATACTACACTTAGAAGCGCCTCTTTTCTCTTTTATACTTGGTTGTGACATGACGCTACTCTAATATCAAGACTTTGCTTGTATATCAAGTCAAAATGTATTAAAACATTTTGCTTGTCTTGTAAAACACTCTCAAACCAAGTTACTCTCAAACCAAGGTTTTACTGTATATATATATATATATATATATATATATATATATATATATATATATATATAATTTTGTCAGTGGAATTATAATAACAGGTAATGGAATTTAAAGATGCTGTTATTTTTTTTTTTTACCATATACTGATACACTTATAAGTCTGAGTAAGTCTACAAATATAATAGTAATAAGAGTACATCTATTAAACAAGTTAAACATTGTAAAACT
The DNA here is from genome assembly GCA_028564925.1 of Lithobates sylvaticus. Lineage (NCBI taxonomy): Eukaryota > Metazoa > Chordata > Amphibia > Anura > Ranidae > Lithobates > Lithobates sylvaticus. The sequence continues at coordinate 50,986,780 of CM053027.1, read as the reverse complement.
AATTCTATTCTGTTCTGAAATCCTATTCTCTGTATTCTTATGCCCTGTACACACGAGCGGATTTTTTGTCTGAAAAAACATCCAAGATTTTTCCAACGGAAATCCGCTCAAGCTTGTCTTGCATACACACTGTCACACAAAAGTTCTCTGAACTTTCGACCGTCAAGAATGCGACACTACGACGAGCAGAGAAAATTAAGTTCAATGTTTCTGAGCATGCGTCAAATTGTTTCTGAGCATTCTTAGGAATTTTGCGTGTCGGAATTGCTACAGACGATCGAAATTTACGATCGGAACTTTTTCCGACCGAAAAATTGCTCTCAAACTTTTGCTGGCGAAAAAGTCTGATGGAGCATACACACGGTCAAATTTTCAGACGAAAAGCTCCCATCTGTCTTTTGCTGGCCGAAATTCCGATCGTGTGTACAAGGCATTAGAGGGAAAAGCTTCTCCAACCATTGGGCTCTGTGATTCTCCTTGGTAAAATCACATGCACATAGTCCCATGCCTTATACGCAAATGCGTTTTACCGGCACATGCATCAAGTTTACTTTTCGTAAAGCAGAGCCATTCCTATTGGATCACCCAAAATTGATGGCCCAGCCACTTAGCCTGCGACTTTAGAAAATATGTGATTTAGTCCAATGAATCTGCTAGAGGTGGAGAGTAAAACATCAAACCACAGAGCTCTTTAGATATACAGTGTGATGCGTGTGTATTACAAGGGTGGTTGACCAAATAGCAAAGTCTTTAGCAGATGAAGCAATTGACATACATGCATTGTATGAGAGAAAATGGTCTAAGACTAGGCTAAAGCTAAGTTTGGGACTTTATATGAGGCAATAATGAATTATATACCTCCATCCCCGATATTTTGAACAGGAGAGAACAATTTGTGGGACTTTGTGTGAAGCACATTACTAAATCAAAATGGACCAATCAGAATAAATATAATTATTTATTACAAAAGGTATACATTTACATCGAAGGTAAGGTAACAAGTCAATAAAAATGGTACAATATGGTATTGGGTCTCGATGAGTACAGTCTGAACAGTTCATAGTAAATGACAATTATCTCAACATAGTTGGGTAAAAATAATAAAGGTACCAAATGAATAAAATTATACAGTATAGTATTAGATCTCGATGGATAAAGTCTGAACAGTTCATAATTTAGAACAGTTATCTCAACATGGTTAAAAAGTAGTAGACCTTGGGCATGTAGACCACATTGCAATGGTAAATAATTATATTTATTCTGATTGGTCCATTTTGATTTAGTAATGTGCTTCACACAAAGTCCCACAAATTGTTCTCTCCTGTTCATACATGCATTGTAGAAATATATTTGGCATTTTTTTTGCCTGGAATTCCACAGATTTTAGCACATTTGTATGGTTTGAAAACAGCATTATCTAATTTGCTAAACGAATCACATGCTACTCCATTGATCTAGTACATTATTAATCAATTGTGGCCTTAATTGATAAAGCATCTTAGTACATTGCTGTAAGGATGCAAAGGGGTTTATTTACTAAAGCTGGGGCGTGCAAAATCAGGCTCACTTCTGCAAAGAAACCAATCAGCTTCCAGGTTTTATTGCCAAAGCTTATTTGAACAAGCTGACGTTAGAAGCTGATTGGCTGCCATGCACAGCTGCATCAGATTCTGAGTGCACCAGTTTTAGTAAATCAACCCCAATGTGTGCTAACTCGTGATATAAACTTATTGCAGTGCAAGTTTAAAGGAAGCCTGCCATTTGTGTACTTCCAAGTCCTTTCCGCAGACCTTGTGTGCTCTGTGATCTGCAAGAGTGGAGAGCATTTCTGAAGTCTTCCAAAGGACTCCTAAAAAACCTTTGAAACATTATGTCTACCTAATAATCTCAAATTTTGTGTACAGTTTTAGATCTGCATTATTCATGTGCTTATTCTAAGATGATGGTGTAAGCTGATTACCATATTTGAGCATAAATGCCATAGTGCCCCTTTTTAGATCAGAGGGGGGTCCTAAAAACCCTCCGTAATTTGCCAGATTATACAGCAAACTGTCCAAAGTGTATGGAGCTTTCGAACTGAAATTTGTATTGTATTAACGTAATTTTTAATGTGGAAACGAGTGATGGGTAGCAATAATTAGACTTGGTTTTCTCAACAGATAAATACATGGAGTTTGTACACCAGCGGTGCAGTGAATCCTAGAAGCAGGTGTTTCTACATTATAATTGTGCTAATAAATTATTTTGCAGCTGTGATTCTAATCCTTTGTTATTTAGCAGAATCCGACTAGAGAAAATATAAATCTTCAACACCTGCTAAAATGATCCCCCCTGATATGGGGATACAGTTAGAGAAAGTAGAACATTTCAAGAATTATATTGGGATAATAATTATAATAATTATAATTACAAGAAAAAGTTAATAATATTTTAATAATTTGCTTTAAATATTTTTTCCCATGTAAATATAATATCCTAGCTGAAGAAGACTCCTTGAAAAAAAAATTATATATATATATATATGTATATATATATATATATATATATATATATATATATATATATATATATGGCAGTTGCTGTCTGCATTATTTGTTAATATAAAAAAACAGATAAAATATTGGTTGGTAAAAAAAATTGGAAATTAATCTCTCTACGTATTTGTTGTCTTTTGTTCTGTGCTGTATGCATGGACTTGTACAGTGCATATTTATATACTTAAATATATGTATAAATATATAAATATATATATATATATATATATATATATATATATATATATATATATATATATATATATATATATACACACATATATATATATATATATATATATATATATATATATATATATATATATATATATATATATATATATATATTAATTATTATTATTATTATACAGGATTTATATAGCGCCAACAGTTTGCGCAGCGCTTACCAAATTAAAGGCAGACATTACAATTACATTACAATTTGGTACAAGAGGAATCAGAGGGCCCTGCTCGTTAGAGCTTACAATCTAAAAATAAAGGGTAAATTGATACATATATATATATATATATATATATATATATATATATATATATATATATATATATATATATATATATAATTTAAACTTTGCATTAGTAGTGTACTTTTTTCTAAGATTGTAATACTTTAATGCTCACGTATTGAATTGTACATATAAAATGGCAAAATAAAATAAAGATATTTCAAAATAATTATAATCTTAACAATTTTCCACATTTCAGTACAATGCAACAGTCAAAAAATAATTATAAAATAAGAATTTAAAGAATTAACCAAACACTGTAGCATTTTCAAAATTATAAAATAAATGTTAGTTTTAAAACCAATTAGCAAACCAGATTAAAAAATGTAAAACTAAAAGTACGAATATGTCAATAAATGCTTAAATATTGTAATCCATAAAATTAGGGTATTTAAATTGAATAATCACATTTTTTTTAGCAAGTATAATACTAATTAGGCATAGCACTGAAAAGGACACCATTAAGTGGATGTTATTTAATCCTTTACTTCAACATTCTCTAATCCACACATTGTATCAGTATAGTTAAAATGCCATCTGGTGGTTGTTTCCATTTTTTTACTTCCCAAACCCACATTTGTTCCTTTATATTTTCCTAGTTTTCTCTGCTAAAATTGTATTTTTCATTTATCGCTTCTTTTTTTGCTTATTGACTAAATTGTTCTATTGCTTTTTGATAAGATACAATTTGGAGAATTTTTTATGCTAGGTGCTGGCAAACCAGCAACAGTCTTATTTATGGACTTAAACATTTTGTCATTTACTGTTAATTGTTGTTGTGACTGCTAAAGCACTGCTTAATTTTATAAAAATATGTAGAGAATAAAAAAAGCCACGTGAAATAAAAAGAGAACTAATATATTGAATATAATTTTTTTTATTAACTGTAGATCGTTATCAGAAGATAATTTGTTTTAGTCCCTTAAGGCAAAGTGGCTATACTTCTTTATTTATTTCCCTTTTCTGGAAGAAATGTTTTATTATTAAATTGTTTAATTTTTATGACCTAATGAATGGATTTTTATGAACCTAAAAAGGATTATCACCAACATTAATTCTAAACTGGAGGCATCTTGTAAAAAGAATCCCCAGAAATGGTTGGTTAAATGTTGGGAGTATGTATTGAGTTCCACCTAGAACGAAACCAGATTGGAGAAAATGTCAAAGTCTTGTATACGGTGTGTGTCCCAAAACCAGGAGTACCTTTTCAACATTTGGTTAAACAAACCAAGTAACTGAGGGTGTAGCATTTAATTAATTTAAAGATATTATTAAATTAAAGACAATAAAAATCTACTTGTTGACTTTAAAGATAGAAGGCTTCCAAAAAAAAAAATCTCTATCTCCCCCTGGTCCTCTTGAACAGTACACATCTAGAAGCCCAAGTTGCATAACAAATATGGGCTGGAAAACAGAAACCTTCTCAAACAACCTAAGCGACCTATTATATCTAGGGGGGTGCTCCCTCTTCATCAGAGTCCCCTCTCTCTCCCTCCTCATCATAGGACTATGATGTAGAGGTAATACCCTCTTGAAATGCGTTAGTCCAGATGCCAGGTTGCTAAGGTTGTTTTAAGTAGGTCTTTGCAGTTTATATTTATTACAACAAATATGCTCTGTTTAACAGTTATTTAAATGGAAAATTGCTATTTTTTAAGTTTGTTAGTAGATTTTTATTTTTTTAAATTGAATTTTTAATACATATCATTACATATCATTATTAAATTGTAAAATAATTTGAATATGCACACACATGGTTAGTTGTAGACATCACAAGGCTCTGCACTTTAGTATTATTGGTAGTTTAGACTTTTTAAGACATGAAATGTCCAACTTAAAGAGTAAATCTAAAAAATCAACTGCTTTATTTTAAATTAGATATTTGTCAATTTAAAAAATATGCCCCTAATGCCTGAAAAGAAACCTAAATTATTTAGAAAGCTTGCATTTTCTGTTAGCAAATAAATTATATTTAAACAAAATGTTCTGCTTTCTATTTGGTGGCTAACATCCTACAATACTCTACGCTATTATATATATATATATATATATATATATATATATATATATATATATATATAGCTCCGCTGGGCATTGTAAATCCTGAATGAGAGAGAAAGAAGATTTCTGTAACAAAAAGTGAACAGTTTGTTAATTGGATTACAATGCCTCAGAGTAGCCATGAACAAGTGAATGAAATGTCCCCCTATAAGTAAAATAGCCATGACGAATCACTGAATGCAGCCAGCATTTATCAGGCAGCAGTCCATGAAATGCGTGGCACACATTGGGAAGTTCCTAATAGGTGTTAAGAGATCTATTAAACCATATGGGCTTAGTTACATGTGGTCAATCATTCTACTTCCCGGCAAGCATGACTAATCCTATGTATGCAACTGACTTCAAAAGCTTTATTCCTTCACAGTACACATACATCCACCTAGGTCACCGCTACTGCTCACCGACTGCCCACCAGGAGAAAAGGTGCTTTTCTTCCTGCAAACATATGGGGCCATGTATACAATAGTCAACACAAGATCAAATCCACACAAAGGAGATCAAGGGATCGAAAGTGTTGCTTAATAGTTTTTTTTTTTTTTAGAGGGCACTCATTTTTGCCTGTTGGATTTTGGAGTGGTTTACTATTTTCTTATATATATTTTTTTCATTTTACCTCTAGTTTTTTTTTTTTTTTCACTTTGAATATCATATAACCTTAATGGAAAATTCCTTTTTAAAACGCCCTTACTCATGATTGCTTGTTTAAAATGAAAACAGGTTAAGGACTTTCAAAAATTTTCATTGCAATATGGCCCGGATCCTACTTTCATTTCATAATAGTGTGTTATATACTACTATTCCCAATTGAAATCTATGTCATGTAATGTTTTATTGCATGGAGTAATTAAACTCACTGCACACATGTTTTATGATTGATTTTTCCTGTATTTGTTTGCAATTGTCAATCAGTGAAAATGGTATAACTAACTAACTATGGCCCACAGGGAAACTTACATTTAAAATGAATGTTATATTTAACCCAAAAACCTTGCCTTGCTCTAAAGGGACACTAGAGTCTATTCTGTATTACCCATAGGGCACAACACAGCCTGTTTTTAATTATAATTGTGTATTAGGAAAGGAAAACTCAACAAAAGATTTATTTTTTTGTTGTATAATTTTTTATTATATAGTTTGCAAAGTGATTTTATCATTTTCCTTATAATGCCATCATTGCAATGTGTACTACTTTTATTAATTAAAACATTTTAATAATATTAGTTTGCTTGTAGTATTATTATATTAAAATTATATTATGTCCAATATAATTTTAATACTTTTATTCAATAGTGGTCTTCTAAATTACAATTGATAAAAAGAGAACATAGTATGAATGCTTTATATAAATATTTATAAATATATAAATATTAATATATGTCTCAATTTTTTTTGTACCCTGTTATTAGTAGCCAGTAGGGATGGTCCCGTGGTTCCAGTCAAACGTACGTTTGACTCGAACATCGGGTGTTCGCACTTTTGCCAAATTCCGAACATTATGAGGCGTTCGCAGCAAATTTGCACGTCGCGGAATGTCCCATGATGCATGGCGAGATCGCCATGAGAGCCATGACAGGGTGCCTTTAGCCAATCATGGCTCAGGGGGCTAAGTCCAAGTCCCACACTATATAAGGCTGCTTACTTGGCAGCCGAATATAGTGTTATGCTTATGATTGAGGAATGTTAGCTAGAGGCCATGCAGTGTGTGTGTGTGTGTGTATATATATATATATATATATATATATATATATATATATATATATATATATATACTCGGCATTCAGTGTAGACTATATATAGTGCAGGCAGTGTAATATATATATATATATATATATATATATATATATATATATATACAGTGCAGTCAGTGCACAGTATATAATACAGTGTATTGAAATGGGTAAGGGGAACCCTATGACAGAATTAAGAAAAAAATGCATTCCCCCCAGCAGTCCATACTAGGCCCTTTGGGTCTGGTATAGATTTTAAGGGAACCTCCATGCCAAAATTTTTTAAAAAAACAGCGTGCCCCCCCCCCCCCCCCAAAATCCATACCAGGCCCTTAGGTTCTGGCATAGATTTTAAGGGAAACTCCTTACGTGTGGTCCCGCCCAAAATTCATACCAGACCCTTATCTGAGCAAGCAGGATGGGTGGGTGAGCGAGCGCCCCCCCTCCTCAACCATACCAGGCGGCTTGCCCTCAACATGGGGAGGGTGCACCCTGTGCCCATGTTGATGGGTAAAAACAGGGGTGAACAGCGGCGCTAGATATGGTGATAACATAAAATTATATAGCAACTGGAATATAGGTATACATAAAATGTGTGTGTGTATGAATAAGCACACATAATATTAAAACATTTGTTTAAAATATATAATGTCCATAAATGATCCGAGATCTTGTATGATTAGCACCTGGAGGCAGCTCCCTTAGAGTGAAGCGATGGGCTCTGTGTAGAAATGGGAACAGAGGGGCGCCAGACTTAGTGCAGTATAAATCATATATTTAATAAAAGCAAGTAGTAACTCACAGGTTAAATTAGATGAGTTCAGTATGTGGTGAAAAATCGCCAGTCCTGGAGTCTCATAGATGTCTTCTCTTTGCAGCCTGGGGCACTGGGGTGATCTTTACAGAGATCCAGAGAATGCTGGGAACCAGGAAGCAGGAAACAAGAAGCAGCTGGTCTTGACTTCACAGGAGCAGGGAATGTGATTATTCACAGTGGCAAGGATTGGTAATGCATTTCGAAGCTACAGCTTCTTCATCAGACCATGTTGATGGGTACAAGGGCCTCATCCCTCCAACCCTTGCCCGGTGGTTGTGGGGGTTTGTGGCCGGGGGGCCCTATCAGAATCCGGAATCCCCCTTTAACATCACCAAAAAAAGTGTCAAAGTAAAAACCACAAACAGTTTGACTCCTTTATTAAAAAAGGAAAAAAAAATGTCCCCCGCTGTTCATCCATCTTCAATCACGCTGCCCGACAGACCCGAAAAATAGGGGACCCCAAAGCACCCCCCATGTTAAATGGTATCCCCCATCGTATCCTCGAGGCTGCATGCTCAAATAAGAGCCTGGTATGTACAGTGGTGTGAAAAAGTGTTTGCCCCCTTCCTCATTTCCTGTTCCTTTGCATGTTTGTCACACTTAAGTGTTTCGGAACATCAAACCAATTTAAACAATAGTCAAGGACAACACAAGTAAACACAAAATGCAATTTGTAAATGAAGGTGTTTATTATTAAAGGTGAAAAAAAATCCAAACCATCATGGCCCTGTGTGAAAAAGTGATTGCCCCCCTTGTTAAAACATACTATAACTGTGGTTGTCCACACCTGACTTCAATTTCTCTAGCCACACCCAGGCCTGATTATTGCCACACCTGTTCACAATCAAGGCATCACTTAAATAGGAGCTGCTTGACACAGTAAGGTCCACCAGAAGATCCTTAAAAGCTACACATCATGCCGAGACCCAAAGAAATTCAGGAACAATTGAGAAAGAAAGTAATTGAGATCTATCAGTCTGGAAAGGGTTACAAAGCCATTTCCAAAGCTTTGGGAATCCAGCGAACCACAGTGAGAGCCATTATCTACAAATGGCGAAGACATGGAACAGTGGTGAACCTTCCCAGGAGTGGCCGGCCGCCCAAAATTACCCCAAGAGCGCAGCGACGACTCATCCAAGAGGTCACAAAAGACCCCACAACAACGTCCAAGGAACTGCAGGCCTCACTTGCCTCAGTTAAGGTCAGCGTTCATGCCTCCACCATCAGGAAAAGACTGGGCAAAAATGGCCTGCATGGCAGAGTTCCAAGGAGAAAACCACTGCTGAGCAAAAAGAACATCAAAGCTCGTCTCAATTTCTCCACAACACATCTTGATGATCCCCAAGACTTTTGGGACAACATTCTGTGGACCGATGAGACAAAAGTGGAACTCTTTGGAAGGTGTGTGTCCAAGTATATCTGGCGTAGAAGGAACACTGCATTTCAGAAAAAGAACATTATACCAACAGTAAAATATGGTGGTGGTAGTGTGATGGTCTGGGGCTGTTTTGCTGCTTCAGGACCTGGAAGACTTGCCGTGATAAAAGGAACTATGAATTCTGCTGTCTACCAAGAGATCCTGAAGGAGAATGTCCGACCATCTGTTCGTGTACTCAAGCTGAAACGAACTTGGGTTCTGCAGCAGGACAATGATCCTAAACACACCAAAGTCCACCACCGAATGGCTGAAGTAAAACAAAAAGAAGACTTTGGAGTGGCCTAGCCAAAGTCCTGACCTGAATCCTATTGAGATGTTGTGGTATGACCTTAAAAAGGCCGTTCATGCTCGAAAACCCTCTAATGTAACTGAATTAGGACAATTCTGCAAAGATGAGTGGGCCAAAATTCCTCCAGGACGCTGTAAAAGCCTCATTGCACGTTATCGCAAACGCTTGGTTGCAGTTGTTGCTGCTAAGGGTGCCCAACCAGTTATTAGGTTTAGGGGGCAATCACTTTTTCACACAGGGCCATGATGGTTTGGATTTTTTTTCACCTTTAATAATAAACACCTTCATTTACAAATTGCATTTTGTGTTTACTTGTGTTGTCCTTGACTATTGTTTAAATTGGTTTGATGTTCCGAAACACTTAAGTGTGACAAACATGCAAAGGAACAGGAAATGAGGAAGGGGGCAAACACTTTTTCACACCACTGTATTTTGGGGGGGACCCCACGCTGTTTTTTTTTTATTTTGGCGTGGAGTTCCCCTTAATATCAATACCAGACCCGTAGGGCCTGGTATGGACTGAGAGGGGGAACTCACAATGATTTTTTCCTTGATTTTTATCTATATTGCCAGGAGCCGGCAATACATTACAGCCGCAAGCAATTATAAATGACATTTTTTCCTTTAGAAATGTCATTTTGCTGTGGCACTGTAAAACACATCAGACAGATGTGCCAATTTACAGGCAGACTAAGGGGACCCCCAGGCACGATATTTAAAGGAATATTTCATTTTTATTGTTTCACTTTAAGCATTATTAAAATCACTGCCCTTGAAAAAACGGTTGTTTTAAAAACTTTTTTTTGCATTGATGTCCCCTGGGGCAGTACCCGGGTCCCCAAACACTTTTTATGGCAATAACTTGCATATAAGCCTTTAAAATTAGCACTTTTGATTTTTCATGTTCGTGTCCCATAGACTTTAATAGGGTTCGCACAAAACCGAACAAAACCAGGGGGGTGTTCAGCCCAACCCTAGTACAAAACCGGGGGGTGAACAAAACCGAACCGAACAAAACCGGGGGTTGTTTGGCCCAACCCTAGTAGCCAGGCAGGCTATTATCTAAGAGCAGGCCTTCTGGCTACATAGGATAGATGCTTCCTGGACCTGTAATAGCCAAGTCTGCATTTGGGCTTTGTCCTATTTATTTATTTGCTGAAGAGGGTGAAGGGAGGTATATGCTGAAGTATGCGGGTAAAGGAAAACTATAATGCTTTGGCATCCTTTTTTTTTTTTTTTTTAAATATACCTTTTTAAACTGGTGTTTTACATCTGTTTTTTGGGCATCTTGATTGGCTGGCTAGGGTATACGTAACTCTCATAATGCACAGGCACAGAGATTAATTCCTCCTGGCACCCGGCAGATGCTAGAATTGTCCACTGAGACGCTCATATATGGCTCATTGTACATTAAGAAAAACATTGCTGGCAGGCAGGAAAGATACTTTTTTTTGCAGAAGAGACATGCAAAATCTGGTGCAGGTCTGCATAGAAACCAGTCAGCTTCCAGTTTTTTTTGTCTCGGGGTTCCCCCTGAGGAAGACACTTGACCATGACGATGCACATTGGGCGGAGCCGGGTGATGTAGCCAGAACCAGAAGTGAAACAGGTGCCACGATCCCCGCTGCAATATTTTGCCAAAGCTGTTTATCCAATTACCTGATGTAAGAGCAATTGTTTTTAATAAACTTCTGCTGTTTAATTTACTACACCGTGAGGTTCCCTTGTCTTGTATAAGCTTACCTGTAGTGGCGGTACTGCGGTCTTAAAGGGCCAGATATTGCATGTTAAGGAGTGACCAGTGGACCCCATAAATCTGAATGGGGTGGAGGAGGAGTAAAGTGGAGTCTGATTTGTACACCCCAGGGTGGGGGAAGTGTGGTTGACCTGGGAGATACAGGTCTAGCCTGGAGGTGAGTGCAACCTTGAATGGTGGTGGGAGACACTGATCATGTCTATTGTGGCACATGGAGTGGATTAATCTATGAACTGTGACACTGTATATGAAAAAAGGACATAAATAAAATATTTATTTCTTTTTTTGTATGTTTGCACTGAAGATTTATGACTTTATAAGTCACAAAAGAAAAGCACAGAGGTGAACTGCGAATGCACTTAAAGCACTTTATACAGTGCCTTGAAAAAGTATTCATACCCTTTGAAATTTTCCACATTTTGCCATGTTACAACCAAAAACGTAAATGTATTTTATTGGGATTTTATGTGATAGACCAACACAAAGTGACGTGGAAGGAAAATGATAAATGCTTTTCAACATTTTTTTACAAATACATTTCTGAAAAGTGTGGTGTGCATTTGTATTCAGCCCCCTTTACTCTGATACCCCTAACTAATATCTAGTGGAAATAACTGCCTTCAGAAGTCAGCTAATTAGTAAATAGAGTCCACCTGTGTAATTTAATCTCAGTATTAATTCAGCTGTTCTGTGAAGTCTTCAGAGGTTTGTTAGAGAACCTTAGTGAACAAACAGCATCATAAAGGACAAGGAACACACCAGACAGGTCAGGGATAAAGTTGTGGAGAAGTTTAACGCAGGGTTAGGTTATAAAAAAATATCCCAAGCTTTGAACATCTCATGGAGCACTGTTCAATCAATCATCCGAAAATGGAAAGAGTATGGCAAAACAGCAAACCTACCAAGACATGACCGTCCACCTAAATTGACAGGCCGGGCAAGGAGAGCATTAATCAGAGAAGCAGCCAAGAGGCCCATGGTAACTCTTTAGGCGCTGCAGAGATCCACAGCTCAGGTGGGAGAATCTGTCCACAGGACAACTATTATGCTGCGTACACACAACCAGACTTTTTGACTGACTAGGTCTGATGGTCTTCACAACAAACTTTCGGCGGAGTTCCGACGGACTTTCCGAATGAACGGACTTGGCCACACACAATCACACCAAAGTCAGACGGATTCGAACGTGATGACATACGACCGGACTAGAATAAGGAAGTTCATAGCCAGTAGCCAATAGCTGCCCTAGCGTCATTTTTGTCCGTAGGACTAGTGTACACACGAACAGATTTCTCGATAGGAACTGGGTCCGGCGGAGTTCTGGCAGAAAAATGTTAAACATGTTCTATTTCTAAAATCTGTCAGATTTTTGGACAGCAAAGGTCCGATGGAGCCCACACACGATCAAATTGTCCGACGGATTAGTTCCGTTGGACCTTTGCTGTCGAAAAGTCCGGTTGTGTGTACGCGGCATTAGTCGTGCACTCCAGAAATCTGGCCTCTAAAGAAGCATAGAAAAATAAGGCATAGATGGTTTATAGTGCAGTTTTTATCTATTTTTCTACTTTTATAGAAGAGTGGCAAGAATAAATCCGGTTTTGAAAGAAAGCCATAAAAAGTCCCATTTGCAGTTCATGAGAAGCCATGTGGGGGACACAGCAAACATGTGGAAGAAGGTGCTCTGGTCAGATGAGGCCAAAATTGAACTTTTTGAGATAATAGCAAAACGCTATGTGTGGCGGAAAACTAACACTGCACAACACTGTGAAACATGGTGGTGGCAGCAACATGTTGTGGGGATGCTTTTCTTCAGCAGGGAAAGGGAAGCTGGTCAGAGTTGATGGGAAGATGGATGAAGCCATCTTATTCCACGTACACACGAGCGGAATTTCCGTCGGAAAAATCTTGGATGGTTTTTCCGACGGAATTCCGCTCAAGCTTGGCCTGCATACACACAGTCACACAAAGGTTCGCTGAACTTTCGACCGTCAAGAACGCGGTGACGTACAAAACTATGACGAGCCGCCAAAATGAAGTTCAATGCTTCTGAGTATGCGTCAAATTGTTTCCGAGCATGCGTAGGAATTTTGCGTGTCGGAATTGGTACAGACGATTGGAATTTCCGATCGGAACTTGTTCCGACCGAAAAATTGAGAACATGCTCTCAATCTTTTGTTGGCTGAAATTCGGCCAGCAAAAGTCCGATGGAGCATACACACGGTCGCATTTTCGGACCAAAAGCTCTCATCGGACTTTTGCTGGCGGAATTTCCGCTCGCGTGTACGGGGCATTAGAAGACTTTTTGCGTCTGCAAAAGACTTGAAACTGCGGCAGAGGTTCACCTTCTGACAAGCAGTAGACTTGGATAGCCTGATACTTAGCATTGCCTTTTGTGTGCTAAGAGTGAAGACATTTATTTTTCTCTAAAGCACTGTACAGCACCTATAAATACCCTGTGTATGGCACAAATAAACTCACCACTCTTCGGCACCGCATAATTGGACTGGTATTTGGGCCTGAAACGGTTGTTTGCCCCAGGGAGCATTACACCCTTTACCCATTCCTGGAAAACAGTAGTTATTTTCCATAGGAGAAACTGAAGTCATAATAGAATTACAGAGAACCCTGAGCTCTGTTCAAAATTACTCTATTCATAAATGTGCACACATTTGCTGGTATTAAAAAAAAAATCCTTTGAATTACAGTAGATCTGAGTATAAATCTTAGTTAATTAATTTTTATTGAAGGAAAAAAAATATATAAAGAATGGAGAGACCTTACCATTTGACTTTCAAGGACTGGGATGAATCGAACCAACCAATTTATCTACTAAAAAAAAATATCAAATTTCACCCCAATTGCACCCTTTTGCAGGCTAGAGGCCACATGGTGGTGGACAGGGCCACTTGGAAGAGTTACAATCAGTGGCGGCCGGTGGTAATTTTTTGGGGGGCGGCAAACAGTATTATCCCCCCCGGTCATTCAGGTGGGTCTAGTGCACTTACCCCATCTATGGTGGGCAGCGTTTCTCCCGGCTTCACCGGCGGCTTCCCTTGCTTGGCGGCAGCAACAACATGCTCTTCCCCTGCTCTCCACAGCCATTGCAGTGGCTTCCATTTCCTCCCTCCTCCTCCTCCTCGGTGGCAAATTGGGACTCTTCTCTTTTCAGCCAATCGGAAAACAGGTCTCAGACCTGCTTCTGATTGGCCAGATTGAGGATCAGTGTTTCAATAGCGAATATTCATTCGCTGTTATAACACCTGGGTAGGCTCCTGGCGCAATGCTCTGCACCACAAGCCCACCCTATTTTGAAGCCTCCGGCTCTAATCAAGTGCTTCAAAAAAACACCCTGCCACTGTAATTCACGCGCCCGGCGTCCTGAAAGAGGCTGGACGCATGAATAGGGGGTGGTGGTGTCCTGTCAAGATAGCGGCCGTGGATAGAGCATGGGGGTGATAGCCGTGGATAGAGGGGGCGGCGCTCCGGTGCCCCTAATGGACGGGCCACCACTGGTCACAATAGCCAATAGGAATGCAAATAAAAAAAACAAAAAGCCTAACATTTTGTTGTCCTGCTTCTACAAATATAAAGTATAGCATTGTCACTAAGGCCTAGTTCCAGGGCTGGTGCAAGGATTTTTGACACCCTAGACGAAAACCTAATTTTGACGCCCCATTGGCTCCACACCTGACCCCACCCCCTTTGCCCTGCCTATGTGACAGAAGGCATCACTATACAGGAAGCATCGACTCTGCTTTCTCTAGTGCTGGCTCCAGTGCTGCACCTCTAATTACACTACGGGTTGTACTGAGTTAGTTACATGCTGCAGCCTGCAAAGCATCCAGACGCTGAGGAAAACCAGCGGCCGTGTGCCCCTAGGCAGCAGTGTGCCCTAAGCGGCTGCCTAGTTTGCCTAGTGGTAGCACCGGTCCTGCCTAGTTCACATTAGTGCGATGAGTTTTGAATGCGATTTGAAGTGCAATTATGCGGTGCTCTGCAGTGTTTTTGCATGAGCTTTGATATTGTCATGCGATTTCTAAATATGTGCATTTTTGGATGTGATTTTTATGGCTTGGGAACTACTACTGCTGCTGCTACTTCTACTACTATTAATACTATTACTGCTGCTACTATGCTACTACTACTACTACTAATACTATTCTAGAAAGGAGGAAAAAAATGCAGCAAAAAAATGCACCAAAATTGTTTCCATTCAAGTCAATAAAATGACACTGAATCGCACCCAAAGTAGCACAGGACCATTCCCCAAACTCACATCACGGTCGCACAGCATTGATGTGATTGGCCACTATTGAAAACAATGCTATTTTTATTGTCATGTGATTCTGCACTACTCAAGGCACATCAGAAAGCGCACTAGTGTGAACCAGGCCTTATTGAGTAAGCATAATAAAAGCAACATTGTTAGTTTTTGCCAGCAGGCCTAGCAGGGTAGCTTTAAACCCAGGCCCTCCTTTTCTGCCATATGCCCTTCATCCTACTGAATGTATGGTGGCATTTGTGAAGTGTCAGCACTTGATTCCTTCCATTACCTGGTTTTAATTAGCCTTGTGAAGTCTCTTTGTAGGGTGATGATTTCAGCCCGTTTCTATGAATACAGCCCACCCCTGCTAATCATTTTTGGAGCATGCTCAGGCTGAATGAGCTCAGTGAGCTGGGAGTCGGTTCCCCACTTTAATCCCCGCTCTGGCAGCAAAAACTAGGAACAATGACAAGCTTCTCTAGACTCCTTAAGCTTGATTCCATTTGACACCTCTAGCTCGCTTTTGTCTGTAGTTGGGGACTGGGGCTCGCCAGCGCACTCAGCACAATAATTCGCCGCACAAGTGCCATTGAGACGAAGCTGCCACCATGCTAAGACATACAGCTTCAAGTCACAGACTCAGTGGCTACCAGTGACAAGTTTCTGAGGTCTCCTTTTGTGACACCTTCCCTGAAGAAACTCACTTCATTGTAAAGTGCTTGTGCATCAAAAGCCATTTCAAGTCTATGCAAATGCATCGTTACTGGCCTGGCTGATTGGCTTTGCATTACAAAGATGGCCGGATTAGACAGAAAGCATCGCCTTTAACTGGCCTTATTTCGGACCTACATCTCTCTGTCCCTCTTGTTTGCAACAACTATCCCTCTGTTAGGGCTCATCTATATAAACAAATGTCCTATTCAACCTTTAAAATGTTTATATTGGTCTTGAGTCCATGTTAGATTTCTGCCCGTATCACTGGAGAACCCATTTTCCATAAACGGGTATAAAAATACATTTGTTTGTGTAGCACACTAGAAAAACTAAAAAAAACATTGCCGGCAATAGAAAAATGTAAAAAAAAAAACAAAAACGGGTGCCCCCCCCCCCCCACCCATACCAGTCCCTTTGGTATAGATTAGGGGGTCCACCCAAAATCCATATCAGACCCATATCCGAGCATGCAGCCCAGCAGACCAGGAAAGGGGAGGAGACAAGCAAGCAGCCCTCCCTATCCTGAACCATACCAGGCCACATGCCCTCAACATGGGGGGTGCCCCCACCCCAAAGCACCTTGTCCCCATGCTGATGGGGACAAGGGCCTCTTCCCCACAACCCTGTGTTGTGGGGTCTGCAGGCAGGGGGCTTATCGGAATCTGGAAGCCCCCTTTAACAGGGGGCCCCCAGATCCCAGACCCCACCATGTGAATGAGTATGAGGGTACATTGTACCTCTACTTATTCACCAAAAAAAGTGTCAAAAATAAATAAAATACATACACACACAGTTTTTGACAATATCAGGGTATCCGGTGTTAGTTCACTTTTTCATTTTTTAGCAAGGGTGAACACTTTAAGCCAATTATATGTAAAAGGAGCATTTCCTTATGTAGCGACACCCTTGTAGGGGCCGCTGGTAAATGACCGTCCCCCAAAGGTTGCCCTGACCTTGCAAGCCTCCTGACACCCTGGGGTCTGATAAAATTAATAGCAAGAGTGTAATTGCAAAAGACACCAAGAAATAATAATGATTGCAAATGGGTACTTTACTGATGTAGCGACAGAGGACTACAATTACCAGTTAAACAGACTACCCCCCGTCATTCTCCATCTTTTCCAATGTCCCTCTAGTGCTCCAGTAACTGTCATCATATCTGTGAGCCAAACAGGGAGGATTGTGAGACTAGTAGTCTTTGGATCAGCCATTCATATGTTGTGATATTACCCCCGGACTACACATCCCAGATACCCCTACGCACGAGTGGATCTCTGGGAGGAACTATAAAAAGGGTCAGCAAATCCGCCCATGTCTCTTCTTCCTGGGCCTCACCGAGTACACTTGGCTGCTGGGAGAGAGGGCTGTGGCCTACCATGCGGTGATCGAATAACTCCAACCCGACCCCGGAGGGCCCAACTCTGCTGGCTGTGCGTCAGACATCCACGTGGCATCAACTCAGCAGACGGACCCAATGACCGCCTGTATCCTGCAGCTGGTGGGTCATCGCTGTTTGTCTTTCCGAAGGACATCTCATCCAGGGTCGCAGTTCCAGAGGCTTCTATCCAGTCCTGTCGTTGGTGAGAGGGCAGTCGCCCAGCTGTTGCAATCCTTATCTGACTATCTTGCTTGAACACTGTGTACAGACACCTTGCCCATGGAAACACTATACTGCATTACATAAGACACTGTACATAGACATCCTTACCCTAATCTACTTCAAGGAGTATCACTAGCTTGCTTAAGCTGTCTTGCTTGTCATCAAATCACTGTGCCATATTTGGATATAATCTAATGAGCTCTAATTGCCGGTGAAGACTATTGCAGGCCTGCATTCTGGACATTGCTGTTGTTATTGGTTAGAGGGCCCCATATCCTGCTCCTTTTCTATCTGATCACTCATTAGAATATGAAGGTTTAATAGGCCAGCCTGGGATCCCCTTTAGTGTGGTAGCATATTGCATTAAATAGTTGATTCTTTATAATCCTTCCTGTTTACTCTCTAGTTGGTATTCCTTTGTACATATATGTATATTGTGTTTTGTACTGTTGAACTGTAATTAACCGATTGCTGACCGACTCCTGTAGATATACATCAGCAGAATGGCATGGCTGGGCAAAGTAACGTACCTGTAAGTTACTTTTAATTTCCCGCCATGTGCGCGCGCCTGCCGCGAGCTCCGTGACCGTGCCCGTGGGACCCACGGACTCGATGTCCGCAGGGTGCCAGCGATCGTGTCACGGAGCTAAAGAATGGGGAAATGCCAGTGTAAACACAGCATCTCCCCCATTCTGCCTAGTGACAGGACACTGATCGTCTGCTCCCTCTCATCGGGAGCAGCGATCAGTGTCGTGTCACTGCTAGCCCATTCCCCAGACAGTTAAAATCACTCCCTAGGACACACTTAACCCCTCCCCTGCCCCCTAGTGGTTAACCCCTTCCCTGCCAGTGAAATTTTTACAGTAATCAATGCAATTGTATAGCTTTGATCGCTGTATTAATGCCAATGGTCATAAAAATGTGTCAAAATTGTCCGATGTGTACGCCATAATGTCGCAGTCACAATAAAAATCGCTGATCGCCGCCATTACTAGTAACAAAAAATTATTAATAAAATGCCATAAAACTATCCCCTATTTTGTAGACGCTATAACTTTTGCGCAAACCAATCAATAAACGCTTATTGCAATTTTTTTTTACAAAAAATATGTAGAAGAATATGTATCGGCCTAAACTGAGGGAAAAAAAGTATTTTTTATATTTTTTGGAGGGATATTTATTATAGCAAAAAGTAAAAATAATGCGTTTTTTTTTTTTTTAAATTGTCGCTCTTTTTTTGTTTATAGCGGAAAAAATAAAAACCGCAGAAGTTATCAAATACCACAAAAAGAAAGCTCTAGTTGTGGGAAAAAAAGGATGTCAATTTTGTTTGGGAGCCACGTTGCACGACGTTAAAGCGACGCAGTCCCGAATCGCAAAAAGTGCTCTGGTCTTTGGACAGTCAAATGGTCCGGGGCTTAAGTGGATAAGCTAGTTCTTTAACCACCTCAGTACAGTGCATTTTCACCCCCTTCCTGACCAAGCCAATTTTCAGCTTTCAGCGATGACGCACTTTGAATGACAATTGCGCGGTCATACAACACTGTACCCAGATGAAAAGCTTTCTTTTGGTGGTATTTGATCACCTCTGCGGTTTTTATTTTTTGTGCTATAAACAAAAGAAGAGTGACAAGTTTAAAAAAATATATATATCTTTTACTTTTTGCTATACTAAAATAAGCTGTACTGAGCTTTATAAAGCTGCAGTTTGCAAGAGGCTTTTATCTGCACACCCAGAATTCTTTCTCTGGAACTTGTAGTTTGCAGCAGCATTAGATCCATTGGAATCCCGACTTTCCGGACTATGTGTCCCACGGTCACCTGCTTTTAGTAGTGGTCTCTCTCTCTCCCTCTGCAGTCAGGATATGATGCAATAATCCCCATGCTGGGCACTAGTGGAAATGAAGCTCAATATAATCTTCAGTAAAGAGTGCCCCATGATGGCAAAGGCAATATTGCCAGCACTTTGCTACATCTATACTTTGCCTACAGGCTAAATACAGACTTCGCTTTTCAACAATTTCATGAAAATTAGATTACAGAGCCACTAAGTAGTGGATGTGTATGGATTATTTTTGAAGAATAAGCCTATTTTGTAGTGTCACTACTAATATATTGAAACTACTTTTTTTAGCTTGATTAAACGGTATTACATCCAAATCCAAAAATGGAATATATTGCAGCTTACCAATCATTAGATCTTTTTTTAGACTTTTTCCCCTCTGTTTTCACTTCACTGTCCACTACACTGTCCATTACACTGTCCACTACACCACACTATCCACTACACTGTCCACTACACTAAATTATCACAGCTCAATACACAGACACCAGTGTGATTAATGTTAATAAAATAAAGAGTCCCCCCTACATTATATATACATGTATACACACACACATTATATATACATGTATATACACACACACACATATATACATGTATACACACACATTATATATATATACATATACACATTATATATATATATATATATATGTATACACATATATATGACAGGGGGACATGGTTACAGTGTTGGGGGGTCTGAAAGAGGCATAAGGAAGTTAATAATCTGTTTTCTTAAATAAGCCAAACTCCAGCTAACATTTTACAATCAGTTAAAGCAAACATTTCTTTCCTTTTAGGATAAAGGTTTTACATGAATAAATAAAATCTCATCATTGAAAGCACCCCCTGAGCAGTGGAGTAGCGTGGGGGGGGGGCGGAGGGGGCCGTGGCAAAATTTAGGGAGGCGAAATTTGACGCCAGTGTGTGTCACTACTGGCTGCCTCCTCCTAATTTCAATTTCCTGTGTCCCCCGCGCTCTGGCCACCGTTGTTCAGTGTCCAGTGCCCGGTGATTGGGCATATGGGGTCATGTGCAGCGGCGAGGCTGGCCTGTCTGCGATCGCGGTTGCCCCTAGAGTCCCGTCTCCCCACATGACCCCATTAGCCCAATCACAGAGCGCCGGACACTAAACATGTCGGCCAGAGCGTGGGGGACACAGGAAATTGAAATTGTGAACCGCCGCTGTCTTCTCCTCCTCCTCTCCTTCAGACCGATGGAGAACAAAAAAGAGAAGGTGAGACTCAAGTCATGTTGCTGGCCCGGGGGGGGGGGGGGTGGACATGGTCTGGGGAGGGGGAGAAGCCAGAGAGAGTAGAAGAGCAGCGCTGTGTAGTGTCAGTATAGTGTAGTGGACAGTATAGTGGACAATGCAGTGTAGTGGACAGTGTGGTTGTCAGTATAGTGTAGTAGACAGTATAGTGGACAGTATAGTGGTCAGTGCAATGTAGTGGACAGTGTAGTGTAGTGGGCATTATAGTGGTCAATGTAGTGGACAGTATAGTGGTCAGTGTATTGTAGTGGATAGTGTAGTGGACAGTATAGTGGTCAGAGTAGTGGATAGTGTGGTGTAGTGGACAGTGTAATGGACAGTGTAGTGTAGTGGACAGTGTAGTGTAGTGGACAGTGTAGTGGATAATGTGGTGTAGTGGACAGCGTAATGGACAGTGTAGTGGACAGTGTAGTGTAGTGTAGTGGACAGTGTAGTGGATAATGTGGTGTAGTGGACAGTGTAATGGACAGTGTAGTGGACAGTGTAGTGTAGTGGACAGTGTAGTGGATAATGTGGTGTAGTGGACAGCGTAATGGACAGTGTAGTGGACAGTGTAGTGTAGTGGACAGTGTAGTGGATAGTGTGGTGTAGTGGACAGTGTAATGGACAGTGTAGTGGACAGTGAAGTGGATAGTGTTGTGTAGTGTAGTGGACAGTGTAGTGGACAGTGTAGTGTTTTTTTTTTTGTGTTAATCTACTCCATTTATCAAGAGTTTTTTTTGTCAACATTGCTATTATATTGTATTAAACTGGATATTATGTATGTAACTATGAGATTGTATTTATTCCTCTTTTTCTAGATGCTTTGACACCTCCTGAAGAAACGACTTAGTCGCAAAACTAGTAGAGGATATCGTCCGCATCTGTATTTACTCTTCCACTCCTAATAGCTGGGGTGTAGACCTTTGTAAAAGTTCAATTAACCTTTATGTAACCACGTTACAGCAATCCTTAGATTGGCTTGCTGTAAATACATTTTTATGTATTTTATGTATTTAGGTGTCCTTTTATGAAGCAGTGAAATCTATTCACTGCTTCATTCTCCGGCATTCACAGAGGAGATCTTTCTCCTCTGTGTGCCAGTTTATGAAGCGGAGTAGATCGCTTCACCCTTGGAGGAGTGGAGTGATCTACAAACGCTTCAAACAGTGGAGAACGGCCCCTGATACTGGAATCTCGTGAGACTTCACGAGATTACAGTACCAGAAATTCACTGAAACACTGAGATGTCCATTTATTAAGCAGTGATAAATTATCACAGCTCAATACACAGACACCAGTGTGATTAATGTTAATAAAATAAAGAGTCCCCCCTACATTATATATACATGTATACACACACACATTATATATACATGTATACACACACATTATATATATATACATATACACATTATATATATATATATATATATGTATACACATATATATGACAGGGGGACATGGTTACAGTGTTGGGGGGTCTGAAAGAGGCATAAGGAAGTTAATAATCTTCCTCTTTCTTCCTCAGATGCCCGGGGTTTCTCTCTTCA
Organism: Lithobates sylvaticus; assembly: GCA_028564925.1. NCBI lineage: Eukaryota > Metazoa > Chordata > Amphibia > Anura > Ranidae > Lithobates > Lithobates sylvaticus. Next base: position 50,964,405 of record CM053027.1, on the reverse strand, counting down.
CTCCCCGCTTCACCACCTCTGAGTTGGTGAATCGAGGAGGTGAATTCTGACACAGATCGCCAGTGAAGCGCTCAGATCGCAGCTTCATACACTGGCCGTTACTGAGTCATTCTATGAGGATTCTCCATGTGAAGAGATAATCGGTGGGAGAACAAGTTCAAACACTTCTCCCCCCGATTATCTCTGGTTTATAAACTGTTTATGGGCTGTGATCAGTGGTGATCCTCAGGATCTCTGCTGATCACTGCTTCATAAAAGGACACCATAATTTTACTTTATCTGCTTCCAATTTCTGGGTATCGAGATAGTCCTATAACCACCACAGGTGTTGCATGATATTCTAATTGGTAGTAGATAGTGTTGTGTAGTGTAGTGGACAGTATAGTGGTCAGTGTAGTAGATAGTGTAGTGCTCAGTGTAGTAGATAGTGTTGTGTAGTTTAGTGGTCAGTGTAGTAGATAGTGTAGTGGTCAGTGTAGTAGATAGCGTTGTGTAGTGTAGTGGACAGTGTAGTGTAGTGGACAGGTAGGTCGGTGTAATGGTCAGTATAGAAATCAGGTAGGACAGTGTACTGGTCGGTGTAATGGTGGTGTAGTGGTCGGTGTAGGAATCAGGTTGGTCAGTACTATTGTATTGTTGGAAGGGACTCGGGGAGTGCTAAAAGTCTGCAGGTTAGGGGGCGCAAATTACTTGCCTTGCCCCGGGCGCTGATAACCCACACTACGCCCCTGCCGATAGAGTGTTAAATGGTTTGTCTCATCCCTATTAACAAATACATTCTGTTGGAGAGATTGTTCTTTTGACAAACAACATACTTGCTGGCTGGATCACCAGATGAAAATAGAAGAAAGAAAGCCTAAAAAAAAAAAAAGAAAACTGACTCACATGGAAGAATTGGTAAGCTGCAATAAAATAAATGTTTGCTTTGGGTTCAGGTACGGAGTGTCATATTATTTTCTTATGCACATCTGCCACCTAGTGGATGAAGTGCTAAATATTCATTGGGCTGATTTGTTTCAAAATCCAGGAATAAAATGATGTCTCTGGAGTCGCCTTTCTCAACCTTTTTGCCTATAAAATATTTTTTATGTTTTGGGGAATCCCTGATTTAAATGATTATACTCCTGATTTACGGTACATTAGCACGATCACTGAATTGTATAATGTTTAAAACAGAAGGATAAACAATACGGCACGAGTAGTATACTGACACCCTGGGCATGTCGTATTTTTATACCTTCCTTTTCTAAATAAAAATAGTTTAGTAATAATAAAACTAAATGAATTATTAAAACATAATAATTCAGACTGTACAAACTGTGTGTTCCCTACATCGGTGATGATTGTAAAATTGTCCCCTTGCACTGGTGGTCAGTGTAGGTGGGAGATGAATTGGCCATTGTTCGCTGCCCATGGAACCCCTGGCAACCATCTCCTAGACCCGGGCAGAGAAAGGCTGCTCTAGAAGCACATGTACATTGACTGCACTCTGTTCAACATTATCCACATTTTACTGCTATGATGGGGTGAGGGGGGGGGGGTAAAAACAAGCAGCTGAGCCACAGTTTTACTGCTCCCCAGCCGTTCTAAAATAAGCCTGACAGGTCTGTACACATGCAGCGATTTGATGGGTGGGTGAGCATGCTATTACAGCTAAAGCCAGTTGACAAGGTAACACGGGGTTAAAAACAAAATTAATTTTCGAATTTCCGAATTTTGAATTTTTGGATTTCAAAATTTTTTCGGATTTCCGAATTTCCAATGTTTTATCACTATATGTATTTTTATATTTGTGGTTTGTATGCGCCAGTCTTATTGACGTGTCTTAAACTTTAACGAAAATTGTATAAAAGTCTGGAAAAGAGGAAATTAACCACTTCAGCCCCGGACCAATTGGCAGCCAAAGGACCAGGCCCCTTTTTGCAATTCGGCACTGTGTCGCTTTAACTAACAATTGCGCGGTCATGCGACGTGGCTCCAAAACAAAATTGGCGTCCTTTTTTTTCCCACAAATAGAGCTTTCTTTTGGTGGTATTTGATCGCCCCTGCGGTTTTTATTTTTTGCGCTATAAACAAAAATAGAGCGACAATTTTGAAAAAAATGCAATATTTTTTACTTTTTGCTATAATAAATATCCCCAAAAAATATATAAAAAAACATTTTTTTTCCTCAGTTTAGGCCGATACGTATTCTTCTACATATTTTTGGTAAAAAAAATCGCAATTAGCGATTATTGATTAGTTTGCGCAAAAGTTATAGCGTTTACAAAATAGGGGATAGTTTTATAGCATTTTTATTAATATTTTTTTTTTTTATTAGTAATGGCGGCGATCAGCGATTTTTATTGTGACTGCGACATTTTGGCGGACACATCGGACATTTTTGACACATTTTTGGGACATTTGTCATTTATACAGCAATCACTGCTATTTAAATAGCACTGATTCCTATGTAAATGACAGTTGTAGTTAGGGGGTTAACCACTAGGGGGCGGGGAGGAGTCAGTGTGACGTGTTGTGTTTTTTTTTTACAGTAGGGGGCGTGGCTGTACGTCTGATGTCATTGATCGGCGTTCCCGATGACAGGGAACCGCCGATCACTGACAGTCAGTGTAGGAAGCGCGGGGAGAGGTTTGTTTACACAAACCTCTCCCCGTTCTTCAGCTCCGTAACCCGATCGCGGGATACCAGCGGCGATCGGGTCCGCTGGTCCCGCGGCCGTGGTCACGGAGCTCCCGACCGGGTCGCGCGCGCGCCGCTGGCGGCGCGCGCGCGCGCCCCCCGGGCAGGCAAATTAAAGGGGACGTACAGGTACGTGCTTTTGCCTGCCCGTGCCATTCTGTTGACGTATATCTACATGAGGCGGTCGGGAAGCGGTTAAAGACAGAAGTTTCAGCGTAATCACTTCAGAGCAGTGGCGGAACTACCGCCATAGCGACACATGCGGTCGCTATGGGGCCCGCAGCCCATCAAGGGCCCAGTGAGCGGCGTTGCTAGGCGGGTGCGAGCCGCGCCGGGTGACACCCGCGGGTAGCGGCAGCCGCACCACTAACGCCGCTCACCGGGCCTTCTATGCTGCACTGGAGCGCAGGATGAAGAACAGCGGCGCGGACCGAAGCCGCCTCCCCTCCTCTCTGTTTACATCCAGAGAGGAGGAGGAGCCTGCGCTCGAGCCTCGAGGGACACACGCCGCTGTTCTAAGGTATGTAAGGAGGGGAGGGGGGGAGTGGGTCGGCATGTCTGTACTACTCGGGGGTGTCTGTATGTACTAAGGAGGTGTCTGCATTGCTGGGGGGTGTCTATTGATGGGGGTCTGCACTGAGGTGGGGGTGTCTGTACTAAGGGGGTCTGTACTAAGGGGGTGTCTGCATTGCTGGGGGGTGTCTATTGATGGGGGTCTGCACTGAGGTGGGGGGTGTCTGTACTAAGGGGGGTCTGCACTTGGGTGGGGTGTCTGTACTAAGGGGGTGTCTGCATTGCTGGGGGGTGTCTACTGATGGGGGTCTGCACTGAGGTGGGGGGTGTCTGTACTAAGGGGGTCTGCACTGAGGTGGGGGTGTCTGTATTGATGGGGGGTCTGTAATGGGGGTGTCTTTACTAAGGGGTCTGCACTGAGGTGGGGGGGTCTGTAATGGGGGATTGTCTGTACTGAGGGGGGCCTGCACTGAGATGGGGGGGGGGGGTTTGCACTGAGATGGGGGGGTCTGAACTTGGATGGGGGGTCTGTAATGGGGGTGGGTGTCTGTACTAAGGGGGTCTGTACTGATGGGGGGTCTGTAATGGGGGGTGTCTGTACTGAGGTCGGGGGGTGTCTGTACTGATGGGGGTCTGCACTGAGGTCGGGGGTGTCTGTACTGATGGGGGGTCTGCACTGAGGTGGGGGGGTGTCTGTACTGATGGGGGGGGTCTGCACTTGGGTCTGCACTGAGGTGGGGGTGTCTGTACTGATGGGGGGGTCTGCACTTGGGTGGGGGGTCTGTAATGGGGGGTGTCTGTACTGATGGGGGTCTGCACTGAGGTTGGGGGGTGTCTGTACTGATGGGGGTCTGTACTGATGGGGGTCTGCACTGAGGTCGGGGGGTGTCTGTACTGATGGGGGTCTGCACTGAGGTCGGGGGTGTCTGTACTGATGGGGGTCTGCACTGAGGTCGGGGGGTGTCTGTACTGATGGGGGGGGTCTGCACTTGGGTGGGGGGTCTGCACTGAGGTGGGGGGTGTCTGTACTGATGGGGGGGGGTCTGCACTTGGGTGGGGGGTCTGTAATGGGGGGTGTCTGTACTGATGGGGGTCTGCACTGAGGTTGGGGGGTGTCTGTACTGATGGGGGTCTGTACTGATGGGGGTCTGCACTGAGGTCGGGGGGGGGTCTGTACTGATGGGGGTCTGCACTGAGGTTGGGGGGTGTCTGTACTGATGGGGGTCTGCACTGAGGTCGGGGGGTGTCTGTACTGATGGGGGTCTGCACTGAGGTCGGGGGGGTGTCTGTACTGATGGGGGGGTCTGCACTGAGGTGGGGGTGTCTGTACTGATGGGTGGGGGGTCTGTACTGCTGGGGGTGTCTGTACCGCTAGGGGGTCTGCACTAGGGGGGGGGGTGTCTGTACTAAGGTGGTGTCTGTACTACTGGGGGGGGGGGTTCTGTACTACTGAGGGGGTGGGTCTGCACTGCTGGGGGGGGTCCTGCACTGAGGGGGGGGTCTGTAATGTTGGGGAGGTCTGCACTGGAGGGTGTCTGTACTGAGGGGGGTGGTCTGCACTGGGGGGTGTCTGTACTGCTAGGGGGGTGGTCTGCACTGGGGGGTGTCTGTACTGCTAGGGGGGTCCTGCACTGAGGTAGGGTCTGTAATGCTGAGGGGTGTCTGTACTTAGGGGGGTGTCTATACTGCTGGGGGGTCTTTACTGCTGGGGGTATGCATGTGTGTCCTTCAGGGGCTGCATACAGTATACTGCATACTTTGTTGTTCAAAATTAAGCTGTTGCCTGGGTACTGTGCCACATGAGTGTGGTAATCTGTTGTTCGATGGCATTAGTCCATTTTTTTTTGTGGTGGTGGGGGGGGGGGGGGGCCCATACAACATTTTGCTATGGGGCCCTGTGATTTCTAGTTACGCCCCTGCTTCAGAGCATGCATGCTTTATATTCAATCTAATTAGGGGTAGATATAATAATATCGGACTCTTATTCTGATCCAAAACAGTGCCAATCAGTGCCACCTAGCAGTGCTGCCTATCAGTGTAACCGATCAGTGCCCATTATTGCCACCCATCAGTGCTCATCACTGCCACCTATCGGTGCCCATCACTGCCACCTATCGGTGCCCATCACTGCCACCTATCGGTGCCCATCACTGCCACCTCATCAGCGTACATCAATGAAGGAGAAAAGTTACCTGTTTTAAAATTTTATAACAAAATATATAAAAAAAAAATAATATATATATTTTTTTTAAATTCTGTCTTTTTACTTTTTTGTAACAAAAAATAAAAACCGCAGAGGTGATCAAATACCACCAAAAGAAATCTCTATTTGTGGGAAAAAAATGATAAAAATTTCATTTGGGTACAGTGTTGTATGACCGCGCAATTGTCCTTTAACCACTTCACATCCCGCCCATGTACATATGACGCCCACAAGGTGGATTTCCCATCCTAGGTGGGCGTCATATGACGTCCTCCCATTCCCGGCCGCCTAGGGGGCGTGCGCGCGCGCCGCCGGCGTCGCTCGGGACCCGGGGCACCCACGATTGCCCGTTAAAACAACGGGACCGTGCGGGACTGTGGAGCTGTGTGTGCAAACACACAGCTCCACGTCCTGTCAGTGGCGAGGAGACCGATCATGTGATCCCAGTACGGAGGAACACCGATCAGTCTCCTCCCCTTGTGAGTCCCCTCCCCCCACAGTTAGAATCATTACATTAGGGAACATATTAACCCCTGCAGCGCCCCCTAGTGTTAACCCCTTCCCTGCCAGTCACATTTACACAGTAATCAATGCAATTTTATAGCAACGATCGCTGTGTAAATGTGAATGGTCCCAAAAATGTGTCAAAAGTGTCCGAAGTGTCCGCCGCAATGTCGCAGTCACGAAAAAAAAAATCGCAGATCGCCGCCATTACTAGTAAAAAAAAAAAAAATGCAATAAATCTATCCCCTATTTTGTAGATGCTGTAACTTTTGCACAAACCGATCAATATACGCTTATTGCGATTTTTTTTACCAAAAATATGTAGAAGAATACATATCGACCTAAACTGAGGGAAAAAAATAGTTTTTTTTTTAAAAAAATGGGATATTTATTATAGCAAAAAGTAAAAAATATTGTGTTTTTTTTCAAAATTGTCCCTCTTCTTTTGTTTATAGCGCAAAAAATAAAAACCGCAGAGGTGATCAAATACCACAAAAAAAAAAAGCTCTATTTGTGGGAAAAAAAGAACGTCAATTTTGTTTGGGTGTAACGCCGCACGACCGCGCAAATTGTTAGTTAAAGCGACGCAGTGCCGAATCGCAAAAAGTGCTCTGGTAAGGAAGGGTGTAAAATGGCCCGGTGCTGAAGCGGTTAAATTGTATCAACGCTGAAAGCTGGTCTGGACAGGAGGGGGGTTTAAGTGCCCAGTAAGCAAGTGGTTAAGGATGAACGTCTCCCCATCCAGGTTCATTTTGAGTTTAACCCCTTTTTTACATTGTCTTCTGGGTTGAGCTGTAATAACATGTCCACCCGCTCAGTGAATCCAGCGCGGTCCAACTGTAACCTGCTGAAACCTATCAGCACTGGGTCCTGTGCCGCCATCATCTTTGTGATGTCATCAGGACCAGTGGCGGCTGGTGCTCAAAACGCTGCCATTGTGCCATCAAACGCTGCCACTGTGCCAAACACTGCCAGTGTGCCCATCATATGCTGCCAGTGTGCCCATCAGATGCTGCCAGTGTGCCCATCATATGCTGCCAGTGTGCCCATCATATGCTGCCAGTGTGCCCATCAAATGCCAGTGTGCCCTTGAATGCCCCCAGTGTGACCCCCGCCCGCTTGCCAACTGCCCGGCACTTACCCTTTCTTGGGTTGCAGTGGGTGACGGCGATGAGCGGGGTCCTTCATGGGGGTCCTGCGTCTCCTGTCCTCTCCTCCTGATCAGCGTCCAATAGCCACGCCTGCCGTTTCAGCCAATCAGGTGACAGGTAACAGACCCGAGCACCTGATTGGCGGAGAGGCGGTTTAGTGTTAGGAAAGCGAATATTTATTCGCTTTTCTAACACAGCTGAGTGGTCTGTGAGCGCCATGCTTTTTTGACGCCTATTAGAGCCTCCGGCTCTATTTAGGTGCTTCGAAAACACTGCCCGCCACTGTAATTCAGGGGCCCGGCGCCCGAAAAGGGGGTGGCAGCTGCGGCCATAGATAGATTCATGCAATGCATAAATCTATCTATTGGTGATAGAGGGGGTGGAAGGAGAGAGGGGGCAGCGCGTGCATTGCGTGCAGTTGCAGAATAGTGGTGCTGCATTTAGGGAGTTAAAAGAGGAGGAGGCACCATATCGCCTTTTTGACGCCTGTCAAACACCTCTGAAAAGCGATCTAAGCATGGATCACTTTTCCGAGAATTGGCAGTCCTTGGCGCTAGTGTGAATGAGCCCTAAAAAAAAAATCAGTCCTGCTAGCTTAGAAAAGAAGTTCTGATTTTACAAGGTAGGGGTCAGGAATGGCTGCAAGTCTAGGGGGGAAGGGTGGGGGCAGAAGAGCCTCCCCACTGTCATTATTCAAAAGAACAGTGGGGGAGATCGCTGAACCAACATCACTTGTGTTGGTACAGTGATTTTTTGTTCAACCTGCTGTATACATACATACATTTATACACACACACACATGCATATATACACATACACACACATATACACTATATTGTCAAAAGCATTGGGACACCTGCCTTTACAATAAATTGGCCCTTTGCCAGTGCATTGCATTGAGGGTGCATGGGCGCCGCCCACTCTCTCCTGCCACCCCCCTCTAGCACCAATAGATAGATTCTTGCATTGCATGAATCTATCTATGGCCGCGCTGCCACCCCCTATTCAGGTGACGGCCCATTTTCGGGCACAGGGCACCTGAATTACAGTGGCAGGGGGTGGTTTTGAAGCACCTGATCTCTAATAGGCATCTAAAAAGGTGACAGGTGACAGCTCGCAGGTCATTCAGCTGTGTGTTAGGAAAGCAAATGACTATTGTTCTCGGATCTGTTACCCATCACCTGATTGGCTGAAACGACAGGCGCTCCAATCATAGAAGAGGATGAACAGAGAGGACAGGAGAAGACATCGAGGAGCTGTCCCACCGACACAGGTAAGTGCAGACGGTGGGCCAGAGGGGGCACACTGGCAGCATTTGATATGGCACAGTGGCTGCGTTTAATAGGGCACGGTGGGAGCAATTGATGGGCACAGTAGCGGCAATTGATGGGCACAGTGGGGGCAATTGATGGGCACAGTGGCGGCAATTGATGGGCACAGTGGCAGCAATTGATGGACACAGTGGCAGCAATTGATGGGCACAGTGGCTGCGTTTGATGGACACAGTGGCGGAAATTGATGGGCACAGTGGCTGCATTTTATGGGGCATAGTGGCTGCGTTTGATGGCAAAGTGGTGGCAATTGATGGGCACAGTGGTGGCAATTGATGGGCACCATGGGAGCAATTGATGGGCACAGTGGCGGCAATTGGTGGGCACAGTGGCGGCCATTGATGGGCACAGTGGCTGCAATTGATGGGGCACAGTGGCTGTGTTTGATGGCACAGTGGTGGCAATTGATGGGTACAGTGGCTGCGATTTGATGGTACAGTGGCTGCGATTGATGGCACAGTGGCTGCGATTGATGGCACAGTGGCAGCAATTGATGGGCACAGTGGCTGCAATTGATGGCACAGTGGCTTCGATTGATTGTACAGTGGCTGGGTTTGATGGCACAGTGGCTGCAATTGATGGGCACAGTGGCTGCGATTGATGGCACAGTGGCTGCGATTGATGGCACAGTGGCTGCGATTGATGGTACAGTGGCTGCGATTGATGGTACAGTGGCTGCGTTTGATGGCACAGTGGCAGCAATTGATGGGCACAGTGGCTGCGATTGATGGCACAGTGGCTGCGTTTGATGGTACAGTGGCTGCGATTGATGGTACAGTGGTTTCGTTTGATGGCACAGTGGCTGGGATTGATGGTACAGTGAGGCTGCAATTGATGGGGTTTCAGAATTTTTCAGTTTGTTTGCACCCCCCCCTAAAAATTTTGAGCACCAGCCGCCACTGCTCTTTGCTTAGAAAGTTTGGAGACCCCTGGTCTAGATAGTAAATAACCTCTGAGCATCATGAATAGTTCCAGGGTGGCATACCAACATTGATCACTGGATGGCAGTCTTTCTACATATCTGAATCAGATTACGGGGCCCAGTTATCGCTCATTGCTGTCAAAGTTTAGACTTACTTTGTGTCACTTGGTTTTACCATGATGAAAAATACTGAGAGTTGTGTGTCCAGGCCATAGAAAGCATGAGAGCATTTAAAAGCGGTATTAAACCGCTGTAATATATTGCAGCTTACCAATCATTAGATGTGGTGGCTGCATCAGTTTTCTTTTCTTTGGCTTTTCCCCCCCTCTGTTTTCACCTGGTGATCTGGCCAGTAACACACCTTCTGTATTTGTGAGGCACAACTCTGGAGGAATGAGCACAGGAGGCACAGCTGACAGCAGCATTGTCAGTCTGGAGGGACAGGAATGTTAAATGTATTAGCAGATTTACAACCACTAACAATTAAAACCAAACTCCAGCTCACACTTTATAATCAATTACAGCACACAGTTATTTTTTTTTTCATTTTGGGATAAAAGTTTGACATGAATAAATTAAAGATGATTAATAAAAGGACTTGGGCCAGTGTTAAAAGTTTTTTTTCTCATTCATGTAAACTGATACATTTTTCTGGAGAGCTTGAGCTTTTGAAAAACAGGAAATAAAATTTGTTCTGTTTGCTGATGACCTTCTTACTCTATGTCACCAATCCACATGTTTCTATGCTTTCTATCCTATCTGAATTTCAGCGTTTTAGAGCCTTAAGTCATTTTAACCACTTCAATACCGGGCACTTAAACACCTTCCTGCCCAGACCAATTTTGAGCTTTCAGCGCTCTCACACTGTGAATGACAATTGCGCGGTCATACACTGTACCCAAATGAAATTTTTATCATTTTTTTCCCACAAATAGAGCTTTCTTTTGGTGGATTTGATCACCTCTGCGGTTTTTATTTTTCGCTAAACAAATTAAAAAAGACCGAAAATTTTGAAAAAATATATGTTTTTTTTTGTTTCAGTTTCAAAACTTTGTAAATAAGTACGTTTTCTCCTTCACTGATGGGCACTGATGGGGCTGCATTGATGGGCACTGATAAGGCGGCACTGATGGGCACGATGAGGTGGCACTGAGGTGGCATTGATGGGCACTGAGGGGCACTGATAGGCGACACGGATGGGCGACATGGATGGGCACTGATAGGTGGCACAAATTGGCACTGAAAGCTGGCACGGATTGGCATGGATAGGCGGCACAGATAGGCATGGATAGGTGGCACAGCTGGGCATGGATGGGCACTGATAGGTGGCACGGATGGGCACTGATAGTTGGCACGGATGGGCACTGATAGGCGGCACGGATAGGCACTGATAGGCGGCATTGTTTTGTATTGATGGATGCCAATCAGTGCCAAACAATAATGCATGCCAATCAGTGATGCCCATTGTGGGCACTGATTGGCATCCATTGTGGGCACTGATTGGCATCCATTGTGGGACTGTGGCACTGGCACTGTGTGTCATCCCTGGTGGTCTAGGGTGGCATACCTTGTGCTGCGCATCCCTGGTGGTCCAGTGTGAGCATCCTCGGGGGGCTGTGCTGATAATCATTCAGCACAGACACCCGCTGTCAGAGGAGCAGCCGATCGGCTCTCCTCTACTCGCGTCTGACAGACGCGAGTGAGGAAAAGCCGATTACCGGCTCTTCCTATTTACACTGTTCAGCCGTGATTGGACATGGCTGATCACATGGTAAAGAGTCTCTGTCGGAGACTCTTTATCAAGATCATATTTGCAGGGTGTCAGATTGACACCCCGAAACAACGATCGCCGCGATGCGCGCCCCCGGGGGCGCGCAGCGGCTCAAAATCCTGAGGACGTCCTGGGACGTCCAGTCAGGATTTGACAACCACTTTGCGGACGTCCTTTTACAATAGGGCGGGCGGCAAGTGGTTAAAGTATATGTATCAAAATCGTAAATTCTTAATGTGTCACTTACACCACAAGTCACGGCGCTGAGGACTCATTTTTAGTTAAAATTCTGCTCCTCTGCACTAAAATACATAGATGTTAATATTCCTCCTGATCCGGTTCCTCTATACTTAACAAATTATATCCCTCTTATACAACCTACTCTACAGGATCTCAAAAAATATGATTCTAATCTATATTTGTGGTTTGGGAGAATCAATACTGTGGAACCTTGGATTACGAGCATTATCCGTTCCAGGAGAATGCTTGTAATCCAAAGCACTCGATATCAAAGCGAGTTTCCCCCTAGAAGTCAATGGAAACTAAGATAATTCGTTCCGCATTGACTTCTATTACATACAATACCGCATGTGGCCAGAGGTAGGTGGGGGCGCCGGAGAGCCTTAGAAATACTCAGGGACAGCTCGGAAAGCCTCGGAAACACTTGGAAATACTCTACTCTACTCTACTCTACTATACTCGAGTATTTGCGAACGGCTCCGAACCGTTTCGAGTGTCCCCGGTGCCCCCGCACCTCTGGCGAAATGCGGTACTGCCCCGCCCCATTAGCTTGAATTCTGCCCGTTTTGCGAGGCAACACTCGCAACTCGAGTCAGAATTTAAAAAAAAAAGTTGCTCGTGGACATGATACTTTGTTTTTTTATATCTTTTTCAAACTATCCCTGTTTTTGTCCCTAGGTCTTTTTTTTTACCACTCTATAATCTGCTTTTACAAGGTTTATCTGGGGGCATTAGAGACCTAGACTACATAAGAAAATTCTATCATTACCAAAAATGAAACGAGGAGTGGGTGCACCGGATTTATACTACTACTATGTTGCGGCAGTCCTGACCAGGTTAGTGAACTGGTTTTACCATTCTGATACTAAACAATGGGTATTAATAGAACAGTGATTGAATCAATTTGATCTTCAGGCACTCCCTTGGGTAGATTTACCTTCCCGTGATAATCACCGAGACTCACCCTCTGCCCTACCCTTTCTTACATCTCATCTATTGAATATCTGGGATAAAATGGTCTTGCGGCTAGGACTAACTTCACAAGTAGGACCTATGACACCCCTATTCGGTAATCCTAAATTCCCACCGGTAGTGGACTGGACAAGTCTCCTTACATGGAATAAGGAGTCTCACCGAAGAGTGAGCCAGATTCTCTGTCAGGGAACACGTCCGCTCTTACTAAATGTATTCTCTACGCAGCCGCCCTCATTTATGCAATGGTTGGAATATCAGCAACTGCTGTCAATTCTGTCCTCTACTCCCTTAACTACTTGCCGCCCGCCCACTGCCATATGACGGCAGGACGGTGCAGCTGTAGTTCTGGGCAGACGTCATATGACGTGATCACTTTCCCGTCCACCCAGGGGGCGCGCGCCCGCCGCGTCACTGGGGACCCGATGCGCGTGCCCGGCGGCCACTATGTCCAGTAGACATGTGCAATTCGTTTTTTTTTTTTACGTTTTGTCTTCGTTATATTCGTTCATTCGTTATCGTATGAATGAACGAACGATTCGCAAAAATTTTTAACGAATAACGAATCGTTCGAATCGAACTAATCCGAAAACAACGAAAATCCGAAAAAAACAAATTAGAAACAACGAATCTACGAAAGAAGAAAATCCGAAGAACGAAAACAGGAAAACATCAAAATGAACGAAAAAATTCGTACATTCGTAACTTTTATTTTTTTGTTGAATTGGTAATTTTCCGTGTCCCTTACAATGGTGCTGCTTAACGTGCCTCAAATGGATTGAACGAAAAAATTCGTACATTCGTAACTTTTTTTTTCGTTTCGTAATTTTCCGTGTCTCTTAAAATGTAATAATAGCATATGAGCAAAAAAAGGGAAATTAGTGGGACTTTAAATTGAGGACCAGTAGGCACCTCCATCCCGGAAATGTATACAGGAAAAAAGGGGGAGGGTGGACTTTAAATGAAGCAGGTGAAAATCACGAAGTAAAATGTTACTGGTTTTATTAAAAGTAGGTAAATAATATTCAATAAGTAATATAATATAATATAGTATTATTGTTAATGCAAATTGAGTACACAGAACATAGACACCATCATACAAATTACATTGTTGTTAGTGCCAATAAATATACAGAACATATACATAATCATACAATAGTATGAATAGTGGTAGAGTAAAAGATACAAATGTAAATATTGGCAATACAGTAGAGCATTGTTACAGTCCATAAATACCAAACAGCGGCATACCCGGGAACTATGCTCACGAAATCATTGAATAAAAGGTTGTCAGTGTGGCATCAAATATAGCTCGACGCGTTTCGTGGATACTTTTCCACTCATCAGGAGCAGATGCAACACAGGATTCTGAAAGATATATAGGTGTAATGAGTATCATTAATTTACGAAAAATTACAGAGGTGTAGAGAGGGGGTATTTACTTAATGGGCTTGCCAAATGCACTTACCGATCACGGCAGTGAATGTGATATGCACTGGGTGGCACAGAGTAAGTCCAGGGTGCCAAATCCACCACGGAAGCTGAGGAGGCATGGTACACTAAGGCAATGTCGGGTGTTGGAACAAGGCACCTAGATGAGGAGATGGTCTGGTTGTGACGAAGGTGCAGGTGCATGCATGGTAGGGTAGGGTAGCCTGAAAGCAAGTATTTAATATGTATATATTACATTGGGTCAAATGAGTAGATATTATCTACTATAAAACTATTGTATATATGTCAAAATATATATGCATGTATGGATATATGCAGTCGAGAATGAAAATATTCGATATTGTAGAAAAAGTGTGTATGTACAAGATGTGAAAGTTAGAAGTGGGATATGGTGTGAAACAAAGAAGGAGTGTGTGTATGTGTAGGAAGATTGTGAAAAAAGGGGCCGTAATGCCAGTGTGTGTAAAATGTGATAGTGAGAGTGAGAAGAAATGAATGAGGTGAATAGTGTGTTGTGGTGTGTGTGTGAGTGACTGCTAGGTGAACGATGGGTGAGGGGAATCACCTGTTTGTGTGCAAAAAAAAAAATATGTGAAAAAACAAAATGAAAGCTGGCAAAGTGAGGAAAATATTAGAAAACAAACATGTGAGTGAGTCCAAAGGCCAAAAGAATCCAGAACCAGGGGCACTTACCCGATAGATTGCAAGGTGTGCATCACCAAGCAAGAGGTTAGCTGGTGTGCAGAGACCCCAGGAGGAGACATATTTCTTAGACTTTTTATTCAATGATTTCGTGAGCATAGTTCCCGGGTATGCCGCTGTTTGGTATTTATGGACTGTAACAATGCTCTACTGTATTGCCAATATTTACATTTGTATCTTTTACTCTACCACTATTCATACTATTGTATGTCTCCTCCTGGGGTCTCTGCACACCAGCTAACCTCTTGCTTGGTGATGCACACCTTGCAATCTATCGGGTAAGTGCCCCTGGATCTGGATTCTTTTGGCCTTTGGACTCACTCACATGTTTGTTTTCTAATATTTTCCTCACTTTGCCAGCTTTCATTTTGTTTTTTCACATATTTTTTTTTGCACACAAACAGGTGATTCCCCTCACCCATCGTTCACCTAGCAGTCACTCACACACACACCACAACACACTATTCACCTCATTCATTTCTTCTCACTCTCACTATCACATTTTACACACACTGGCATTACGGCCCCTTTTTTCACAATCTTCCTACACATACACACACTCCTTCTTTGTTTCACACCATATCCCACTTCTAACTTTCACATCTTGTACATACACACTTTTTCTACAATATCGAATATTTTCATTCTCGACTGCATATATCCATACATGCATATATATTTTGACATATATACAATAGTTTTATAGTAGATAATATCTACTCATTTGACCCAATGTAATATATACATATTAAATACTTGCTTTCAGGCTACCCTACCCTACCATGCATGCACCTGCACCTTCGTCACAACCAGACCATCTCCTCATCCAGGTGCCTTGTTCCAACACCCGACATTGCCTTAGTGTACCATGCCTCCTCAGCTTCCGTGGTGGATTTGGCACCCTGGACTTACTCTGTGCCACCCAGTGCATATCACATTCACTGCCGTGATCGGTAAGTGCATTTGGCAAGCCCATTAAGTAAATACCCCCTCTCTACACCTCTGTAATTTTTCGTAAATTAATGATACTCATTACACCTATATATCTTTCAGAATCCTGTGTTGCATCTGCTCCTGATGAGTGGAAAAGTATCCACGAAACGCGTCGAGCTATATTTGATGCCACACTGACAACCTTTATGCCCATTTATGTTTTGATTCATCCATTAAGTATCTACATATTTCTTAGACTTTTTATTCAATGATTTTGTGAGCATAGTTCCCGGGTATGCCGCTGTTTGGTATTTATGGACTGTAACAATGCTCTACTGTATTGCCAATATTTACATTTGTATCTTTTACTCTACCACTATTCATACTATTGTATGATTATGTATATGTTCTGTATATTTATTGGCACTAACAACAATGTAATTTGTATGATGGTGTTTAATAATAGCATATACATTACATAAAATTATGAATTATGCTCCGATTACGAATCTACGAATGTTACGAAAGTACGAATAAATACGAATGCGTCCGAATTTCGAATAAACAAATAAAATAAAATTAAACTAACGGAAAAACGAATCAACGAAAAAATAACTCTTACGAAAATACGAATCGTTACGAATACGAACACCGTCGACTTACGAATTTACGAATCGTTACGAATCAAAGGAAACGAAAAAAACGAAAATAAACTAATTTTTTTGTTGTGCACATGTCTAATGTCCAGTAACAGGGCAGGACCTTGGATCTGTGTGTGTAAACACACAGATCCACATCCTGTCAGATGAGAGGAGACTGATCGTCTGTTCCTTGTACAGTGGAACACCGATCGGTCGCCTCCCCTTGTGAGTCCCCTCCCCCTACAGTTAGACTCACTCCCTAGCCGCTTAAGGACCGCCTCACGCTGAATGGCACAGCTGGGCACAATCACGTACCTGTACGTGTCTCTTTAAGAGCCCAGCCGTGGGTCGCGCGGCGGCACGCTCACGACCCGGTCCTGAGCTCCGTGACCGCGGCCGCAGGACCAGCAGGCCCGATCGCCACTGGTGTCCCACGATTGGGTCACAGAGCGGAAGAACGAGGAGAGGTCTGTGTAAACAAACCTCTCCCCGCGCTTCCTAGTGCGACTGACACTGATCGTCTGTTCCCTGTCATCGGGAAAGGCGATCAGTGACGTCAGACGCCAAGCCACGCCCCCCCTACAGTTAAAAAAAGCACACACACACTTAACCCCTCCCCGCCCCCTAGTGGTTAACTCCTTCACTGCCAGTGTCATTTACACAGGAATCAGTGCATTTAAATAGCACTGATTGCTGTATAAATGACAATGGTCCCAAAAATGTGTCAAAAATGTCCGATGTGTCCGCCATAATGTCGCAGTCACAATAAAAATCGCTGATCGCCGCCATTACTAGTAAAAAAAAAATATTAATAAAAATGCTATAAAACTATCCCCAATTTTGTAAACGCTATAACTTTTGCGCAAACCAATCAATAATCGCTAATTGTGATTTTTTTTTACCCAAAATATGTAGAAGAATACGTATCTGCCTAAACTGAGGGAAAAAAATTTTTTATATATTTTTTGGGGATATTTATTATTGCAAAAAGTAAAAAATATTGCATTTTTTTCTAAATTGTCGCTCTATTTTTGTTTATAGCGCAAAAAATAAAAACCACAGGGTGATCAAATACCACCAAAAGAAAGCTCTATTTGTGGAAAAAAAAGGACGTCAATTTTGTTTGGGAGCCACGTCGCACGACCGCGCAATTGTCAGTTAAAGTGACTCAGTGTCGAATCGCAAAAAGGGGCCTGGTCCTTTGGCTGCCAATTGGTCCGGGGCTTAAGTGGCTAGGTAACATAATTAACCCCTCGTTCGCCCCCTAGTGTTAACTCCTTCATTGCCAGTCACATTCATACAGTAATCAATGCATTTTTATAGCACGGATCGCTGTATAAATGTGAATGGTCCCAAAAATGTGTCAAAAGTGTCCGATGTGTCCGCCGCAATATCGCAGATCGCCGCCATTACTAGTAAAAAAATTAAAATGCTATAAATCTATCCCCTATTTTGTAGACGCTATAACTTTTGCGCAAACCAATCAATATACGCTTATTGCGATATTGTTTACCAAAAATATGTAGAAGAATACGTATCGGCCTAAACTGAGAAAAAAATTTGGATATTTATTATAGCAAAAAGTAAAAAATATTGTGTTTTTTTTCCAAACTTGTCACTCTTCTTTTGTTTATAGCGCAAGAAATAAAAACCGCAGAGGTGATCAAATACCACTAAAAGAAAGCTCTATTTGTGGGAAAAAAATAATATGAGTACAGTGTTGTATGACCGCGCAATTGTCATTCAAAGTGTGACAGCTCTGAAAGCTGAAAATTGGCCTGGGCAGGAAGGGGGTGAAAGTGCCTTTTATAGAGATCTAAACCTGTTTGAGTCCCGTCTGTTGCAAGACTCTAAGCCAAAGCATGTCCTATCAACAATATATAAGATTTTTATTACAAAAAAACATCCTGAGCTCCCGGAAATATACAAACAAATGGGTATGTGATCTCAATGTTCAAATTGAAGCCGAAGAGTGGAAAAAGTCATTCACCCTCACACTTTGCTTGTCATTGGCAATTAAAGCCCAAGAGGCGAGCTACAAGCTCCTCTCTCGTTGGTATCGGAGTCCAACGTCCTTTTAGCGAATATACCCAGGTGCATCCGTCATATGTTAGCGGTGTCACTCTGCTACACATTTGGTGGGAATGCCCTTGTGACGGATCCTTTTCCTCACTCCGCTGAGTGATTCCGTCAGTAATACTGCTTCCTCCAATCTGACCCTCAGAGAGATATATTATTATAGCTGCATTGAATACAAGTCTAGCCGAAAATAGCTTGTAGAATCTTGAACTCCTTTATTGGACAGAATACAGCCTTTTTATACACATTTAACACAATGGGTTGATAATGAGGCAGCGTCTCTCAAAAATGTAACAAAAGAGATTAATATAGCAATGTGGATAAATATTACTTACTTATATTTTAAGTAATGCAAGATATTTTTTCTCACTCACCCTGTACCAGGATGGCACCAGGATGGCACAGGGTGGCTTAGACATAAAGAGTTGTATGGGGAGCTGATACATGAGTTTCCCAACCTTTCCAAGGGATTCTTGGTTCCATGTGCCCTCCCGTCACAGCCCTCAAATTCATAACTTTTGGGATAGGATTATGCAGCTGTATACTACAGTTACAGGGGGGTTAGTTCCCAAAGTGCCTCAAATTACCCTGCTCTCCATTTTCCCAGGCCCTTATAAAAATATTAAAAACCAACCCAGACACTGGTTGACAGCGGGCGAAATTGGTCATTCCGCTGCATTGGCGGTCAATACAATCCCCATCGGTGAATGAATGGGTTATAGAAATGGACTACGTTGAGAGGATGGAGACCCTCTTAGCACAGGATCTGGATACATATGAAAAATGCAGTCAGTTATGGGCCCCCTGGAGGACTTTCAGGGAATCAACAGGAAACTAGAAGGTTTTATGGGAAGTAGGGTAGGACTTAAATGTGACTAAGTAAGGTTTCAATACATGATGTCTATTTGTTGCCTTTTTCCCTCTATTTATTTTTTTTGTTGAATTTGTGTTTGTTTGTACAATCATTTTCCAATAAATTTAGATTGAAGTGGAAAAAGAACAGATTTACTGGCTGGATCGCCAGATGAAAATAGAAGAAAGAAAGCCCAACAAAAAAAAAAATGAATGCAGACATTACATCTGCAATACAATAAATGTTTGATTTTGGCTCTTAATACTGCTATATTTGCTGACCAGTTGCTGTCGTTATACGGGCTGGTGCGCGCTGCAGCGGGAGCGCCCCGCAGGTCAGGCGAACTCGATGTCCACTGGCGATCCACAATCGCCTAGTACAGAGGCAGAACGGGGATCTGCCATTGTAAACAAGCGGATTCCCGTTCTGACAGGGGACATGACAGAGATCTACTGTTCCCAGTCATCGGGAAATATTATGAAAACTGCACGTAATAAACCCAATATTGTCTTTGATGGAGCATACCTGTCCTTATATCCTGACTTATCACATCGGACTCTCTTACAGCGTCAAGCTGTACGGCCTCTGCTGTAAGCTTTACGCTCTGTGGAGGTTAAGTATCGCTGGGGTATTTCCATTTAGCTTAACGGCTTCTAGGAATGGCAAAACTGCAACCCTCAGAACTAAGGATAACTTATGCCCCGTACACACGGTCGAAAATTCCGACGGAAAATGTCCTATCGGACCATGTTGTCAGAAAATCCGACTGTGTGTGGGCTCCATCTGACTTTTTCCGTCGGAAATTCCGTCGGAAAAAATTTGAGATTCTGCTGACAAAATCCGATCTGACTTTTTCCGATCGTGTGTAGAGAATTCCGACGGACAAAGTGCCACGCATGCTTAGATCAAATTACGTGACCAAAGCTATTGGCTACTAGCCTCTACGTAGTTCCGTCATACGCAACGAACGTCACCACGTTCAGAATGATCGGATTTTCCGACAACTTTGTCCGAGCGTGTGTATGCAACACCAGTGTCGGAAAAAATCTGACAGATTTTGTGGTCGGAATTTGCGACCGTGTGTACGGGGCATTACAGTTGTTTGTGGAAACGTTGGATCTTCCCCCAACTGATTTTTTGGATTAGAGAATGGCTAAGTCCAGATTTTCCTTACAGCATCCTAAATGCTGGCAGCAAGCTCCTACTAAAGATCAGCGAAGGAACCGTCCGGGCAGGCAAAGACCAACCCATACAGGACCTACCTAAATTTTTGCAATTTTTCTTTTCTTTTCTTTTTTTTTCCTCTCCTTCTTCCCCTCCCTTTTTTTTGTTTTTGGATGGAAATGCAGTTGGAATTACATATGTTAGCTATGCTTTTCGATAGAATTAATATACGCTAAAGTAGAAGTTACGAATGATTTGTTTTTATTGCATTTATGTGCATAGCGCTTGTTGTTTTTTCATTTTTTTTTTCCTTAGTAGGTGGCCTATAGGGATGGGATAGCTACATAAATTTGGTTATTAAAGTGGGGATTACGGTTATAGTGCCTGGGGAAGTCGGACCTCCAATGAGGTTTTTAGATATTTTCTTTCATTAGGCTGGTCCCGATATAAGGGACTTGAAAATCTGCAATTTTGCAGGTGGGTGGAGAGGTCCGGTATGGGAATGATGGCTAGCTCTCATCTACTGATGAAGGCCAAGGAGATGCCGACACGCGTTTAGAGGGGATTATCCGAATCTGTGAAGCATCGTGAGTGTTGATTTGCTGTGAAGGAAGTGATGATTTGAGACATGCTGTTTTAAAGTTTTTATCTTGTGGATTTGTTTTGGGGGCTTTTAATAAACATGCAAACAGAGTACACTATGCCACTTGTGTTTGTTGTTTCATGTCTACAACCCACGGAAGTAATAGCGTGATTGAGCACAGGGCCGGTGCTACCACTAGGCAAACTAGGGCGCCCGGCCACTGGTTTTCCTACTCTCTTCTCTCTGCAGCAAGCAACCAACTCTCAGCATCAGCAGGCAGCCGCCTCTCCGTTCACACATAGTGTCAGAGGCGCAGCAGTGGTGGAGGACTATGTCTGTGTCCCGACTCCCGCAGCAAGCAAACATTCATTGATGGGCACTGGTAGGCTGCATTGAAGGGCTCTGGTAGCCTGCATTTGATGGGTGCTGGTGAGGCTGCGTTTGATGGGCGCTGGTGAGGCTACATTTGATGGGCGCTGGTGAGGCTACATTTGATGGGCGCTTTATTAAAAAGGTGGGATTTACATGGGCAGGGAAAAGGGGGCGGAGTCAGCCGGGGGGGGGAAGGTTTAGCCTAGGGTGTCAAAAATCCTTGCACCAGTCCTGATTGAGCACTTATGAGAAAGTGAAGGAAGGTTTGTCTGACAGCAATACAAATGCTGATCACCCACACAGAGGAGACTGTAGGATTACCATTGGAGAGTGAAAGTTGATCCATTGTGGTGGACACGAGGAGTGATTTGTCTATGCTTTTACATTCATATTTGAGGTGAGCAGGCACTTTAGCTGGTGGAGGTGTGTACTGGATATTGGTCCTTTTCAGGACGAACACACACAGCGGTGATTGTTTTTGAAGCATTGACACAGATGAACAGTTTTTTTGACATTTTCAATTTATAATATTTTTCTTCTTTTTTTTTTTATCATGAAAAGTTTGATATAAATTTTGTACGCACATTACTTAATGAGACACAGCGCTGCACTATTTAGAAAACAATATAGTGAAGTTAGTCCACCCAGACCAGACGGGGTTTATGAAGGGACGCAAAACTAGAGACAATACTATTCGTGCTTAGACATGTGCAATTCGTTTTTTTTCGTTATTTTCGTTCATTCGTTTTCGTACGAATGAACGAACGATTCGCTAAAAATCTTAACGGATAACGAATCGTTCGAATCGAACGAATCCGAAAACAACGAAAATCTGAAAAAAACAAATTAGAAACAACGAATGTACGAAAGAAGAAAATCCGAAAAACGAAAACAGTAACAACGAAAATCAAAATGAACGAAAAAATTCGTACATTCGTAACTTTTTTTTTGTTGAATTGGTAATTTTCCGTGTCCCTTACAATGGTGCTGCTTAACGTGCCTCGAATGGATTGAACGAAAAAATTTGTACATTCATAACCTTTTTTTTTCGATTCGTAATTTTCCGTGTCTCTTACAATGGCGTTGCTTAACATGCTTCGAATGGATTGAATGAAAAAATTTGTACATTCGTAACTTTTTTTTTTCCATTCGTAATTTTCCGTGTCTCTTAAAATGTAATAATAGCATACATATTACATAACATTATGAATTATGCTCCGATTACGAATCTACGAATGTTACGAATGTTACGAATCTACGAATAAATACGAATGCGTCCGAATTTCGAATAAACGAATAAACAAAAATGAAACTAACGGAAATACGAATCAACTAAAAAATAACTCTTAAGAAAATACGAATCGTTACGAATACGAACACCGACGACTTACGAATTTACGAATCGTTATGAATACGAACACCGACGACTTACGAATTTACGAATCGTTACGAATCAACGGAAACGAAAAAAATGAAACGAAAATAAAACAAATTTTTTTGTTGTGCACATGTCTATTCGTGCTCTTCATATACTCCATTGAATGCAACAAGGCCCTGACAGAACCCCAAGAGTGGTACTATCAATGGATGCCGAAAAGGCATTTGATAGGGTGAACTGGGTCTTTATGACCGAAGTGTTGAGGGGGGTGGGTCTAGATGACCGTATGATAGGCTGGGCGTTGGCACTATATGCAGATCCAAGAGCTAGGGTTGAGGTGAATGGTACACTCTCAGACTATTTTCATTTACGTAATGTTTAGACATGTGCACAATAGAAAAATGTGTTTAGTTTCGTTTCGTTTCTGTTAGTTTCCGTTGATTCGTAACGATTCGTAATTTCGTAAGTCGACGGTGTTTGTATTCGGACTCGTTCGTATTTTCGTAAGAGTTATTTTTTCGTTGATTCGTATTTCCGTTAGTCTAATTTTCTTTTATTCGAAATTCGTATTTTAGTTATATTTCGCATTCAGACGCATTCGTATTTTCGGAAGAGCTATATTTTCATTGATTAGAAATGATTCGTATTTCCGTTAATCTAATTTTCGTTGATTCGAAATTCGTATTTTCGTAGATTTAATTACATTCGTACTTAAATTCTATTTTCGTAGATTTAATTACATTCGTACTTTCGTGAGATTGATTTTTTCGTACTTTCGTAACATTGTTTTCGTAGATTCGTAATCGGAGCATAATTCATAATTTTTACGTAATGTTTATGCTATTTATATGTTTAAGAAACAAAGAATTTCTCTCTCACAAGTCAGAACTTAAAGCGGTTCGGCACACATTTCATTTAGTAAATCTCTTTGCCTTCCAAATCAGGCCAAGAGTACTAAATGAAATGTGTTTTTTTTTTTTTTTTACTTACCTTGTAATCGATGACTTCCTGTCTTCTGTGTCTTCGGGGGTGGGCGGGGTCTTGCGGGGATCCTCGTCACGCCGCACTGTCTCCTGGGATCTGGTGTCATTGATCCCAGGAGTCAGTGCGGGCATCTTCCGAAATCTCGCGAGATTTCGGCCACATCTTCCGAAATCTCGCGAGATTTCGGACACATCTTCCGAAATCTCGTGAGATGTCGGCAGATGTGCCGTTACTGCGCAGATGGCCCCCAGCACAAAAGAAGAAGATGAAGAACTTCATCGGACGAAAACCGGCGGCGATCGAGATGGAAGATGGAACAGGTAAGTCCCCCAATTGAGCTATATGCCCTTGGCATATAGCCCAAAAAAAAATAAATAAAAAAAAACGAGTGCAGAACCGCTTTAACTCAAAAATCCACCAAAACAGTGCCACAGACCCAACCACACCCTATCTGGACTCTGGATGGAATATTTCAGAATCAGAACTAACATTCGTTCTTTCGAATTCTCGATCAGCAGAATTTTCGTTATTTCGTATTTTCGTTGTTTTGATTTCCTTTTTTCCGAATATTCGTAATTTCGATTTTTTATTTTATTTTGATTTTCGTTATTTTTTAATCTTTGTTCGGTATTTTCGTTGTTTCTGTTTTCGTTTTTCGGATTTTCATTCTTTCGTAGCTTCGTTGTTTCTAATTTAATTATTTCGTATTTTCTTTGTTTTTCATATTCGTTCTTTTCGATAGTTCGTTTTTCGTTAGAATTTTTAGTAAACCGTTCGTTCATTCGTACGATTACGAATGAACGAATATAAACGAATTTGAATGGAAAACGAATTCGTAACTAAACAAATTGCACATGTCTAGTAATGTTACGAGGCAAGAGTGCCCGCTTTCTCCATTATTATTTGCTATGATACTGGAGCCCTTTCTTTGTAAAGTGAGGAGAAATATGGAGATATTGGGGATACTTATTGGATCTGTCGAACATAAAGTCTCAGCTTATACTGATGACTTGTTATTTT
Source organism: Lithobates sylvaticus (assembly GCA_028564925.1). Lineage (NCBI taxonomy): Eukaryota > Metazoa > Chordata > Amphibia > Anura > Ranidae > Lithobates > Lithobates sylvaticus. Next base: position 50,939,955 of record CM053027.1, on the reverse strand, counting down.
ATCTTTCCACCCCCTCGGGCATCTCTATCTGCTTTGATGTCTGAAGTTCAGAGATTTGATATTATCTAACTTTAAAATAAACTTTGAGAAGTCTGCACTTATGCCCAATCATGTCCCCCCAGCCATGGTAGCGACTCTGCAACATTCCTATCCTTTTATCTGGACTACTGACACTCTATTTTATCTGGGGGTGCACATTACATCGGACCCAAAACTTTTATATGAGCTTAATTATATTTCTCTATTGACGGGAATAATAGGGGGACCTGCAGAAATGGAAGGGCCACTATTTAACATGGTTTGGAAGGGTGAGTGCTCTTATAATGAGTATATTACCCAGAATGATCTATATTCTACACACAGTACCAATTACACTCCCGCAGATCTTTTTTAAACGCTTATGGAAAGCCTTTGTGGCGTTTGTATGGAATGATAGAAGCAAATTGGAAGGAGGAGTGGGGTTACCAGACGTAGTTTCGTATTACAAGGCGATGGCTTTAGTACGCATTTTGAATTGGTGTCACGACTCCTCCAATAAAATATGGGTTTCTTTAGAGAAGACAATGGCAGGGAGAAGTCTGGTGGGTGTCCCATGGATACCGACATTATCTAGGGGCCTCTCAGAATGGACCTCCCCTTTAACCCGGAATTCTTTATCTGTTTGGGATAAATTTAATTAATTAGGTAAATATGCACCTCAGATATCCCCTCTGGCTCCACTGGAGGGATACCCTGGGTTTCCCCCTGGGGAAGAAGTAGGATTCTTAGGTGCATGGGGCGGGATTGGGATACGACATGTGGCAAATTTGCCCCACAGGAATTCACCCTTTTCAGAGCTGGTTTCAGGCTAGGGGAATGTACCCCTAGCTAGGTGGAGATCATAGGCGTCGTTAATACTGGGCTATTGAGGCTGGATCCCCGAATGTGGGCTCAATAGCCCCGAGTGTCAGCAGTGGTGGCGGCTGCATTTTTTACTGCTGTGTAATGCGGCCATTGTGGCGCTGCCCACTGCAATATTAACGGCAGAGTGATATGCTGCTGCGGCCTGAGGAAAGCAGGAGTTTAGAACAGCGGGTCTCGATTCTCCTTGTATGGAGGCGACGCCTTCTCACGCCTCTCCCAGTAGGCAGCAGCCAGCAGGAGTAACGGCCGTGGTGGCTGGGAGTGGGACAGGACAGAAGAGAAGATAAAGCTATTAAGGTGACGGCATGTGTCAGGTAGGTCAGCGTATATGTCAGGTATGTCAGTGTATGTCAGGTAGGTCAGTGTATGTGTCAGGTAGGTCAGTGTATGTCAGGTAGGTCAGTGTATGTGACAGGTAGGTCAGAGTGTGTCAGGTAGGTCAGTGTGTGTGTCAGGTAGGTCAGTGTATGTGTCAGGTAGGTCAGAGTGTGTCAGGTAGGTCAGTGTGTGTGTCAGGTAGGTCAGTGTTTGTGTCAGGTAAGTCAGAGTGTGTCAGGTAGGTCAGTGTGTGTGTCAGGTAGGTCAGTGTGTGTGTCAGGTAGGTCAGTGTATGTGTCAGGTAGTTCAGCGTATGTGTCAGCTAGGTCAGTGTTTGTCAGGTAGGTCAGTGTATATGTCAAGTAGGTCAGTGTATGTGTCAGGTAGGTCAGCGTATGTCAGATAGGTAAGTATGTGTCAGGTAGGTCAGTGTATGTCAGTGTGTGTCAGATAGGTCAGTGTGTGTCAGGTAGGTCAGTGTATGTCATTGTGTGTCAGATAGGTCAATGTGTGTCAGGTAGGTCAGTGTGTGTGTCAGGTAGGTCAGTGTGTGTGCAGGTAGGTCAGTGTATGTGTACAGGTAGGTCAGTGTATGTGTACAGGTAGGTGAGTGTATGTGTCAGGTAGGTGAGTATGTCAGTGTGTGTCAGGTAGTTCAGTGTACGTGTCAGGTAGGTCAGTGTGTGTGTCAGGTAGGTCAGCGTATGTATCAGGTAGGTCAGTGTATATGTCAGATAGGTCAGTGTATGTGTCAGGTAGGTCAGTGTATGTGTCAGGTAGGTCAGCGTATGTCAGATAGGTAAGTATGTGTCAGGTAGGTCAGTGTATGTCAGTGTGTGTCAGATAGGCCAGTGTGTGTCAGGTAGGTCAGTGTGTGTGTCAGGTAGGTCAGTGTGTGTGCAGGTAGGTCAGTGTATGTGTGAGGTAGGTGAGTGTATGTCCAGTAGGTCAGTGTATATCAGTGTGTGTCAGGTAGGTCAGTGTGGGTCAGTGCGTGTCAGGTAGGTGAGTGTATGTGTGAGGTAGGTGAGTGTATGTCAGGTAGGTCAGCGTGTGTGTCAGGTAGGTCAGTGTGGGTCAGTGCGTGTCAGGTAGGTAACACCCCCCAATGCTGGACTCAGACTTTGGGCTGAAGCCCCTGATCTTTTTGCATCCTACCAACGCCCCTGGTGGAGATACCATCAAATTACATTTTTCTTTAGTAAACTGAAACCTCTATTAAGGCCCTTAAACTCACTCACCATATTGGAATGTTTATGTGTACATATAACAAACCGGAATTAGGGGTGTAATGATTGATTGGTGCACTGAGAGATATTAGGAACATGAATAGCTAGGGAGGTTGGGGCCCTCAACTGGTCAACTGGGGGGGGTCGGAGCATATACAACCTTTATAATATATTGTATGTTAAGAGGGAATGTGATTTTTACCTTCTTTTTCCCTTTTTTTTCTCTTTTCTCTTGTTTTTTTGAATAGAATATTTTGATATGTGTATATTGAGTTTTTGATATTATGTAAATGTTATATATGGACACGTGTCTTTGTCCTAAATTGATTGTTAAGCTAAATTCTAATAAAATAAAATGTAATTATAAAAAAAGAATAGACTTCTCTGCACTGGTTGTATGCCTGTCAGGGTTTTGATTCAGCTTCTGTGATGGTTGTATAGTTTGTACTCCGAAGACAATATATGAAGTGAGTAGGATGTGGTTGAGGTGTGCCAACAGCGCCCATTTCACAATTCCGTCTTATCTCTGGGGATGGAAAATACAGAGGTGTGACTGTTCATAGAATCATATCGTGTCTGTCCCCAGCAATGCCCACCGCCGGACTTCCCCTACTGCCTCCTCCACCTAGTGCCATACCATGGGAAACCATAGTGGACCTTAAGCTGGTGCAACCTTTATCTGCATGTTGTTTTCTTACAATATTTTCACTTACCATTTCACTTACCAAATCTTTTTTAATTTTGTAGTTCGTATTTAGATTTTTAGGCCTCATTCACATGGGCACTGTGGCCCGTACAGCTGGAATGAGTGCCTGGAGACACAGCCGCTCATCCAAATATAACAAGAATGTAAATTAAAGTGCCATACCACCTGCAGCGGTTTTTAACCTTTTTTTTCCCATAAAGGCACCCTATAAAAAATCATGGGGCACCCCAGTCTCCAACTGTGTTCATTGGGTTGAAGGACACTGATATCACCACTGGATGAAGAGATCACCCTCTCCTTGGAGCCACATGGGGGCGTCACCTCTTCACATTAGCACTTCACCCCCTTCACTTCAGAGTCTCCTCCGTTCACATTGGAGTCCCTTATCACACCAGAATCCTCTCTTCACATTAGAGTTTCCATCACACCAGAGCTTCTCATTACATCACAGTCGGACAAAGTTGGCGGAAAATCCGATCGTTCCGAACGTGGTGACGTTCAGTGCGTACTACGGAACTATGTAGAGGCTAGTAGCCAATAGCATTGGTCTAGTAATTTGATCTATACATGCGTGGCACTATGTTTGTCGGAATTCCCTAAACACGATCGGAAAAAGTCTGATCGGATTTTGTTGTCGGAAAATTTGAGATCCTGCTCTAAAAAAATTTCCGGCGGAAATTCAGACAGAAAAAGTCAGATTGAGCCCCCACACGGGCAGATTTTCCAACAACATGGTCCGATCGGACATTTTCCGTCGGAATTTCCGACCTTGTGTACGGGGGCTTAGGGTGTACATAGCTGTGCCTGAGTACATACCAGGGACGTGCGGTGAGGTCAGTGGCTGGTGAGGCACTGGCTAGTTACAAGTTACATACACCGCGATCATTAGCACGAGAGCAATAATTCTAGCACTAGACCTCCTCTGTAACTCTAAACATGTAAAAATTATGGAGATTTTTCAGTACTGAAGTTTGGCACCATTCCACAAGTGTGCGCAATTTTAATGCGTGACATGTTATAAAAAAAAAAATTCAGGCTAACTTTAGTGTTTTTTTTATTTTATTTCCTAGGGTGTCTGGTAAAAAACTATATATAATGTTTGGGGGTTTTAAGTAATTTACTAGCAAAAAATTGTGATTCTTATATAGGGGAGAAGTGTCAAAATTGGCCTGGGTGGCAAGTGGTTAATTACCATAAGTAAGTAATATACAACGTAGTGTTGCACCGATACCACTTATTTAAGTACCCGCCAATACTGATTACTGATATTTTGGAATTTCATGTGACAGTGGCCCTAATATGCAGCACTGATGATGTGTGGACTGTGTCAGTATTTTTCTTTTACAATTTTATATTTTACAATAAATATTTTTTTTTTTTTTTACAATGCTTTCTTTTTTTTTTGGGGGGGGGGGGGGGGGTGTCAGTGCTTTTTATTTTATTTTTTATTATATTTACAATTTAACCTTTTTAATATTTATTTATTACAATCCTTTTATTTCTTTTTTTTTTAACCCTGTTGGGGGGTGGCTTTGGCTTTGGTGAGATACCAGGGGTCTTAGCAGACCCCTGACATCTCCCTTTTGAGACAGCGAAAGGGACTGAGGACACAGATTCCGCTGTCCCTTTCTCTGCAGTCTCAAATGCACTGGAGATGAATGGAGAGGCGACAGAGGTTTCCCTCCATTCATAAACTGAAGCATCGTAAACACAGTTTACAATGATCAGTGACAGTTATGAATGAAGAGAGTCAGTGATCACTGACTCTGTTCATTCGGAAAAGGAGGGAGCCAGTAAATGACAGATTGAGGACAGAGGGGGCAGAGGAGCATGGAGGGGGATCGGAGCACGGAGGGGGACTGAAGCACGGAGCGGGACCGAGAAGCACAGAGGGGGACCGGAGCATGGAGGGGGATCAGAGCATGGAGGGGAATCAGAGCATGGAGGGGGATCAGAGCAAGGAGGGGGACCGGAGTGGAGCACGGAGGGGGACCGTGGAGCACGGAGGGGGACCGGAACTTGAAAGGGAATCGGAGCATGGAGGGGGATCGGAGCACGAAGGGGGATCAGAGTGCGGAGGGGGATCAGAGCATGGAGGGGGACCAATGCGGAGCACGGAGGGGGACCGGAGCAGAGCATGGAGGGGGACTGAGGAGCACAGAGGGGGATTGGAGCATGGAGGGGGACCGGAGCACAGAGGGGGACAGGAGCACGGAGGGGGATCAGAGCATGAAGGGGAATCGGAGCATAGAGGGGGATTGGAAAATGGAGGTGGACCGGAGTGGAGAAAGAAGGGGGACCGTGGAGCACTGAGGGGGACCAGAGCGGAGCGTGTAGGGGGACCAGGGTATGGACGGGGATCGGAGCATGCCCACATGCTCCCTTCTATAACACTGCAGTGAGAGGACAGCCTCCACTTTATTGGACAGCTTGGACCAATCGTACTCAGTGCCTCTGACAAGAAGTGAGGAGAGGCACTGTGAGCTCATACTCTCAGTCTGCTGCAAACAGAGTGGGTCAGCTTGTATTTAAACTGGCCGCTCTGTATATAGCTTCTGAGAGGCTGTGCAATGAGCCCCATATCTCCAGAACCATAGATGACAGGAGCCCCAAATTTTGACCAGTGGTGGTAAAGGACTTTGGCTACCTACCCCTCAAATTTGGGATCACCGAGCTACAACCCTCGAAGCTCAATTGTTTTGTATTTTTTATTGTTTTTTGTGTTATTTTTTTGTTTTTTATGTTCATGCCTCCCCTGACTGCACGTCCCTAGTACATAGTGTGCCTGAGTAAATAACCTGCGACGGTGGTACTCACTGGTTAATAAATCACACAAAATAATAATAGTAACATAATAACAACAACATCCTCCTAGTATAATAGCCTAATCTAGATACATTGTGGTGTAAACAGCAGCATGCAGTGAATATTACGTGGCATCCTCCATCATCAATGCTGCCTTAGTTTCAGGATGAGCAATATATAAAGCCACTAACTACTCAATGTTCCTCACACCTCTAAATATCACTGTTCCTACCATAAGAATGAGATGGAGACAACAACGAAGATCCCTATAAGGGGTTCCCCCTGAAAAAACACTTGTCTTTACAGCAATAATACGATCATAATTCTTATGTTTAACCCCTTTGCACCTAAGGATAAAACAAATCGAAATGCCTAAGCACAATTTTGCAACTTTGACATGTGTCAGTAAAACCGTACATATCATCACAACTACTTTGTGCATCCAGGTGGATTATACCGCGTTTTTTTCAGGACAAATTGGGCTTTCATTCGGTGGTAAATGGTAAAGGTTATCGCCTTAATTTTTTTATTATCTAAGGAAAACTGGCCCAAAATTGTAAAAAAAACAATAGCTGTATACAGTTGTGCTCAAATATTTGCATACCCTTGCAGAAATTGTGAAATTTGGGCATTAATATTGAAAATATGACTGATCATGCCAAAAAACTGTCTTTTATTTAAGGATAGCGATCACATGAAGCCATTTATTATCACATCGTTTTTTTGGATCCTTTTTAAATCATAATGATAACAGAAACTACCCAAACGGCCCTGATAAAAAGTTTACATACCCTGGAATGTTTGGCCTTGGTACAGACACAGAAGGTGGCACACAGGTTAAAATGGCAATTAAAGGTTAATTTCTCACATTTGTGGCTTTTTAAATCACAATTAGTGTCTGTGTATAAATAGTCAATGAGTTTGTTAACTCTCACGTGGATGCACTAAGCAGGCTAGACACTGAGCCATGAGGAGGTAGAAAAGAACAGTCAAAAGACCTGCGTAACAAGGTAATTAAACTTTACAAAGATGGAAAAGGATATAAACAGATACCCAAAGCCTTGAATATGGCAGTCAGTACTGTTCAATCGTTTAATAAGAAGTGGAAAATTTGGGGATCTCTTGATACAAAGCTAAGGTTAGGTAGATCAATACCCAAATAATACCCAATCACGTGCAAGGAAAATAAAAAAAGTAGCATTTTTGCTCGCACATGATTGGATGATGGAAGTCAGCAGAGGCTCTCCTTTTTTACTAAGCACTGGAGTAACTGCTCTTGCAGAGTGCAACTGCACTTTGCAAAGTGCACCGTCTATTTGCCTTTAGTTAATCAACCCCTCTTTGTGGATTTCACTCCAGAGAGGAAATGTTCATCATTTGTCACCTGGTACATTGGCTCTGAAGCTACAAGTCATATGACTGATTACAATTTCTTCACCCAGCTGGATCAAAGCAACACAGAAAGGAATAGATTTACTAAAACTGGTGCACTCGGAATCTGGTGCAGCTGGGCATGGTGGCCAATCAGCTTGTTCAACTATGCTTTGGCAATAAAACCTGGAAGCTGATTGGTTTCTGTGCAGAGTTGTATCAGATTTTGCACTCTCCAGTTTTAGTAAATAACCCGCAAAGAGTTACAAAAGCTAATGAACAGTATATGGTCTCAAAAGGGATAGGGGAATGTTACTTACACTGCCTTCTATCTCAAACAGTCATCAAAAAGATACCTATCACAAATGTACTACATGTTCCTACTTTTGAATGTAACTTTTGAATGTAACTGTTGCTAAGAAGACTATGAATTATTGAATGTATCTATTTATTAATGCATTTATTACCTTTTATCAATTTATTGGCTCATGTGACCCATGCCTTGTCCCACCTCTAACCCCTCCCCTCGTTAAAGGCATGAGGGTGGGTCACATTTGGGCCAAAAGCTCATTAGGGTATAAAGGCTGATGTCAAACGTCCATACTTTGGTTTTGACGAAGAGGCCTTGTAACGAGCCCCTGCTCGCTCGGTTCCACTCTCCCGACACTCCTATGTCTCCCGACAGATCGCAACATCTGTTGGTTCGGTCATGCGATGCTCCGGGATTCAAACTACAGCTATGTGCTGTTCGAATCCAGTTGTGATGGCTCTGAACAAACACCAGGCAGGCTGTATGTAAGTTCAAACAGGAATAATCTTTATTGGATCAACAACACTCTTTTATACACATCAGTTTGAACACCCCGCCCTCAACAACCACTTTCCTATTGGTCAATTGTAAAGTAGACTGTAGCTTTCAATTAGGTCCTCTTCCATGCAAATTAGGACTTGAAACAGGGTCAGCAGGGATTGGTCCGATAGCTTGAATAGGAGGACTGATAAGGTGTAATGACACAGAGAAGCCCCAGGAGGTAATTAAAGTACATAAACAAACGGTCAGACACAGAACAATGCATTCCTTCCAGACCACAGAGACGTCTGGAGGGGGTTAGCCTTAAGACATTGCAAGAGACCCCCCACTGTGTAATAGAATCAAGGGAGAAATACATCAGTGTTTCAAGGTTCATGACAATTCTCCCTCCTGGGAAACAGTCCAACAGCCACAGTGGGACCCTGAACGGGTCAACTCGAGGATGTTGGAAAAGAGAAGTAGTCTTAAGGTTCCAGGTCCGTCTGTCGAGATAACCCATCCGCATTCCCGTTTTGGGGCCCTGGCCGATATTGTATGGTGAAATTGTACGGTTGCAAAGCCAGGCTCCACCTTAGTAATCGGCCGTTCTCTCCCGCCACCCGGTTAAGCCATATCAATGGATTGTGGTCTGTCATGACGGTAAAAGAGCGTCCATACACGTAGGGCTGCAATTTCTTTAAAGCCCAGACTAAGGCCAGACACTCTTTTTCCACAGCAGCATATCCAACTTTACGGGGTAACAACTTGCGGCTGAGATACGCCACCGGGTGCTCTTTCCCGTCATCGCCAATTTGACTTAGTACGGCTCCCAGTCCGAACATGGAAGCGTCTGTATGAATGACAAAGCGTTTGTTAGGATCGGGTGCCGCCAGTATGGGAGCTTGCGTTAGGGCGGTTTTTAACTGATGAAACGCTGTCTCGCACTCCGGGGACCACAGGACCTGTCTAGGGAGAGTCTTTTTGGTCAGGTCCGTCAGGGGTTTGGCAATGTCACTATAGTGGGGTACAAACTTCCTGTAGTACCCTGCTGTCCCTAAAAATGCAAGTACCTGGGTTTTGGTTCTGGGAACCGGCCAGTTTAGGACGGCCTCGATTTTTGCAGGTTCTGGCCTCTGCTTCCCACATCCCACTCTATGTCCCAGATATTGCACCTCAGACATCCCGATATTACATTTGTCTGGCTTCAGGGTCAGGCCAGCGGCTCGGATCCTATCTAGCACTATTCCCAGGTGTCTAAGATGTTCCTCCCATGTCTGGCTATAGATTGCGATGTCGTCAAGATATGCGCATGCAAAATCTTGCAGACCATCGAGGAGTTCATCTATCATCCGCTGGAAGGTAGCTGGAGCATTCTTCATCCCGAATGGCATTACCAGAAACTGGTAAAGGCCGAACGGGGTGATGAAGGCCGACTTTGGAATTGCTTCTGCTTCCAAGGGAATCTGCCAGTAGCCCTTACACAAGTCAATAGTCGTCAGATAATGTCCCTGAGCTATTTTGTCCAGCAATTCGTCCACTCGGGGCATAGGGTAGGCATCTGTCACAGTACAGTCATTCAGTCGCCTATAGTCCACACAAAATCGTGTCGTGCCATCCCGTTTTGGGACTAATACTACAGGGGAAGCCCAGGGGCTTGCTGATGGTTCGATCACCCCTAACTCGAGCATCTCCCTAATCTCCGCTCTCATCCCTTCTTGCACTGCTCCGGGAATCCTATAGGCTGGTTGTCTCAGGGGCTTCTGCCCGGGGGTCTCTACCTTGTGCACAGCTATGCGAGTGTACCCAGGGAGTGCCGAAAACATCTCCTGCCGGTCCTGGAGTAATTCTCTGGCTTGTTCTCGTTCTTTGGATCCTAGTCTATCTCCTAGCCTTATATCTTCCACACCCCCGGAACAGTTACTGATTTCGGGAAGCTCCAGCATCGGTAGATATTCAGAGTCCCCGGTGGCAGGAGCACATATGGCGGCTACTGCCTCAGTCCTCTCATGATAGGCCTTCATCATATTAATGTGGAATGTCCTCTTAATATTTGTGTCTGCACAGCTGGCAACCACGTAGGTGGTATCGCACAGCTGTTTTACCACCTGATAGGGGCCCTGCCAGGAGGCCTGTAATTTATTTTGCTTCAGGGGTTTTAGTATCAGGACTTTCTGTCCAATATAAAAGGTGCGATTTCGCGCAGACCGATCATACCAAACCTTCTGCTGACTCTGGGCCGATTGCATATTCTCATGGACTAGATCGGTAAGTTCCCGCAGTCGCTCCCTGAGTTCCAAGACATAACTAAGGATGGGGAGGCCTTCCGGATCCTCTACCCCCTCCCACTGGGCCCTCACTAAGTCTAAGGGTCCCCTAACCCTTCGCCCATATAACAGCTCAAATGGGGAAAACCCAGTGGACTCTTGGGGTACCTCTCTATAGGCGAACAGTAGATGGGGAAGATATTTCTCCCAATCCTTCCTACTTTCCACGAAGGCCCGAAGCAGCTGCTTCAGGGTCCCGTTAAATCTCTCACACAGCCCGTTAGTCTGAGGGTGGTAGGGGGCGCTCTGGAGGGGTTTAATCCCACAGAGACGCCAAAGCTGCTGCATCAGCTCGGCTGTGAACTGGGTACCCTGATCAGACAATATCTCCTGGGGGAACCCTACCCTAGTGAATACCCGCAGTAAGGCATCTGCTACTGTATCAGCCTGGATATTGGATAAGGGAATGGCCTCCGGGCAGCGGGTGGCGTAATCCACCACCGTAAGAATATACTTCTTCCCAGTGGCACTGGGGCGGGCCAGTGGGCCTATAATATCTACCGCTATGCGGCTAAAGGGTTCTCTAATGATCGGCAGGGGTTGCAGTGAGGCTTTTGGGTTATCCCCTGTCTTCCCTACTTTCTGACAAGTCTCACAGGTCCGGCAGTATTCTCGCACCTCAGCATGTAACCTGGGCCAGAAGAAAGCATGAGACAACCGACTCCGGGTCTTGGCTATCCCTAAATGTCCGGACAAGGGGATGTCGTGAGCCAGTCGCAATAGCTCCCGTCTGTATTTCTGGGGTACAACTAGCTGTTTGTGGGGACCCTGTCGCTTCCCAGTGCCCATTCCCTCAGTGTAACGATAAAGAAACCCCCCCTCCCACTCTATTCTGTCTTCCCCCAACCCCCCTGGATCCTTGCCCGCCCTGTCCCGATAACCAGCTAAAGTTGGGTCACTCTGAGTCTCTTGTCTAATGTCAGAGGGAGAATCCCAGGACACAGGGTTGTCAAGTTGGGGTAACGTAGGCGGATTTGGTCTTACCTGGGTCCCCATAGGAGTGGAGTTGCCTTGAAGTTGGCTCTGACGTCGGGTGGTCACAGCCATGGCAGCCTCTGGGGCATATGAGGAAGTTAAATGCCCCAAATCGTTCCCAAAAGTACTTCCGCAGGTAACTCACGTAGTAATCCCACTCGCACTTGTCGCTCCCCTGAGCCCCAATCCAAGAGAACTTGGGCGGTGGATAAACGTAGCACCTTGCCCCCTGCTACCCTGACTGCAACAGTATGACCGGTCCGGGCCGACTGGGGAATCATGTGAGGCTGGATGAGGGTAATCGTAGCCCCGGAATCGCGGAGTCCCTGGGCCGGCTGCCCATTAACCCATACTGCCTGACGATGGTGCTGTCTATTATCTCCGGCAGCAGCTTGGACGGGATCAGCCTCGAAAAGTTCACCGCACTCTTCCTGAACATCTCGATGGTTGGGCTCATTCTGGAAGCAATGAACCGCTGGTCTGGATGGATGAGCATTCTCTCGGTACCTCGTGGATCGGGTAGGGCAATATCGCTGCAGATGACCGGTTTGGTTACAGATATAGCACTTAGGTCCGGTAGGAGGGTTGGGTCGGGCTGGGGGTCTAGAGGCAGACCACTGAGGTACTGAAGCTGGGTTAGAGGCTGGTAAACTTGGCCGAGATAGTGGATAGCGCTCGCTTTCACCTGACCTTCGAGAGTCCAGATATTCATCAGCCAAAGTAGCCGCTTGCTGTACAGTCCGTGGTTGCTTATCTCGCACCCAATCCCGTACTACCAGAGGGGTGTGGTTAAAGAATTGTTCTAAGAGTACTAGCTGGGTGATGTCCTCTATGGTATAAGCATGGCTTCCCTGGAACCACCCCTTAAGGTTCCGCTGCAGACGATGTGCCCACTCCACGTATGTTATGTTGGTTTGTTTCCGGGATTCTCTAAACTTAATCCGGCTGGCTTCGGGTGTAATGGCAAATCGGGCTAGCAGAGCTTCTTTTACCCGGTCATAATCTTTAGCGTCCTGGTCCTCCAGGGCCCGATACGCATCCGCCGCTCGGCCAGTTAAATTACTCGCCAATAAGGCGACCCAATCTTGGGACAGTACTTCATGTATCTGGCATAGTCTCTCAAAGTCCTGCAGGAACGCTTCAATTTCCTCCTCTCCTTCCTTAAATAGTTTGAATGCCCGAAAGGGCAACTTACGGAAAGGCGCTGTATCTTTGGGTGTTGTCCCCGATTGCCGTATTTCCGCCATTCTCCGCTCATGTTGCCGCTCTAGTTCTCTCTCTTGTCGCTCATCCTGCTGCTGGATGTCTCTAATGGCATTCTGTATGGCGGTCTCTGATGGGTTAGCACCATATAATGCCAACCGCTCTCAAACTCGTTGCTGAAACAAGTCTTCAACTGACCGGGGTCCCGCATCACCATCCCTCTGATCCATCTTGGCTAGCTCACTGATCAGGGTGGCCTTGTTCTTTGTCCCACCGTTTCCTCCACGGCTCTCAAGTAAGTCTTTCAGCGTGGCTCTCCTGCAGGCTGCATAGCTGGTCATTCACTGTGGTGGTTTGGAGTGTCCCAGTAACTGGAGAGCAAATCCCACCGCTGCCAACCAATGTAACGAGCCCCTGCTCGCTCGGTTCCACTCTCCCGACACTCCTATGTCTCCCGACAGATCGCAACATCTGATGGTTCGGTCATGCGATGCTCCGGGATTCAAACTACAGCTATGTGCTGTTCGAATCCAGTTGTGATGGCTCTGAACAAACACCAGGCAGGCTGTATGTAAGTTCAAACAGGAATAATCTTTATTGGATCAACAACACTCTTTTATACACATCAGTTTGAACACCCCGCCCTCAACAACCACTTTCCTATTGGTCAATTGTAAAGTAGACTGTAGCTTTCAATTAGGTCCTCTTCCATGCAAATTAGGACTTGAAACAGGGTCAGCAGGGATTGGTCCGATAGCTTGAATAGGAGGACTGATAAGGTGTAATGACACAGAGAAGCCCCAGGAGGTAATTAAAGTACATAAACAAACGGTCAGACACAGAACAATGCATTCCTTCCAGACCACAGAGACGTCTGGAGGGGGTTAGCCTTAAGACATTGCAAGAGACCCCCCACTGTGTAATAGAATCAAAGGAGAAATACATCAGTGTTTCAAGGTTCATGACAGGCCTCGACCCTCAAAACGCATTAGCCTAGATGCTACGAGGGCTTCCCATACCACTGGCTGAGGACTGTGGATATTGAGGTGGTCTCGTTGGCACCATTACACATCCTTTTGCCTGATAAGAGTTTGTAAGTAGATTACTTTTTTATCTTTCAATAAAATGGTTATGTTGGTAATGCATTAGTTCAGTGCGCTCTTTCTTTTGTTGCATCATGCATAAGTCGGGCAAGCGTGAAAAATAAAAAAAGAGAGATGCACACAAATCCCCCCAAAGCACCTTGTCTCCATGTTGATGGGGACAAGAGCCTCGTCCCCACAACCCTGGCCATTGGTTGTGGGGGTCTGCGGGTGGGGGGCATATGGGAAACCCCCCTATGTGAATGGGTAGGGGTACAATGTACCCCTACCCATTCACCAAAAAAAGTGTCAAAAAGTACAAAAAAAAAAAAAAAAACATACACAGTTTTTGACAAGTCCTTTATAAAAAAAAACAAAAAAACCTGTGATGTCCATCCATCGTCAATCACGCCGAACGACGGACCCGAAAAAAGAAAAAAAAAAGAAAATACTCTGCCTCCATGGAGGCATCCCGCCGGCTGCTGTCATTTCGCTGTGACAGCAAGGGCGGGGCCACCCCTTCTGATGGCACATGACGTCAGAAAGCAGTGCTGATTGCGGGATGAGAGCCAGAACAGGGACGTGTGTAAACACACAAATCCCTGTTTTGTGAGGAGAGGAAAGACAGATCGTGTGTTCCTACTAGCTAGGAAAAACGATCTGTCGTCTCCTCTAGTCAGTTCCTTCCCCCTACAGTAAGAACACACACTGAGGGAACACATTTAACCCCTTAATCGCACCTAGTGTTAACCCCTTCCCTGCCAGTGACATTTACACAGTAATCAGTGCATTTTTATAGCACTGATCGCTGTATAAATGTCATTGGTCCCAAAAAAGTGTCAAAAGTGTCCGATCTGTCCGCCACAATGGCGCAGTTTTCCAATGAAATCCCAGATCACTGCCATCACTAGTAAAAAAAAAATAATAATAATAATAAAAATGCCATAAATCTTTCCCATAGTTTGTAGACACCATAACTTTTGTGCAAACTAATTAATATAGGTTTATTGCGATTTCTATTACCAAAAATATGTAGAAGAATATATATTGACCCAAACTGACGAAGAAATTTGATTTTTAAAAACATTTTTTAGGGATATTTATTATAGCAAAAAGTGAAAAATATATATATTATTTTTAAATTGTCGCTCTTTTTTGTTTATAGCGCAAAAAATTAAAACCGCAGAGGTGATTAAATATCACTAAAAGAAAGCTCTATTTGTGGGGGGAAAAAAGGACCCAAATTGGGTACAACGTCGCACGACCGCGCAATTGTCAGTTAAAGTGACGCAGTCCCATATCGCAAAAAATGGCCCAGTCAGGAAGGGGGTAAATTCTTCTAGGGGTGAAGTGTTTAAATCTTCTGCCCTTGTTGTTATAACTTTGGATAGTAAAAAAAAAAAATCTGCCAGTAAATACCATATACAGCCCACTTCCTGTTTCTTGTCTGGTAAAAAGCCTAGGCTTATGACATCATGCACAGCTCTCTCTCTCTCACTCTCATGAGAGTTTGCCAGGAAGGGAGGGAGGATGGGTCATAAGAGGGCCAATGAGAGCTGCAAAGCTGGAGGTGTGAGTCTGTGTAAATCCAGGAAGTGAGCAGGCAGCAGCTTTAGCTGCCCACAGTTAAAATGGATGCAGCCAGACTCAGTGGAGGGAGATTTCTGCAGCATATTTGGCAAGTACAGAATCACAGTATATATGAAATAATGTGCAAAGTGGTTAGAGGGAAGCTTTAGACTGGCAAAGATGTTTTTATTACAAATTATGTGAGCAGACTGCAGTTCCTCTTTAACCACTTCAGCCCCGGACCAATTGGCAGCCAAAGGACCAGGCCCCTTTTTGCGATTTGGCACTGTGTCGCTTTAACTGACAATTGCGCGGTCGTGCGACGTGGCTCCCAAACAAAATTGGCGTCCTTTTTTTCCCCACAAATAGAGCTTTCTTTTGGTGGTATTTGATCGCCCCTGCGGTTTTTATTTTTTGCGCTATAAACAAAAATAGAGCAACAATTTTGAAAAAAATGCAATATTTTTTGCTTTTTGCTATAATAAATATCCCCAAAAAAAATATATAAAAAACATTTTTTTTCCTCAGTTTAGGCCGATACGTATTCTTCTACATATTTTTGGTAAAAAAAATCGCAATTAGCGATTATTGATTGGTTTGCGCAAAAGTTATAGCGTTTACAAAATAGGGGATAGTTTTATAGCAATTTTATTAATAATTTTTTTTTTTTACTAGTAATGGCGGCGATCAGCAATTTTTATTGTGACTGCGACATTATGGCGGACACATCGGACATTTTTGACACATTTTTGGGACCATTGTCATTTATACAGCAATCAATGCTATTTAAATGCATTGATTCCTGTATAAATGACAGTGGCAGTGAAAGAGTTAACCACTAGGGGGAGGGGAGGGGTTATGGGCTGTGACGTGTGTGTTTTTTTAACACTTTAGGGGGCGGGGCTGACGTCTGACATCATTGATCGGCTTTCCCGATGACAGGGAACAGCCGATCAGTGACAAGCAGTGTAGGAAGCGCGGGGAGAGGTTTGTTTACACAGACCTCTCCCCGTTCTTCAGCTCTGTGACCCGATCGTGGGACACCAGCGGCAATTGGGTCCGCTGGTCCCGCGGCCGGGGTCACGGAGCTCCCGACCGGGTCGCGAGCGTGCCGCCGGCGGCACCCGCGCGACCCACGGCTAGGCAATTAAAGGGCCACGTACCTGTACGTGGTTTTGCCTGGCCGTGTCATTCTGCCGACGTATATGTGCAGGAGGCGGTCGGGAAGCGGTTTCTAAATGTTCCTTGTAACAAAGTAAATCTACTTTTTTTTTTTTTTTCATCTTTTTTAGTTCAGTTCCAATAAATAAACATAAAAATATAAATATAAAAAAAATATAAAAATAGAATTATTTTTAAAATCTATAATTAATACACACCCTGACTTTGAGTAAGGTATAAAAACCAAAGGAACAGTTGGGCTTCAGCTGAATAAATAATAGAGTTATGACATAAGCTGGATATCTCACATAGAGAACTCTATGAATATTACTGAGAATGTGAGAATGTGGACCTCTCACTTTTTTGTCTCTGCATAGTGATGAGCAAACTGCAAAAGCCACTAATTGTGAATATTTCCAGACACCTCTAATGTCACCGTCCCCACCACTACCCCGAACATGTCACACACACAGCTTGTGAAAGTGTCCCTACCTACAGCAAATACAAAATGATTGTATTTTTAGAAGCGTCCTATATATAGTCTGTATACATTTTGCAACAAGTTTCAGATTTTATTTTAGTATTTGAATTAGTATTCGGTATTAAGATTGTGGAATTTCCCTTTATGTTAAGTAGTATTAGAGGTAATGTAATCATAGCTTTAGTAGTCACAGAAATTAAATAAATTGTCCTGCATAAGTTGTACCTGTTTATCTGCTGTCTTCTCTTCTTTCCAGCCGTTCAAAGTCCAGAATTTATAAAGCTTGACTGAGCGCATGGGCGTCCGCAGAACTTTTTTCAAGTGGGGCATTATTTTAGGGTCACCCATGCACCGCCCCTTTTTGACAATGTCATCATCACATTATCATGGTCAGAGACGTAGTGCAGTCCCTAGGATAAGTAATGGATAATGGCCAACGGGCCGTCTTACCAGACCCAGCAAAACTACAGCAGTGATCCCTCCAGCTGGACGATCGTTCACTCTGGGTTCCCCAGGGGCGACTCTGGTCAGTAGTGTAGCATGTCTGTACCCTGGTAGTGGCTCAGCCTTTCTCTCTCTGGTGGCGCTGGGTAGCGTGTCTCTCTCTCTCTGGTGGCGCTGGGTAGCGTGTCTCTCTCTCTCTGGTGGCGCTGGGTAGCGTGTCTCTCTCTCTCTGGTGGCGCTGGGTAGCGTGTCTCTCTCTCTCTGGTGGCGCTGGGTAGCGTGTGTCTCTCTCTCTGGTGGTGCTGGGTAGCGTGTGTCTCTCTCTCTGGTGGTGCTGGGTAGCGTGTCTCTCTCTCTCTCTGGTGGCGCTGGGTAGCGTGTGTCTCTCTCTCTGGTGGTGCTGGGTAGCGTGTCTCTCTCTCTGGTGGTGCTGGGTAGCGTGTCTCTCTCTCTCTGGTGGTGCTGGGTAGCGTGTCTCTCTCTCTCTCTCTGGTGGCGCTGGGCAGCATGTCTCTCTCTCTCTGGTGGCACTGGGTAGCGTGGCTTTCTCTCTCTCTGGTGGCTCTGGGCAGCGTGGCTTTCTCTCTCTGGCTTCCGCCCAGCACACTCCTCGTTCTTTGTCCTGTAGCACTCTCTCCTTCAGCTTTTTTGCAGGCTGCCGTCTCTCTTTTGATCGAGCTGTAGCCTCCTCCCTGTGGAAAATGGGGCTGCCAATCTTTGAGACTACATGTCCCATGATGTTCTCCTCTCCTAGTCTCCTTTGATTGGCCCTCAGTTATGGCCAATAGGGAAGGAATGGAGCGGACAGGAAGCTGGGCAGGAAAACTGGTGAGAGCCCGGTCTCTTCTCCCTGACAGGAGAATGGGGCGATCGGGGGTAACCTATGACAGCCCACAGCTCGCCTTTCTCCTGTCACAGCACCACCGAGTTCTCTGCTGGACTGAGCAAGGAAAAGAGCCGAAGTCACACTACACTGATGGGGGGGGGGGGGGGCTTGACAGCACCTTGATGGTGTCACCCCGCTGGTGGATGGCACCCAGGTGTGGGCTGCCCGCACCCCGATACCGACGCAACTGTGCTGAATTTAAGCTCTGATCCCGGATTCCAGGAGGGGGGGGGCACTTGACCCCCCTTGCCCCTACCTGCGGACGCCCATGACTGAGCATTCTGAAAAATGAGAGCTGAAGTCCCACTCTGCAGAGCTCAGTGAGGAGAGCTCTGAGAGCTGATTGGAAGGAAGGGTCACACCCCCTCCCTTTTCACACCGGAACAGAGCTGAGGCTGTCAATCACAGGCTGTATGCTGGAGCTCTGTCCCCTGTCACCTTTTTTTTCTCTTGGTGTCATGAAAACATGTCAGAAGTGACTCATGCAGATAGCAGAGGACTGAAGCAGCAGACAGAAATGACACTTAGTACTCTTAACCGCTTGCCGACCGCCGCACACTGATGTACGTCGGCAGAATGGCACAGGCAGGCAAATGGGCGTAGCTGTACGTCCCTTTAAATTTGACGCCTATTGGGCGCATGCACCGCACGCCGCGGGAGCGTGCCCACGGGTCCCGGGAACTCAATGTTCACCTGCGGCCCACGATTCCAGTGTGGAGAGGTAGAACGGGGGGATGCCTATGTAAACAAGGCATTTCCCCATTCTGCCTAGCAACATGACAGGGATCTACTGCTCTCTGTCTTTGGGAGTGACGATCGCTGTCATGTCAGTGGTAGTCCACCCCCCCCCCACAGTTAGAAAACCTCCCTAGGACACACTTAACTCCTTGATCGCCCCCTAGTGTTTAACCCCTTCAATGCTGGTGTCATTTATACAGTAATCAGTGCATTTTTATAGACTGATTGCTGTATAAATGACAATGGTCGCAAAATGGTGTCAAAAGTGTCTGTGTCCGCCATAATGTCGCAGTTACAATAAAAATCGCAGATCGCCGCCAATACTAATAAAACAAAAATAATAATAAAAATGCTATAAAACTATCCCCTATTTTGTAGACGCTATCATTTTTGCGCAAACCAATCAATATACGCTTTTTTTTACCAAAAATATGTAGAAGAATACATATCGGAAAACTGAGGAAAAATTCGTTTTTTTATATATTTTTTGGGGCTATTTATTATAGCAAAAAGTCAAAATATTCCTTTTTTTTTTTTTAATTGTTGCTCTTTTTTTGTTTATAGCGTAAAAAATAAAAACCACAGAGGTGATCAAATACCACCAAAAGAAATCTATATTTGTGGGAAAAAAAGGACGTCAATTTTGTTTGGGTGCAACGTCGCACGACCGCGCAATTGTCAGTTAAAGCGACGCAGTGCCGAATCGCAAAAAGTGCTCTGGTCAGGAAAGGGGTAAAATCTTCCGGGGCTGAAGCGGTTAATTGAGACAAATACACACTATAGAGGGATATGCTCTGTTCATATTTCATGTCTGAGGTTTACAACCACTTTAATAGCGCTCTACTTATTAATTGATCGCGCTTTTCCGACGGTCTAGTTCAGGTGATCATCTCTTACACACATTATCAGACACTATGGTGTTAATTTACTAAAGGCAAATAGACTGTGCACTTAGCAAGTGCCATTGCTTCTAGACTTAGTAAATAAGGTTCAACTTCACTTTGCAAAAAATACCCAATCACATGCAAGGAAAAAAAAAAAAAAACAGCATTTTTGGATGATGGAAGTCAGCAGAGATTTGCCTTGTTTACTAAGCCCTGGAGCAACTGATCTTGAAGAGTGCACAGTCTATTTGCCTTTAGTAAATTAACCCCTACGGGTGAGAGTTACTACAACTGGTGCAGACAGACTCTGGTGCAGCTATGCATAGTAACCAATCAGCATCTAACTTCAGCTTGTTTAATTGACCTCCCTGGCGGTAATCCCGAGTGTGGCTCAGGGTTCATTTTCAGTACCAAATGCAGTAACTCTGAGCCACACTCGGGATGGCATCGCAGTATTCTGGGAAAGTCACTTACCTTGTCCTCAGGATCCTGCAATGTCTCCCCGCTGTGCAAAAGTGCAAAAAACAAAACACATACAGTACACTGTTATTTTACAGATTACATTACTGTATAAAACCATTTCACATCCCTTTTGTCCCTAGTGGTTTGTCCAGTGCCCTGCATGCCCCCCATGATCAGCCAAAACATTATGTCCACCCCATTATCAACCAAAACATTATGACCCCCCCCCATGATCAGTCAAAATGTTATGACCACCCCATGATCGGCCAAAACATTATGACCCCCCCCCCCCCCCCATGATCAGCCAAAATGTTATGACCCCCCCACGATCAGCCAAAACATTATGACCCCCCCACGATCAGCCAAAACATTATGACCCCCCCATGATCAGCCAAAACATTATGACCCCCCCCCATGATCAGCCAAAATGTTATGACCCCCCCCCCCCCATGATCAGCCAAAATGTTATGACCCCCCCACGATCAGCCAAAACATTATGACCCCCCCATGATCAGCCAAAACATTATGACCCCCCATGATCAGCCAAAATGTTATGACCCCCCCATGATCAGCCAAAATGTTATGACCACCCCATGATCAGCCAAAACATTATGACCCCCCCCCCCATGATCAGCCAAAACATTATGACCCCCCCCCATGATCGGCCAAAACATTATGACCCCCCCCATGATCGGCCAAAACATTATGACCCCCCCCATGATCGGCCAAAACATTATGACCCCCCCCCATGATCAGCCAAAACATTATGACCCCCCCATGATCAGCCAAAACATTATGACCCCCCCCATGATCGGCCAAAACATTATGACCCCCCCATGATCAGCCAAAACATTATGACCCCCCCCATGATCGGCCAAAACATTATGACCCCCCATGATCAGCCAAAATTTTATGACCCCCCCATGATCGGCCAAAACATTATGACCCCCCCATGATCATGATCAGCCAAAATTTTATGACCCCCCCCCATGATCGGCCAAAACATTATGACCCCCCCATGATCAGCCAAAATTTTATGACCCCCCCCATGATCGGCCAAAACATTATGACCCCCCCATGATCGGCCAAAACATTATGACCACAACATGATCAGCCAAAACAATCTGACCACCCATGAAAAAAATAATAATAATAAAAGAAAAAAAATAATTTTTGAAAAAAAAAAAAATTTTTGGAAAAAAAATAAAAAAATGAAAAAATTTTTTTGGGGGAAAAAATAAAATAAAATAATTTTTGGAAAAAAAATTTTTTTGAAAAAAAAAAAAGCCGCGGTACGGCCCTGCCCCCTCTCTCTCCTGATTGGCTCACTGAGTTTGATTGACAGCATCCTACAATGTGCGCTTGCGCCCTGGTCGCGTCACTCCAGCTGATTGGCAAATCAGCTGAAGTACAAAAACAGAAACAAGCAGCGCCAACCTAAGTGCAGTAATGTAATACACGTTTTATTAATTGCAGTAGAAATGCACTCAGTCTGTGTTGAATAAAAACATGCACATGATGATGGGGAGGTCCGGATGGACAATCTGATAAGCGATAGGGCTCCAGAGCAGGTGATCCTTATGCGCTGTGCAGTCCCGTCTGGTGGCGCCCCCCTTCCCACCCCTTCCCTTATAATATATCTATGCACACAGTTGTTGTTTTTTTAGCGCAACAAAATATATTTTTTTTAAATCAGCTGAAGTGCGGCTCCGTCCTGCGCATGCGTGGGCACTATTCGATGGGGGGCACTTCTCGACACTTCTCGACAGAACACCGGCATCTCCGTGTTTACATGTGAATGGCTTTGATTGGACACATCCAATCACATGGTTAAAGAGCGGCGCTGATCTTTAACCACTTCCCGCCCGGTCAATAGCAGATTGACGTCCGGGAAGTGGTTTCGTTATCCTGACTGGGCGTCATATGACGTCCTTCAGGATAACAGCCACCGCGCGCCCGTGGGGGCGCGCATCGCGGCGATCGGTGGAGCGGTGTGTCAGTCTGGCGGAGGCTCTTTACCACGTGATCAGCCGTGTCCAATCACGGCTGATCACGATGTACACAGGAAGAGCCGTTGATCGGCTTTTCCTCACTCGCGTCTGACAGACGCGAGTAGAGGAGAGCCAATCGGCGGCTCTCCTGACAGGCGGGGTATGCGCTGATTGTTTATCAGCGCAGCCCCCCCTCAGATGCCCACACTAGACCACCAGGGAAGCCCCCAGGACCACCAGGGAAGCCCCCAGCATGTGGATGGCCAGGTACATCCCCCATGGCCATCCACATGTTAAAAAAAATGCAAAAAATATGCACAGATGGACATATGCACAGATGGGCACTGATTGGCACATCATATTTATTAAAAAAAAATGTTTAAAAAAGGGATGCCCAGCAATGCCACCCATCAGTGTCATCAGTGTCACTCATCAGCGTCCATCAGTGCCACCTATCAGTGCCCATCCGTGCCCACCCATGCCCACCTATCAGTGCCCATCCATGCCACCTATCAGTGCCACCTATATGTGTGCATCAGTGCCACCCATAAGTACCCGTCAGTGCCGCCTATGAGTGCCCATCAGTGCCGCCTATGAGTGCCCATCAGTGCCACCTGAGTGCCCATCAGTGCCACATACCAGTGCCAGCTATCAATGCCCATCAGTGCCACCTATCAGTGCCCATCAGTGCCGCCTATCAGTGCCCATAATCGGTGCCACCTCAGCTGTGCCACCTCATTGGTGCCACCTCATCGGTGCCCATCAGTGCCGCCTTATCAGTGCCCATTAGTGCCGCCTTATCAGTGCCCGTCATTGAAGAAGAAAACGCACTTATTTACAAAAAAAATTAACAGTGACAAAGAAAAACTAGTTTTTTTGCAAAATTTTCGGTCTTTTTTTGTTTTTTTGCGCAAAAAATAAAAATCGCAGAGGTGATCAAATACCACCAAAAGAAAGCTCTATTTGTTGGAACAAAATGATAAAAAATTTGTTTGGGTGCAGTGTAGCATGACCGCGCAATTGTTATTCAAATTGCGACAGCACTGAAAGCTGAAAATTGGCTTGGGCGGGAAGGTGTCTAAGTGCCTGGTATTGAAGTGGTTAACCATCGGGAGCGGCGCCGTGTTCTAGCAACACAGCGCGGCCACGATCGTCGCAATGCGCGCCCCCGGGGGCACACGAGAGCGGCCGTTCTGGGAGGTCGTCATTTGATGCCATTTGATGTCGGGTGGCATAGTGGTGTAGTGGTTAGCACTCTCACCTAGCAGTAAGAAGGGTCACTGGTTCGAATCCCAACCATGACACTACCTGCCTGGAGTTTGCATGTTCTCCCTGTGCCTGCGTGGGTTTCCTCCGGGTACTCTGGTTTCCTCCGACAATCCAAAGACATGCAGGAAGGTTAATTGGCTTCTGTCCAAAATTGGCCCTAGTATATGAATGGGGACCTTGGATTGTGGGCTCCTTGAGGGTAGGGACTGATGTGAGTGTGCAATGTACAGGGATGGGGACAATTGTAGACACTCACTCAGGTTGAACTGGATGGACTGGTGTCTTTACTCAACCTTACTAACTATGAAACTATGAAACTAAGAACGAGAGCCGTCATTTGACGGTGGGCGGGCGGCAAGTGATTAAGCTTTGGCGATAAAACCTAGAAGCTGATTGGTTACTATGCACAGATTGTGTGTGCTCCAGTTTTAGTAAATTCCCTCCGATTGGTTCAGAGCAGATGAATTCTTATTTTAGACTGGAGTTCTTCTTTGAACCTCAGCTCTTCTCATATTCTTGGCAATGCACATTTTCAGAGGACCCCCCCACTGATTTACAATCACCCCACGCTCTCATATCCCAGCTGGAGTCGGAATAGTGGCAATGGTCAATAGAAATACTTTTCCTTCCCTGTCGTTATGTTGACTCCTTTGTTTTACATTTACTGGAAATACAACATTTTTCTCTCCGGGTTCTGCCTGCCAAGTAAAGGAGGGTGGAGCTGAAATACAGATTACAGTGAGAGAGCTGCGGATCCCAGCAGAGCCGAGTTCCTGCACAGGTAATCACATTGCTGGGCACGTCTTTGTCTTACAGGTGTCACCCGCCGCTGTACCCAAGTCACCGTCCGCTCCACGCAGGTATTCTAACAACTGTCTATTTAGCTTTTTTTCAAGCTGTTTTAAGGATCAGTCCATTAAATACTGATATTTCCATCATAGGTAGAGGCTGGTTGGCTGAATCACTGCTGATTGTCCAGGAACTGGGACCCGGCAATCAAGATTTCCTAGCTATGATCCCTTTCTTCACTGAGTCTCACTCCTTCTGCTGCATAGCAAAATATCTCCATAAATGCAAAATCTGACAAGGAAAATGAGACCGGAAATCCTCATCACCGCAGGAGGTAGGTGGAGCTGGGAATCACTATTTGGGAAGGGAAATAGCCTGCTAGTGACGTCGACTGCCAGCATCTAGTCAAATGTAATGAAGAATCTGGAGGGTATATCTTCTGTTTTATTTTAATATTACATACTAAACATTCATACCAACGGTGTAACGTTATGTAATAAAGGGAAAGGGATTGAGAGAAAGAGGCAGACAGTCAGACTCAGTGGGGTGGTTTTACTAAAGGTGAATAAGGAAAGTTGCACTTTGCAAGGGAATTTCCCCTAGACCTTAAAGGGGTTGTAAAGGTTTGTTTTTGATTTCCTAAATAGGTTCCTTTAAGCTAGTGCATTGTTGGTTCACTTACCTTTTCCTTAGATTTCCCTTCTAAATGTTTATTTTCTTTGTCTGAATTTCTCACTTCCTGTTTCTCCTCAGTAAACTTCACACCATCATCCGAGCGGTGGTTAGTCAGCCAACAGCTTACTGAGGAGGAACAGGAAGTGAGAAATTCAGACAAAGAAAACAACGAAAAAAAAAACATTTAGAAGGAAAATTGAAGGAAAAGGTAAGTGAACCAACAATGCACTAGCTTTAAGGCACCTATTTAGAAAATAAAAAACAAACCTTTACAACCCCTTTAAATTGATTGTATTTTTTAAAAATAACAAACATATCATACTTACCTCCACTGTGCAGCTCGTTTTGCACAGAGTGGCCCCGAAACCTCGTCTTCTGGGGTCCCCCGGCAGCTTTCGCGGCTCCTTCCCACATCTGATAACCCCCTCAGAGAAGCATTTCCCCGAGGGGGTTACCTTGCGGGCGCGGTCCCAAGTCCAGCATTTGCGTCTATAGACACAGAATTCTGGAATCGCCCCCGCCCCCCTGGCGCCCACGTCATTGGATTTGATTGACAGCAGCGGGAGCCAATGGCTGCACTGCTATCAATCTATCCAATCAAGGGCAGAGAGACAGCGCGTCCCCGTGGGTGAAGTTCGAGGGCTCAGGTAAGTAAAACGGGGGGGGGGCTGGGGGGCCAGTCACTGACAGGTGTTTTTTCACCTTAATGCATAGGATATATTAAGGTGAAAAAACATGTACCTTTACAACCCCTTTAACCACTTAGGGACTGAGCTTCTTTCTGAGATTTGGTGTTTACAAGTTAAAAACATTTTTTTGTGCTAGACAATTACGTAGAACCCCCAAACATTATATATATATATATATTTTTTTTTTTTTCTAACACCCTAGATAATAAAATGGTGGTCGTTGCAATACTTTCTGTCACACCGTATTTGCGCAGTGGTCTTACAAGCACACTTTTTTTATTTTTGTATTAAAAAATAAGACAACAGTAAAGTTAGCCCAATTTTATATTGTGAAAGATAATGTTACGGCGAGTAAATTGATACCCAACAGGTCACTCTTCAAAATTACGCCCGCTCGTGGAATGGCGACAAACTTTTCCCCTTAAGAATCTCCTTAAACTCTACAGGTTGCATGTTTTGATGTACAGAGGAGCTAGAATTATTGCCCTTGCTCTAACGATCGCGGTGATACCTCACATGTGTGGTTTGAACACTGTTTTCATATGCGGACGCTGCTCACGTATGCGTTCGCTTCTGCACATGAGCTCGGCGGGACGGGGCGCATTTAAAAAATATATATAAAATGTTCTTATTTATTTTACCTTTTATTTTTTATTTTTACACTGTTCTTTTAAAAAAAAAAAAAAAATCGTGTCATTTTTATTCCTTTTACAAGGAATGTAAACATCCCTTGTAATTAAAAAAAAAGCATGACAGGTCCTCTTAAATATGAGATCTGGGGTCAAAAAGACCTCAGATCTCATATTTACACTAAAATTAGAATTACAAAAATACACTAAAAAATAAAATTTAATGTCACTTGAAAAAAATGTAAAACAAAAATCTTTACGAGCTATGGGCGGAAGTGACATTTTGACGTTGCTTCCGCCCTGCAATGATATGGAGACGGGTGGGGACCATCTTCCCCTCACTCGTCTCCATACCGAACAGGGAGAAGAACGCGATCGCCTCCGCCGATACCAACGGCTCTGGTAAGCGGCGGGGGGCACTGGAGCATGCCGGGAGGGGGGTCCCTCTCCCGCCACCGATAAAAGTGATCTTGCGGCAAATTCGCTACAGAGACCTTTTTTATCTGAAAGCCGCCTGCCCGCTGAAGAAGATGATACTGGGGTTATGGCAGCTAGCTGCTGCGATAATAACGATACTCCTCTTCAAAGTACCGAAGTATAATGATGTCGGGCGGTCCGGAAGTGGTCAAAGGGGTTGTAAACCCTCACAGTTACCTGAACCTGATCGCTCCAGAGACAGGGACAAGCACACCAGCTCCAGCCGCTGTCTCGGGTCCTCATTGGATAGATTGATAGCAGCGGGAGCCACTGGCTCCCGCTGCTGTCAATCAAATCCAGTGACACGGGGGGCCGGGCCGAGTCCTGCTGTCTGTGTCAATGGACACAGCAGCAGGACTCAGGAGCACGCCCGCAAGTGTGCCCCCATGGAAACGGCTCTCTGTGGGGGCACTCGAGAAGAAGAGGAGCCAGGAGCGCAACAGGGGAGGACCCCAGAAAAGGAGGATCGGGGCCACTATGTGCAAAACCCTTGCACAGAGAAGGTAAGTATATTATGTTTGTTATTTAAAAAAACAAAGCTTTACAAATACTTTAATGAATGTGGTGAAGTTTCACTTCACAAAAAAACACCCTTTTACTTGCAAGGAAAATTAAAAAAAAAGCATTTTGAACGAGGTGAAGCTCTGCTGACTTCCATCATCTATTAAATGGAAGGAAAAACAGTTTTGTTCTTTTTAATTCTCCTTGCAAGTTAAAAGTTTTTTTTGCAAAGTGAAACTTTACCACCTTCACTAAGCTCTGGGGGAAATTCCCTTGCAAAGTACAACTTTCTTTGCAAAGTGAACAACCTATTTGCCTTTAGTAATTCAATCCCATTGACTCCGTAGACATAGGGGTGAATTCACTAAAGGCAAATAGGATGTGCACTTTACAAGGGAAGTTGCACTTGGCAAAGGGAATTTTCCCCCAGAGTTTAGTGAATGAGGGTAAGATTTTTTCTTTGCATGTGATTGGGTATTCTTTGAAAAGAGAAACCTCACCACATTCACTAAGCTCTGGGGAAAATTCCCTCTATAGTGAAACGTCCCTTGCAAAGTAAACAGCCTTTTTGCCTTTAGCAAATCAACCCCAGAGTGTGTAAATAAAAATATATAGATGCTGCACTACCAATTCATAGTATAAGTACCAATATGTCACCACATATTACAAAGTGTATCACAACTGATAAATAAATAAAATAAGTGTGAAATAAAATGATCACTTAAAGCGGTTCTGCACACATTTCATTTAGTAAATCTCTTTGCCTTCCAAATCAGGCAAAGAGTACTAAATGAAGTGTGTTTTTTTTCCACTTACCTTGTAATCGCTGACTTCCTTTCCTCTGTCTCTTCGGCGGTGGGCGGGGTCTCTGCGTCGATCGTCGTCACGCCGCACTGTCTCCTGGGATCTGGTGTCATTGATCCCAGGAGTCAGTGCGGACATCTTCCGAAATCTCGCGAGATTTCGGGCACATCTTCCGAAATCTCGCGAGATGTCGAGAACGTGAGCTGCACTTTGCCGTTACTGCGCACGCGCACACGCTCGGCGCAGTAACGGCGGTGCATGCTGGGTCATCTGAAGTGCCTGTGGGGTTTCACATGCCCACAGGCAAGATGGCCCCCAGCAAGAATACATTTTTAAAAAATATTCTATAGGACAAGAAACGCCAGCAATCAATTAAGAACATGGAACACGTGAGACCCAGAATTGACCTCCTAATCCTATGCATTATTTAAAAAAAAAAAAACACACAGTGCAGAACCGCTTTAATAAAAATAGTCTAAAATTATTAAAGCATATCAATGTAGTAACAGTTCATCAAAGGTGCTGGTTCACACTGGGGCGGCTTCAAAGTCGCCCGACTCTGATGCCGCCCCGCACAGTGCGACTTCAGCGCAGCTTGCCAACGACTTCTTTAACTAGTAACCTTCCTGACCAGGCCATTTTTTGCAATACGGCACTGGGTCACTTTAACTGACAATTGCGCTGTCATGCAACGCTGTACCCAAACAAAATTGATGTCCTTTTTTTCCCACAAATAGAGCTTTCTTTTGGTGGTATTTAATCACCTCTGCGGTTTTATTTTTTGTGCTATAAACAAAAAAAAGTGCGACAATTTTGAAAAAAAAAGCAATATTTTTTTTTTTTTTTGCTATAATAAATATCCCCCAAAAAATATCTAAAAAAAAGAATTTCTTCCTCAGTTTAGGCCGATATGTATTTTTCTACATATTTTTGGTAAAAAAAAAAAAAAAAAAATGCAATAAGCGCATATTGATTGGTTTGCGCAAAAGTTATAGCGTCTACAAAATAGGGGATAGGTTTATGTCATTTGTATAATTATTATTTTTTTTACTAGTAATGACGATGATCTTTTAATCGGGACTGTGATAAATCACCACTTTCTTTTGGTGATTAAATACCACCAAAAGAAATCTCTATTTGTGGGAAAAAAAGGACATAGATTTTGTTTGGGTACAACG
Organism: Lithobates sylvaticus; assembly: GCA_028564925.1. Taxonomy (NCBI): domain Eukaryota; kingdom Metazoa; phylum Chordata; class Amphibia; order Anura; family Ranidae; genus Lithobates; species Lithobates sylvaticus. The sequence continues at coordinate 50,910,622 of CM053027.1, read as the reverse complement.
ACGCACGACCTCGCAGTTGTCAGTTAAAGCGATGCAGTGCTGTATTGCAAAAAATGGCCTGGTCATTAAGGGGGTAAATCCTTCCGGTTCTTAAGTGGTTAAATGCTGTTGGAAGAAATTGTGTCCCATCATTGGTGTTAGTGGAAAAAATTGTGTCCCCCATCAATGGTGCCATTGGGCCCCTTGGTTGGTGTTGTTGGGAGAAATTACAGGCATACCCCACTTTTAAGTACACAATGGGGTTTATTTACTAAAGCTGGAAAGTGCAAAATCAGGCTCACTTCTGCATAGAAACCAATGAGCTTCTAACCCCAGCTTGTTCTAAGCTTTGGTAATAAAACCTGGAAGCTCATTGGTTTCTATGCAGAAATGAGCCTGATTTTGCACGTTCCAGCTTTAGTAAATCAACCCCATTGTGTACTTAAAAGTGGGGTATGCCTGTATACCCCATCACTGTTGTCATTGGGAAGAATTGTGTCCCATTGTTGGTGTCATTGGGAGAAATTGTGACCAATCATTGGTGTCATTGAGAGGAATTGTGTCCAATTGTTGGTGTCATTGGAAAAAATTGTGTCCCCCATCAATGGTGTCATTGGGCCCCTTGGTTGGTGTTGTTGGGAGAAATTACACCCCATCACTGTTGTCATTGGGAGGAATTGTGTCCCATTGTGAGAAATTGTATCCCATCATTGGTGTCATTGAGAGGAATTGTGTCCCATTGTTGGTGTCATTGGAAAAATTTGTGTTCCCCATCAGTGGTGCCATTGGGCCCCTTGGTTGGTGTTGTTGGGAGAAATTATACCCCATCACTGTTGTCACTGGGAGGATTTGTGTCCCATTGTTGGTGTCATTGGGAGAAATTGTGTTCCATCATTGGTGTCATTGAGAGGATTTGTGTCCCATTGTTGGTGTCATTGGGAGAAATTGTGTTCCATCATTGGTGTCATTGAGAGGAATTGTGTCCCATTGTTGGTGTCATTGGAAAAAAAATTGTGTTCCCCATCAGTGGTGCCATTGGGCCCCTTGGCTGGTGTTGTTGGGAGAAATTACACCCCATCACTGTTGTCATTGGGAGGAATTGTGTCCCATTGTTGGTGTCATTAGGATGAATTGTGCCCGTTCATTGGTGTCAGTGGGGGGGAATTATGCGCCATTATTTGTATCAGTGGATGAGATAGTCCCTTAAGGGCTGGATAAAAGCAAGCTATCTCATCCACTGATACAAATAATGGCACATAATTCCCCCCCACTGACACCAATGACACCTTGGGCCGCAGTTTGGAGACCCCTGCTTTAAGGTAACCAATCGCTAATGCTTTTTTTTATGACAAGAGAATACTGAATCATTCTTTACCGTAGACAGTTGTAGGCATTAATATAATGAAAGTTGAAATAGCATTACACTAGAAAGTTTAGTAAAGGACGTATTATTCCATGACTGCTGATCACGGTATGTATGTAGGAAGTATATTTTTTCTTGGAGAAATGCTGATGTTTTTAAAGAATTTTTCAATTTCCTGCAATTCATTTTCCCAATCTGTAGCATTTTTACGTTTCCTGGATAAAGATATACAGGGATTTCTATTGCTCATTTACAGATATTTATAAACAATGAAGATGTAGAGGAAAAATGACATTTGCGCACTCTGAAGGCTCTATGAAGTTTTTTGTTGTACAATAAATATGAAAGGCTCATCCTGTGTAAAACAAAGGCTACAAAGGGAGCCTGTGGTTGAGCCTGCTGGCTGCGATCCATCGATATTATAATATAAATATTTTCCTGTTTTACTCCTCAAAACTTTGAAGTTTGAAAACCTTTCAAAGGATTTTTGTGGCAATAAATAGAGCTAGGAAGAAGTATCAATGCACTTCGGGCCAGTTCACACCGGAAATCGCACAGGAAAGAGCTGCGTGTGCCTGTGTGATTTACATGCACTCCTGTGCGGTGCAGTTCCAGCCCATTCATTTTGAATGGGCTGAAATCGCACCACACCAAAAGTAGTGCATGCACGATTGTGGGATACTCACTGCAACCAGATCATACGGTATTTCTGTTATCTGGTGCGGGCAAACGCACAGTGTTTGTGATCTGCGTTTGGGGTGCCAATAACTTAATATTGATGCCCGCTGCAGATCACAACTGCAGTGCATTTTGAACGTGCACAGAGCGAATGTGGGTTTCCAGCACCGCATTCTGGTGTGACCTGGCCCATCACACCAGAAGCTCAGAGGGCACTGCAGAGATAACAACACAGAGCCATCCTAAATAGATATGTGCAATTAGTTTAGTTCCTAATTCGTTTTTTAACAAATTTTTACAAATTCGTTAATTCCGAATTTCCGAATTATTCAATTTCCGAAATTTCAGAATTTCCGAATTTCAAAATTTCCGAAATTACAAATTTCCAAAATTACAAATTTCCGAAATTTCCGAAATTGCAGAATTTCCGAATTTCCGAAATTACGAATTTCCGAATTTCGAATTTTCGGATTTCAGAATTTTCGAATTTCCGAAATTACGAATTTCCGAATTTCGAATTTCCGAAATTACGAATTTCCGAAATTACGAATTTCCGAAATTACGAATTTCCGAATTTCAAATTTTCAGATTTCCGAATTTTCGAGTTTCCGAATTTACGAATTTCGTATTTTCTGATTTCCGAATTTCCGGACTTCCGAATTTTTGAATTTCAGAATTTCCAAATTTTGAATTTTCGGATTTTCGGATTTCCGAATTTCGTATTTTCAGATTTTCAGATTTCCGAATTTTCGAATTTCGTATTTTCAGATTTCCGAATTTCCAAATTTTTAATTTCCAAATTTTTAATTTCTGAATTTCCGAATTTCGAATTTTCGAATTTTCGAATTTTCGAATTTTCGAATCGGAATTCCGAATTTCGAATTTCGGATTTTTGGAAATTCGGAAATTCAAAAATTTAAAAAATAGAAAATCTGAAAAAAAGAAAGAAAATCTGTTTAATTCTAAATAATAACTAACTATTAAATTATAGGTATTGGAATTCCCTTTCAAATTTGTCTGTTAGTGAACGTAACGAGTACGAATTTATCCAAAGTTACGAATTATCTGAAATAACGAATGCCGCATTTAACCAAATGGAACGTAACAATCTAATAATAATAATAAATAACAATAATAATAATAAAACCTTTTTCCATTTGTTTAGATGCGGCATTTGTTATTTCAGATAATTCGTAACTTCGGATAAATTCGTACTTGTTAATTTAATAGTTAGTTATAGTTATTAATTAAACTGATTTTCTTTCTTTTTTCAGATTTTCAAATTTTGGGATTTTCAAATCTTTGAATTCCCGAATTCCGAAAATCCGAAAGTTCGAAAATTTGGAATTCCGAAAAACCGAAAATCCAAAATTCGGAAATTCGATAATATGGAAATCCGAAAATTCGAAATTCGGAAATTCGGAAATCCAAAAATTCGGAATTTCGGAAATCCGAAAATTCAGAAATCCGAAAATTCGGAAATCCGAAAATTCGGAAATTCCGAAAATTTGGAAATCCGAAAATTCGGAATTCGGAAATTCGAAAATTCGGAATTTTGTAAATCCGAAAATTCTAAATTCGGAAATTCGGAAATATGAAAATACGAAATTCGGAAATTCTGAAATCCGAAAATTCGAAATTCGGAAATTCGAAAAATAGAAATGTGAACATTCCCGAAATTTCCGAATTCCCGAATTTTTCGATTTTCCGAATTTCCGAAAAAAGCAAAAAAACGAATGAAACGAAAAGAAAATGAACGAATTTTTTGTCAGTGCACGTCTAATCCTAAATGTGTGTGTATATACAATATATATGTAGCGGTGCCCCCGTGGAGTCGCTGAGTGTAGTAGTTCCACCTGTCACCCTGCACAGCCTGGCATTCACTTCCAGTCACTCCTCACTGAACAATGAACAGTCCGTCAGCTTGTTTTTTTGTTGTTTTATTGAGGGGTTTAACTTGGATGGGGTAAAGGGGACATGGGATGCCCAGATAATTGACTTTAAACGAATGAAAAGATATTTGGAATCCTGTATTTGCAGTCTCTAAAGCTCCATACTCCTCAAGGACATGACTTATGAGTCAACTTCCTGCTTCCTCTACTGCACAATGCTTGATTCCTGGCACAGCTTGCACATGGTTAGGCCCCACTCTGAATAAGGCCCAACCGTTAAGGATTCGCCATTTTCTGGCAGGGGTCTGCAGTCCCCTTTGGTGTAGAAACCGATAGCAACTGAAAAGAGTCTTTTTGTACTAGCTGTGTTTTAGGTGGACTACTGGTCCCAGTCAGTCCTGTGCAGACTCTGCCAACCCTCCTGGCTGCAGCAGCCTGTCTCTAATGCCAGCAACATCACAGTCTCTCCCTCTGGCTCTACATCCACTCCTGGCAGGACTCTCCCAGATCTTCTGACTGTGCCTGTCACTCACCGACCCCGGATGGATCCCTCCTGATGATTTGCCCGGCAGTGTTCCCTGCTGTCCTCTCCTGCTCCTGTTCAGGACACCCCTCATTTGGGTTGTATGGAGGGGTTCCTTCCCAGCTCTCCGAGCCCCGGCCCAAGGTCCCCCCCCCCCAGATAGGGGGATCCCTCAAAGGCCATGACAGCCTAACACTCCATCACTCAATTCTTCCACCCGACAACCCCCCCCCCCCCATCCAGGAGGCAGTACTTCGTATGACACCGGCCGTTTTATGGTTGGCCCCCCTACATTTGTCCCTGTCCCCCCCATGTGCTTCCCCTAAATATGAAAGCTAGAGACACCACTCAACCTACCTAAAGTAGAGGGTGCTACATATATATATATATATATATATATATATACACACACACATACAAAGACAGAAGTATGGTTTTTCTTTTTATTTAGTAATCATACTTACTACCCAGGTGTAGCGGCGCCCCCCCATCCATGCCCCCCCCCCCACCCATCCCCCCTGTCCAACCCCCTTATCTACATGCAAGGTGCCGGACGCATGGATTCAATGGGGGGGGGGGTTGAAGCATGTGATTAGAGCCAGAGGCTCTAATAGGCTTCAAAAAAGGGTTGGCTCAGGGCGCGGGGTACAGGGGTGGCACACCATCTGCCACTGCCCAGGTGGATGCAGTATCAGTCCGATGCTGCATCTGTCCCCGGCACCACTAAGACTGAGAAGCGAGTGATCTAACACCGCAAATCGCTCGGTTCTCACAGCTGCTCAAGCAGAGAGCTGACGACTGTCAATCACTGGCTCTCTGCTCTGCGCTGGGCTGTGGAGGGGGCGGGAGCAGCCAGCTCAGGCTCTCAGTGGCTTGCTGAGACGCTGAGCCAGGCATGTGGGCAGATCCCGACTCCATTATCACAATCTTGGACCGGCTCTGTGACGACAGTTTCAAGCCAGCAACAGCCCTTCATCAAGCCAAAGGGATGCATACAACTAGTATCAAAACAAATAGTATCAACAGTCTGCTAAATAACTGGAAATGGAAGCATTTCTAATATATTAACTCTTCATTCACATTTTACTCCAAATAATCCGTATGATAACAATATGGAACATTGTAGATGAATATGTAGTGGCAACTCTTTACCTAAAAAGACAATCAAAATTAAATAAATAATAAAAATAACTGCCTAATTAATATCCAGGCATACCTCAAGTATCCCATATATACAGGACAAATAATAAAAATACCAATAAAAATTTCAAAAGTAAAAAATGTAAATCAAAATGTTAATTAAGTCTCCTTTCACAGGGGCTTTCCGATCAGGTCCGCCTGTCAGTTTTTCAGGGGGACCTGATCGGACCCTCCATTCACCCCTATGGATCGGCGGATGTCAGCGCTGACACCCGCTGCTATCCGATCCAATCCTGTTTGTGAAATCCAGAAGGATGGTGACACCATTTTCCATCCGTCTGGTGGATCGGATCTCGTCATTGAGGAGAGCGGGGCTCTAACGGGTCTGTCTCAGCACAGTAATCGGAGACAGGCCTGTCATCCGCCTGCTCAGTGGGGATCAGCGGATCGATCCCCCGCTGAGCAGAACAGAGTCCACTGGGTGGAAAGCCAGTGTGAAAGGACCCTAAGCCATTTGGGATGTGAAGTATAAAGTTGATACTTGTTGAAACTTGCTGTTACCGCCCTAAGCAAAGGTGCAATTAAGTCAATAGCCATGTATCACAACCGAGTGATTAAGCATCCTATGAATACGGAGACAAAACAGGCAGTGGTAACTTGTAATCCTACTGATGAGTGAGGTAGCCCAGCATCATAATAGCCAATAAGGATGGATAAGGGAAGGAATGGCAGAGCGTTGGCACAGAAAGCTGCTGCAGGTATGTCAGGACCCCTGTAGGTGCCTGCACTTTATATCTCTCAGCAGAATTTTGTATTGACATTTTTTGGCCATTTCTCTACTGGTGTCCTACCAGAGGCGTAACTAGTACCTTCAGGACCCCGGTGCAAGAAATAATGAAGGGCCGTCCTGACCCACTGGCCAGGGCCATTCCCTTCGAGCCCAGTGGAAGAATGCCAGGACACGGTTGCAAGCGTAACCTTTGCAGCCCTGGTAGTTCTGCCACTGTTGTCAGTATTTTTGTTTTTTATATTTGTTATTTATTTTTATTTATTTTTACAATTTTATTTATATTTTTACAATATTATTTTTTTACAATATTATTTTTTATTATGTTTTACAGGTTTTCTTTCAGGAGCCTCTTTGGGGGAATGGATCAGTGGCAGTACTGGTGGGTGGATGGGATCAGTGGGAGTTCTGTGGGGGATGGGATGAGTGGCAGTGCTGGGGGGGGGGATCAGTGGCAGTCAAGGGGCAGTACTGGTGGGGGGGATCAGTGGCAGTGCTGGGGGGATGATCAGTGGCAGTGCTGGCTGGTTGATGGGATGAGTGGCAGCAGGGCCAGATTAAGAACATCATGGGCCTGGTGCTGAGGATTTTGGTGGGGCCTTTTATAAACAATAAATTAATAAATAAAAATGCAAAAAATTTTTGTAGAAAGGGGATGGAAGAGGTGTGAGGGGTAAGGGAAAGGGGATGAGAGAGAAAGGGGGGATGAGAGAAAGAGGATGCACATGAGCATGCGTGGGAATGACATCAACACAGCCCAGCCAAGGCAAGTAATAGAAGGCACAGAACCTGGAAGGAAGACGATGGAAGCGCCCCGGCCCGGATTGATCACAGCACAGCACTGGAGGGCTCAGTCTGACAATTTAAGTGTACCCTAATGTGCTAATATGCTGTGCATACTTGTACATTATGGCATAACCCATCTCAGGGCCTCTAAAAAATAGTAACGTTAGCAGTGGCGGCTGGTGGTCAAAATTTTAGGGGGGGCGCAAAACAGACCTGGCCCCCTCACTCGCACATACACCCCCACCCCCCCCCCCCCCGCCCCAGGGCAGGCTCTTGCACTACCTAGTAGATGGCAGATCTACAGGAAATTGCACAGACTGTATTGTGTATGGTCTGGTGAAAAAGGGGATTGGACAGAGTATGGTCAGCTTTAGGACAATACCAAGAAATAAGCTGCTTTCATATAGGAAAGAGGAGGGATAGCCAAGATATACACAACCAGCAGGAAGGGTTGTGCAGGGATGGATGTATAGACAGGTAGGTGAGTAGGTGGATGGATGGGGTGGGTGGATGCGGTGGATGGAGTGAGTGGATGGGGTGGATGGAATGAGTGGGTGGGTGGGTGGATGGATGGATGGGGTGGATGGATGCGGTGGATGGAGTGAGTGGATGGGGTGGATGGAATGAGTGGGTGGGTGGGTGGATGGATGCGGTGGATGGATGGGGTGGATGGATGCGGTGGATGGATGGGGTGGATGGATGCGGTGGATGGATGCGGTGGATGGAGTGAGTGGATGGGGTGGATGGATGGATGGATGGATGGATGGGGTGGGTGGATGCATGGATGGATGGGGTGAGTGGATGGATGGAGTGAGTGGATGGGGTGGATGGATGGATGGGGTGGATGCATGGGGTGGATGGATGGATGGGGTGGGTGGATGCGGTGGGTGGATGGATGGATGGATGGATGGATGGGGTGAGTGGATGGATGGATGGGGTGGGTGGATGCGGTGGATGGAGTGAGTGGATGGGGTAGGTGGGTGGGTAGATGGATGGGTGGATGGATGGATGGGGTGGGTGGATGCGGTGGATGGATGGATGGGTGGATGCGGTGGATGGGGTGGGTGGATGGATGGGGTGGGTGGAGTGAGTGGATGGATGGGGTGGGTGGATGGATGGATGGATGGGGTGGGTGGATGCGGTGGATGGATGGATGGGGTGGGTGGAGTGAGTGGATGGGGTGGGTGGATGGATGGATGGATGGATGGGGTGGATGGATGGATGGGGTGGTTGGAGTGAGTGGATGGATGGGGTGGGTGGATGGATGGATGGATGGGGTGGGTGGGTGGATGGAGTGAGTGGATGGGGTGGATGGATGGATGGATGGATGGGGTGGGTGGATGCGGTGGATGGATGGATGGGGTGGGTGGAGTGAGTGGATGGGGTGGGTGGATGGATGGATGGATGGATGGATGGGATGGATGGGGTGGGTGGGTGGATGGAGTGAGTGGATGGAGTGAGTGGATGGATGGATGGGGTGGATGGATGGATGGGGTGGGTGGATGGAGTGAGTGGATGGGGTGGATGGATGAATGGATGAATGGATGGGTGAATGGGTGGATGGGATGGATGGAGATATTTAATGATCAGGGGGTGGTGGATCTGCCTGTCAGTGTTCTGATCCAGCACAGATCAGTGTAGAGTGAAGGACTTGTCTTCCCCTCCAGCTGTCATCTCCTGTCCTCCCAGCACAATGTCACCATCCAGTATGATCAGACCCCCCTGCCAGGGAGCAGCTCTGGTCTCTGCTATCAGACTGGATGTAAATACAGCTGGATGAGAGGAGATGAGGAGAGGAGAGGACAGCCTGAACAACATAACATCTAGCATTATCCACTCGTGCCAGGCTGCCCCTCCCCCCACCTGACACACATTACAGTAGCAGCCCAGATAAACTGTCTCCGGAGTCCGGAATGTGCCTCTCAAGTCTCAAGCCTTCAGTGCACTCCCCTCCTCCCCCCCCCTGCTGCAGGTCTGAGAGCACCTAAAATGTTTCCTAATATCTTACCTGTCCCGTTCACCGGCCGATAGGGATGAGCCGAACACCCCCGGGTTCGGTTCGCACCAGAACCTTCGAACGGACCGAAAGTTTGCGCGAATTTTCGAACCCTATACGTTATAATGGACGCGAACGTTCGAAATCAAAAGTGCTAATTACAACGGCCAATATGCATGTTAATGTCATAAAACAGGTTTGGGGACCCGGGTCCTGCCCCAGGGGACATATATCAATGCAAAAAGAACTTTTAAAAACTAACGTTTTTTCGGGAGCAGTCATTTTAATGATGCATAAAGTGAAAAAAAAAAAGTGAAATTTTCCTTTAAATATGGTACCTGGGGGGTGTCTAAAGTATGCCTGTGAAGTGGCATGTGTTTCCCGTGTTTAGAACTGTCCTTGCACAAAATGACATTTGTAAAGGAAAAAAAGAAGCCATTTAAAAACACTTGCGGCTTTAGGTTTGTTCTTAAAGCGGGACTGTACTGAAAAAAAAAAATTTAAAAGCCAGCAGCTACAAATACTGCAGCTGCTGACTTTTAAAAAATGGACACTTACCTGTTCCAGGGTCCAGCGGTGTCGGCAGCAGAGGCCGATCGATCGCTCGGCTCCCTGCTGTAGCCGGCGCCATTCTCGGTGAGGGAATCAGGAAGTGGCTTCACTTCCCGATTCCCTACTGCGCATGCGCGAGTCGCGCGGCGCAATGAGAATCTTCAGGGCCGTCTGCCGGGTCACGTGTGTGTCCCGGCAGACAGCGCGCCGGGACAGGAGGTGACGTAAACTCCCGTGGGAGTTTTATGCCCGGAAGTGGGTGCAGATACCTGTCTTAGACAGGTATCTGCACCCCCCTCCCCCCTGAAAGGTGCCAAATGTGACACCGGAGGGGGGGAGGGTTCCGAAAAGCGGGAGTTCCACTTTAGGGTGGAATCCCGCTTTAAGTAGAATCTGAACAGGTACATTATGAAGTGTAGCTCCATCCCAAAAAAATCTATTTTTAAGCTTTTTGGAGAACATAGGGAGGGGTTATCACCCCTGTAACATTTGCTGTCTTTGCACATCTGTTCAGAACATGTCACCTCACTTTCCGTCCCAATGACAAATGTTTTTGGAAAAGTGGGGTTTTAATTGAAACAAGGATTGGTGATAAAGTATCAGTAGAGAGGAGATACCTTTTTCCCAAATTAAATCTAACAGGATAGAATTTCCCTTCCTAGGGGTAGATTTCCTCTCACTTCCTGTTTTCTCTTTCCATTTGCAAGTAGGAGTCGTTTGTAAGTTGGATGTTTGAAAGTAGGGGCCTGGCGTATATACTCTGCAGAAATTTGCCCTATTAGATGTTGGTGTAGCCACAAGACTGGTGGGCACAGGAATGGGCCCTGCTGTGAGTTAATAGATCAAGATTTGTAATTGCAAGCACCTGTTGAACAGGGCAGAAAAATTGGGGGTGGTGGTGGTGGTGGTGGACGGTGTTGCCACAAGACTGTAAGCTCTCACAGTTACTCTTGGTGGGCGCAGGAATGGGCCCTGCTGTGAGTTATTAGATCAAGATTTGTAATTGCAAGCACCTGATGAACAGGGCAGAAAAATTGGGCCTTTGGCGCTGGTGGTGGACGGTGTTGCCACAAGGTTGTAGGCCCTCATAGTTACTCTTGGTGGGCGCAGGAATGGGCCCTGCTGTGAGTTATTAGATCAAGATTTGTAATTGCAAGCACCTGATGAACAGGGCAGAAAAATTGGGCCTTTGGCGGTGGTGGTGGACGGTGTTGCCACAAGACTGTAAGCTCTCACAGTTACTCTTGGTGGGCGCAGGAATGGGCCCTGCTGTGAGTTATTAGATCAAGATTTGTAATTGCAAGCACCTGATGAACAGGGCAGAAAAATTGGGCCTTTGGCGGTGGTGGTGGACGGTGTTGCCACAAGACTGTAGGCCCTCATAGTTACTCTTGGTGGGCGCAGGAATGGGCCCTGCTGTGAACTATTAGATCAAGATTTGTAATTACCCGCCCCTGTTAAACAGGGGCTGAAAAATTGTGCCTTAGGCACTGGTGCTGGTGCCACAACACTGCAACCCCTCACAGATACTGTACTTGGAGCACAGCAGTCACACGTGTTGCGAAGCATTTTTAAAAAAAATTGTAAGTACACGCCCCTGTTAAACAGGGGCTGAAAAATTGTGCCTTAGGCACTGGTGCTGGTGCCACAACACTGCAACCCCTCACAGATACTGTACTTGGAGCACAGCAGTCACACGTGTTGCGAAGCATTTTTTTTAAAAAATTGTATGTACACGCCCCTGTTAAACAGGGGCTGAAAAATTGTGCCTTAGGCACTGGTGCTGGTGCCACAACACTGCAACCCCTCACAGATACTGTACTTGGAGCACAGCAGTCACACGTGTTGCGAAGCATTTTTTTTTAAAAATTGTAATTACCCGCCCCTGTTAAACAGGGGCTGAAAAATTGTGCCTTAGGCACTGGTGCTGGTGCCACAACACTGCAACCCCTCACAGATACTGTACTTGGAGCACAGCAGTCACACGTGTTGCGAAGCATTTTTTTTAAAAATTGTAAGTACACGCCCCTGTTAAACAGGGGCTGAAAAATTGTGCCTTAGGCACTGGTGCTGGTGCCACAACACTGCAACCCCTCACAGATACTGTACTTGGAGCACAGCAGTCACACGTGTTGCGAAGCATTTTTTTATAAAAATTGTATGTACACGCCCCTGTTAAACAGGGGCTGAAAAATTGTGCCTTAGGCACTGGTGTGGTGGCATGGATCATTGAGGAGGAGGAAGAGGATAGTCAGTGAACATAAGAGGACAGTCACTCAGCATCAGCATAGGCAGTCTTGAAGGGATGTGACATTAAAAATTATTCGGTTATATCCGCCTCAGGTGCCTGGTAGCTGGTGGTGATCCAAGACTGATTCATTTTGATGAAGGTCAGTCGATCAACCGAGGCGGTGGACAGGCGCACCCTATGATCGGTGACAAATCCTCCAGCAGCACTGAATGTGCGTTCGGAAAGAACGCTGGAGGCAGGACAGGCCAGTAGCTCAATTGCATACTGTGCAAGCTCTGGCCAGTGATCCATCCTCAGGACCCAGTAAGCCAGAGGATTTTCGGTGGGAAAGGTGTCCAAGTCTGACCTTGCCCCAAGGTATTCCTGCACCATGTATATCAGACGCTGGCGATGGTTGCTGGAACCGATCATACCTTGGGGCTGCGGACTAAAAAATTGTCTGAACGCATCGGTCAGACGTCCACCTTCCCCACCGCTCCTTCTGCTACTGACCGAAGCCTCAGCAACTCGTCGCCCAGGACCAGGAGTTTGTAACCTCCCAGTTTCTGGGAACGCGTTGCACAGACCTTTCTGCAAGGCCTCCCTGAGATGTCTCATCCTCTGCTCCCTCTGCGACGGCAAGATAAGGTCCGCAACCTTACCCTTGTACCGCGGATCAAGGAGAGTGGCCAGCCAGTAATGGTCCCTCTCCTTGATCCGAAGAACACGAGGATCCTTCCGCAGGCTTTGCAGGATCAGGGAGGCCATGCAGCGTAGGTTAGCTGAGGCATTCGGTCCGGAGTCTTCTGGGTCACTGAGGATGACATGATCGCCAGCCACCTCCTCCCAGCCACGTACAAGTCCACTGGTTTGTTGGGACTGTACATCATCCCTAAAAGACTGCTGCTGCTGATGCTGAGTGCCAGGCTCCACCTCCATGCTCACACAATCCTCCTCCTCCTCATCCTCTTCCTGTGTGATGGGTGGGACAGAAGGAACACTGTCCGGATAAAGGGGGCCTTGAGAGGCAAGGAAATCCTCCTCTTCCTGCCTCTGTTCTGCCTCAATTGCCCTGTCCATTATCCCACGCAGCGTATGCTCCAACAGGTGGACAAGAGGGACAGTGTCACTGATGCATGCACTGTCACTGCTCACCATCCTCGTGGCCTCCTCAAATGGTGAGAGGACAGTGCATGCATCCCTGATCATGCTCCACTGACGTGGGGAAAAAAAACCAAGCTCCCCTGACCCTGTCCTGGTGCCGTAGTCGCAAAGGTACTCATTGATGGCCCTCTGCTGCGTGTGCAGTCGCTGCAGCATGGCCAACGTTGAGTTCCACCTGGTGGGCATGTCACATATTAGGCGGTTCTTGGGCAGGTTCAGCTCCTTTTGCAGCTCAGTCAGCCGAGCACTGGCATTATAAGATCGGAGGAAATGCACACAGACTTTCCTGGCCTGCCTCAGGACATCCTGTAAGCCTGGGAACCTGCCCAAGAACCGCTGCACCACCAGGTTGAGGACGTGAGCCATGCAGGGCACATGGGTGAGCTGCCCCTGTCGCAGGGCGGAGAGGAGGTTGGTGCCATTGTCAGAAACGACCATTCCTGGCTTAAGCTGACGTGGCATCAACCACCTCTCGGCCTGCCCCTGCAGAGCTGCCAGAACCTCTGGCCCAGTGTGGCTCCTGTCCCCCAAACACACCAGCGCAAGCACGGCATGGCATCTTTTTGCCTGCGTACTTGCGTAGCCCCTTGTACGCCTACGGAGCACTGCTGGTTCCAAGGACAGAGCACTGGAGGAAGAAGAAGAGGAGGGGGTGGAGGAGAGAGGTGTGTCACAACCAGTAGCAGTAGTAGCGTTTTGGAGGCGTGGTGGCGGAACAACCTCCAACACTACTGCACCTTGTCCTGCATCCCTCCCAGCTGCCAATAGAGTGACCCAATGGGCCGTGAAAGAAAGGTACCGTCCCTGTCCATGCCTGCTGGACCATGAGTCAGCGGTAATATGCACCTTACCGCTGACCGCCCTGTCCAGCGAGGCATGGACATTGCCTTCCACATGCCGGTAGAGAGACGGAATCGCCTTCCGTGAGAAAAAGTGGCGTTTGGGAACCTGCCACTGAGGAACCGCACATTGAACAAACTCACGGAAGGGGGCCGAGTCTACCAACTGAAAAGGCAGCAGCTGAAGTGCTAGCAATTTAGCCAAGCTAGCATTCAACCGCTGGGCATGTGGATGGCTGGGAGTGTACTTCTTTCTACGGTCCAGCAGCTGGGGCAGGGAAATTTGCCTGCTGCAATCGGACGTCGGTGTACTGCAAGTACTTGGTTGTGACACACCTAATTCTACACCTTCAGTCCTCTCAGAGCAGCTTTCAGAGAGCACTGAAGGTGTAGTGGGGATGGAGATCCCAGCTGATGAGGAGCAAGGAGAGGTCCGCTTAGTTCTTTGGTGTGGGTCTTTTATGTGTGCCTGCCAACGAGCTGCATGGCAGGTCGACATATGTCTGGTCATGCTTGTGGTGCCCAAGCGGCTGATGTTTTGGCCACGCGAGATACGCTTGAGACAAATATTGCAAATAGCAGTGGTGCGATCTGATGCACTCGTCTCAAAAAAGGCCCACACCAAAGAACTTTTCTGATAACGTGCAGAGGCAGCGCCCTGCACAGGCGGAGCTCTGCGGTGTTGCACAGTTGCTGTGCTGGCCTCTACCTGGCCTCCAGGGGGCATCCTGCCTCGTTGGACATGTGACGCCGCATCCTCCTCCTCCTCCTCCTCGTCCTCCTCCTCATCCTCTCTCCCTTCAGGCACCCACGTGGAGTCAGTGACCTCATCATCCCCTCCCTCTTCACCACTAGAGCAAACCTGGCAGTAAGCTGCAGCTGGTGGAACAGTACTGCCAGATTCCTCAAGCTGGGTATCATCATCCGAGCCTTCGAATCGTTGGGCATCCTCCTGGAGCATGTACCCAACACTGTGCTCAAAGAGTTCGGGGGACTCCTCAGGAGGACATGGTGGGTCTAGGGAAGGGGTGGCTGATGATGCCATTGAGTACGCGTTGGCAGCTGCTCTGCCAGTACCCTGAGCCTGGGTGAGAGAGGATGAGGAGGGCTTGGTCATCCATTCTACCAAGCCTTCAGCATGATGCGACTCCACATGTCCAGCTGCCGAAAACAAAGACGCGCGTGTCCCATGGCCACGTGCTGATGACGATGCACGACCACGTCCACGGCCACGTCCACGTCCACTAGAAACAGAGCCTGCCTGCCCTGTGTTCTTGGCTCTGCACGCTCTGCCTCCCCTTGGCGGTCTTCCAGTCATTGTAGTCGGTAGTCCTGTGGGTGCTGCTGAGAAGAATATATAGGAGCTCTGTGTGATGCCACTAACACACTAGAAGTCCTATGGGTGCTTCTGCAAAGAAAATATAGGAGCTCTGTGTGATGCCACTAACACACTAGAAGTCCTATGGGTGCTTCTGCAAAGAAAATATAGGAGCTCTGTGTGATGCCACTAGAAGTCCTGTGGGTGCTGCTGAGAAGAATATATAGGAGCTCTGTGTGATGCCACTAACACACTAGAAGTCCTATGGGTGCTTCTGCAAAGAAAATATAGGAGCTCTGTGTGATGCCACTAACACACTAGAAGTCCTGTGGGTGCTTCTGCGAAGAAAATATAGGAGCTCTGTGTGATGCCACTAACACACTAGAAGTCCTGTGGGTGCTGCTGAGAAGAATATATAGGAGCTCTGTGTGATGCCACTAACACACTAGAAGTCCTATGGGTGCTTCTGCAAAGAAAATATAGGAGCTCTGTGTGATGCCACTAACACACTAGAAGTCCTATGGGTGCTTCTGCAAAGAATATATAGGAGCTCTGTGTGATGCCACTAGAAGTCCTGTGGGTGCTGCTGAGAAGAATATATAGGAGCTCTGTGTGATGCCACTAACACACTAGAAGTCCTATGGGTGCTTCTGCAAAGAAAATATAGGAGCTCTGTGTGATGCCACTAACACACTAGAAGTCCTGTGGGTGCTGCTGAGAAGAATATATAGGAGCTCTGTGTGATGCCACTAACACACTAGAAGTCCTATGGGTGCTTCTGCAAAGAAAATATAGGAGCTCTGTGTGATGCCACTAACACACTAGAAGTCCTGTGGGTGCTGCTGAGAAGAATATATAGGAGCTCTGTGTGATGCCACTAACACACTAGAAGTCCTATGGGTGCTTCTGCAAAGAAAATATAGGAGCTCTGTGTGATGCCACTAACACACTAGAAGTCCTGTGGGTGCTTCTGCGAAGAAAATATAGGAGCTCTGTGTGATGCCACTAACACACTAGAAGTCCTGTGGGTGCTGCTGAGAAGAAAATATAGGAGCTCTGTGTGATGCCACTAACACACTAGAAGTCCTATGGGTGCTTCTGCAAAGAAAATATAGGAGCTCTGTGTGATGCCACTAACACACTAGAAGTCCTATGGGTGCTTCTGCAAAGAAAATATAGGAGCTCTGTGTGATGCCACTAGAAGTCCTGTGGGTGCTGCTGAGAAGAATATATAGGAGCTCTGTGTGATGCCACTAACACACTAGAAGTCCTATGGGTGCTTCTGCAAAGAAAATATAGGAGCTCTGTGTGATGCCACTAACACACTAGAAGTCCTGTGGGTGCTTCTGCGAAGAAAATATAGGAGCTCTGTGTGATGCCACTAACACACTAGAAGTCCTGTGGGTGCTGCTGAGAAGAATATATAGGAGCTCTGTGTGATGCCACTAACACACTAGAAGTCCTATGGGTGCTTCTGCAAAGAAAATATAGGAGCTCTGTGTGATGCCACTAACACACTAGAAGTCCTATGGGTGCTTCTGCAAAGAAAATATAGGAGCTCTGTGTGATGCCACTAGAAGTCCTGTGGGTGCTGCTGAGAAGAAAATATAGGAGCTCTGTGTGATGCCACTAACACACTAGAAGTCCTATGGGTGCTTCTGCAAAGAAAATAGAGGATCTCTGTGTGATGGGACTAACACACTTCAAGTCCTATGGGTGCTTCTGGGAAGAAAATATAGGTCTGTGTGATGGGACTAACACACTTCAAGTCCTATAGGTGCTTCTGGGAACAAAATATATGATCTCTGTGTGATGGGACTAACACACTTCAAGTCCTATGGGTGCTTCTGGGAAGAAAATATAGGTCTGTGTGATGGGACTAACACACTTCAAGTCCTATAGGTGCTTCTGGGAACAAAATATATGATCTCTGTGTGATGGGACTAACACACTTCAAGTCCTATAGGTGCTTCTGGGAAGAAAATATAGGTCTGTGTGATGGGACTAACACACTTCAAGTCCTATAGGTGCTTCTGGGAACAAAATATATGATCTCTGTGTGATGGGACTAACACACTTCAAGTCCTATAGGTGCTTCTGGGAAGAAAATATAGGTCTGTGTGATGGGACTAACACACTTCAAGTCCTATAGGTGCTTCTGGGAAAAAATATAGGTCTGTGTGATGGGACTAACACACTTCAAGTCCTATAGGTGCTTCTGGGAACAAAATATATGATCTCTGTGTGATGGGACTAACACACTTCAAGTCCTATAGGTGCTTCTGGGAATAAAATGTAGGTCTGTGTGATGGAACTAACACACTTCAAGTCCTATAGGTGCCTCTGGGAACAAAATATATGATCTCTGTGTGATGGGACTAACACACTTCAAGTCCTATGGGTGCTTCTGGGAACAAAATATAGGTCTGTGTGATGGGACTAACACACTTCAAGTCCTATAGGTGCTTCTGGGAACAAAATATATGATCTCTGTGTGATGGGACTAACACACTTCAAGTCCTATAGGTGCTTCTGGGAAGAAAATATAGGTCTGTGTGATGGGACTAACACACTTCAAGTCCTATAGGTGCTTCTGGGAACAAAATATATGATCTCTGTGTGATGGGACTAACACACTTCAAGTCCTTTAGGTGCTTCTGGGAAGAAAATATAGGTCTGTGTGATGGGACTAACACACTTCAAGTCCTATAGGTGCTTCTGGGAACAAAATATAGGTCTGTGTGATGGGACTAACACACTTCAAGTCCTATAGGTGCTTCTGGGAAGAAAATATAGGTCTGTGTGATGGGACTAACACACTTCAAGTCCTATAGGTGCTTCTGGGAACAAAATATATGATCTCTGTGTGATGGGACTAACACACTTCAAGTCCTATGGGTGCTTCTGGGAAGAAAATATAGGTCTGTGTGATGGGACTAACACACTTCAAGTCCTATAGGTGCTTCTGGGAACAAAATATATGATCTCTGTGTGATGGGACTAACACACTTCAAGTCCTATAGGTGCTTCTGGGAATAAAATGTAGGTCTGTGTGATGGGACTAACACACTTCAAGTCCTATAGGTGCCTCTGGGAACAAAATATATGATCTCTGTGTGATGGGACTAACACACTTCAAGTCCTATGGGTGCTTCTGGGAAGAAAATATAGGTCTGTGTGATGGGACTAACACACTTCAAGTCCTATAGGTGCTTCTGGGAACAAAATATATGATCTCTGTGTGATGGGACTAACACACTTCAAGTCCTATAGGTGCTTCTGGGAAGAAAATGTAGGTCTGTGTGATGGGACTAACACACTTCAAGTCCTATAGGTGCTTCTGGGAACAAAATATAGGAGCTCTGCCTGCCTGCCACGAACACACTACAAGTCCTATAGGTGCTTCTGGGAACAAAATATAGGAGCTCTGCCTGCCTGCCACGAACACACTACAAGTCCTATAGGTGCTTCTGGGAACAAAATATAGGAGCTCTGCCTGCCTGCCACGAACACACTACAAGTCCTATAGGTGCTTCTGGGAACAAAATATAGGAGCTCTGCCTGCCTGCCACGAACACACTACAAGTCCTATAGGTGCTTCTGGGAACAAAATATAGGAGCTCTGCCTGCCTGCCACGAACACACTACAAGTCCTATAGGTGCTTCTGGGAACAAAATACAGGAGCTCTGTTTGCTGCCAGTGCCTGCCTGCCACGAACACACTACAAGCCCCTCTTTCTAAATCAATCTTTCTAAATGAATCTATCTAACTCAATCTCTCTAAGTAAATCTCTCTAACTAAATCCAGCAGAGTGACACAGATCTATCCTGCTCTATCTACGCCGGAACAGCATGTGACCGGCGCAGACGGCGTGGCGGCCTTTTATAAGAGGGGGCGTGTACTAAAGCCCCTGAGCTGTAATTGGCTACAGGCGTCCTGCCTGTAGCCAATTATGGCTCTTCGAGTTTCCGGGGCTGTGATTGGCCAAGCATGCGGGGTCACAGTGCATGCTTGGCCAATCATCAGCCAGCAATGCACTGCGCCGGCCGCGCCGGCCGCGCCGGCCGCAATGCATTGCGGGGCCGCTCGCATCACACGAACGTGATGCGAGCGGCCAAAATAGTTCTGGGCTCGCCGAGCGAGCGAACACCCGGTGCTCGATGCGAACATGGGTTCGCATCGAGCACCGGGCCCATCCCTACCGGCCGACTCCTCTGCTCCTGTTCAGACATGCAGTCAGGATGAGTGATTCGTAAAACCGGAAGTGATTGGCTGGTCCGATAAAAGCACCGCCCTACATCCTATGGACCAGCCAATCACTATCCACCATCAGGACATACAATGCAGAAGAATGCCCCAATGAGCGTCTTGTGGCACTCTGCATAGCGCCACAAGGCATAAAAAAAACCCGCAAATGAAGCGTTTTGCCAGCAATCACGGGATTGCATTGGCATGACGCTCCCATAGTGCACTGTGACCGGTTTTAAAGGGACATTTTTTAATTTATTTTTTAATTTTTTTTTTTGTGACTGGCTTTAGGGGGGGGGGGGGGGGGGGCGCCCATGCGCCCCCTATGGACGGGCCGCCACTGAACGTTAGAAAAGTTTACTGCCGCTTTAATATCATTGGAACCCAGGAGCCTCTCATGGGGCCCTCTACTGACCCGCATAGTTGCCAACATTTCAAAAATATTTTCAGGGACACTTTTGTACAAGTGGTATATTTAGAGTAGCTGACATCCCCCTATGCTCCTCTATACATCACAATAGTAATTACAAAATTAAATAAGTACTAATAATAGGGCAATTTTAAAGAACTGTTTTTGTGGGTAAGAGGCATAGGGGAGGAGAATGGATGGTATAAAAGTGGGAAGTATGTGCAGGTGAGGGAGAGGAATGTGGAGGGACTAACAGTGGGCACTATGTACATGAGAGGAGTGTGGAGGGTATGACAGAAGGCACTATGTACAGGAGAGGAGTGTGAAGAGTATGACAGTGGGCAGTATGCACAGCAGAGGAGTGTGGAGGGTATGACAGTGAGCAGTATGCACAGCAGAGGAGTGTGGAGGGTATGACAGTGAGCAGTATGTACAGGAGAGGAGTGTGGAGGGTACGACAGTGGGCACTATGTACAGGAGAGAAGTGTATGACAGCGGGCACTATGTACAGGAGAGGAGTGTGTAGGATATGACAGCGGGCGCTATGTATAGGAGAGAAGTGTGGAGGGTATGACAGTGAGCAGTATGTACAGGAGAGGAGGATGAAGGAATCTGGGAAGGAAAAATTTAAAGGTTTATGGAAGGCTGTTTAGGGACTGTGTAGTGGTTTTGCGGGCCATACATGAATTGGAATTGCACCAATTAAGCAGAGACCAGCCATAGTCGATCTATGTATGGGCTACCTGGTTTTACACAAGTCAACCTATTAACCGACTTGAGTACAACCAGCCTGTCAGGTTTTCCCCAAAACAATCAGTGCTGCCAGCTATAGTTCGCAAAACTGATCATCGTATTCACTGGCAGAACACAATAACACTGCAGGAGTGATTCCCCAATTCACAGGTCAGCAGGTGAGAGGGTGTGTGGGGACAGGCTGGGGAGAGATACCAGTCAGTGGCTGGGTAGGCACTGGTTAGTATCAGATCCAGATACACACAGGCATGGGCGTCCGCAGGTAGGGGCAAGGGGGGTCAAGTGCCCCCCCCTGGAATCAGGGATCATATCTTAAATTCAGCACAGTTGTGTCTCTATCGAGGTGCCGCACCCAGGTGCCACCCACCAGTGGGGTGACACCATTAAGGTGCTGTCAAGTGTAGTGTGACTTTGGGCTCTTTTCCCTGCTCAGTCCAGCAGAGAACTTGGTGGTGCTGTGACGGAAGAATGGCGAGCTGCGGGCTATCAGAGGTTTCCCCCCCTCGCCCCACCCATTCTTCTGTCAGGGAGAAGAGAAGGCGGCTCTCATCAGGTTCCCCACCCAGCTTCCTGCCCTGCTCCGTTCCTTCCCTATTGGCCATAACTGAGGGCCAATCAAAGGTGACTAGGAGAGGCAAGCTTCATGGGACAGGTAGTCCCAAAAGATTGGTGGCTCCATTTTCCACAGGGAGGAGGCTACAGCTCGATCAAGAGAGAGATTGAGAGACTGCAGCCTGGAAGGAAGCTGAGGGAGAGAGTGCTACAGGACGAGGAGTGTGCTGGGCGGAAGCCAGAGAGAGAGCCTGCCAGGGCCACAAAAGAGAGTCATGCTGTCCAGCACCACCAGAGAGAGAGCCACACTGGCCAGCACCACCAGAGAGAGAAAGACTGAGCCACTACCAGGGTACAGACATGCTACACTACTGACCAGTGTCGCCCCCGGGGAACCCAGAGTGAACGATCGTCCAGCTGGAGTGATCACTGCTGTAGTTTCGCTGGGTCTGGTAAGAGAGCCTGTTGGTCATTACCCATTACTTATCCTAGGGACTGTAATACGTCTGCAGACTCTGACCATAATAATGTGATAATGACATTGTCGAAAAGGGGCGGTGCATGGGTGACCCTAAAATTATGCCCCCCCCCCTGAAAAAAGTTCTGCGGACACCCATGCACACAGGTTACATATGCCACGATCGTTAGAGTGCGAACAATAATTCTAGCCTTAGACCTCCTCTGTAACTCTTTTTTTTTTTTTTAATTCTTTATTTCAAGTTTTCTTTAAAAATGCATACAAACTTATTCCCTCCACAACATATGGAGAAGAATTAACAACCAAAAAGGAAAAATATACAAACGCATTTCACATTTTTCACCCATTCCCAACCCCCCCCTCTCCCACCCCTGTCCCTGTCCTGCAGAAACGCGTTACATGGGTACGGCCCCTACCAGGGATAAGACAGTTATTGTCATCTCTACTTCATGATTTCTTCTGCGAATCTCCATGAGTCTTTGAAGAGTTCCCAGCTTTCCCATTTCCCCCCACCTTCTTCTGCTCTGTGTGCTTCAGGAGTTTCTATTTTTTGATGGTAGTTTACCCTGTTTATCCATTCTGTTATACTCGGGCTCTCTAATTCCCGCCAATGCCCTGTAATGAGGTTTTTAGCTTCATTTAAGAGTATCGGAGTTATTGAGGACTTGTATTGTCTCATGGGCTTATCCGTCCCATGAAACAGCACCGTCCATGGGTCATGTGGTATGATTTCCCCTGTAATTGTTTTAATTAAATCCAGTATATGCAACCAGTATTTTTGGATCTTTGGGCAATCCCACCAGATGTGGGCCATCGTCCCCAAATTCCCACATCCACGCCAGCATTCCGACGTTTTGTCTTTTTGAAACTTACTAAGCTTCACGGGGGTTAGGTACCAATCTGAGATGCATTTATAATTAACTTCCAGTGTTTTAGTGTTCCAACCTGACCGGTGCATTAAGTGATATATTCTTTTAATTCTGTCTTTACTACAAGTGATTCCCACTTCCCCTTCCCATCTCTTGACGCCTGGAGGTACCCAATCTGTATCCGCTTGAGTAAGCATCTTGTAGATTCGTGATATATTATTTCTACTTGATGTTCTCAAACAAATTTTCTCTAAAAGTGTATAGTCCTCTCCGTTCCGGATTGGCTGAGGAAGACTATCCACAAAATGCTTAAGCTGCGCGTACCTCCATGCGTCAATCGTCATCATGTCTCTTTTATTTTTTAAATCGTGAAAAGTGTCAATCTTTCCTCGCTTAATTATATCTCGTAGCTGTGCCTCGCCGTTTTTAATCCAATTTCCCCATAATTTACTTCTACCCGGTGTGAAAAAAATGTTGTCTTTTAGGTATATTAAAGGTGAATTGTAGACCCATTTGTTTTTCCTGTGTATTCTATCCCATTCTTTTAGTGTAACCCGCGTGATTTCATGTGTTCCTTCACCCAGTTGTCTGTATTTTGGGGGGTTCCAAATTATGTGACCTAATTGTGTATTGCTTAATGCATTCTCAATGTTAACCCATCTTTTATTGAATCCCCCTTTAAACCACTCCATTACTCTTGAGATGACTATGGCGCTGTAATAACTCTCGAAGTCCGGGCTAGCTAATCCTCCCTGTTCTTTGCCTTTAAATAATATGTTTTTAGCTATACGGGGTTTTTTATTAGACCAGATAAATTTAGAAATAATTCTATTTAAAGTTCTAAAGAAGGCTTGGGGGACTGAGAGTGGGAGCATTTGGATTTTATAATTTACTTTTGGCACTATTACCATTTTGACCGCATTTATTTTCCCCATCCACGACAGAGGGCAGGGTGACATCTTTCTAATTTCTGTATTAACTTCGTCCAACAGGGGTGGGAAATTTAATTTATACATTTTCCTTAATGAGGACGCTAGTTTGACTCCAAGATATTTAACCTCCGTCCTCCATGGGAAATGGAACTCTTGCGCCAGGCAAGCCGCTTCCGATTGCTTAATATTTATATTTAGAATTTCAGACTTAGAAAAGTTGATTTTAAAATTGGATAAGGAGCCATACAATTTCAGAATACTTAGAAGATTGGGGAGGGTGGTCCTGGGCTGAGTAATAAAAAAAAGTACATCGTCGGCATATGCCGCCATTTTATGCTCCTCCCCCCCAACCTGAATTCCCTTTACATCTTTGGTGTTCCTAATGGTAGAAAGTAGAGGTTCAAGTGATAGCACAAACAGGAGGGGAGAGAGCGGGCAACCTTGTCGTGTGCCATTTCTCATGACCAGTGGTAGTGATAACATTCCGTTGATCCTTACCCTCGCCTGGGGGAAATCATACAGAACCTTTACCCAACTAATCATTTTCTTTCCGACACCCATAGCCTCTAATGTATTGATCATGTGCCCCCAGTCGATCCTGTCAAACGCCTTTTCGGCGTCCAATGACAGGAACAGACTGGGGGTCTCCTCTTGTCTAGCCGCTTGTACCAACAACAAAGCCCTAGTCCCATTGTCCCTCCCCTCTCTTCCCGGAATAAACCCAGCTTGGTCCGGGTGTACTAATTTTGTCATATGCGTCTTAAACCTGTTTGCCAGGACTTTGGCGAACAATTTTGTGTCGATATTGAGAAGTGCAATGGGTCGGTAGCTGGAACACTTTGTCCTGTCTTTTCCTTCTTTTAAGATAACTGTAATAGACGCCATAAGCGCTTCAGTTTTCATTGTTCCACCCGCCCCCAGCCCGTTCCAATATCGACACAGTCTTGGTACAAGTATCTCCTTAAAACGTTTGTAGTATGTTATAGAGTACCCATCAGGCCCCGG
Source organism: Lithobates sylvaticus (assembly GCA_028564925.1). NCBI lineage: Eukaryota > Metazoa > Chordata > Amphibia > Anura > Ranidae > Lithobates > Lithobates sylvaticus. Next base: position 50,886,128 of record CM053027.1, on the reverse strand, counting down.
GCTCTTTCCCATTGGGGTGGAATTTTTGGCCTCTACTATCTCCTCCTCTACTATGGGTCTGTCCATATTTTGGCTGTCCTCGTCAGATAGAGATCCAAGACAGCTATTTTTTAAGAAGTCCTTACTCAGGGTAAAAGACCCCTCTTTATTCTGTTCCTTTGACTTAACGTTATAGAGCGCTTCGTAGTATGTTCTGAACTCATTAGCAATGTCCTTAGTGGCATGGAGCATCTGACCTGATACATTTTGGATTTTCTCAATGTAATTGATTTCACGTTTCTTTTTTAGTATTCTTGCCAGGTGCTTCCCAGATTTATTTCCAAAGTGATGTCTTTCCTCAGCTATTTTATGGAACCATTTCCTGGCGTCTACTTCTAAAATAGCTTTAAGTTCCTCCCTTTTATTTAGAAGTCTATGAAAGATGTCCTGGCTTTGTGCGCTTCCGTGCCTATGTTTTTGTTCTAAGTCTTGTATCTCTTTCCTTATCCCCTCTCTAAGTTCTTTTCTCTCTCGCTTCTTTATAGAACCGATCGAGATAAAAATTCCCCTAATATAGGCTTTATGTGCCTCCCATAATGTGCTATCCGATATTTCTCCCGTGTCATTGGCCAAAAAGAAGGATTCAATCTCCCTTCTTATCTCATCTTCCCCTTCCCGTTCAGCAATGAGACTATCGTTCATGCGCCAAGTGAATGGGGGCCTTTGTACCCCTCGAAGCTTCATAACCATTGACATTGGCGCGTGATCCGACAGGGTCGTAATCTCTATCTGCGTTGTCTCCAGACATTCGAGTATTTTGTGATCTAGTAGAAAATAATCTAATCGTGAATGAGTGCCATGGACAGGAGAAAAAAAAGTATAATCTTTAATGCCAGGATGTTGTACTCTCCAGGCGTCGATCAACTGGTGCTGAAAAATTTTTGATTTTATTTTTTTGAGCTTTACATAGCTTGTTCTAAGTATTCCTGAGGAGCTATCTAGTCTGGGGTCCAGAACAATGTTCAGGTCCCCTGCCAGAATAATCTCTCCTACACGAAATTTCACCAGTCGAGTCAAGGCCCTGTAGAGATACTCCATTGGGTTTTTATTAGGGGCGTAGAGGTTCGCTAGTGTCAACGTATGCTCCCCTATCTTACAGTTAAGGAACAAAAACCTCCCTTCTATATCCGTCAGTCTATTCAACAATTTGAATTTTAAGTTTTTTGCAACCCCTATGGCCACCCCTTTCGCTCCTCTCGTTGGAGAATCGCTACAGAACCAAGTAGGGTACTCTGGTGAAGAAATCCTAATGTTGTCTTTCTGATGGAGATGTGTTTCCTGTAAAAAAACAATATCTGCCTGGTACTCACTCATTTCTTTAAGGATCTTAAATTTTTTCTCTTGTGCATTAATCCCCCTGACATTGTATGTTACAATTTTCACTGAGCCTTCACCCATGTTTTAAACCGTACTCTTTTGGCCCCTATGGGCCTTCTAATTTTCTTCTTTATTTTGCGTTTCTGCAGGACAGGTGACAGTTCCCTCCCCATCCTCCGCCCCCCTCCCTCCCACCCTACTCCTTCCCCCCCCCCTCCCCCCCCCCCCCCCCCCCCCCTCCACCCTCCCTCCCTCCCTGGTCCTACCCCGACCCTATGTATACCGCGGGGCATCCCGTTGGGGTCTCCGCCATCTCCAGGCTCCTCCCCCCCACCTCGGCGTCTCACGTCAGCATGACGCCCCTCCTCTGTAACTCTAAACATGTAACCTGTAAAAAAATTAAAGCATCGCTTGGTACACAAAAAAAATTGTGCTAAGTTTAGTGTTTTTTTTTTTTATGAATGACCATACCATTTTATTCTATAGGGTGTCTGCTAAAACAACATATATAATGCTTGAGGCTTCTGAGTAATTTTCTATCAAAAAAATGATGATTTTTACATATAGGAGAGAAGTGTCAGAATTGGCCTGGGTGGCAAGGGGTTAATTATCATAAGTAATATACAAATAATTATTATAAGCCCTGTGAGTTCATCCTCTGTCTTCGGTAGAGTGTGCCAGCTTGTATTTATACTGGCCGCTCTGTATGTAGCTTCTGATCGACTGTGCAAGCAACCCCAAATCTCCAGAACCATAGATGATAGCAGCCCCATATTTTAACCAGTGCTGGAGTAGGTCTTTAGCTACATAATGTGGGGTCTCTGTGACTCCTGATCGTTGAGCTACAACCCTCAAAGTCGATCTTTTTTTTATTTTTTTTTAGAATTGTTTTTCTTTATTTTTTTGGGGGCAAATGGGCCTATCTTGAGAAAGGGGCCTGGAGCTGCAGCTCCAATAGCCCCTATGTTAATCCGGCCCTGCATCTAGTGCTTGAATGGGAACGATGGATACATAACCAAAACGTTGAACAGTCAGATTCATACTGTTCTATTTCATTTTCACAGAGGATAGAAGATCAAATCTTATTGGTTATTATAGGTAACGACTTTTCTCTGGTATTGCTAGGATCCCCCTTATGACATGTTTACTAAACTGAAACAAATGTGAATTTATTTGTTTTTAATGGAGATTAGCAAATACTTTAACCACTTGACCTCTGTAAGATTTACCCCCCATTCACGACCAAGATACTTTTTGCGATACGGCACTGCGTTACATTAACGGACAATTGCGTGGTCATGCGACGCTGAACCCAAATAAAATCTTTTTTTCCCCACAAATAGATCTTTCTTTTGGTGGTATTTGATCACCTCTGCTGTTTTTATTTGTTTGCGCTATAAACAAAAAAAAGGCCAACAATTTTTGAAAAAGAAAAACAATATTTTTTACTTTCTGCTATAAAACATATCTAATAAAAAATTTTGAAAAATCGAATTTCTTTATAAAATTTAGGCCAATATGTATTTTGCTACATATTTTTGGTAGAAAAAAATCCCAATAGGCGTATATTGATTGGTTTACGCAAAAGTTATAGCTTATGGGATATTTTTATCATCGGACTGCGATATTGCGGCGGACATTTTGACACTAAGAGCCCTTTCACACCATGCCGCCTAGGGCGACATCGGTAAAGCGGTGCTACTTTTAGCGCCGCTTTACCGTCGTTTTAGCGGCGCTATTCGGCCACTAGCGGGGGTGCTTTTAACCCCCTGCTAGCGGCCAAAAAGGGGTTAAATCTGCCCGCAAAACACCGCCGGAGTGGCGTTTTGCCAGCGCTATCGCAGCGCTGCCCCATCAATTTCAATGGGGAGCAGCGGTGGAGGAGCAGTGAGTTCACTGCTCCAAAGAAGCTGTGGGCTTTCACACTGGAGTGAATGGAGCAGCTGTTTTAGGAAGTTTTGCAGGCGCTATTTTTAACGCTATAGCGCCTGCAAAACGCCCTCAGTGTGAAAGAGGTCTTACTGATACTTTAGACACTTTTTGGGGACCAGTGACACTAAAACAGTGATCAGTGCTAAAAAAATATGCACTGCCACTGTACTAATGACACTGGCTGGGAAGGGGTTAACATCAATGGTGATAAAAGGGTTAACTGTGTGCCTAACCAGTGTTTTACTAAAGTGGGGGCGGTGCTTTAACTAAGGGAACACATGGATCCTGGTCCCTGCTTTGCAGAGACACAGGATCCATGCCTTTCCTCTTGTCAGAACGGCGATCTGAATTGTTTACATAGGCAGAGTGCTGTTCTGCCTCTATGCTGGATGATCGGCGGGTGCCGGCAGACATCGAGTTTGCAGCAAAGGGAGTGAGCCGCTGGCAGCGAGCATGCACGCCTCCTACCCAGAAGACCGGGATCACATGTATATAGGTGATACGGCACAGAGGTGATCCCTGTAGCAGTAAAACTGCTATAGGGTTGACCTTAAGCGGTTGATCAAAGAAGGAAAATTGTGCTAAGACCCCAAATAAGTGATGTCACTAAGCAGCTGGTACAAAACCCTAATGCATGGTATGCATAGATTAGAAAAAATTCAGTGCAGCGCATAAAAAAATCACATAAACATAATATACAAGTGTACAACATAAGAAAAACTAAATATTCACACATGAGTCTACACATATAAGTTGAGACTAAAACAAAAAGTCCCACTGAAAAACGTGATTAAAAAAGTCCTCTGAAATGGAAGATTGTGAATCCCAAGAGAGCCTCCAAGCCTTTCAGCATTGGAAGACCCCCACAATGTGTACAGAGTGCGGGCTTACCAGATTCTCATGACCCTCGCAAAGGAGAGGTCATGATTATCCAACCCCCAAAACACTTCAGGGATCACGACAGGCCATTGCACTTCAGTGCATTCCACCAATCAGTATGTGATGAGGCTCCACACAGGCTACACAGGCAAGAGTATAAAAGAAGAGAGAGACACCTTCCATAGTGTAAAACCGTAAATACAGCAATATTTAATCAAATCGAGTGCACTTTCAAAATCACATGTGTAGTCCATTGCCCAAGTAAAAAATGTGCGTGGCTGGTTCACACATGCGCAGTGGCGCGCGTCTCTGCTCCGCCCTACGTGTTTCGTCATACGTGACGTCAGGTGTGATGGACTAAAGGAAAATAGACTGTACACTCTGCAAGGGTATTTGCTTCAGAGCTTAGTACATGAGGGGAAGCTCTGCTGACTTCCATCATTCAAATATGTTAACCGCTTCCCGACCGATGATATACGTCGTCAGAATGGCACGGACAGGCATAAGGCCGTATAAATACATCCCCTTTAAGATGCCGCCGTGCCATCGATCGCGTGCCACGAGCGGGGCGCGCTAGCGCCGGTCAGGACCACCGTGAGGCCGGTCGCGGGTCCCGCGGACTCGATCGTCTCACGGGAAGGCTGAACGGGTAGATGCGGAAATAAACAGCATCTCCCCGTTCTGCCTAGCAACTAGTGATGCCGATCTCTGCTCCTTGTGATTGGAGCAGAGATCAGCATTCACTAGCTGACAGCCACGCCCCCCCCCACAGTAAGAAACACACCCCTAGGCATACTTAACCCCTACACTGCCACCTAGTGGTTAACCCCTTCACTGCCAGTGTCCTTTACACAGGAATCAATGCATTGCAATAGCATTGATTGCTGTATAAATGACAATGGTCCCAAAAATGTGTCAAAAATGTCCAATGTGTCCGCCATAATGTCGCAGTCACAATAAAAATTGCTGATCGCCGCCATTACTAATAAAAAAAAATTACTATTAATAAAAATGCTATAAAACTATCCCCTATCTTGTAAACGCTATAACTTTTGCGCAAACCAATCAATAATCACGTATTGGGATTTTTTTTACCAAAAATATGTAGATATGGTATCGACCTAAACTGAGGAAAAAAAAAGTTTTTTTTTTATAGCAAAAAATAAAAAAGAATGCTTTTTTTTTTCAAAATTGTCGCTCTTTTTTGTTTATAGCGCAAAAAATAAAAACCGCAGGGGCACTCAAATACCACCAAAAGAAAGCTCTATTTGTGGGGAAAAAAGGACGTCAATTTTGTTTGGGAGCCACGTCGCACGACCACGCAATTGTCAGTTAAAGCGACGCAGTGCCGAATCGCAAAAAGGGGCCTGGTCCATTGGCTGCAAATTGGTCCGGTCTGAAAGTGGTTAAATAGCACTGATTTCTGTATAAATGACAATGGTCCCAAAAATGTGTCAAAAATGTCCGATGTGTCCACCATAATGTCGCAGTCACAATAAAAATCGCTGAAAAAAAATATTAATAAAAATGCTATAAAACTATCCCCTATTTTGTAAACGCTATAACTTTTGCGCAAACCAATCAATAATCGCTAATTGCGATTTTTTTTTACCAAAAATATGTAGAAGAATACGTATCGGCCTAAACTGAGGAAAAAAAAAACATTTTTTATATATTTTTTGGGGATATTTATTATAGCAAAAATTTTTATTAATATGGGTATATAGGCTTTTTATTATTAATTTTTGCTCTATTTTTGTTTATAGCGCAAAAAATAAAAACCGCAGGGGCGATCAAATACCACCAAAAGAAAGCTCTATTTGTGGGAAAAAAAGGACGCCAATTTTGTTTGGGAGCCACGTTGCACGACCGCGCAATTGTCAGTTAAAGCAACGCAGTGCCGAATCGCAAAAAGGGGCCTGGTCCTTTGGCTGCAAATTGGTCCGGGGCTTAAGTGGTTAAGTAAGTAAATGTTGTTGTTTTTTTCTTTTGCATGTGATTGGGTATTCTTTGCAAAGGGAAGCGTCACCTCATTTACTAAGCTCTGTAGCAACTGCGCTTGCAAAGTGCACAGTCTATTTACCTTTAGTAAGTCAACCCCTGTGACTTTTTTTGTGTTTCATGGATATATGTCATTATGCCACAAATTTCTTTTAATACTGTTTTACTAAAATTTGTGTTTAAATATGTGTTGTGCTGCAGGAGTGATGACCTGTCTACAAGTTCTGCTGCAGCTTTGTGTCCTTCCTATAATGGGTACGTGTTTTACTTTTAATCGTTTTACTTTTTTATAAACTCATTACCAGCAGAGATGTCATAATTTCCAATACATGAAAAGTCCTGTGACCCCTGAATGGGGGGGTATTCTCTCCATTACTGACAATAATAGAAAAAAGTGCGATTTTCCCCTTGTTTGTGGACTTTATAGGCACTACTAAATTTTACCCAAATTATTGCGATATGTATAGTAGCAAAAAGAGTTTACTTATAATCAAAAAGGAATTATAAAAGAAGTATTTGAAGGTTTACACAAAAGATTTACAATAAAAAGGTTACATCAATATAATATATGATATCAGACCCGACGCGTTTCGGAGAGAGGTATCCTCCTTCTTCAGGGGTCATAGATACCAGATGTGGACCTTAATTTTAGATATAGAAAATGCAGTTTTAGTATAACATTACATATGATTACAGTATGGCAAGAACGTTGATGCAAAATGGAAAGAGGCAAGAGGCATATAGGACCTATATACGATGCTATAATATGACTATTTTTCTCCCATTAAGGACCTCTGTATTTTTACTGACCCCAGCAACCCCGCTTTGCATGCTCCTGATCCCACTTGTGGCAGCTCAATAACATCATACCTTTCTGGACAAGGACTCTCTAGCTATCTGGAGAATCCTTTCAAAAATCTTGGCTTAAACACCCAATTGAATTTTTTGCTTTGGCTCGGACCCCAAACACAGAGAATGCTGAAACTAGTGAAAAAATGCTCTTTGTTTTTAATATGAGGAAACTTTTCCAATCAATATAAGACACACACATGTAAGTCTTGTTTACCTATATCCATTCTGCCTTTTAGCCTTTTAGAGTATAATATTCCTGCTTTCTGTTACCCTTATGACCTTCTTCCACCCACTATATGCCTCTTGCCTCTTTCCATTTTGCATCAACGTTCTTGCCATACTGTAATCATATGTAATGTTATACTAAAACTGCATTTTCCATATCTAAAATTAAGGTCCACATCTGGTATCTATGACCCCTGAAGGAGGATACCTCTCTCCAAAACGCGTCGGGTCTGATATCATATATTATATTGATGTAACCTTTTTATTGTAAATCTTTTGTGTAAACCTTCAAATACTTCTTTTATAATTCCTTTTTGATTATAAATAAACTCTTTTTGCTACTATACATATCGCAATAATTTGGGTAAAATTTAGTAGTGCCTATAAAGTCCACAAACAAGGGGAAAATCACACTTTTTTCTCTTATCATTATTTGGATGCAGCACACAGATCTCAAACCCCCCCCCATTGTGTGCAGACCAGCTGACCTAACCAAATTCCTTACTGACAACAATAGGCAGTGCCACTTTCTCATTCTTTTGCTTTGCTTGAAGAAAATGATACACAACACTCAGCTAACTTAAATCAGTTAAAGCGAAGACTGTATTGTAAATCAAGGAGAGTCCTCATGCAAGATAAAAGATGCACCCAATATATCGCAGAGATCTATAGAAGACAATCCATTAGGAGAAAGAAATAACATATTGCTAAAGTACCATTGTAAATATATAATCAAAGAATACATATATCACTGTCTAAGAATTATATATTATATCATAGAGCTTGGTAAGCTGAATATTACATATGTAGTTATTTAGTTAACCTCCCTGGCGGTATGATTATGTCTGGAATTTTGTGCTGAAAGCGGTACAATTATTTTGCATGGAAATTTGACGTTTTTATATTGTAGGCATGCAATTCTTATGAATAACTCACTTAAATCTGTTCAAACCAGAGTCTAGTAGACATCCCGGGTATGATAAAGTTTGAAACACAAAATCATAAATTATAATAAAAAAAAATATATATAAAAATTATTCAATAATGTAATCAAATCAAAAACACAAAAATTTGCTCAGTTGCAGAATAGTCGCTGTCATTAAATTTAGTGTTTGATGATAAATTGTGATTCTAATTTTTTTATCGGTGTTTTCTAGCTGGTCTAAAACCACTTTTGACATAAAGGGACACTTTTTGGCTGTTATGGACAATCTCCAGTTTCCAGGCAGAACATTTTTTATTTATTATATAAAATGACATGCAGGGCACTGGGCAGACCACTAGGGACAAAGGGGATGTGTATTTTTTTTTATACAGTACTGTAATATGTAAGATTACAGTACTGTATGTGTGTTGTGTTTTTTAACTTTTTTGAATTTGGCGCCGATCTCCGCTCCCGTGCGTCGTAACGTCACAGGGAACAGAGATCAGCGGCACACGGGGACTGTGTGAATCGAGCGAGCGGACGGCTCGCACACACAGCGGGGAGACATCGCAGGATCCAGGGGAAAAGGTAAGTAACTTCCCCCCTGTATCCTGCAATGCAGCCCGAGTCTGGCTCAGGGTTACCGCTTTTGGTACTGAAATCCCGCCTTGAGCCCAGACTCGGGAATACCGCCAGGGGGGTTAATAAACTTTAAGAAAAAAAAGAACACAAAAAGAAAAAAAAATAATAATAAAAAGCCTATATACCCATATTAATAAGAGTTAGTATCTCAACATTTGCACTATGAAGGACAACAAGAGAGAGAAAAGTTAAACACTGGTCACACAGATCCCTAAGAGGGAATAAATATAAGAAAAAGGAATATACAAAAAAATATATATGTATCTCTCCATCGACCATCTTATAGAAAAGGTCTGAAAATCAACATATCATTTAGGCCCGGGAATGATGTAGCTTTTAGATTATTTACCCATTGGGTTTCTTTTTGTAGAACCCTTTGATCAAAATTGCCACCTCGTGGGTCTTCATATACCCTATCCAGGGCGGCAAATCTGAACATATGGGGATTATGAAAAATTATAATTATAAACCCGCGCTGTGGAAATAAAAGTGTAAACAAAATATATCTTTGGGCTGCTGCTGTAGTGAAAGGTAAGTACCCCAAAGAAAGTGAAAGAAGATTTTAAGCTCAGCACTGCACCTATAACCTACTGCTATGCTTGTATTCATACATAAACATATATAATGTAGTGTCTTACACAACAACGAAGTGTTTTACACAACAATATGACCAATTAAAGTGCTATGTGTCGGTCTAATACAGATAAAGTGCAAACAATAAAGTAATACTGTGCGATCAATAAAGTTCATCAAATATAAATAAAAATAAAAGAATATAGTGACACATAAACATGTGTTGCTGGTGAATTCATGTGCCAATGTCGTGCAAATTAAGTGTAATCAAATAAAGATCATCAATTCTGAAGTGGATAGAAGACAACACTTTGGGTAAAATTCGGTGACTTCCTGTGCTCCCCTCCTGGGTCCCCACTCACCAGATATAGTAGCTAAAAAGGCCTGTATAACAAGATGGCTTCCGTCCACCGGGTAGGTTGGTGTGTCCTGCTTTCATGGAATAGGTTGTCCTATCCTCCTCCACTGGGTTTAGGGTCCTACACACTTTACACGGTCAGCGACCGTTATGGCAAAGTTTGGACAAAATGGAGGAAAGGGACATATAGTGTAATACTGCGAGATTTTATTAAAAAGGTTTAAAATCATTACACTTACATCAAAAATCTAAAAACGTGCAGAAAGTGCCGCCTTGGCATCCAAACAGCCTTCACAGATTCTGTTCTATGAAGGCTGTTTGGATGCCCAAGGCGGCACTTTCTGCTGTTTGGATGCCAAGGTGGCACTTTCTGCACGTTTTTAAATTTTTGATGTTTGATAAAAACTAATTTAGAGGTTAGATTTTGCATATTATAAAATTTTTGGTAGTTGAATAGCACATTTTATAAACAGTGAGAAGGAAAGCGGGGCAAAGGAATTTGCTTCCAAAAGAGGAAAAATTTGGGAACCATGACAATTTAGAATCTATTTCACTGTTTTGTTAAATCTGGGCTGCTGCAGAAGGCTGAGCAGCCCACAGGGGCACTCACAGGCCCATAGATAATCTTAGACAGTCCAGAAACTCAAAATAAAGGCTGGTCAGGTCTGTTCTATGGACATTATGAGACTGGTCCATGCAGTGAACACAATGGGGTTGATTTACTAAAACTGGAGCGTGCAAAAATCTGGGGCAGCTGTGCATAGTGACCAATCAGCTTCTAACTTCAGCTTGTTCAATTAGGCTTTGACAATAAGCCCTGGTTCACATTGACGCAATTTGACATGTCAAATCGCATGCCAAATCGGCAGCAATTGCCAGCAATGGCAGCGTTTGAATCGAACATGTGCACCAATTCCCAAAAGTAGCTTCGGTACTACTTTTGGCGATTTTGGGGTGCCATTTCCATTGACATCTGTGCAGAGACCCGCACAGATGTCTCTGAAATCGCCCCTGAAATTGGGACTGACATGCGGGAATGAAACTCGCACAATTTAATTCCTGCAGTCAGTGCGAACCTAGGCTTAAACCTGGAAGCTGATTGGTTTTTATGCAGAGCTGCACCAGATTTTGCACAGTGCAGTTTTAGTAAATTAACCCCAAAGTCCTAAACTGGAGTGAATCACAACTCTTCCTTCTAACATCAAAAATCATATTTATTGGTTTATTAATATAATTTTCTTTGTGCTTTGTCTGCAGTGACAGCTGTTCTGCAGCCTCCGGGGAACCTGACATTCTCTTCTAACAACTTTCAGCATATCCTGACTTGGGAAGACCCCAACTATGAATTGGCCGTCTACTACAAAGTGGAATACTCTAAAGACTAGTAGGTTTATAGACTCTTCCATGGCTGTTCCAAAACCTTACTGTCATGCCCAAATCCATGTCCACTCTTACACTCAAAGCTCCAAAACTTCTCCTTCATCTCACCCTACACACTTCTACATATTTTTGGTAAAAAAATTGCAATAAGCATATATTGATTGGTTTGCGCAAAAGTTATAGCGTCTACAAAATAGGGGATAGATTTATGGCATTTTTATTATTTCGTTCTTTTATTAGTAATGGAGGTGATCAGCGATTTTTCTCATGACTGCGACATTGCGGTGTACAGATCGTACACTTTTGACACTTTTTTGGGACCAGTCACATTTACAGTGCCTTGCAAAAGTATTCACCCCCTTGGCTTTTTCCATGTTTTGTTGACTCACAACCTGGAATTAACATGGATTGTTTGAGGATTTGCATCATTTAATTTACAGAACATGCCCACGACATTGAAGATGTTTTTTTTTTTTTTTTATTGTGAAGCAGACAACAAATAGGACAAAATAACAGAAAAAGTAAATGTGCATAACTATTCACCCCCCTAAAGTCAATACTTTGTAGAGCCACCTTTTGCGGCTATCACAGCTCCAAGTCGCTTTTTATAAGTCTCTATGAGCTTGCTACATCTTACGGCTGGGATTTTTTCCCATTCCTCCTTGCAAAACTGCTCCAGCTCCTTCAAGTTGGATGGTTTGCGCTTGTGAACAGCAATCTTTAAGTCTGACCACAGATTTTCTATTGGATTGAGGTCTGGGCTTTGACTAGGCCATTCCAACACATTTACATGTTTCCCCTTAAACCACTCAAATGTTGCTTTAGCAGTGTGTTTGGGGTCATTGTCCTGCTGGAAGGTGAACCTCCGTCCTAGCCTCAAATCACACACAGAGTGGTACAGGTTTGCTCAAGAATATCCCTGTATATAGCACCATCCATCTTTCCCTCAACTCTGACCAGTTTCCCAGTCCCGACTGCTGAAAAACATCCCCACAGCATGATGCTGTTACCACCATGTTTCACTATGGGGATGGTGTTCTTTGGGTGATGTGATGTGTTGGGTTTGCGCCAGGCATAGCTTTTCTTTGATGGCCAAAGTAAAATTTTAGTCTCATCAGACCAGAGCACCTTCCTCCATACATTTTGGGAGTCTCCCATATGCCTTTTTCGCAAACTCAAAATGTGCCATTTTGTTTTTTGCTGAAAGTAATGGGTTTCTTCTGGCCACTCTGCCATAAAGCCCAACTCTATGGAGCGTACGGCTTATTGTCGTCCTATGTACAGATACTCCAGTCTCTGCTGTAGAACTCTCCTCCAGGGTTACTGATAACGACACCAAACACACCTCCAAGAGGACCACTGCCTTGCTAAAGAAGCTGAGGGTAAAGGTGATGGACTGGCTAAGCATGTCTCCAGATCTAAACCCTATTGAGCATCTGTGGGGCATCCTCAAATGGAAGGTGGGGGAGCGCAAGGTCTCTAACATCCACCAGCTCCGTGATGTTGTTATGGAGGAGTGGAAGAGGACTCCAGTGGCAACCTGTGAAGCTCTGGTGAACTCCATGCCCAAGTTGGTTAAGGCAGTGCTGGAAAATAATGGTGGGCACACAAAATATTGACACTTTGGGCCCAATTTGTAGATTTTCACTTAGGGGTGTACTCACTTTTGTTGCCAGCGGTTTAGATTTTAATGGCTGTGTGTTTGAGTTATTTTGAGGGGACAGCAAATTTACACTGTTATACAAGCTGTACACTCACTACTTTACATTGCAAAGTGTAATTTCTTCAGTGTTGTCACATGAAAAGATATAATAAAATATTTACGAAAATGTGAGGGGTGTACTCACTTTTGTGAGATACTGTGTGTATATCTATATCTATCTATCTCTATATATATATATATATATATATATATATATATATATATATTACAGTATAATTATAGCCTGGTCCTGAAAAAATAACTTTTTTATCCTTTTTTTTCCAGCCGAGAATTGGTTCCCACCAGAGATTGCACCAATATCAGCATTTCTCGTTGTGACCTGACAAAAGATTTCACAGACATCTTTGGAAATTATGCGGCACAAATCCAGATCTTCACTCATAATGATTCATCAGTTCCAGTTTTCTCCCCATCCCTGAACCCCATATCAGACAGTAAGTACAAAACCGCGATCTGCACACTGGCTGGGAAATTCTTACCTACTGTTACAACTGGAGGCATCAATGGACTTAAAATACAGAGTTGATACACTCTGGAAAGTGCATAAACTAAAAAGCACCAGTAACTCATGACATATCCACATGGGATTGATTTAAGGTTATACGATCTACAACGAGGTGTTTCCAATTCCCTAAGTGAGGCATAGCCTCCAATTTACATGGCAGCATAGAAGAGAATGAAAAGTTTTAAAGGAGAGAAGGTATGTTGGGCAGGTAAGGTAGAAATACAGTTGGTCTATCGCATCCCAAAATGAATAGATTAATTTTCAGTAGGCTAGAGTGTGCATGAACACTGGCCAATACCCCTGGGGGATGCTTAGGGTAAAGATAGACACTTAGAGAGTATATGCTTTTGATAAGGTAGATATATTTATTCAAAAGAAAAAATATGTGCGACTATATAAATGCTGGAATAAATTCAGTATGTTTGCATACAGAGATAGGTAGGTATATACAGTTTTTAACATGTCAACAGCATAAACATACAAAAAATGTTGTGACAATTATAAGAACTTGCTTGATACATGTATGATAAGGATGATGCCAACATGTTTCGGACTTTGGTCCTTTGTCAAGGCAACTAGATATCCTTTGATTCAAATCTAAATATATGTGAGAATCACAGAATTAGTACATATTAAATTAGAGCATAGAATACAGTCATTTATACCATTGCCATAAACAACCAATACAATGTATACAGGGTATGTAAACATAGACAGGTACTCACATGTAATGCCAGTATTCACAATTGCCACAGAGGTAACCACTAAAAGTGTAAAAACAAAGTGGGGATAACCACTGAGTATGGAAAGCTTGCTGGAATAGCCTCAGGAGGTTACAAGGTCCTATACACGGCTTGGGCCGGGGCCCATGTCATGTAGCAGTGAAACTGAGCCAGGCAGTGTAAGGCTGTAGAGATAGAGTATAAAAGGTATAAGTACTAGAGGAATTGTTATAGTAAAGATGCGTATGCAGCTGATTTAGCAAAGTGCTGTTGTTACCTGAATAGAGTATCGCCTGGGATGGGAGATCAATCAGCTCTGGATCGTCAGCAGCGTGTACTGAGGCCATCTGATGTGTGGGTTTATAAATGGTCATGTAATAGCAATCAGCTGAGTGAGAGTGTGAGTGTTCTGCTGGGAACCAAACTGATTGGCTAGTTTGTCTGTGAGGAAAGGAGAGCGCCAAAGCGCCATAGGTGTATTTCCTGAGGACCTCTGACGGGGCGGGGCGGCGCCGGGCGTGAGTGCGTCATGACGGCGGGGTCACGTCCGGCGGCGTGACGTCACCGACGCGGGCAAGGAAGGCCGCTGACAACATGTTGCGCTCCGCTGTGGAGCGCAAACAGGAAGTGGACAGGAGGAATGTGTCCAGAGTACAGCGGGAGATTGGCGCATGCGCAGAACAGTAGCAGCGCATGCTAGCCAAGTCTTACCCGCGCCGGGTAACCATACTGGGGGTAGGCAAGCTAAATTATCTAATGTAACAAACACATCTGCGTATAAGATGTCTAGTGGCAGTGAGTTGGTAAAACATGTGTTGTACCTAAAAATAGAGTAATAATACAGAAACAAGTATCTGGCTCATATGGAATATAACATTGGAAATAAAGGTGAGCAAGTCACATGTTACAACAGATATTGCAAGGGTAGTAGACATTTGACAGAGGTTATAGGCTATGTGGGTGCTTAAAATGTGGGAAAAATAGGTCAGAGGTCTAGTTCACAAACTCCAGTTTCAAAACCATCAAGGTAGGGTTTAAAGTTGAAGGCCTCGTTGAGGCCAGGGGGTATGGTGGCGTTGAGATGGAAAATCCATCGTAGTTCGCTTTGTAATAGCGCTTTATTGTAATCACCACCTCGGGTGGGAGGTGGGATGTGATCTAGAGCTTTAAATGAAATTTTGGGGATAGCGTCTTGATGGACAATATTGCAGTGGCGTCCTAACGGTAAATCAGGGTCTCTTTGGTTTATACTGCTGATATGGCCATATATGCGCTTCCAAAAGGGTAACTTAGTCTTGCCCACATAAAAGCACCCACATTCACATTCAAGTAGATAAACAATGCCGATGGATCGACAATTGACATAATATTTGGGAAAGAAACATTGACCGTTTGGCAAAACATTATGTATGTTGGATTTGGACAGATATTTGCAATAACTGCAATTGCCACATGGAAAAGTGCCCCTGAGTTGCTTCTGGGATTTGTTACTACTTTTGTATTCACTAGTAATGAGTTTGTCTCGAAGAGATGGAGCACGTCGGTAAGTGATCAAAGGTTTTGGCGGAACAAAGGGGGAAAGGGTCCTGTCCGTGGCAATAATATGCCAGTGTTTAGTCAGTATTTGAGTAATCTCATTGTATTGTTGGCAATAATTTGTGATAATTCTGAGAGGGGATTGGGTGGATGGCCAGGGTGTTTAGCAGTTAATAAAGCAGAGCGTGGTTTGGATTTCGCTTTTTTGTATGCGTCTTTTAGGACGCTATTTTTATAGCCACGTGCTCGTAATCTATTTCGTAGCACGGAGGCCTCGTGTTCAAAGGAGGTATCCGTCGAGCAATTGCGTCGGGCATGGAGATATTGAGCAAAAGGGATGGATTTAAGTAAAGACTGTGTGGATTTAAGTAAAGACTGTTCCATTTCTTTCCTTGATCTAACGCTTAGCAAGGACGAACATGGACACTTACAGAGTCACCTGTTCCGCAAACCCACAGCCGGCAACACCATTCTGGCTGCCTCTAGCTTTCACCCACAGTCTTTACTTAAATCCATCCCTTTTGCTCAATATCTACGTGCCCGACGCAATTGCTCGACGGATACCTCCTTTGAACACGAGGCCTCCGTGCTACGAAATAGATTACGAGCACGTGGCTATAAAAATAGCGTCCTAAAAGACGCATACAAAAAAGTGAAATCCAAACCACGCTCTGCTTTATTAACTGCTAAACACCCTGGGCCACCCACCCAATCCCCTCTCAGAATTATCACAAATTATTGCCAACAATACAATGAGATTACTCAAATACTGACTAAACACTGGCATATTATTGCCACGGACAGGACCCTTTCCCCCTTTGTTCCGCCAAAACCTTTGATCACTTACCGACGTGCTCCATCTCTTCGAGACAAACTCATTACTAGTGAATACAAAAGTAGTAACAAATCCCAGAAGCAACTCAGGGGCACTTTTCCATGTGGCAATTGCAGTTATTGCAAATATCTGTCCAAATCCAACATACATAATGTTTTGCCAAACGGTCAACGTTTCTTTCCCAAATATTATGTCAATTGTCGATCCATCGGCATTGTTTATCTACTTGAATGTGAATGTGGGTGCTTTTATGTGGGCAAGACTAAGTTACCCTTTTGGAAGCGCATATATGGCCATATCAGCAGTATAAACCAAAGAGACCCTGATTTACCGTTAGGACGCCACTGCAATATTGTCCATCAAGACGCTATCCCCAAAATTTCATTTAAAGCTCTAGATCACATCCCACCTCCCACCCGAGGTGGTGATTACAATAAAGCGCTATTACAAAGCGAACTACGATGGATTTTCCATCTCAACGCCACCATACCCCCTGGCCTCAACGAGGCCTTCAACTTTAAACCCTACCTTGATGGTTTTGAAACTGGAGTTTGTGAACTAGACCTCTGACCTATTTTTCCCACATTTTAAGCACCCACATAGCCTATAACCTCTGTCAAATGTCTACTACCCTTGCAATATCTGTTGTAACATGTGACTTGCTCACCTTTATTTCCAATGTTATATTCCATATGAGCCAGATACTTGTTTCTGTATTATTACTCTATTTTTAGGTACAACACATGTTTTACCAACTCACTGCCACTAGACATCTTATACGCAGATGTGTTTGTTACATTAGATAATTTAGCTTGCCTACCCCCAGTATGGTTACCCGGCGCGGGTAAGACTTGGCTAGCATGCGCTGCTACTGTTCTGCGCATGCGCCAATCTCCCGCTGTACTCTGGACACATTCCTCCTGTCCACTTCCTGTTTGCGCTCCACAGCGGAGCGCAACATGTTGTCAGCGGCCTTCCTTGCCCGCATCGGTGACGTCACGACGCCGGACGTGACCCCGCCGTCATGACGCACTCACGCCCGGCGCCGCCCCGTCAGGGGTCCTCAGGAAATACACCTATGGCGCTTTGGCGCTCTCCTTTCCTCACAGACAAACTAGCCAATCAGTTTGGTTCCCAGCAGAACACTCACACTCTCACTCAGCTGATTGCTATTACATGACCATTTATAAACCCACACATCAGATGGCCTCAGTACACGCTGCTGACGATCCAGAGCTGATTGATCTCCCATCCCAGGCGATACTCTATTCAGGTAACAACAGCACTTTGCTAAATCAGCTGCATACGCATCTTTACTATAACAATTCCTCTAGTACTTATACCTTTTATACTCTATCTCTACAGCCTTACACTGCCTGGCTCAGTTTCACTGCTACATGACATGGGCCCCGGCCCAAGCCGTGTATAGGACCGTGTAACCTCCTGAGGCTATTCCAGCAAGCTTTCCATACTCAGTGGTTATCCCCACTTTGTTTTTACAACCTTCACTTCATCCAACTTCCCACACCACTTTTAGTGGTTACCTCTGTGGCAATTGTGAATACTGGCATTACATGTGAGTACCTGTCTATGTTTACATACCCTGTATACATTGTATTGGTTGTTTATGGCAATGGTATAAATGACTGTATTCTATGCTCTAATTTAATATGTACTAATTCTGTGATTCTCACATATATCTAGATGTGAATCAAAGGATATCTAGTTGCCTTGACAAAGGACCAAAGTCCGAAACATGTTGGCATCATCCTTATCATACATGTATCAAGCAAGTTCTTATAATTGTCACAACATTTTTTGTATGTTTATGCTGTTGACATGTTAAAAACTGTATATACCTACCTATCTCTGTATGCAAACATACTGAATTTATTCCAGCATTTATATAGTCGCACATATTTTTTCTTTTGAATAAATATATCTACCTTATCAAAAGCATATACTCTCTAAGTGTCTATCTTTACCCTAAGCATCCCCCAGGAGTATTGGCCAGTGTTCATGCACACTCTAGCCTACTGAAAATTAAAGTTTTAAAGGAGGGGTTCAAAAGCAAGAATGAAGTGTATAGAAAATAAACATTGGAGATAAATAATGGCGTATAAAAGAGGTGCTAAAAAAAGTGGGTCAACTAAAGCTTATTGAATACATGGAAGACATGGAAACACCTCTGTAGATCTATATATTAATAATGAAAAATATAATACTATAAAAACTTTGAACCAGGGTGTGACCAAGATTGGCTGTACTGTTTGGCAGAAGTACCTGGATCACAAGCCTGTTTGAAAAGGAAACACATTTTTGGAACAGGGACATAACTGGAAATCATAAGGCATCCCATGAGAAAATTTTGATAGGGCTCCAAACAGTGGCACGGCCATTATAAAGCACTCCTAATATCACCTCCATAATACTGATGGTCCAGGGGGGCTGCTGGGAGGGACTGTAATTGAATACTTACAATGTGGCCAGGAAATCTATAGGAACCACTTCACAGCCCCCAGGGCAAGAAGGGATGTCTAATTACTTATCTTTTTGCCCAATAAGTAATAACTACTCTTTTGCCTAAAATTGTTAGAAGAAAATTAAATAAAGATATGGACTTTGTAGGCACACACGTAAATTGTAAAAAAAATATTTTTTTAATTGGATAAAGTTAAACCAATAATTACAAACACAGATTAAAAAACATATATTTGAGTGACCTCACAGACTCTGATATCACCTCTAATAGATAAATACCACATAGGAAATGTGCAAAGATAGTAACATGTAACAACAATATACATCCAGTAAGAGGTCTACATGTTACGCACGTTGGTGTGCTTCTTCAGGAGCTTGCATATCTAATAGATGTATTAACCGGTTCCTGACCGGCGCACGGCGATGTACGTCAGCAGAATGGCACGGACAGGCATAAGGACGTACAGGTACGTCTCTTTAAGAATGCTGCCGCGCCATCGCGTGCGCGCCGCCGACGGCGCACGCACGCACCGGTGGAAACCCCCTGTGAGTCTGGTCGTGGGTCCCGCGGACTCGATCGCCGCGGGGATACCCGCGATCGTCTCACGGGGAGGCTGAACGGGGAGACACGGAAGTAAACAGCATCTCCCCGTTCTGCCTAGCAACAAGTGACACTGATCTCTGCTCCGTGTGATTGGAGCAGAAATCAGTGTTGACTAAGACTAATTACTAATTAGATGTTGCTTTATAAAAATGGAAACTTACATAATTGAACTTTACTGGAAGATAAAAAGAATATAAATGTAGAGATTATACGTAAATGCGGGTGATCCCGGCAGTATAGAAATACCAATCTGTAAAGAAAAAATGGAAAAGTGTAGTACCAATGTGTGTGCACAAATGCACACACACTACAAGCATCAAATAACCGGCCATAGAGAAAGACAAAAAGGGGGTATATTCGTGGATATATGTTCAAAAAGGGCTTACTATGTGCTAAGTACAGGCATGAGTTCAACACTATATAATGCTGGTAAACGTAACATCCAAAAGGAATGGTAATATTAAGCACACACGGGTTGTCTATAGCGGCGCGCGGCGGTATAGATAGGTAGACGTCAATATTTGGCCAATAGATGGCGATGTCCAGAAATCAGAGGAAAGGTATTAGGCTCAATTGGCCGATCACCTAGTGGCCAAGGAAAGAAAAAAAAGCAAAATGGTATTGCTAGTGACATAAACATGGCTAAGTATCAAGGGATCAAAATATGCCAGATATAGCCAGCTGATCTTACCTCCAAAGGACAAAATAGTAGTGACTGGAAAGGAACCGCCATCATGTGTGCGCATGGATGGATAGCGTTGCCTGGCTGATTGAGCCAAGTCCATTTATGTATGTGATTGGCCGGAGCCGCGATGATGTCACTCCCATGCATGCACGCGGGAGCCGCCGGTAACGGCGCAGTACAACTGAAGCAACGGCACGTACATGCCATTTCTTCAGTTTGCTTAAGTGCGCAGTTGCCCTGATGACATTGGCACATGCAAATATATGGATATCTCCTAAACCTGCACGGTGTAGCTACAGGTAAGCCTAATTATAGGCTTACCTGTAGTATAAAGTGGTTGTAAAGGGTTTACAACCACTTTAAGTTTTTCTCCTGAGTGATAGCTGACTGCATTATCCCGCACCTGTATGTGGGGGGATTGAGCCTTTATATGCTCGGTGCTTCAGTTGTGCTGCCAAGGGCAGCACAGTGGTGTAGTGGTTAGCACTTTCACCTAACAGCAATAGGGTCGCTGGTTCAAATCCTGACCGCGACACCCTCTGCCTGGAGTTTGCATGTTCTCCCTGTGCCTGCGTGGGTTTCCTTCGGGTACTCCAGTTTCCTCCCACACTCCAAAGACATGCTGGTAGGTTAATTAGATCCTGTCGATAAAATTGGCCAAATATATGTATGTTGTATGTGTTTGTGTTTGTAAGAGTGTCGGGACCCCACAGGGCAAGGACCGCACTATACCACAGATGGACACCAGTGGCAAAAAGCACCCTGAGGCGATTCAGTTCACATAGGTAGCGTCATACAAGTCATTCATTCATGCTGTAGGTTTAAAGAAGCACTGAGGTCAGTGTGAAACGCACACGTCACCTCCTGGGTTCGGACACTCTATCTTTGTTGGCTGTTTATTGCTATTTTTTGGAATAAAATCGTTGGAACGTTCCTGTGGTGTGCAGCCGTTCTTTTCTTCCTATTGATCATCGGTGGCAGGCTGTGGCTTGCACCAGCGCATTCTGACTGTAGTGACTGCTCGCCTGGAGCGGCGTCTTCCTTGTTTGAACCAATAAGCTTCTGCTATACTAATCCTGTGTTGTGCACTGAAGAAAAGAAGCCTTTTGTTTGTGGTCAGCCAGAGCTTATCTGGCTTGGACAGTTGGATCAATATGTGGTAATTATCCATAAAAGTCCCTGAACTCATCATTTTGTAATTCTTTGTAAATCTTTTCAGATACAAACTGGTTACCCCCTGCCCTAAACCCCTGGGGGGCCCATAGCTGTTGCATTGGCTGCTTTGGCTGTAGTACCACCTTGCCTTTAAAATGCAAAGCAATTCCCATGCATGTATTTCTCCTGTACATTTTTTGTGTTTTATTTCTTTTCTGAGGGATTAGCTTGACCCCTTGCTAAATCATGAATGAACTGTGATTAACCAAATTTTTTGGAAAACTGAGTTAAATTTTAGTTGCCACACCCAGGCCCGATTACTGCCAGACCTGTTGACTCAAGAAATTACTTAAATAGAAGCTGTCTGGGAGGGAAAAAATAGAAGCTGTCTGAAAAAGTGGAGCACGCTAAAGGATCTCAAAAAGCAACACATCATGCCAAGATTAAAGAAATTCAAGAACAGATGAGAAACAAAGTAATTGATATGTATCAGTCTGAAAAGGGTTACAAAGCAATTTCTAAGGCTTTGGTATTCCAGCGAACCAAGGTGAGAGCCATTATCCACAAATGGAGACAACTTAAAATAGTGGTGAACCTTCCCAGGAGTGGCCGACCACCAAAATTACTCCAAGAGCACAACGACGACTCACCCAGGAGGTCATAAAAGAACCCAGAACATCTAAAGAACTGCAGGCCTCACTTGCCTCAGTTAAGGTCAGTGTTCATCAGGCCCAGACTGGGACAAAAAATAGGCCCAGGCATTTTTGACCGAGCAGCCAATTTTTTAAGGGACTGGGGGGGGGGGGGGGGGGGGGGGAACAGGCATTCGCAGGGGCAGTTGATGATGGGATATGAAGTCAATCCTCCACACTGTAATGTAAAGGGGACACTGTGATATAAAGGGGACTGTACTGTAAAGGGGCACTGTAATGATTACAGTGCCCCTTTACACTGCAGTCCACTTTATATCAGTGTCCCCTTTACAATACCCCTAGCAATCACAGCCCACCATCACAGTGCCCCTTGCAAACATGCCCCCCCTTTTCTCTCATCACAGTGCCCCCTTTTACTCTCTGCTCACTGTGCAGATCTCCAGCTCCTCCCAGCATTTTGCTCCCTTACATCAAAGTTCACACAGCCCCCTTACAAGAGAGTCTTCAGAACCTCCCTTACATCAGAGTCCACACAGCCCCCTTACATCAGAGTCCACACAGTCCCCCTAAAGCCCCATACACACACGCGGATTATCCGAGGACCAGGTCCGTCGGATCATGTCCGTCGTACTTTGTCCCATGTTGGTTTTGCGTACACACGGTCGGACAAAGTTGTCGGAAAATCCGATCATTCTGAACGTGGTGACGTTTGTTGCGTACGACGGGACTACGTAGAGGCTAGTAGCCAATAGCTTTGGTCTTGTAATGTGATCTGAGCATGCGTGGCACTTTGTCCGTCAGGAATTCGATACACACGATCGGATTTGGTGTGATCGGACTTTGTTGTCGAAAAATCTATCCAGCAGGAGATAGGACTTTGTCCGTCGGACAATCCGACGTACACTGTCCGATGGTGCCTACACACGGTCGGATTTTCCGACAACATTGTCCGATAGGACAGAATCCATGGGAAAATCCGACCGTGTGTATGGGGCTTTAGAGTCCGCAGAATTTCCATTTACGCTGTAAGGGAGGAGCTCTGTGGATTTTGATGTAAAGGGGAACCCTGATTTAAGGGGGGCTCTAATGTAAGGGGGAATGCTGGGCACTCTGGTGTAAAGGGCAACTCTGATGTAAGGGAGTCTCTGCTTACCAAAGTCCACAGAGCACCCCTTAACCCTTTCTGCACTGGCGCCTTCTGGCCCTTTAAGGGGTTTCTGATGCCAGGAGGCAGGGGTTAATGATCGCGTGACTGCTGTGATTGGCTGTCATGGTGGTCACATGACTGGAAGGCTCCCGATGGCAAGCAGCGATTGGGCGCTTTCCATTATCCGCTGGTAGTTGTGCCCGGCCAGCGCAGGGCACGCGCTCTCAGCACAGCTGTGTTTGCAGTGTGGTATGCAAAAATCTGTCCGCTCTGCGACACGGCCCACCCGCTAAGAGGCTTCATATTTGTGTACTTGCGGCATGAATGGGTTAAATTAGTTTATACACTGGGAGGCAGGAGAGAGGGTGAGCTTACTCAACCTAGGATGGAGGGTGGCTCAGGCAAAGGCTGTCAGCAGCTTTCCTCTTCTGGCTTTAAACTTCCCACCCATGCATCCCAGGGAGTGTGGGCAAAGCAAACACAGGAGGGTAGGGGCAGGAGGAGGAGGAGCAGATGAGCTCTCTCTCCTCTCCCATCCACGTGGAAGGAGGAGAAATAACTGTCTAGCTGTGGTGGTAGTGTGATGGACTGGGTCTGCTTTACAGCTTCAGGACCTGAACAACTTGCCATAATTGATGGAACCAGAAAATCCTAAAGGAAAATGTCCGGCCATCAGTTTGTGACCTCAAGCTCAAGAGCACTTATGCAGCAGGACAATGATCCAAAACACACCAACAAGTCCACCTCTGAATGGCTAAAAAAAACAAAAAATTAGGGTTTTGGAGTGTCCTAGTCAAAGTATGGGCTTAAATCTGATTGAGATGCAGTGGCATAATGTTAAACAGGCTGTTCATGCTCAAAAAACCCAATCCAATGTGGCTGAATGAAAACAATTCTGCAAAGAACAGTTGGCCAAAATTCCTCCACCAAGATGTGAAAGACTCATTGCCAAATATCGAAAACGCTTGGTTTCAGTTGCCCCCAAGGGTGGTACAACCAGTTATTGGGTTTAGGGGCAATTACTTTTTCACATAGGGCCAGGCAGGTTTGGACAGCCTTTTCCCTTTATAAATATCATCATTTAAAAACTGCATTTTGCATTTATTCGGGTTATCTTTGTGTAATATAAAAATGTGTTTGATGATCTGAATCATTTAAGTGTAACAAATATGCAAAAATAAAAATCAGGAATGGGGGAAAATACTTTTTCACAGCATTGTATATTAACAAATTGTATTTATCTCCTTTTTAGCTTGGTTGGGCCCCCCCATTGTGGATGTTATTTCAGATGATAATGGATTACAAGTTTCTATCCGCCCTCCGGTCTCTCATCTATGGAGTGAAAAGGAGCAGCGCAATGTTACCATGCTGAGTGACCATGTCTATCCTTTGCTATTGTATACAATTCAGTTGGTGAAGGACTCAGCACAGGTAAGCTAACTGGCCATTTTTATGTTGTAAAACATGAGTTAAAAGGTTTTAGAATCTTACCACCTCCTTACTTAGATCCCTTTGGATTGAATTCAGGTACCCACCCATATACATAAACTTTCTGTCCCCACAATCCAAAGAGACAATTAGCTTGCTCACTTTTTGGTGGGATGATCCTGAAGACCATGACCTGGTACTGACAGGCAGCAAAACCCGTCTCCACCATCAGGAGCTCTTGTGAACACCGGTTAGTACTTGGACTCTGCACCTCGGGTGAGCCTGTATCATATGCTAGGGTGACCTACTGCTGCACTTATCCAGCTGGTCAGTGGGAGCTATAGCTACTGGCCTCCGAGCCTGAACCTTGACTGACACTTTGGGAAGCCAACCTCACTCCTACCAATTTAATGCTTAACCCCACACATTAGCCCAACTGCGAAACACAGTGATGCTTATAACCTTTAACAATGGAAGTACCTTTAATTGAGTGCCATTCCCTACCTATACCACCCCTACATCCAGGAATTGCATTGAACTTTGGGATGGTACAATGGCTGCTGATGCAAATCACAAGACAAGAGAAGCTGTCCTGATTTTTTCTGGAGAATGCTACAATATGTGTAAAGCATCCTGCCTTTTTGGCTTTAATTTTTCCAGTTATAGCCACTTGACATGGATAATACTAACAGGGTGGAGCCACTATGAAGGGAACATTTATCACAAGTGGTAGGGCAGCACGAATTCAAATTTTAGGCACCAAAAAAAATCCCTGCCCATTGGCTGAGACACCTGAGACATATCTAATGTCACTAGAATAGTGCCACCCAGTGACAGAAAAGAGAGGGTGCAACAAGTCCAGACCTAGAGAGGAATCAATTGATCTCCTAACAATTGGCCTAGGCAACTAAATTTGATAGTAACCCTGCCTAAACATCAGGGTGCTACATCGATATACAGCTATGAGGCTGTAGGCACGTATCAGGAAGTGCACTGCTATTTTTCAGGAGGAATTCAAGACACAAGATAGGTGCTCAACCTGTAGCCCTCCAGCTCTTGTGGAACTACCAGTCCCATGAGGCATTGCAAGGCTGACAGTTATAAGCATGACTCCCAAAGGCAGAGGCATGATGGGACTTGTAGTTACATAGCAGCTGGAGGGCCAAAGGTTGAGCACCCAAAATTCTCCCTATAGCAAATCTTCACTATATGAGTTTAAGTAGATCTAGGGGAAAAACTTTTTTTTTTATTTTGGAGTAAGGGAGGGTTAGGACCACTGTCAGTTTTTATCTTGCCATCTGTATCCTTTTGGGGAGATTTACCTTCACTTCCTGTCCCATAGCCAAACCAGGAAATTAGATAAAATCCCTGCAAATGAAAGGCGCGTTCCGGGCAAGTTTTTTTTTTTAAAAAGTCAGCAGCTACAAACACTGTAGCTGCTGACTTTTAATAAGGACACTTACCTGTCCAGCGATCCCGCGATGTTGGCCGCCCCAAGGCCGATCCGTCCATCAGAACGGCTGCCGGCGCCTCCATCTTAACGAAGGGAAACCGGCAGTGGAGCCTTGCGGCTTCACTGCTCGTTTTCTACTGTGCAATGCACGAGTCGCGTGGCTCTTTGTGAATGGCCCTGTTGTTTTCTGGGACACACACATGTCCCAGAAGTCAATGGGGCCGGTCACCGAAAAGGAGGAAGCGCCGCGGAATAGGAAGAGGCAGATTAGGAAGACTGCCTAGCAACAGCGGTTTCAGGTAAGTTAAAAAATATATATTTATTTTTTTTTTTTTTTTAAGAATATTAATGCATTTTTTTTTTTTTTGGGTGACCCTCCACTTTAAGGGAATCTTTTAAACCAGTATGACCCCTGATTAACCCAGCACATATTGCTGATGTCAGTATGAGAAAATAATTTGTTTGCTAATTTTCTTGATTTATGTGAAAGCTTAGATAATTTGAAAGTTATTTTTAAAGTAATTCAATTTTGTTCTTTGAACAGGCTTCAATACAGGAAACTGAGGCTGGTAACGAAATGTATACTCTACTGATACCAGACAGTGTGGGATGCAGCAATTACTGTGTGTCTGTAAATGCATCTAACGAGCTTAATGAACATTCAGTAGAATCTCCAATGAAATGTATCCTCACTAAACCTCCACGTGTAAGATGTAAGTAAAAATTATATATTTTTTTCAGTTTTCACATCCAAAATAGAAGTGAAAATCACATTTTCCTGTTTGCTGATGAGTGGGTGATGTTGATGATGATGGATGATGTACAGAAAGGATTCTTCACAGTAACAGCTGTGAAAATGTGGAATAGGCTCCCTCAAAGGTCCTGGCAAGCTCAGCAGATTATTTTTAAAAAGTCTGTATGCATTCCTAAATGCCAAAATATAACTGGATACTAATGCCGCATACACACGATCGCACATTCCGAGAACAAAATCCATGGGATTTCTTCAGACGGATGTTGACTCAAACTTGTCTTGCATACACACGGTCACACAATGTTGTCAGAAATTCCAAACGTCAAGAACGTGGTGACGTACGACAAGCCGAGAAAATTGAATAACCAGTGCGGCTCTTCTGCTCGATTCCGAGCATGCGTAGAACTTTGTGCGGAATTGTGTACACACGATGGGAATTTCCGACAACGGATTTTGTTGTCGGAAAATTTGAGATCCAGATCTCAAATTTTGTGTGTCGGAAATTCCGATGGAAAATGTCCGATGAAGCCTACACACGGTCGGAATTTCCGACAAAAGACTCCTACTAAACATTTTCCGTTGGAAAATCCGTCCGTGTGTACGCGGCATAACATTTTTTAGATAATAAGGGGTAGCTGACCCAGCGAATATCCAGTTGCCTCCTGAGGGATCAGGAAGGATATTTTCCCCCTACTGGAGCAAATTGGATTAGGCTTTATTGTTTCCTTTTTTTTTTCCCTTTACTCTGGATCAACTAAGGATCTATGAGGTTTTCAATTTTTTAAAATGTTATCTTTATATTGGTTGAACTGGATGGACTTGTGTCTTTTTTTCAGCCTCACTAACTAAAGCCCCTTACACACGGGCTGAATATTGGGTGATATGGAATGTTCTGGCCGCGTGTATGGCAGTCGGTCAGACAGAAGCCAGCTAACCGCCTGGCTACTGTTGAAGGGGCATGCCCGAATAAAGGTCTGCAGATTAACCATTGGCTGAGAGCGCTGACCGATGTCAGAACACAATAGCTCAGTGGAGTATCTCCTCCCGAGCTCTCCAGTTTTTTTTTTCGTTCAAGCCTGCTGGGTTGAACGAAAAAAAGACTGATAGTCAAACTGTTGGCGCTATATAAATCCTGTGTAATAATAATAGTCCTTTGCCGCATGGGCGTCCGCAAAACTTTTTTCGGGGGGGGGCATCATTTTAGGGTCACCCATGCACCACCCCTTTTCGACAATGTCATTATCACATTATTATGGTCAGAGTCTGCAGACGTATTACAATCCCTAGGATAAGAAATGGATAATGGCCAACAGGCCCTCTTACCAGACCCAGCAAAACTATAGCAGTGATCACTCCGGCTGGACGATCGTTCACTCTGGGTTCCCCGGGGTGACTCGGTTCAGTAGTGTAGCATGTCTGTACCCTGGTAGTGGCTCAGTCTTTCTCTCACTGGTGGTGCTGGGCAGCGTGGCTTTCTCTGGTGGCACTGGACAGCATGGATCTCTCTTGTGGCGCTGGGCAGCCTGGCTCTCTCTCTGGTGGCGCTGGGCAGTGTGGCTCTCTCTCTGGCTTCCACCCAGCACACTCATCATTCTTTGTCCTGTAGAACTCTCTCCCTCAGCTTTTTTCCAGGCTGAAGTCTCTCAATATCTTTCTTGATCGAGCTGTAGCCTCCTCCCTGTGGGAAATGGGGCCGCCAATCTTTTGGGACTACATGTCCCATGAAGCTTGCCTCTCCTAGTTGCCTTTGATTGGCCCTTAGTTATGACCAATAGGGAAGGAACGGAGCGGGCATGAAGCTGGGTGGGGAACCTGGTGAGAGTCGCCGTCTCTTCTATCTAACAGGAGAATGGGTGGGGTGAGCAGGGGAAACCTCTGATAGCCCGCAGCTCGCCTTTCTCCCGTCACAGCACCGCCGAGTTCTCTGCCTGCTGGACTGAGCAAGGAAAAGAGCCCAAAGTCACACTACACTGATGGGGGGGGGGGGGCTTGTCAGCACCTTGATGGTGTCACCCCACTGGCGGGTGGCACCCATGTGCAGCACCTCGATAGAGATGCAACTGTGCTGAATTTAAGATCCGATCCCTGATTCCAGGGGGGGGGGGGCACTTGAACCCCTTGCCCCAACCTGCGGACGCCCATGATTTCCCGGTATATTAGCACTTCTGATTGTGTAACCTATACATTACCTAAATATCTATATTGTTGTTTTTCTACTTTTTGTGAAAAACTTTAATAAAAACGTTAAAACAGAAAAAAAACTGATAGTGTGTACTACAGCTTGGCCAACATCCCAGACCCAGCCTATGACTACACAATGAAGTACAAAAACAGTACAATGACCAGATCATGCCTGTTATGTTTCCTCTTGTAAGTATGTTTGCAAAGTTAGATTGCTAAACATACCAAACAACAATAGGGCCTGCTGGGCTGACCATCCCTCTCACTGTCTATGCTCTGTTGTTAACTACTTGAGTACCAGCCTGTAATACCCCATCATTACCAGGCCAATTGATCAGTTTTCAATGCTGTGATAACTTGCCTGACAACTACTCCATTATGCAATGCTGTACCCAAATAAATGTTATCAAATTTTTGTGATATTTTTGGTGGTATTTCATAACAACTGTTTTTTGGTTTTCTTTTTACCATAAAAAAGAAAAAAAGACAAAAAAATTGGAAAAAAACATTTCTCTTAGCTTTTTTTGTAAAATAAAAAATGTCAGGACAGTACGACAACCCATAAAATTACCCTTTTTTGAAAAGCCAACAGAAGAAACATGCTGGGTAAACACAAAGCCTCCTACACACGATCTGATTTTTCGGCAGGAAATTGTGTGATGACAGACTGTTGGCCTAAAATCCGCTCCATTAGACAATTGTTGTCCAACGTTCAGCAACAAATGTTGGATGGCAGGCTCGTAAACTTTCGGCGGACACCGGTCTGCTGTCAGATTTTCCTATCGTCAGTACACAAGTCCGTCACACAAAAGTCCAAAGTACAAACACGGATGCTCACCAAACACGACATTAGCAGAAGGTGCCCAAAGGGTGGTGCTCAAGAGCTGAAATTCCTCGTAGTACATCACTACATTCGTGTTTGTTGGCCGACAATTGTGTACCATCTGTATGCAAAACAAGTTCCTGGCACACACCCTTCAGACAAAAGTCTGACGCTTTGCTGGCCAACAATCTGATCGTGTGTACGAGGCTTAAAGGGGTTGTAAAGGTTCATGTTTTTTCACATTAATGCATCCTATGCATTAAGATGAAAAAACATCTTATGATCACTGCCCCCCCCCCCCATTTTACTTACCTGGGCCCTGGAAAGTCCCACGTCACAAACGTGCTCTTCCTTTGCTCGGTCTTCTCGGCTCTTCATTGGATAGATTGATAGCAGCACAGCCATTGGCTGCTGTCAATCAACTCCAATGACGCAAGGGCTGGGGGGTGGCGGCTATGGATGCCGAATACAGGATCCGGGAGCGCGCCGGCCAGGGTAACCCCTTTGGGAGAGCGCTTTCCAGAGGGGGTTATCAGAAGCGCAGAGGAGCCGAGACAGCCGCCGAGGGACCCCAGAAAATGAGGATCAGGGCCACTCTGTGCAAAACATCGGGTTGGGGTGCGGGCCAGTCAAGTTCCTCCACCCCAAACTTGCTCATTCATGTCTTTATGGACTTTGCTTTGTGCACTGGTGCGCCATCATGTTGGAACAGGGAGGGGCCATCCCCAAACTGTTCCCAAAAAGTTGGGAGCATGAAATTGTCCAAAAAATCTTGGTATGCTGACACCTTAAGAGTTCCCTTCACTGGAACTAAGGGGCCAAGCCCAACCCCTGAAAAACAACCCCACACCATAATCCCCCTCCACCAAATGATTTGGACCAGTGCACAAAGCAAGGTCCATAAAGACACGGATGAGCGAGTTTGGGGTGGAGGAACATGACTGGCCTGCACAGAGTTCTAACCTCAACCAGATAGAACACCTTTGGGATGAATTAGAGCTGAGACTGCGAGCCAGGCCTTCTCGTTCAACATCAGTCCTGGACCTCACAAATGCGCTTCTGGAAGAATGGTCAAACATTCCCATAGACACACTCCTAAACCTTGTGGACAGCCTTCCTAGAAGAGCTGAAGTTCTTATAGCTGCAAAGGGTGGGCCAACCCAATATTGAACCCTACGGACTAAGAGTTGGGTGTCATTAAAGTTCATGTGCGTGTAAAGGCGGGTGTCCCAATACTTTTGGTAATATAGTGTTTCGTAGTGTTGACTTCCAACATCCTTATGAGCCTCAAGAGTGTACCATACCAGCAGCACACCAGTTATACCATACTTCTCATTGCAGGTGATGGAAGAGTCTATTGGATTGTAGTGATATTTGTGGTCGTCATTCTGGTGGTTGGGTTGGTGCTGTTTACAAACATTCTTCACCAGGCGGGAGGTGTCTGCAGGAAACACATCCTCACCCCAGACGTTTTGGTAAGAGAATCAATCAGATTTCACTTTTCATTTCCTGTATGTTTCACCCCCTGATCTGGGCAGAAAAGACTGAGGCTCCACTCAAACACTAGTGCCACTTCTTTGTGTCCAAAGTCACATGACAAGTCCACACATGGAGTGTGTGGGAGGATGGACGTGGGATGGAGAGATAAACATATAGATGGCAGGGGGATGGGTGGATGAATGTATAGGAATATCAATGGATGTATAAAGAACGGATATTTGAATGTTTGGATGGATATGAAGTGAATACATATATATATCAATCAATGTATGTATGCTTGGAGGATGGATACATGGCCTGACATTGGATGATGCATGTGAAGTGAATGGATGGATGTATCGATCAACGCTTCCTTAGTGGATTGATACATAGTCTGACATTAGATGGTTGGATGTGTGTGTGTGTGTATATGTGTATATACAGTGGTGTGAAAAAGTGTTTGCCCCCTTCCTCATTTCCTGTTCCTTTGCATGTTTGTCACACTTAAGTGTTTCGGAACCAATTTAAACAATAGTCAAGGACAACACAAGTAAACACAAAATGCAATTTGTAAATGAAGGTGTTTATTATTAAAGGTGAAAAAAAAATCCAAACCATCATGGCCCTGTGTGAAAAAGTGATTGCCCCCCTTGTTAAAACATACTATAACTGTGGTTGTCCACACCTGAGTTCAATTTCTCTAGCCACACCCAGGCCTGATTATTGCCACACCTGTTCACAATCAAGGCATCACTTAAATAGGAGCTGCTTGACACAGTAAGGTCCACCAGAAGATCCTTAAAAGCTACACATCATGCCGAGACCCAAAGAAATTCAGGAACAATTGAGAAAGAAAGTAATTGAGATCTATCAGTCTGGAAAGGGTTATAAAGCCATTTCCAAAGCTTTGGGAATCCAGCGAACCACAGTGAGAGCCATTATCCACAAATGGCGAAGACATGGAACAGTGGTGAACCTTCCCAGGAGTGGCCGGCCGCCCAAAATTACCCCAAGAGAGCAGCGACGACTCATCCAAGAGGTCACAAAAGACCCCACAACAACGTCCAAGGAACTGCAGGCCTCACTTGCCTCAGTTAAGGTCAGCGTTCATGCCTCCACCATCAGGAAAAGACTGGGCAAAAATGGCCTGCATGGCAGAGTTCCAAGGAGAAAACCACTGCTGAGCAAAAAGAACATCAAAGCTCGTCTCAATTTCTCCACAACACATCTTGATGATCCCCAAGACTTTTGGGACAACATTCTGTGGACCGATGAGACAAAAGTGGAACTCTTTGGAAGGTGTGTGTCCAAGTATATCTGGCGTAGAAGGAACACTGCATTTCAGAAAAAGAACATTATACCAACAGTAAAATATGGTGGTGGTAGTGTGATGGTCTGGGGCTGTTTTGCTGCTTCAGGACCTGGAAGACTTGCCGTGATAAAAGGAACTATGAATTCTGCTGTCTACCAAGAGATCCTGAAGGAGAATGTCCGACCATCTGTTCGAGTACTCAAGCTGAAACGAACTTGGGTTCTGCAGCAGGACAATGATCCTAAACACACCAGCAAGTCCACCACCGAATGGCTGAAGAAAAACAAAATGAAGACTTTGGAGTGGCCTAGCCAAAGTCCAGACCTGAATCCTATTGAGATGTTGTGGTATGACCTTAAAAAGGCTGTTCATGCTCGAAAACCCTCTAATGTAACTGAATTAGGACAATTCTGCAAAGA
Source organism: Lithobates sylvaticus (assembly GCA_028564925.1). NCBI lineage: Eukaryota > Metazoa > Chordata > Amphibia > Anura > Ranidae > Lithobates > Lithobates sylvaticus. The sequence continues at coordinate 50,853,110 of CM053027.1, read as the reverse complement.
TGAGTGGGCCAAAATTCCTCCAGGACGCTGTAAAAGCCTCATTGCACGTTATCGCAAACGCTTGGTTGCAGTTGTTGCTGCTAAGGGTGGCCCAACCAGTTATTAGGTTTAGGGGCAATCACTTTTTCACACAGGGCCATGATGGTTTGGATTTTTTTTCACCTTTAATAATAAACACCTTCATTTACAAATTGCATTTTGTGTTTACTTGTGTTGTCCTTGACTATTGTTTAAATTGGTTTGATGTTCCGAAACACTTAAGTGTGACAAACATGCAAAGGAACAGGAAATGAGGAAGGGGGCAAACACTTTTTCACACCACTGTATATATATATATATATATATATATATATATATATATATATATATATATTATGAATGGATATGGAGTGAATGAATGGATGTATCGATCAATGTATGCTTAGTGGATAGATATGGAGTGAATGGATGTATAAGGAGTAGACAAAAAATGTGTTCATTCGTTATTTCAAAAATTCGTAAATTCGGAATTTGAAAATTTTGAATTCCGTATTTTCAAATTTTTGGATTTTCGGAATTCAGAAATTTGAAAAATCCAAAAAATATGAAAAAAAGAAAGAAAATCAGTAAGATTCGAAATAATAACTAACTAATAATAACTAACTATTAAATTATAGGTATTGGAATTTCCTTTAAAATTCGGCTGTTAGTGAACGTAACTGAAGTTACGAATTATCCGAAATAACGAATGCCGCAACTAAATAAATGGAATGGAACAAATTAATAATAATAATAAAAATAAAAAGGTTATATTATTATTATTATTATTAGATCATTGCGTTCCATTTGTTTAGATACGGCATTCATTTTTTCAGATAATTCGTAACTTCGGATTAAATTCGTACTCGTTACGTTCACTAACAGCCGAATTTGAAAAAGAAATTCCAATACCTATAATTTAATATTTATTATTAGTTAGTTAGTCAGATTTTCAGATTTTCATTCTTTTGAATGTTCAGACTTTCATTCTTATTTTTAAATTTCCAAATTTCCTAATTTTTTACATTTTTGAATTTCCAAACTTTTGAAATTTTTGAATTTCCTAATTTCGGATTTTTGAATTTCTTAAATTGGGAATTTCTGAAATTTCGAATTTTCCAATTTCTGAAATTCCAGATTTTCGAAATTCCGAATTTCCGAAATTTCAAATTTTGGAAAATTCGTACTCGTTACGTTCACTAACAGCCGAATTTGAAAAAGAAATTCCAATACCTATAATTTAATATTTATTATTAGTTAGTTAGTTATTATTTCAGATTTTCAGATTTTCATTCTTTTGAATGTTCAGACTTTCATTCTTATTTTTAAATTTCCAAATTTCCAAATTTTTAAAATTTTTGCATTTCCAAACTTGAAATTTTTGAATTTCCTAATTTCGGATTTTTGAATTTCTGAAATTGTGAATTTCAGAAATTTCGAATTTTCCAATTTCTGAAATTCCAGATTTTCGAAATTCCGAATTTCCGAAATTTTCAAATTTTCGAAAATTCGAAAAAACGAATTTGTCAAAATTTGTTGACAAATTTTGAGAGAGGAATTTCTAGCCACATCTTAATGGATGCTTGTACTGTTGGGACAGGTGAGGTAGGAGGCGGGGCTCCTAGTTTGAAAGTAGGCGGGCTCCTAGTTTGAAAGCGATTAAAAGCGATTAAGGCTGTTCTAAGATCTCTATGCAAGATTTTATCGGATTCTAAGAGTGCCCACGTTTTATGTGTAGAGGGTGTCCACCAATATTTAATTTGATCTGCAATACAGGCTTTGTAATACGCCCTAACGTTGGGGACTCCCGTCCCTCCTTTTTTCCTATGTCTAATCATAATGTTGAGCGAGCATCTAGGAGGCTTATGCTTCCATACGTATTGTGTAAAGAGCTTTTGAGTAGAAGTGATAAAACCACATGGTAGAGGAATAGGTAGGGTGCGAAATAAATATAGTAGTTTTGGCAATAGTATCATTTTCAAGGTCGCTATTCTCCCTGCTGTTGAGAGTTCATGATTTCTCAATTGAGATAGTTGTTGGGGTAGGGATTCCAGGAAAGGTTTGTGATTATGTTTGTAGAGTTGGGAGGCATGTGGTGTCAGGTGGATGCCTAGGTATGGCAGTGAGTGTGAGGACCAAGGGAAGGGAAATGTACTAGCCAAGGTCGACTGTACAGGGGGGGGGATGTTGATTCCTAAACTTTGGGACTTGGTTGCATTTAATTTGTAATAGGATACAGCACTGAATTCTTCTAGTAGTGTCCATGTTGCGTGCAATGATGTTGTGGGGTTAGAGAGTGTAAGCATGACATCATCCGCAACTCCTAAATTTTTTAATTTCTGAAATTCCGAATTTCCGAAATTTCTAATTTTCGAAAATTTGAAATTCGGAAAATAACGAATTTGTCAAAATTAGTTAAAAAACTAATTTGGAACTAAACGAACTGCACATGTCTAATAAGGAGTGAATGGATGGATGAATGGATGGATATGGAATGAATGTATCAATCAATATATGCTTAGTGAAAGAATACATGGACTGAAATTTGATGGTGGATAAATAGATGGTGTGACAGTCGAATGGGGAGTGAATGGATGGATGAAGAATGGGTGGATAGATGAACTGAGAATGGACAGTGACTATATAGAGGACTAGAGAGACAGAAATTAGGGCTATATATAAGTGGCTGAAAGGATCGATGAACAGATAGATAAACAGTTTCAAAAATCAGAAAGCTTCCCATGGAATGTGAGGGTTGGGGTGAAGCAGGAAATCACTTAAAGTGTATCTCCATCTTTACCTACCCAAGCAGTGGCGGCCTGTCCATAGGGGGCGCAGCCCCACTAATCCATGCGCCAGGCCCCTAATCTACTTGGTGCCGGACGCATGGATTCCAAAGGTTTTGGTGCAGGGCATTGTGAGCTGAGCCCACCCAGTTGTGTGACAATAGTATTATAATCATAATATTCACTATTGTCTTCCTGATTCTCCTCCCGACCAATCAGAAAGCGGGTCCTGAGACCCCGATTGGCCAGGGAGTCTTAGTACTCCTGGCCAATCGGGTCTCAGGACCCATTTTCTGTTCAGTTCGGGAGGAGAAGCAACGGCCGTGGAGCGAAGAGTAGCTGGAGCGAGACGCAGCAGCCCTACCCCGGATCCTCGTCACCTGTCCCCTAAGGTAATGAGGCCTCTGATCGCCGCCTTCCTGTCCATCTCCCGCGCGCGGGGGGAGGAATTGTCACCTTCCTGTCTATCTTCCTGTCTATCTCCGTCGGCATTGGGCACCAGCCGCCACTGTACCCATGGATTTGTATTTCCATCTCTCCCGTCCCAATATTTACACATCTCCATATTTTGCAGCTCCTGTTCCTTCCCCGGTCTCTGAATGGGCAGGAAAAGGAGAAGCACCAGACTGATGAGCTATTCTCTCTGTCACTCTGCTGTATCTTCCTATCGGAATGTTTCTAGTTAGTATATAAACAAAGCAGCGCAACTCACCTTATCCTTGTGCTGCATCTCCCTCTTCCAGTGTAAGCTCTGCTGCACAGTGGATTGCAAGTGGGTGATATCAAACCAAATTCAGTAACTTACACTGCTTGCATTTAAAAAAAATGATGTATTAATGAATCAGGAGCTGCATTAATTTGTCTTTTATATCTGCCCAGATTTCATCTTTAATAAACATGTGCACACTATGGATGTACAGTATACAGTGGAACCTTGGTTAATGAGTAACGCGGTTAACAAGCGTTTTGAAAGATGAGCAACTTTTTAAAAAAAATTCTGACTCTGTTTGCGAGTGTTGTCTCGCAAAAAACAGCAGAATTCCAGCTAATGTGGGTACCGCATTTGGCCAGAGGTGCGGGGGCGCTGGTGACACTCGGAGCGGTTCCCAGGCTTTCCGAGTTCAGCTGAGCTGTCCCTGAGAATTTCCAAGGCTCTCTGGCGCCCCCCCCCCCACACATCTGGCCACATGCGGTATTGCATGCAATAGAAGTCAATGCGGAACAAATTATCTTTGTTTCCATTGACTTCTATGTACTTCTATGTTCTGTGTACTTCCACTGTACAGGATAGACACTGTATACTCGGTTACATATTTTAACTTTGGATGAGCATTGGATAGGTAGTAACTTGTCTGATCTGTAGTATTTTCCTGACCTTTTAATTTTTTATACCTAAAGGAATCGTTTCCACGGGTTAAAAGGTTTCTGGATGACAGCAATGAGTTAAGTCCCCTTGTCTATATCCCTTTGGAGGTATTAAGGGCAGAAAACAGACAAGAACTAATGACGGAGCAAGGGACGGACACAAATATTTCTATACACACCAAAAACGGGATTACAGTTTGGGGAGGAGTTTGTTTTCCTGTTTCAGATCTGTGACATACTGTGAAAGAATGACCACGAAGAAGGCTTGAAGAGAATCTACAACGGTTTCAATGAAGTCAATTTAATTTTACGTTTATATGTTTTTGAACTGATGTTTTGTAATATTTATATAAAAACGTTGTTTCCCAAAAAAAAATGTATTTATAAATGGTGTACTCACAACACTGGAGTGATGGAGCATTATGGGTTTCCTAAAAAAAAGTATAGCAGAAGCTGTTTCCTTTCAGTCTGTCTGTCTCTAATTGAAAATCATTACAGAGCTGTGCAGGGCATTTTAAGTAGGCTGTGTGTGTCATTTCTCCAACTCCTTCAACTCTGTGTGCATGTAATTTGGCAGCTTGCTTTCGCAATGCATTTAAAGTAGAATAGTAGATAGCAGTGGCGGCTGGTTCTCAATATTGTGGGGGGGCGCACTCTCACTACACCACCCACCTCCTCATCAGTGCCGCCTCATCAGTGCCCATCAGTGCAGCCTGACAATGCAACCTCATTAGTGCACATCAGTGAAGGTGAAAAAATATTTACAAAAATGTCTTACAAAAACGAATGCCCTGTACACGCGATCGGACATTCCGACAACAAAATCCATCAGATTTTTTCCGACGAATGTTGGCTCAAACTTGCCTTGCATACACACGGTCACACAAAGTTGGTCGGAAATTCCGAACGTCAAGAACGCGGTGACGTACAACACATACGACGAGCTGAGAAAAATTAAGTATAATAGTTTAATAGCCAGTGCTGCTCTTCTGCTTGATTCCAAGCATGCGTGGATCTTTGTCCGTCGGAATTGTATACACGCCATCGGAATTTGCGCGAACGGATTTTGTTGTTGGAAAATTTGAGAACCAGATCTCAAATTTTGTGCGATGGAAAATCCGATGGAAAATGTCCGATGGAGCCTACACACAGTTGGAATTTCCGACAACAAGCTCCGATCGCACATTTTCCGTCGGAAAGTCTGACTGTGTGTGTATGGGGCATTAAGAAAACTTTTTTTTTTTTTTTGGACCTATGGGCTAAAATAAAAAATAAGTCCCCCATATCGCACGAGGAAGATGAAATTCAAGTATATGCAGACCTATCGGCCCGAACCCTAGAGAGACGGAGACACCAGAAACCCCTGTTGGAAATATTGAAAAGGGAAAACATAAGATATAACTGGGGCTTCCCCTCATGTCTTATAGGGTCAAAAGAGGGGTGTACGGCCAGGCTGAAGTACCCGGAAGAAGTGCAGGGATTTTGTACAAAACTCGGGATCTTAGCCCCGAATTTGCAGGGTTGGATGGAAATGGAGGGTCTGGGGGGCCCTGGGGGGGGAGGCGGGGGGGGGGGAGGGAGGAGGGGTGAATGCCCACATGTAGCTGCAAAAGAAGTCTGCTCGAATCGGCCCCGCCCCCTCCTCCCTCCGCGCCCCGAGCCTGGGCCGCGGCGGGGGAGGGGAGGGCTCAACAAACTCCACCTCACCAGGTATCCGGAGTCTAAGGGAAGCCACAAAGGATGGCCCCCAAGGACCCGGGGACCCCAGTTGGGGCGAGAGAGGGGGGGAGGGGGGGGAGGGTGAGAGGGGGGGGGAGGAGGGGCCGGAGAGGGAGGGAGGGGAGGAAGGGAGGGGGGGGGTGGGGGGAAGGGGGAACCACGTCCGCTGTGGGGCTGTTATCACCACCAATATCTCAGAGGGAAAAAAAAAAAAAAAAGAAAAACAAAATCCCAAAAAATAAATGAAGGACATAGAAATTAAATTTTTATCATATAATGTGAAAGGCTTAAATTCTCCCGGCAAGCGATCTAAAATTTTGGAGGAAGCAGAGAGATATGGCGCAGGTATAGTGTTTCTTCAAGAGACCCACCTGGCACATTCCTCAAATATTAGACTTTTTTCTCCAGCTCTCCCAAATTGGTTTTACGGAGATACTATCTCGAGCAGGGCAAGAGGAGTGGCTATTGGGATTGCGAGGGACACCGACTTCAAGGTGGAGGAGAGAATGACGGACCCCGAGGGGAGGTACCTGTTCCTTAGGGGCTCCCTCTTAGGGGTAGAACTTACACTGGCCAATGTTTATGCCTCCAACGCCAAACCTATCTTATTCCTCGAAGCAATTCTGCGTAAGCTAAGGGCCTTCAGGAAAGGATATCTGATCCTGATGGGGGACCTCAATTTCGTGATGGACCCCGTGAAGGACAGTACGTCTGGTGGCACGGGGAGGGGCAACATACAACTGAAGCGGATCAAAAAAAAACTATCGGAGGACCAACTGTTGGATGTGTGGAGGATCCAGCACCCGCAGTTGAGGGATTACTTGTTCTTCTCCCCTGCCCACCAGATGTACTCTCGCCTGGACTATATTTTAATAGACCATGGCATACTGGAAAGGGTCAAAGAAACCGAAATTGGAATAGCTTCCCTCTCGGACCACGCGCCGGTATCCATGAGGCTAAGATTCCCCGAACACAAACAACCCTCTAGCGGGTGGAAACTTAATCCTGAATTATTACATGACAAAGAAATTAGGGATTATATTAAAAAGGAGCTAGAATGGTTCTTTCAAATCAACGACAACGGAGAGGTTTCAGAGGCACAACTGTGGGACGCTCATAAAGCGTTCATCAGGGGGCTCCTGATAGCTAAAGCCTCATGGAAAAAAAAGGAGAGGGGGAGAAAGACGCAGGCTCTGATAGCCGAGATTAAAACCCTGGAGCAAAAGCACAAATCTGGGGGGGGGCACTTAGCCAGAGCATATACATAGAGCTTATAGATAAGAGAGAGGAATTGAAAGATTTAGCTGAACAGGAAGTTAGACAGAAGTTCAATAAATTGGACAGGGAACAATATATATGGGGCAACAAGCCAGGGAAATATTTAGCAAGAAAATTACAAAAAAAGAAAACCAGAAATTTTATTGAAAAAATTCAAACAAGAAACGGGGAGATGAAGTTTACCTCTAGTGAAATAGCCTCTACATTCAGAGACTATTATAAAGAACTTTACGAGGTGAAAACCAAGGGAAACAACGACAGCATAGGAAATAATCAGAAAACATCAGAGTTCCTAGAGAGGGCAGGGCTAATGGCTCTAGGGGAGGAGGAGAGAGATGAGCTTGAGAGGCCAATAACTGAGGAGGAGATCTTAGCAGCCATCAACAACTCTCCAATAGGGAAGAGCCCGGGCCCGGACGGCTTCACGGCCTCATATTATAAAACGTACAAAGAGATTCTTATACCAAGATTGCTGCGATATATGAATGGACTAGGGATAGACTATGATATGAGCGAAGAGGCCCTAAAAGCTACGATCACTCTTTTGAGGAAGGATGGGTTTGCGCAAAGATACTGGCGGATCGAATAAAGGGGCACTTGGGCACACTGATCCACCCGGACCAGGTCGGGTTTGTCCCGGGCAGAGAGGGGAGGGACAATGGGATTCGGACATTGCTAGCCATACAGAGGATGGGAGACTCGAGAACCCCCAGTCTACTTCTCTCGATAAACGCTGAAAAAGCGTTCGACAGAGTAGACTGGGGGTTCATGTTCAACACTCTACAGAAGATGGGTTTTGGACCCAGAATTATTCAAAAAATGAAAACCCTATATAATCATCCGAAAACTAACATCAAGGCCAATGGAACGACCTCCGCGGAGTTCGAACTGTTTAATGGCACCAGGCAGGGCTGTCCACTCTCCCCTCTCCTTTTTATCCTATCTTTGGAACCGCTGTTAGCTACAATCCGCGGAAACCCAGAGGTGGAAGGCTGTAAAGTCGGCAGCGAAGAGCACAAACTTGCGGCCTTCGCGGACGACGTCCTCTTTTACATAAGCTCACCCCAGAAGTCAGTCCCCATATTGCTTAAAACCTTAAAGGAATATGGGGAACTAACAAACTTCAGAATCAATGCCTCAAAAACATTTATCCTTAATATTAACCTCAATAAAATAGAGAAACAGAACCTACAGAAAACAGTTAGCTTTGTCTGGAAAAAAAGGATAAAATATTTAGGAATTGAACTGGCCAACAACCCGAGGAAATTATACAAAATAAACTATATCCCACTCCTAGAAGACATAAAAAAAAAAAATGCCAAGAGCTGAAGGGAAAAATTCTATCCTGGATAGGCAGGATCAATGCGGTAAAAATGATGATCTTACCAGTCATCACATACAAATTCCAGATGCTCCCCCTCCCTCTCCCAAAACAGTACCTCGGTAAACTAAGAGCTATTATAATGAATTTCATATGGAATTACAAAAAACATAGAATCTCCCTCCAAGTTCTAAAACAAGACAAAAGTCAGGGCGGTCTGGCAGTCCCAGACATAGAGAGTTACTACCATGCTATAGCACTATTAAGAATAGCAGAATGGGGTAAAATAGGTAACACTAAAAGATGGGTTAGATTGGAGGAAGCACTGAGTGAAGCTAGGCTGGGGAAGATTGTGTGGAACCCCCCGAAAAGCCGGACACTGGGAGAAAAAACACATATAATCACCATCACGACTTTGAAAATATGGGACAAAATATATAAAATATTCAACAAAAATTATAATTCGCCACTTATAGCACTTAAAGAAAATCCTTTTTTCCCGCCAGGGTTAAAGGAAATAGGAGGTGATTGGATTAGAAAGGACTGCACAAGACTAGGGGAAGTTATTAGCAAGGGGAAGGTTATGACACTGCACGAGTTACAGAACAATGAGGCTTTTTCCATAGATGGATGGCGGCATCGCCAGCTGACCCACTTTGTGGGCTCTCTTCCTAGCCCATTAAGGGAGGCTAAGGATCTAACAAAATTAGAGAAAATCTTTACGGCAGAATGTTCAAAAAAAAGAATATCCAGAATATATAAACTGTTATTAGAAAGAGATAGACCGGAGATGCCGCCATACCTTATCAAATGGGAAAGCGAATTAGGAACACAATTAGAAATAGGCACAAGTAAGAAAATTTTAAAATTAGCACATGGGTCAGCGGTAGATGCGAGAACTGCAGAAACAAATTTTAAGTGTATGGCTAGGTGGTATAGAACCCCAGACAGGGTCAGCAATTTTCAGGCGGATACATCTGCGAACTGCTGGAGGGGGTGTGATCAAAGGGGCACAATGGGTCATTTATGGTGGGGGTGTCCTAAAATCAAAAAATTTTGGGAGACTATCCTAAAATATATAAAAGAAATAACAACGATCGAGGTAAAAAATGACCCGTGGGTGGCACTTATGCATGCCACATCCAAGGGAATTAAACAATATAAAGGCTCATTGATCCCCCATCTGCTTAACGCGGCTAAAAAGGTAATTCCAAGGAGGTGGAAGGACAAGGAAAGCCCACCCTTATGGGAATGGGTTGATGCAGTGGAGTCCACTTACATGATGGAATGTGTGTTGTACACCGGGGAGGAGGACAGAGAGGCCACGAGGGCTAGATGGGAGAGTTGGAGAAAATTCAAGAGGTCTTGGAGCTACAGGGAGGCTTTGCGAGTGCAGCCATGACAACCGATGATCCCTGGGGGGTGAAGCCTAAAAGAGATCTAGCCACGGAAAGGCAGACCCTAAGGGTAGGAGAAGACACTGAGGAGAAAGGGCCACTTTAAAGCAGCGGACGGGGACGGGGAGGGCGGGGGCGCGGGGGGGATAGGGGGGAGGGGGGGGGAATAAAAATGAAAACCCCCAGGGGGGTTAACTGGAAGAATGATGGAACGGGATTTAGGATAAAGGAAGCGGAGGGGGAGTGGAGGCGGGGTGGGATTTCGGATGTATATATGTATTCTTGGGCTTTGTAAACTTAATGGATGCCCGACTCAGGACCCCTATTCCCCTCCAACCCCAGGGGGGAAAAAAAAAAAAAGGAAAAAAAAAAAAAAAAAAGAAAGAAAAAAAAAAAAAAAAAAAACGGGGGAGAATGAAACAAGCCACTAATGATGCTAAGACAATTAGAGGGATGGAGATGCGGGCATAGCTGACACTCACCCACGAATATTCTTTCTGAAGTGGTAGTAAAAAAAAAAAAAAAAAAAAAAATAAAACTTTTTTTTTTGTTTGTTTTTACATTTTTGGTCCTTTATAATTTGTTTTGCAAAAAATAAAAAACACAGCGGTGATTAAATACCACCAAAAGAAAGCTCTCTTTAAAGTAAATTATAAAAATTATAAAAATGTCATATAGGTACAGTGTTGCATGATCGCGCAATTGCCATTCAAAGTGCGATTAGCCTGGACAGTAAGGGGTAAAAGTGCCCAGTAGGCAAGTGGTTAAGGGGGACCCCTACGTATATAACAAATATAAAAATGGAGTCTCTAAAGCATAACTCTGAGCAAGGCCAACTTGCTCAAGTATCAAAATGTATCAGTTAGTTTATATTCCTTTCACTGATGCTTCTTGTGAAATTAGTTATCTAACTGGTGCCCGTTGGTCACTTTTTTTGCACACCACCACTTGCATCGCCTGAACCTCAGCGTGTAGAAATGTGTAAACCACACTGACTACACAGGAGCATATGGTGAATAATACTAAGAATCTGCCGGTCACTGCTTTTTTTTTTTTTGTCAGATTACTGTGTTTGCTAGTGAGATAATTGTAAAGTCCAGTTCATCATACACTATGCCAGGGGTACATTTCTCAGTATTTCCACACTTGAACCAGAGGTATGCCTGGTGTTATCAAAAGGTTATCTGTCTCATTTGTAGCATTAGAACATCCCAACTGTCCCTGATTTCGAGGGACTGCCCCTGATTTGGAGCAATGTCCCTCTGTCCCTCTTTCCTCCTCATTTGTCCCTCATTTGGTCTGATCTATATAGTTGTATATAAAATGCACCTTTTATCTTTCAAAAAGTGTTTCCCAGTGCTAAACCTTTCATCCAATTTCTAAATTGCTACATTTGTACATTTTATGGTTATAAAAGAGGTGAGACAGTGTGCCGCTCATGTCCCTGGATGACGTGAGGTGTCACGAAATGCATCGGGCGAGCGGCGCACTGTTACCACCTCGTTTTTAATTATCACAAGCAGTGGCGGAACAACCAGGGTCGCACCAGTCGCACTTGCGACTGGGCCCTGAAGTTCCGTCACTGTGGGGGGGCCCACTGGCCCGCCCGCACGTTCTCCCCGCCTGGGACCGCCCGCACGTTCTCCCCCGCCAGGGGACCCGCCGCATGTCCTCCGCTGTCCAGGGGCCCGCCCACACGTCCTCCCCCGCCGGGGGCCCGCCCGCACGTTGTCCCCCGCCGGGGACCCGCCGCACGTCCTCCGCTGTCCAGGGGCCCGCCCACACGTCCTCCCCCGCCGGGGGCCCCCCCGCACGTTCTCCCCCGTCGGGGACCCGCCCGCACGTTCTCCCCCGCCGGGGACCCGCCGCACGTTCTCCGCTGTCCAGGGGCCCGCCCACACGTCCTCCCCGCCGGGGGCCCCCCGCACGTTCTCCCCCGTCGGGGACCCGCCCGCACGTTCTCCCCCGCCGGGGACCCGCCGCACGTTCTCCGCTGTCCAGGGGCAGACGCTGGAAGGTAAAGTCAGCTGACACCAATGCAGCTCTGGAGCGACTGACAAAGTAAGTGACTAGTGCAACTGATCCCAACCTCTGCCTCTTACTGACCCCTGTCACTACCACAGATCTTATCCCTATCCCCCCATGGGATAGAGATGAGATCTGTGGTGTGGGGATGGGATCAGTATGAGGCAGAGGTGGTGGTGGGGGAGGATAGCACCACCACTGCCACTGCTCCCACCCCCCCCCCTCACCACCATCACCGCCACTAATCCCACCAACCCCCACCACTGATCCCATCACCGCCGCCACTGTTCCCACCACCATCACCGCCACCACTGATCCCATCACCGCCACTAATCCCACCAACCCCCACCACTGATCCCACCCCCCCTCACCACCACTGATCCCACCCCCCTCACCACCACTGCCACCACCACCGCCACTGATCCCATCAGCGCCACTAATCCCACCAACCCCCACCACTGATCCCATCACCGCTGCCGCCACTGATCCCATCACCGCTGCCGCCACTGATCCCATCACCGCTGCCGCCACTGATCCCACCACTGATCCCACCCCCCTCACCACCACTGTCACCACCACCGCCACTGATCCCATCACCGCCACTAATCCCACCAACCCCCACCACTGATCCCATCACCGCCGCCGCCACTGATCCCACCCCCCTCACCACCACTGCCACCACCACCGCCACTGATCCCATCCCCCACACCACCACTGATCCCACCCCCACCCCCCTCACCACTGCCAGTGATCTAGCCCCCCTCACAGCCAAAACTGATCCCATCCCCCCACCACTGCTGCTACTCATCCCATCCAACCCCCCACCACTGCCACCACTTATGCCATCCCATTCTCCCGTCACTGCCACCACCGCTCACTGCCACTCATCCCAGCCCCATGCTTCAGGGGGTCCATGTGTCACCCCTGTACACCTGGATAGGAGGGGTAGCGGGCGGCATATAGAGGAACCAATACCCTCCATTTTCCTCCTGAAGTCATGGCTGCAGGAAGAAAATGGAGGGGATTGGGTCCTCTATATGCCGTCACCGCCGCTCTTCCTATCCAGGTGTACAGGGGTGACACATGGGCCCCTTGAAATATGGGGCTGGGTCGCCCCGGGGGTCAGGGGGGCCCTTCATGGTTTCTTGCACCGGGGCCCTGAAGGTTCTAGTTACGCCTCTGATCACAAGTGCCTATACCAGAATCGGTTTATTGTGTATCCGGCCGCTACACTGGACCTTCCTTTCTGTGGCTGATCATCTTTTAATTCTATGTAAGTGTTTATGTTTTTTTAAATAAATATTGCTTGAGGATAATGCACTATTTGGAGCATTCCAATTCTTCTTCCATGTTGGGCACTGTGGGTTGATCCTTTGGAGGGAGAACTGAGGGTACACCAAGCCTATTGCCAAATTTCCTTGGAGAACTGATGACATCTTTCCTGTGGAGGTCGCTATAGCCACAACCCTAACCACATGCCTGTTTGACCCTCTGTAACGGGGGGTTATCTATTTGCGGTAAGCGGCCATCTTTTACTTTTGGTGGTGGTGCCACTCACGTTTTTGAAGTGTTTGATGCAGGAAGTGGATATTTCGAATCTCGCACGGGAGCACGAATATTGGAACTTTTGTTCTTGTTCTTACAACCACTAAAAATAATTTTTTCTCATTGGGACAAATTTTTTGGCCTGATTGGCCCACTTATGAACTTATTGATTGTTCTTTTTCACCACATATATATATATTTTTTGGTCTCACATATGTCACATAATATGCTTTGTATCACTGGGTGTTGATTCATTATTGTTTCCATTATCATATATATTGGACACATCTTATGTTCAAATGGTTATGCAGTATTTCACATTTACTGGATTTGATTTCTTTGGTTAGAAGTCAATTCACATTATTTGATTTGTTGTAGTTTCTTTTGGTATGCGCAGCTTTTTCTTTTTCCTAAATTGTGTTCACCGTTTGTATATGGTATAGTTGCTGCAGCCGCTTATGGTTTAAAATAACCAGTTTAGGAGTTTTTACGGTTTATCCGTTTTCAATTTTTGACCTATAGCGCAGTTTCTTGTCCTTCCTTTTTTTTACTTGCCACATTGCCTACCACCAGGTGCTGCATGTCACTTGCCACATTGCCTACCACCAGGTGCCGCATGTCACTTGCCACATTGCCTACCACCAGGTGCCGCATGTCACTTGCCACCATCGCCTGCCACCAGATGCAGCGCGTCACTTGCCACGTCGCCTGCCACCAGATGCCGCATATCACTTGCCCCCGTCGCCTGTCACCTGCCAAGTAACTTGTCATCAGATGCAGTGCTACTACAGGACTTGATGGGCACCTCCAACCCAGCTCTGTACCCCCCCCCCCCCCAACATACAACGTGACAGCGGAGGAGAGAGAGATACACAGCGCCAAATGTAGCATTAAAACAACTTGTATTCCACTTAAAGAACGTTACTGACAGAGTTAGTAGGGTGAAAGGCATTGAGACACTGCACAAGAGTCCAGGTTTGTCATCAATCTGAATTAGGAGCCGCCACGGGGAACCGATCGGGCCAGTAGATGCAGAGCATCGGTGTGTACTACTACTTCCTGGTAGCGGTGGAACGCATGATGGGGCGGACGTGATGTCATCAGCCGGAAATGATGCAAGATGTGGGAGGCGACGCATCCTTCAGGCCATCATTCCTCCGCCACCAGGAAGTAGTAGTACACACCGATGCTCTGCATCTACTGGCCCTATCGGTTCCCGGTGGCGGCTCCTAAATCAGATTGATGACAAGCCTGGACTCTTGCGCAGTGTCTCAATGCCTTTCACCCTACTAACTCTGTCAGTAACGTTCTTTAAGTGGAATAAAAGTTTTTTTAATGCTAAATTTGGCGCTGTGTATCTCTCTCTCCTTCCCTGTCTCTGAAACTGGCCCACTGAGCCATCGGCCCACCAGGAAACTCCCGATGGCCGGTACATGCCTGGGGTGTACTCACTTTTGTTGCCAGCGGTTTAGACATTAATGGCTGTGTGTTGAGTTATTTTGAGGGGACAGCTATTTTTTTACAGTTATACAAGCTGTACACTCACTACTTTACATTGTAGCAAAGTGTCATTTCTTCAGTGTTGTCACATGAAAAGATAGAATAAAATATTTACACCAGGGCTTGACAAATTTGCTTGGAATCTAGGAGCCAGCTAAAAAAGTTAGGAGCCAGGTTTTTTTTTTTTTTTTTTTTTTTTAACGACATGGAGACGAGTGAGGGGAAGATGGCCCCCACCCCTCTCTAAGTCATTGCAGGGCAGAAGCGACTTCAAATCGTCACTTCCGCCCATAGGTCTTCAAAGGGACATTTTATTATTATTATTTTTTTTCAAATGACAATTTTTTTTTTTTATTATTGCATTTTAGTGTAAATATGAGATCCGAGGTCTTTTTGACCCCAGATCTCATATTTAAGAGGCCCTGTCATGCTTTTTTCTATTACAAGGGGTGTTTACATTCCTTGTAATAGGAATAAAAATGACACAATTATTTTTTTTCAAAAGGACAATGAAAAATTTTAAAATAAAAGTTAAAATAAATAAGAAAATAATAATAATTTTAAACGCACCCCGTCCCGCCAAGCTTGTTTGCAGAAGCAAACGCATACGTGAGTAGCGCCCGCATATGAAAGCGGTGTTCAAACCACACATGTGAGGTATTGCCGTGATCGGTAGAGCGAGAGCAATAATTCTAGCCCTAGATCTCCTCTGTAACTCAAAACATGCAACCTGTAGAATTTTTTAAACGTCGCCTATGGAGATTTTAAAGGGTAAAAGTTTGTAAAAGTTTGCGGGCACAATTTTGAAGCGTGACATGTTTGGTATCAATTTACTAACATTATCTTTCACAATATAAAAAAAAAAAAAATTGGACTAACTTTACTGTTGTGTTATTATTTAATTAAAAAAATGTATTTTTTCCCAAAAAAGTGCGCTTGTAACCCCGCTGTGCAAATACGGTGTGACAGAAAGTATTGCAACGACCGCCATTTTATTCTCTAGGGTGTTAGAATAAAAAATATATATAATATTTGGGGGTTTTAAGTAAAGGAAAGGAGATGGGCAGGCAGAGAAAACAAACAGCTCCATTAGCATTGCTGGGTGTCATACCAACGGCCACCATAAGAGGGAGCCATATTCTAGAAGGTACCATAAAACTGCACAAGGCCACAAAGCCGCGGCCTCAATTACCAGCCTGCGCGGTCCATCGCGATCGCGCACGGGGGGTGCACTATGGAGACAGGATACCCTTAGCAGTGCTGACCCAGGTCACTAATTCTAGTCGCCAATACGACCTGGCGCCCGGGGTTTGTCGAGCACTGATTTACACAAATGTGAGGGGTGTACTTACTTTTGTGAGATACTGTATATGAAGTTGACATATCCTAAAGAGATCACTCTTTGACACAATGGGGGAGATTTACTAATACTGGAGCACTTAGGCACCGAACCTTCTCTGCCAGACAAATCACACTGAAAATGTGTCCTCAATGCTGACCCCACCAAACCCCACAGCTGCCAGAATGAGGAAGATGGCATGAAGAGCGCCAACCTACAAAATGAGTCCAAGGAAACCTTAACCACTTCAGCCCCGGAAGGCTTTACCCCCTTAACCGCTTAAGGACCGCCTCCTGCACATATACGTCGGCAGAATGGCGTGGCTGGGCACATCAACGTACAGGTACCTTGTCCTTTAAGAGCCCAGCCGTGGGTCGCGCCCAGTCCTGAGCTCCGTGACCGCGGCCGATGGTGTCCCACGATCGGGTCACAGAGCTGAAGAACGGGGAGAGGTATGTGTAAACAAACCTCTCCCCGTGCTTCCTAGTGACACTGTCACTGATCGTCTGTTCCCTGTCATAGGGAAAGACGATCAGTGACGTCACACGCCAAGCCACGCCCCCAGACAGTTAGAAAACACACAGGGCTCACTTAACCCCATCCCCGCCCCCTAGTGGTTAACTCCTTGTAACGCCGAGCGCTCCGGGTGCCCCATCCATCCCGGAGCGCTCACGGCGTCCTCTGCCCTGCAGCGCCTCGGTCAGCTCCCCTGACCGCAGGCGCTGCTCTGTCTCCGGGATGCGATCCACGTCCCACCCGGGGATCGCATCCCGCTCCCCTCACCTTCCCCTGACAGCTTCCTCCGGCGTGCGCGCGCCCCCGCTCCCCAGGTGCGCGCGCGCGACCCTGCCTGCTATTAAAGGGCCAGCGCACATCAATTAGTGCCTGGTCCAATTATGTTACACCCAAAACACTACATAAACCCACTTCCCCTTCCTGTCCTGGCCGGATCTTGTGTTGCCTATAGTGCCCAGTGAAAGCGTTTCTCTGTTTGCTCCTACTGTGTATCCAGACCTCTGCCGTTGCCCCTGACTACGAACCTTTGCCACCTGCCCTGACCTTTTGCTACGTTTGACCTCGCCTCTGCTTAATCCTTGTGTACCGCGCCTTTCTCAGCTGTCAGTGAGGTCGAGTTGCTATTGGAAGACACGACCTGGTTGCTACCGCCGCTGCAAGTCCATCCCGCCTTGCGGCGGGCTCTGGTGAAAACCAGTAGCAACATTAGAACCGGTCCTCCAATACAACCCGTGCTATCGCCCCATTGGCATAGGGGATCCACCTCCTGTTCCCCGCCGTACCCGATACGTGACAGTAGATCCGGCCATGGATCCCGCTGACGTCCTGCTGCCAAGCCTCTCGGATCTGACCACGGTGGTCGCTCAACAAGGACAGCAATTGGCGCAGTTGACTGCTATGCTACAGCAGCTTCTGCCATCTCCTCCACCACCTCCTGCATCTCCTCCGCCACGAGTTGCTGCTGCTAGAGTCCGCCTGTCCCTTCCTGACAAATTCAATGGGGACCCCAAGCTGTGCCGAGGGTTCCTATCCCAGTGTTCCCTCCATCTGGAGATGTTGTCGGACCAGTTCCCCACTGAACGGTCCAAGGTGGCGTTCGTGGTTAGCCTACTATCTGATAAGGCCCTAGCCTGGGCTACACCACTTTGGGACCGAGGCGATCCTGCCACAGCCTCAATTCCAGCCTTCTTCTCTGAAGTCCGCAGTGTCTTTGAAGAACCAGCCCGGGTCTCCTCTGCCGAGACGGCTCTCCTGAACCTCGTCCAGGGGAATTCTTCAGTGGGCGATTACGCCATTCAGTTCCGCACCCTGGCATCTGAACTCTCCTGGAACAATGAGGCCCTCTGCGCGACCTTCAAAAAAGGTCTATCCAGTCATGTCAAAGATGTGCTGGCCTCCCGAGAGATTCCTGCTACCCTGTCTGAACTAATCCAGTTGGCCACCCGCATTGACATGCGTTATACCGAAAAACGCCTAGAGCTACGCCAGGAAAAGGACTTTGGTCGCGTCAGGCGGTTTCCTCGCCTGGCACCTCTCTTCCAGAATCCTCTGCAACCCGTTCCTGCTCCTCCTGCTGAGGAGGCTATGCAAGTGGATCGGTCACGCTTGACCACACAAGAGAGGACTCGCCGCTGAGATCATAATCTGTGCCTGTATTGCGCCAGTCCCGACCATTTCTTAAAGGACTGCTCTATTCGCCCTCAGCGTCAGGGAAACGCTCGCACCTAGCTAACGTGGAAGAGGCGCTGCTAGGTGTGGATTCTTCCTCTCCACGTCTGACCATTCCGGTAAGGATTTCTCTGACCAAGAAATCCTCTTTCTCCGCTGTAGCCTTTCTGGACTCCGGCTCTGCAGGGAACTTCATTGAAGCCTCACTCGTCGACAAATTTAATGTTCCAATCATCCGGCTTGCCAAGCCGCTTTTCATCACCTCGGTAAATGGTCAAAATTTGAACTGTATCGTGCGTTATCGCACTGAACTTCTCCTCATGAGAATTGGAGTTCTCCATTATGAAAAGATTGACTTCCTTGTGTTACCCAACTGTACCTCCGAGATCCTTTTGGGCCTACCCTGGCTCCAGCTTCATTCTCCTACCCTCGACTGGTCCTCGGGGGACATCAAAAGTTGGGGTCCTTCCTGTCACAGGCATTGCCTCAAAGCGGTTCCCATTAAACAAGTTTCCACCGCTGCCGCTCTGCCTAGTCTTCCCAAGCCTTACCAGGACTTTTCCGATGTGTTTTGCAAAAAACAAGCGGAGGTCTTGCCACCACATAGACCCTTTGATTGCCCTATTGATCTCCTTCCTGGAACCACCCCGTCCCGTGGCAGGATCTACCCTCTCTCCATCCCGGAGACACAAGCTATGACAGACTACATCCAGGAAAACCTCAAGAGAGGTTTCATCCGCAAGTCCTCTTCCCCGGCTGGAGCCGGATTCTTCTTTGTCGCCAAAAAGGACGGGTCCCTACGTCCCTGCATTGACTATCGTAGTCTTAATAAAATCACGGTAAAGAATCGCTACCCACTGCCTCTCATCTCAGAACTGTTTGACCGTTTGCGCGGAGCAAGCCTTTTCACCAAACTGGACCTCCGGGGCGCATATAATCTCATCCGTATCCGTAAAGGCGATGAATGGAAAACCGCCTTTAACACCCGTGACGGACACTTTGAGTACCTAGTCATGCCCTTTGGGTTATGCAATGCCCCTGCGGTCTTTCAAGACTTTGTGAATGAGATTTTCAGAGATCTGTTGTACACCTGTGTTGTTGTCTATCTGGATGATATCCTGATTTTCTCCTCTAGCTTGGAGGAGCACCGTTTTCATGTCCGCCAAGTGCTCCAGCGACTCTGTGATAACCGTCTGTACGCCAAACTAGAGAAATGTCTCTTTGAACGCTGCAGTCTTCCCTTCCTGGGGTACTTGGTCTCTGGACAAGGTCTCCAAATGGACCCTGCGAAACTCTCTGCTGTCCTGAACTGGCCACGTCCTACCAGGCTACGGGCCATCCAGCGTTTCCTTGGATTCGCCAACTATTACCGCCAGTTCATTTCCCACTTCTCCACCATTGTCGCGCCTATTGTGGCACTAACCAAAAAAGGTGCGGATCCAAGGTCCTGGCCTCCTCAAGCTGATGAGGCATTTAACCGCCTCAAGTCTGTCTTTGCCTCTGCACCAGTTCTGTCCAGGCCTGATCCCCTCAAATCGTTCTTCATGGAAGTCGATGCCTCCTCTGTGGGAGCCGGAGCCGTGCTTCTCCAGAAAGACTCCAAGGGCAAGAACGTCACCTGTGTTTTTTTCTCCAAGACTATTCCACAACTATTCCATCGGAGACCGTGAATTACTGGCCATTAAGCTAGCACTTGAGGAGTGGAGACATCTCCTTGAGGGGTCCGCTCATCTCATCACGATCTTCACTGATCACAAAAATCTGTCTTACCTCCAGTCCGCCCAGCGATTAAACCCACGCCAAGCTAGGTGGTCGTTGTTTTTTGCCCGCTTCAACTTTGAGATTCATTTCCGTCCTGCAGACAAGAATGTCAGGGCTGACGCCCTCTCTCGTTCCACCGATTCCTCTGAGTCCGACTCTCCTGTACAACACATTGTACCTCCTGAGTGTCTAATCTCTTCTGCCCCGGCCTCCTTACTGCAAGTCCCTCCGGGGAAAACCCTGGTCCCTCCACGTCTCCGATTTCAGGTCCTCAAATGGGGTCACTCCTCTCATCTGGCTGGTCATCCTGGAATCAAGAAATCCTCCCAACTGATTTCCAGGTATTACTGGTGGCCTTCCTTAAAAAAGGATGTGACGGACTTCGTACAGGCCTGTACCACATGTGCTCGAAACAAGACTCCTCACCAAAGGCCTGCAGGTCTTCTTCACCCTCTGCCTGTGCCTGAACGACCCTGGGCCCACATAGCTATGGACTTCATCACGGACCTCCCTCCTTCCCACGGCCACACCACCATATGGGTGGTCGTGGATCGTTTCTCCAAAATGGCACATTTTGTCCCGCTTCCAGGGCTCCCTTCTGCACCTATACTCGCGAAACATTTCTTCCTTCAGATTTTTCGCCTTCATGGACTTCCATCCCACATCGTCTCGGACAGAGGTGTCCAGTTTGTGTCTAAGGTCTGGAGAGCTCTCTGCAGTCAATTGAAAATCAAACTGGACTTCTCCTCTGCCTACCATCCACAGTCCAATGGACAAGTGGAGAGAGTCAATCAAATTCTTGGGGCCTACCTACGACACTTTGTCTCGGCTCGTCAAGACGACTGGGCTGACCTCCTGCCCTGGGCCGAATTTTCTTACAACCTGAAAGAATCTGAGTCCTCCTCTAAATCACCCTTCTTTGTGGTTTACGGCCGTCATCCTCTTCCCCCCCTACCCATCCCCACTGCCTCCGGTGTCCCCGCTGCAGACGAAGTCACCCAAGAGCTGTCGTCCATCTGGAAGGAGACCCAAAAGTCGCTTGCCCTGGCCTCTTCTCGCATGAAGAGACATGCTGATAGTAAAAGAAGACCTCCTCCTGTATTCTCCCCTGGCGATAGGGTATGGCTCTCCTCCAGGTACATCAGGTTCCGCATCCCCAGTTACAAGTTGGGCCCCCGCTATCTCGGTCCATTCAAGATCAAGGCTCGGATCAATTCCGTGTCCTATAAACTGCATCTTCCTCCTTCCCTCCGGATCCCCAACTCTTTCCATGTTTCCCTCCTCAAACCCTTTATTCTTAACCACTTTTCCCCCAAGGTCATCGCTCCTGCTCCGGTCTCCGGCTCCTCCGACATCTTCGCCGTTAAAGAGATCCTCGCTTCTAGAACCGTCCGAGGTAAACACTTCTATCTTGTTGACTGGGAGAATTGTGGCCCTGAGGAGAGGTCCTGGGAACCTGAGGGTAACATCATTGACAAGGATCTCATCCTCAGGTTCTTGGGTTCCAAGAGGAGGGGGAGGCCCAAGAAGAGGGGGAGACCCAGGGGGGGGGGGGGGGGGGTACTGTAACGCCGAGCGCTCCAGGTGCCCCATCCATCCCGGAGCGCTCACGGCGTCCTCTGCCCTGCAGCTCCCCTGACCGCAGGCGCTGCTCTGTCTCCGGGATGCGATCCACGTCCCACCCGGGGATCGCATCCCGCTCCCCTCACCTTCCCCTGACAGCTTCCTCCGGCGTGCGCGCGCCCCCGCTCCCCAGGCTGCAAGTCCATCCCGCCTTGCGGCGGGCTCTGGTGAAAACCAGTAGCAACATTAGAACCGGTCCTCCAATACAACCCGTGCTATCGCCCCATTGGCATAGGGGATCCACCTCCTGTTCCCCGCCGTACCCGATACGTGACA
Source organism: Lithobates sylvaticus (assembly GCA_028564925.1). Lineage (NCBI taxonomy): Eukaryota > Metazoa > Chordata > Amphibia > Anura > Ranidae > Lithobates > Lithobates sylvaticus. Next base: position 50,830,973 of record CM053027.1, on the reverse strand, counting down.
CTCCTTCACTGCCAGTGTCATTTACACAGGAATCAGTGCATTTAAATAGCACTGATTGCTGTATAAATGGCAATGGTCCCAAAAATGTGTCAAAAATGTCCGATGTGTCCGCCATAATGTCGCAGTCACAATAAACAATAAACGCCATTACTAGTAAAAAAAATATTAATAAAAATGCTATAAAACTATCCCCTATTTTGTAGACGCTATAACTTTTGCGCAAAACAATCAATAATCGCTAATTGCGATTTTTTTTACCAAAAATATGTAGAATACGTATCGGCCTAAACTGAGGAAAAAAACTATTTTTATATATATATTTTTTGGGAATATTTATTATAGCAAAAAGTAAAAAATATAGAATTTTTTTCAAAATTGTCGCTCTATTTTTGTTTATAGCGCAAAAAAAAAAATAAAAACCGAAGAGGCGATCAAATACCACCAAAAGAAAGCTCTATTTGTGCGGAAAAAAGGACGCCAATTTTGTTTGGGAGCCACATCGCACGACCGCGCAATTGTCAGTTAAAGCGACGCAGTGCTCTGCGTCTATTTAACTGACAATTGCGCGGTCGTGCGGCGTTGTACACAAACAAAATTTATTTCCTTTTTTTCCCACAAATAGAGCTTTCTTTTGGTGGTATTTGATCAGCTCTGTGCTTTTTATTTTTTGCACTAAAAACAATAAAAGAAGAGCGACAATTTTGAAATAAAAAAACAATATTTTTTACATTTATTTTTTTTAAAACAAATTTCTTCATCAGTTTAGGCCGATGTATATTCTTCTACATATTTTTGGTAGAAAAACAAAAAAAAAAAAAAAACGCAATAAGCGTATATAGATTGGTTTTCACAAAAATGATAGCGTCTATAAAATAGGGAATAGATTTATGGCATTTTTATTTATTTTTTTTTTTACTAGTAATGGCGGGACTGCGACATTACGGCGGAAAGATCGGACACTTTTTTGGAGACCAGTGACATTTATACAGCGATCAGAACTAAAAATAGCCACTGATTACTGTATAAATGTCGCTGTCAGGGAAGGGGTTAACACTAGGGGGCGATCAAGGGGGTAACTGTGTTCCCTATGAGTGTTTCTAACTGTAGGGGGGATGGGCTTACTGGGACATGACAGAGATCACTGCTCCCGACCACTGAGAACAGTAGATCCCTGTCATGTCACCCGTCAAAACAAGGAAATGCCATGTTTACATAGGCATTCCCCCCTTCTGCCTGTGTACAAATCAATTGCGGGCCGCCGGAGGACATCGAGTCCTCCCCACCCACGGGCATGCCCCCGCAGCGTGCAGCACACGCCCATCCGCAACTGAGCCTGCACGAGCCGACGTACAGCTACGACGATTCGCGCAGGAGAGCCATTGTGCCGCCGTCAAACAGCAGCGGCTGGTCTTAAAGCGGTTAATCGTTCATCAAATTCTGAAAAACAACAACATGCTTTGGGGGTCTGAACCCCCCCCCCCCATCCAATGGGAGAGATTTACTAAACCTGGAGCACTCAGAATCTGGTGCAGTTGTGCATGGGAGCCAATCAGCTTCCAGGTTTTACTGTCCAAGCTTAACTTAGAAGCTGATTGGCTCCCATGCACAGCTGCACCAGATTCTGAGTGCTCCAGTTTTAGTAAATCTCTCCCATTATATAGGGGGGGGAGGGGGTTCAGCTAGTTCCCTCTTCCTGCGGAATGTCAGGGCTTGCTCCTCCCTCCGACTCTTTAGGGGCGGATCTGACACTTTGTATATCATCTGCTGGAAGATTGGGGGGGGGGGGGTCATTTAACGACAGCGTGACCCCAAAAACCCGATACAGATCACTTCCTGCCTCCGGAGACACCGGCTCAGCTATCGTGGGACTTACAGGGAAATGTTACCATGGCGATGATAGAATTATCAGATTTTGTTTTATTTATCCGAATTAGAGGTGTAAAAATCATCTGAAAAGCGAACCGGACACTTTATATTGTGATGAGGTTTTGTAATAAAGATTATATGGGAGGAATATGATAATGACTCCAGATTGGTGGATGTGCACAGCCCGGATGATGATAAACTGTAATTGTGGAGAGTTTCCACGACATCGATCGATGACAAACCCCTCCCCCCACAATGGAGAGCCATGAATGAATGGATGAGAGGTATAAATGGGTCTCTTATATCTGACTGTAGTTCTGTTTTAACACTGAACTCCAGTCAGACATCTAAATACACAGATTATTTACCTGTGACAACCCCCTCAGAAATTACATACATGACACACAGGGCGGTCAGAGATTACATACATGCCGGTCAGAGATTACATACATGACACACGGGTCAGTCACAGATTACATACATGACACACTATGGTCAGAGATTACATACACGACACACGGGTCAGTCACAGATTACATACATGACACACAATGGTCAGAGATTACATACACGACACACGGGACGGTCAGAGATCACATACATAACACATGGGATGGTCAAAGATTACATACACAACACACGGGATGGTCACATATTACATACATGACACACGATGGTCAGAGATTACATACATGACACACGATGGTCAGCGATTACATACATAACACATGGGATGGTCACAGATTACATACATAAACACACGGGGTGGTCACAGATTACATACATGACACACGCCGGTCAGAGATTAGATACATGACACATGGGACGGCCATAGATTACATACATGACACACAGGACGGTCAGAGATTACATACATAACACACGGAAAGTTCAGAGATTACATACATGACACACGACGGTCAGAGATTACATACATGACACACGGGTCAGTCACAGATTACATACATGACACACGATGGTCAGAGATTACATAAACGGCACACAGGACGGTTAGAGATCACATACATAACACACGGGAAGGTCAGAAATTACATACACGACACATGGGACGGTCAGAGATTACATACATAACACACGGGAAGATGAGAGGTTACATGCACGCAAACACGGGACGGTCACAGATTACATACATGACACACGACGGTCACAGATTAGACACATGACGGTCACAGATTACATACATGACACACAATGGTCAGAGATTACATACACGACACACGGGACGGTCAGAGATCACATACATAACACATGGGATGGTCAGAGATTACATACATAACACACGGGATGGTCACAGATTAGACACATGACGGTCACAGATTACATACATGACACACAATGGTCAGAGATTACATACACGACACACGGGACGGTCAGAGATCACATACATAACACATGGGATGGTCAGAGATTACATACATAACACACGGGATGGTCACATATTACATACATGACACACGATGGTCAGAGATTACATACATGACACACGATGGTCAGCGATTACATACATAACACATGGGATGGTCACAGATTACATACATAAACACACGGGGTGGTCACAGATTACATACATGACACACGCCGGTCAGAGATTAGATACATGACACATGGGACGGCCATAGATTACATACATGACACACAGGACGGTCAGAGATTACATACATAACACACAGAAAGTTCAGAGATTACATACATGACACACGACGGTCAGAGATTACATACATGACACACGGGTCAGTCACAGATTACATACATGACACACGATGGTCAGAGATTACATAAACGGCACACAGGACGGTTAGAGATCACATACATAACACACGGGAAGGTCAGAAATTACATACACGACACATGGGACGGTCAGAGATTACATACATAACACACGGGAAGGTCAGAGATTACATACATAACACATGGGATGGTCAGAGATTACATACATAACACACGGGAAGATGAGAGGTTACATGCACGCAAACACGGGACGGTCACAGATTACATACATGACACACGACGGTCACAGATTAGACACATGACACACGGGACGGTCACAGATTACATACATGACACACGGGACGGTCAAGCTTACATACATAACACACAGGATACATGAGAAGGAGATGGCACCCCATTGGTCAGTATAGAGGAGCCTAGAAAGTAATGCATCTCCAGGAACTCCTCCCTCTTCCAGGCTACACCCCCATCCCGCAAACTGTAGTAGAAGCCTGCAGGAGATAGGCTGGGAACCTGCAGGGGGCGGAGACTCCAGTGCAGATGTGTTCTCTGGCATTTATGGGGTTAATGGTTTCCTTGGAAATCACCCCTTCGCTTGTTTACAGGCAAGCGTCTCTGAGCCGCACATGCGCAGTAGCTGCAGGGAGGCTTTCACGCTTCTCCTCCTTTGAAGTCATGTGGCCTCGTTCTGCCAGCTACGTGCAACACGTGACACCCGCAGCGAGAGAGACGTAACGGCCCAGGTGGGAGTGGGCGTGATCAGCGCATTGGAGGGGCGTGACCAGATGACGTAGGAGCGTTGCCAGGAGACTAGTAAATAAATCGGGAGCTGGAGCCGTTACACTGTGACGTCAAGGCTTGACCTGGTAAATAGCCGAGCAGAGGACGCGAGCGCTCAGTGTAAGACGAGCAGAGAAGAAGAAACATCTCCACCTCAGAGCTCCGGAGGGAGGAGCCATTGTCCGGACTACAGCAGAGTCACAGCGTGTCTGTGTGTCTGGGGCTGCCTCCTCTGCTAAAACAACTCCCAGCATGTACTGTGTAAGTAATGGGGGTTCAGCTCCCAGCCTGAAATAAGATGTTACAGGACTACAAATCCCAGCATGATTTCTTCTATAGATGTACTACAAGTCTCAGCGATCTCTACATACCCCAGCCTGCTCCCCTCCCCCTCCTCAGGGGTAATTGTACCCCACACTCTTCTCCTACCGCCCTTTACCCCTCCCCCCCAGGACCGGGGCCTGCGGGGGAGGGGTAATTGTACCCCACACTCATCTCCTACCGCCCTTTACCCCTCCCCCCCAGGACCGGGGCCTGCGGGGGAGGGGTTATTGTACCCCACACTCATCTCCTACCGCCCTTTACCCCTCCCCCCCAAGACCGGGGCCTGCGGGGGAGGGGTAATTGTACCCCACACTTATCTCCTACCGCCCTTTACCCCTCCCCCCCAGGACCGGGGCCTGCGGGGGAGGGGTAATTGTACCCCACACTCATCTCCTTCCGCCCTTTACCCCTCCCCCCCAGGACCGGGGCCTGCGGGGGAGGAGTGGGATGGCTGGACTGGAGGGGTGCAATCCCCCCCCCCCCCGCGGAGGGGGAGGGGAGCAGACTGGGGTATGTAGAGATCACTGGAACCTGTAATATCTCCATAGAGAAAATCATGCTGGGATATGTAGTCCCACAGCATCTTGCACAGTGCATGCTGGGAGTTGTAGTTCCTCATGTGGACAGAGGTTGCTGGGACTTGTAGTTCCTTTAGAACCTGAGCAGAGGAGGCAGATCACACAGACACGCCGGGACCAGGCTGTAGTCCGGACAATGGCTCCTCCCTCCAGAGCTCTGTGTGGGGGATGGTCCCTCCTCCTCCACTCACCTACCACCGAGGGTGGGGCTCCAATTGCCCGCCCTCCCCCACACACAGGGCTGATCCAGGAAATATTCGATTGCCTCTCGGGGGATCAGGAAGGAATTTTTTCCCCAGCTGGAGCACATTGGATCATGCTTTGCTGGGGGTTTTCGCCTTCCTCTGGATCAACTGCCTCACAAACCTATACACCCCCACTCATCTACCACCAAGAGGGGACGCTACCACCCTGGGCATGGGGTGATTGTGGTCAGTGGAACTTCCCAAGTTTCATCTGCCCTCAGTCCCGGGGACCATGCCCAGAATACTGGTAATACCCCCTGCCTCCACCTACATGCAATCATCTACCACCAAGGGTGACAATGCCTCAGGCTTTGCTACACCCACTCATCTACCGCCAAGAGGGGACGCTACCACCCTGGGTATGGGGTGATTGTGGCCAGTGGAACTTCCCAAGTTTCATCTGCCCTCAGTCCCGGGGACCATGCCCAGAATACTGGTAATACCCCCTGCCTCCACCTACAGGCAATCATCTACCACCAAGGGTGACAATGCCTCAGGCTTTGCTACACCCACTCATCTACCGCTAAGAGGGGACGCTACCACCCTGGGCATGGGGTGATTGTGGCCAGTGGAACTTCCCCCCAAGTTTCATCTGCCCTCACTCCCCCATACCCAGCATACTGGTAATACCCCCTGCCTCCACCTACATGCAATCATCTACCACCAAGGGTGACAATGCCTCAGGCTTTGCTACACCCACTCATCTACCGCCAAGAGGGGACGCTACCACCCTGGGTATGGGGTGATTGTGGCCAGTGGAACTTCCCAAGTTTCATCTGCCCTCACTCCCGGGGACCATGCCCAGAATACTGGTAATACCCCCTGCCTCCACCTACATGCAATCATCTACCACCAAGGGTGACAATGCCTCAGGCTTTGCTACACCCACTCATCTACCGCCAAGAGGGGATGCTACCACCCTGGGTATGGGGTGATTGTGGCCAGTGGAACTTCCCCCAAGTTTCATCTGCCCTCACTCCCCCATACCCAGCATACTGGTAATACCCCCTGCCTCCACCTACATGCAATCATCTACCACCAAGGGTGACAATGCCTCAGGCTTTGCTACACCCACTCATCTACCGCCAATAGGGGACGCTACCACCCTGGGTATGGGGTGATTGTGGCCAGTGGAACTTCCCAAGTTTCATCTGCCCTCACTCCCGGGGACCATGCCCAGAATACTGGTAATACCCCCTGCCTCCACCTACATGCAATAATCTACCACCAAGGGTGACCATGCCTCAGGCTTTGCTACACCCACTCATCTACCGCTAAGAGGGGACGCTACCACCCTGGGCATGGGGTGATTGTGGCCAGTGGAACTTCCCCCCCAAGTTTCATCTGCCCTCACTCCCCCATACCCAGCATACTGGTAATACCCCCTGCCTCCACCTACATGCAATCATCTACCACCAAGGGTGACAATGCCTAAGGCTCTGCTACACATACTCATCTACCACCAAGTTTAATCTGCCCTCACTCCCCCATGCCCAACGTACCCCCTGCTCCCAATGCCTCATAGATTCCACAGAAAATGGGGTGCCTTGCCGTGGCTCTGTGGCTTACGCATGCATTTGTAAATGTGTGCAACTAAACCCCTGTCTTTGACACATACTGCTTGACAGGACAGTTTGGTTGGTCACAGGCTGGTCGGTAAGTTGAGCATGGGAATGTCTTATTTTTATGTGTTTGCCTTTGCAATTTTCTTTGCTGCAGTGACCAGTTACAGGTGGGGGCAGTAACCACTTTTTTTGTACCACTAAGTGTGGCAATGCCTCTCAGGTTTCGCTATACCCACTCATCTGCCACCAAGAGTGGCAATGCCTTTTACTGTAAAGTGTTTTCTACATTTGCAATATAGTCCCATCTATGTTTTTTTTTTATTGGATATTGTAATAAACTTTGACTGCTTTTACTTAACAATACTTGTCGGTGTGGTGTTTGTTTTATGTGAATAGATGGGGGTGGGGATTCCATTAGGTTTTTCCGATCCGCCCACTGGCTGATTGAAAAAAAAAAAAAAAAAAAGGGCCTTAGGAGGATTAAATTGCTCTTGTTTCTGTAGTGCAAAGAGGATATATTTGTCCTAGTTCTTTTGTTTGTCATTCAGTTATCTGTTATTATTATGTACTGTATGTTAGTACTGAGTAACCTATTGGTAACGGAACATATTGCCTTTGGCCTTGTAGGTCCGTACTGACAGCATCTACCACTATATATATTTATATGTATGTATATGTGATCTATTTATAGCTATCCATGCTTTCTAAATATGTCACATGTGCACAGGGCTCAAGTCCTGCGGGAACGCATGGGAACGGAGTTCCTGTACTTTTTCCACAACAGGAACTCAGTTCCCTTTAGCAGCCGTGTCCTGCAAGACTTTGAAGTATGCGAGCTGTGTGGCAGGTGCTATACCAGCAGCCGCCGACACAGCTCACAATAGTAAGTGACGCACACCAGGGGTGGACTGACCATTCAGGCATTGCCAGTAGGGGGCCCCTTGACAGCTTCCGCTTTGATCTACCTGTCAATCACAGCTAGCTGACGGGTAGATCAGGTCCCTGCTGCTAAGAGATTGTGTTTAGTCATACCTCTCGTGATGCGCTCCTCCCTGCCGGTCCCTTCTGATTTTCTGTCTCCTCATCCTCCCCCCCAGTCTCCTGCATACTTGCTCTGTGTGTCCCGCTGAATCCCCCCCTCCTCCATCTTCACTGCCATATGATGAGAGAACCCAGAGGAGGAGCACAGCTATTCTGCTCACAGGACATGCAGGGAGAGAGGTGAGCTGAGGGAGGAACATCAGTTTGGGGTGGTAAGCTGAGCACAATACCTGGCAAACTTTAATGCCAGGAGGGAAGTTTATGTGGAAATATGTGAAGGGTTGGAATAGCAGCGAGTGTGTGTTGGAGCCCTGCAGAGTTTGCAGCCCCCCAAGCTAACATACATCTCCTAAGCAGGAACACATCACTATCTCCCCAAGCATTCTGTCCAGATAATGTGCAGTTAATTTATGACCTTTCCGTTTAACCCTGTGTTATCCAAACTCTGTTCAATGAAAAGTGTAAACTCACCACATAAACACTCTATATACAAAATAAAATTCCCCAATAAAGATCAGAACATGATGCTCACATTTGCATGGAAGCACAATTGAATGAATGCTGATTATTCAGAGAATTACTGTATTTATGTTTATTGAGGATTGTTTTTTTTTATGTACTAACAGTTAAGCTTCATACACACAATACGAAAATTGGATGAAAAATACCACTTTTGAAGCGTTCGTGCATATGAGCGTATCATTTTTTTTTTTTGGTGGGGGATGGATCTTGGGTGGGAGTTCCCACACCTTTTCCCCCAGGACTTGACCCCTGCCTTACTGTAATTGGACTGTCTAGGACAGGGGTCTCAAACTGGTGGCCCTCCAGCTGTTGCGAAACTACAAGTCCCATCATGCCTCTGCCTGTGGGAGTCATGCTTGTAACGGTCAGCCTTGCAATGCTTAATGGGACTTGTAGTTTTGCAACAGCTGGAGGGACGCTAGTTTGAGACCCCTGGTCTAGGAGGAGAGATCGGTGTTCATACTTAGAATGAACACACAATCTGTCTCTGCTCCCCTGAAAGAACCGGGATTTGTGTGTTTCCCGTCAACGCACCCACCGGGCACTCGCATTGTTCCGGGCACACGCTGAGCGGCCAAAAGGAAAAGCGACGTAAGGTAGCGTCAATTTGCCCAGCCGAGCCAACCTGCCGCTGTAAAACTGTGGCGGCTGGTCCGGAAGTGGTTAAAGTCTGTGTGTATCTAGGAATATTTTCCATGGGTTCATTGAGCAGGATCTTTAGTAATGTTAAGGAAGGTGATTGAGTAAATTAGGGAATGAACTTGTATCCAAAATTTCCAGAACTTGGGGCAGGTCCACCATATGTGGTGAGCAGAGCCCACCTGGCCACAGCCTCCGAAGCAGGAAGGTGACGAATCAGGGTACATTTTAGAGAGACGTTCTGGTACCAAGTACCATCTCCCAAACACCTTGTACCCTGCTTCAATCAGGGCTACATTCATGATGCCCTTATGTACTCGTGTAGTCCATATTCACCAACCATACTTCTATTTTAGGCCTCATGCACACTGGACATTTTTACGGCTGCTGTTTTTGGCTTCAGACTTTTTTTTCTACAGTCAATAAACTCAAACTCTCCAGCATATTATCCTATGTGTCCATGCACACATAGGCTGTTATCAACTGTTTTTGGCAGGGGCGTTTTCTGGCTGGAAAAACCCCCAGAACTAGTGAGTTCTGAGAAGAGTTTTTCCGCTGTAAAACAGCTTTAACTCTGAAAAAAGCTGAAAGCAGCCTAAAAACGCCAAAAAACGCTGAAAATCCTGGCTATTCTGCATTTATCAGCGTTTTTGAGCCATAAGCTATTACGGGAGTATAGTTTTGCTAAAAAAAGCCAAAAAAACACTAGTGCAAAAACGCTGAAAAACTCACTGTGCATGGGGCCTTAAAGCGGGGCTCCACTGCCCCTGACGTTTTTTTTTTTTTTTCAATGGTCCTTAATAAAGAATCTATTTTGTAATTGATTAACTCACCAGTCCGGTTTCTAGCATTTGTGCCTTTCGTTTTTTCTCTTCAAAAATCACTTTATAAAAAATCTCGTTCCGTTCTCCATCTTGCCTGTGGGCGAGTGAAACCTCCAGGCGTTCTCTTCCTGGATTTCACTGACGCCCATTCATTGTAATCTCGTGCATGCGCCGTCAGCAGCTCCTGTTGCCATCACAACAGCGGCGGCGTAGAAAGTCCCGCCCCGTTGTGATAGCAGAGACCGAACGTGACTGTCGTGATGACGTCACGTTCGGTTTCAAGTCTCGCGCGATCTCGGGCCAGGCCGCCGCACTGACTCCTGGGAGCTATGACACAAGCTCCCAGGAGACAGTGCGGGCTAGGGGATATTACGCAAATAGCCGTAATATCCCCGTCCATATCTGAGGGAAGGAGAACCGGAAGCGATGGATGGCAAGAAGAAAACAACTAAAGGTAAAAGTAAAAAAAAAAATAAAAAACCTACCATTTCGGATTGAGGAAGGTGAGCATTATTTTTTAGATATAGGTCTTAAAAACGGGTGGAGCTCTGCTTTAAAGGGGTTGTAAAGGTAAAAGTTTTTTCACCTTAATGCATTCTATGCATTAAGGTGAAAAAACATCCAACAATACCGGCCCCCCAAGCCCCCCCGTTTTACTTACCTGACCCCTCGAAAGTCCCGCGCTCGCCCCCGACATCCTGTTCACCGCTCACCCTGGCCGTTGATTGGTCACAGTGGATGGACTGAAAGCAGCGCAGCCATTGGCTCGCGCTGCTGTCATCACATCCAATGACGCAGCGCACCGGGGGCGGGGCCGAGTGATACAGCCGAGCTATGGCCGCCGGCTGTATCACAGGTGCGTGCCCGCAAGCAATCCTCACCATGCGAGGGAGCTTGCATGAAGGTGTTGAGTCCATGCGGGGGTGAGCTGAGACAGCGGCCAAGGGACCCCAGAAGACCAGGTTTGGGGCCACTCTGTGCAAAACGAGCTGCACAGTGGAGGTAAGTATAACATGTTTGTTATCTAAAAAAGAAAAAAAAATTTCCTTTAGTGATCCTTTAAAGTAAAGAATTACCAGCCAAGCAGTCTCACTTTTACAGCTAGAATATTTTTAAGGGAACATTGACGGATAGAAGTTAGTTAGTTGATCACCACATGAGTCTGCTATTTATGTTCACGCCCCCTTCCCCCATTTGTTGAAATGCTAGGAAAAAATGTAATAAAAAATACCTGTAAGGGGGAAAAATAACATATTATGCTCACTTCTTCTCTGTTTACTGTGGTGCATGGGGTGACATCATCATCCGACAAGATCACAGGGAATGCTGAGTACTCTAGATTTCTGGAGAGAAATCTGCAGCACAGCGACTGGAGTGTTTTCTCAGTGAGACCTGGAGAATTCTACATTCCCAGATCTCACCGGAAGGAGGATGATGTCACAATTGCCCAGGTCTAAGTGAGGTTTGAAATGAGTGGTTCCCCCTGACATGTAACAAACCCATTGGCTAGCTGACTGGTGGCTAGGTGAAATAATTGCTCCCAGAACCTTGAAGTAAGTTCTCCAGGTAGGACGGGCAAAGAAACCAGAACTTATTGCAGGGGATTACTGCAATTTGACTTGTAGCTCAGTGCAGAGTGAGCCAATCACACAAGCAGAAAATACATTTCTATAGTAGTTCTGTATATATACAGTATGGTTGCACCGATACCAATATTAGTAAAGGTGCCGATACTAAGCATTTGCATGAGTATCAGTACTCATGCAAATGTTCCAATACCTGAAACCGATACTTTCAGGCTTGGTTCTTTCAACTGTCAGCGGGATTCCCCCACTGACACATGAAATGTAAACAGAAAAAAAGCAGGCAATTACCAGTTGTTAAGGAGCGGGGCCATCGCACCCTTAACAACTGATGACTCTTTCAGCTGTCAGTGGGGTTCCCCTGTTGACAGCTGAAGTGTAAATAAAGTCTTGGCATTTGGAGCTGTCAAAAAAACTGCCAGTGTTTATCAACAACATTGCTCAGCGGCTGAAACAGAAAAATAAAAGGAAACATTGTTTAATATTGTATCTTTCTGTTTATTCATCTACAGATAGATCTGCAGATGAAGTCAGTTTAAGCAACCTGTCAAGTTTTTTTTTCTTTATTACATTTTCCTCTGTTTAACCCCTTATTAATCCTTAATTTACTTTAATCAGTCTTAATTGTTCCATAAGTTCCATTTATTCTCCTCCGTTTAATTATTATTTTCCTCCTGATATTTTTTTGTTCACTTCTATTTTATAAACTTTTTTTTGTTTTTGTTTACTTTGTTCGTTAATATTTTTATACCTTATTTACATGTATCACATAAAAAAAAAGCGCAAGATGAAAAAAAAAATGTATTTGATTTGTAAATAACTTGTCAATGCTTTGTACCATTGTTGACAGCGGAAAAGAAAACAGAGCAGTTGCCGGTAGGTATCGGTAATTTATATCCACGAGTGCCTATAAAAAATAAAAAAAAAAGTATCAGTACTTGTATTCGCTGTAAAAAAAAATCGTATCAGTGCATCCCTTATATACAGTGCATGGAACAACTCCAGGTTGTCAATTTGTAAGGGTAAAGGAAGACGATGGGTTACTGCACATTGTCCTTTTAGTTGGTCAGATATACAGTATTTGATAAGACACAATATAAGGAACACTGTAATGCCCCGTACACACGATCGGAAATTCCGCCAGCAAAAGTCCGATGAGAGCTTTTGGACGGAAATTCCGACCGTGTGTCTGCTCCATCAGACTTTTGCGGAATACCGCCAGCAAAAGATTGAGAGCAGGTTCTCTATGTTTCGGTCGGAAGAAGTTCCGATCTGAAATTCCGATCGTCTGTACAAATTCCGACACGCAAAATTCCTACGCATGCTCGGAAACAATTTGACGCATGCTCGGAAGCATTGAACTTAATTTTCTCGGCTCGTCGTAATGTTGTACGTCACCGCATTCTTGGCGGTCGAAAGTTCATAGAACTTTTGTGTGACCGTGTGTATGCAAGACAAGCTTGAGCAGAATTCCGTCAGAAAAAACATCCAAGTTTTTTCCGATGGAAAATCTGCTTGTGTGTATGGGGCATAAGATGTGTAAAATTTCCTCTCCCTGGTCCTACTAGAGAAATCCGTTTTCTTATTGGTATATATAGGTTAGAGGCGATTGTTGTTTGAGGCTATAATGGACTTTAATGGTACCATAACACTTGGGATACAAAGGTAGATAAAACAAGTTGAAATTTATTAAATTTACAACAACATATTAAAACATACAGATTTAAAAAGCTCTGTCAGTTCAAACATATAAGGTGCAACTGAGAGAGATAGTGATACCAGTTCACCCTGAAGCAATCATATTGGCATGCTTGACATGTTTCTCGGGTAATTAACTGCTTCTTCAGGAGATTTATTTGCATATATAATGTTTATAGAACAGAGATATTGTATTGTATAATATTTTTTTCTCTATTTTTGTAGTATTATACAATATCTCTGTTCTATAAACATCATATAAAATATTACAAAATGTGAGGGGGGTATATGATGTTTATAGAACAGAGATATTGTATTGTATAATTATTTTTTTTCTCTATTTTTGTAGTATTATACAATATCTGTTCTATAAACATCATATACCCCCCTCACATTTTTGTAAATATTTTATTATATCTTTTCATGTGACAACGCGTTGTTACAATGTAAAGTAGTGAGTGTACAGCTTGTGCCCTCAAAATAATGCAAATAAATCTCCTGAAGAAGCAGTTAATTACCCGAGAAACATGTTGAGCATGCCAATATGATTGCTTCAGGGTAAACTGGTATCACTATCTCTCTCAGTTGCACTTTATATGTTTGAACTGACAGAGCTTTTTAAATTTGTATGTTTTAAATATGTTTTTGTAAAGTTTAGAAAATTCAACCTGTTTTATCTACCTTTGTATCCCAAGTGTTATGGTACAATTAAAGTCCATCATAGCCTCAAATAAAAATCGTTTCTACATTGACAAGACGTAGGTACCCATTTTCTCCGCTATTAAATCTCTGGCACTCCATTTATAACTTAGGTATCTATCGGTTACTTTTTTGTTTTGCATCCCCTGAACCTCAGCGTGTAGAACTGTGAAAACCACACTGACTAGACAGGGGCATATGGTGAATAATACTTAGAAGCTGCTAGTGGTGACCTCTGGTTTTTGTTCTCTCATATATGTGTTTGCCAGTGAGAAATTGTAAAATTGTAAAGTACATTCCTCAGTATTTTCACACTTGAAGCAAAGATACAAATGGCGTTATCAAAATAATATGTATCGATTGCATTAGGCCGGGTTCACACTGCTACGACAAACGCTCCGACATTGGCAGCTCATGTCACATGACGTGTGAAAATCAATGTTTCCTTATGGGAGCCGTCTTACCGGTCCGACACAAGTCGGTCCGACTTTGAAAATCCTCCCTGCACTACTTTGGTCCGGATTTGATCCTACATCAGACCATTGAATATCACTGAAGTCGGATCACAGTCGGATCGCTGTCTTGACTGATCCAACTTTGGCATGCGACTTGTGCTCTGATGATCTTAAAGGGGAACTCCACACCAAATAAAAAAAAACGTCATTGGTTCCCCTCCAAGTGCATACCAGGCCCTTTGGTCTGATATGGATTTTAAGGGGAACCTCCACGCCGAAAAAAAAATCCATACCAGACCCTTATCTGAGCAAACAGCCTGGCAGGTCAGGAAAGGGGGTGGGGACGAGCGAGCTCCCCCCCTCCTGAACCGTACCAGGCCACATGCCCTCAACATGGGGGGTGGGTGCTTTGGGGCAAGGGGGGCCTTGATGAGGACAACCCTGGCCATTGGTTGTCGGGGTCTATGGGTGGGGGGATTAGCAAAATCTGGAAGCCCCCTTTAACAAGGGGGCCCCCAGATCCGGTCCCCCATCTATGTGAATGAGTATGGGGTACATTGTACCCCTACCTATTCACCTGAAAAAAAAAGTGTCAGAAATAAAACACAGCACACATGGTGTTAAAGTAATTTATTAAGGCAGCTCCGGCATCTCTTCCGACTTCTCCCCTCTACAGGTCTTCTCCACTGTTTTCTTCTAGCCCTCTCCGAGTCTTCTCCACTCTCTCTCCGGTTCTTCTCCCTCTGTCCACTGTCTTCTGCCTCTGCTGGGTCTTCTCCGCTATCTTCTCTTTTGCTGGGTCTTCGCTGTCTTCTCCCTCTGTTCTTCTTCCGATGTTGACTGAACGCTATGTCCCGCTCTAATGCCGGGTGCGCTGTGTGCCACTTCTTATTGTGGCATGGGGTGGGGTCACCGTGTGACATCATCTGGAGGCCCCACCCCGTATGACGTCACCACCCGGGACATGATGAGCAGTGACGTCATAAGGGCGGGTCTCTGGTGACCCCGTCAAGAGCCAATATAAGTAGTGGCACACCACGCACCCGGCATTAGAGCGGGAGAGAGCATCGAGTCAACATCAGAAGAAGAACAGAGGGAGAAGACAGCGGAAAAGACCCAGCAAAAGAGCTAGAAGATAGCGGAGAAGACCCAGACAGCAGAAAAGACAGCAGACAGAGGGAGAAGAACCGGAGAGGGCTAGAAGACATCAGTATAGAGAGAAGACCCAGAGAGGGGAGAAGAACCGGCAGAGGCAGAAGACGTCAGTGGAGGAGGCAGAAGAGCCGGAGAGGGGAGAAGAAATCGGAAGAGACGACGGAGCCGCCTTAATAAATTACTTTAAAAACCTGTGTAATGTGTTTTATTTTTGATATTTCTTTTTTAGGTGAATGAGTAGGGGTACAATGTACCCCATTACTCATTCACATAGGGTGGGGGGGCCGGAATCTGGAGGCCCCCTTGTTAAAGCACCCACCCCCTCATATTGAGGGCATGTGTGCTTGGATAAGGGTCTAGTATAGATTTTGGGGGGAACCCCACACCGTTTTTTCAGCGTGAAGGTTCCCCTTAAAATCCATACCAGACCGAAGCTGAACTCAATGTGCTGGCATACTATGAGTTAAGTCCAATGAGGTGCATGCAATCTCATTGAGTTATCTCTTTTCTTTACATCTGACAGTTTTAGGGAGCTCTGAGTTCACATAATACAAAGAGCTCTGTGATTGGGCAGGAGGAGGGGTGGGCACAGCAGCTGTATTCAACTCTACAACTGTTAGAGCTGAGAGCAGAAGGTCCTGTGGCGGAGCACCAGATGTATAGTGATAGCTTTGCTGCTGGCACTAAGTATAAAAAAAAAAATTGTAAATTAAAGCGATAAGTCCATGAGGTGGCATGCACCTTAATGGACTTAACCCCTAGCAGTTCAGCACAGTACAAAGTGGCTGAATGCCTGGAGTTCAGCTTTAAAACAGAAACACTACAGACAGCAAAGTTTCATAAGAATTTCTATTTCTATAATATTAAATGCTCCCTCCCCCTGCTAATATCTATGCTGACCTAACTGTGTAAGAAAGATGTATATACTCTGTACCTACATATTTCCAGCCCAGTCCAGTCACATGGTCTCACTCAGCCAGCAGTGGCTGCAGGGAGAGGAGAGAGCCCATGACAACAGTTGGTTAAAACCTGGAGCAGTGATGTAATGTATAGGCTCCCATGGCACATCCGTTGTTGGTGCTCCCTCCTCTCCCCTGCAGCCGCTGCTAACTGACACAGGCGAGCCAGATCAGGTGACCAGACCGTAGTGGCCTGAAAATAGATACGTATATACACCTTTCTTGTGCCCCTTTCACACTGAGGCGTTTTTCAGGCGCTACATCGCTAAAAATAGCGCCTGTATAGCGCCTGAAAAACAGCCCGGAGGGCTTTCACACTGGAGCGGTGCGCTAGCAGGGCGGCCCAAAAAGTCCTGCTAGCAGCATCTTTGGAGCGGTGAAGGAGCGGTGTATTTACCGCTCCTACCCACAGCGCGGCAATACCGCCGGCAAAGCGCCACTGCAGCGGGCTTTGCGGGCGGTTTTAACCCTTTTTCGGCCCTTAGCAGGGGTTAAAACCACACCGCTAGCAGCAAAAAACCGCTGCTAAAACTACGGTAAAGCAGCGCTAAATATAGCGCTGCTTTACCGCCGATGCCACTCCCGCCCCAGTGTGAAAGGGGCCTTACACAGGTTAGTCAGCATAGGCAGGGCCATCTATAATATTGATTATACCCTGGGCAAACATATTTTGGGTCCCCCCCATCATTACACATGACCCCCTCCCCCATTCTACCACCATCATTACACAGGACCCCTCTCCCCTTACTACCCATCATTACACAAGATCCCCTTCCCCATCATTACACAACCCCCTCCACCCATACTACTCCCCATTTTTGCACAGGGCCCCTTTCCCCATGCTACCCCCTTTAGTACACAGGACCCCCTACCTCCACAGACCCCTGCATTGCCCCCCCCCCAACCAGCGGTTTCCCCTTGATAATGTACAGAAAATGTCAAACATCGGGCACACCTCGCTAAACCCTTCGGAAAAGAAGTTCTACAGTGGGCCAATGGTCTGCTGCTTGCTGGACATGGTGAGGGAGAGGGGTCAGTATGACTGTGCCCGGGACTGACAGACACTCTCTCCGGACAAGGTTCACTTTAGGCCCCTTTCACACTGGGGCGGGAGCCGCGGCGACGCTAAAGCAGCGCTATATTTAGCGCTGCCTTACCGTCGTTTTAGCCGCGGTATTCGGCCGCTCGCGGGGCGGTTTTACCCCCCGGAGCGGTCGAAAAAGGGTTAAATCGCATCAGCGCTTTGCGGCAGTATTGCTGCGGTATTACCGCGGTGTCCGATTGAAATCAATGGGTAGGAGCGGTTTAGGAGTGGTGAATATACCGCTCCAAAGATGCTGCTAGCAGGACTTTTTTTTTACCGTCCTGCTAGCGCACCGCTCCAGTGTGAAAGCCCGCCGGCTTTCACACTGGAGTGAATGGGGCCGGTTTTTTCAGGCGGTGTACAGGCGCTATTTTTAGCGATGTACCGCCTGAAAAACGCCCCAGTGTGAAAGGGGCCTTACAGAGCTGGCCAATTACCTCACAGGCTGCAGACATTACACCCAACGAATGCCCAGTGCCCCCATCTCCTGAGTGATAGCCAGATCCATTTATCAATTGGATCCGACTATCACGCAGGAGATAGCGCAGGCTCTAGGGGCAGCTGCTTTGAGCCCCACAACAATAAATGGGCCCGGGGAAGCTGCCCATTTTGCCCCTGAACATAGGTATAAGGAGGGGGGGGGGGACATTTTTAGGACTAGCTAGGTTCATCCTGGAATTTTACTTTAGCTCCATCTAGTGGTGAAATGCAGTATTTCCCATTTAAAATCAATGATTTACATTTGGGCAGCTCAGGATATAGCCTATTTTATATTTGTTTTCTGCCCCATTCACACAGAATTTTTTTTACTTTTCACTCTAATAGCTTTGTAAATTCTTTTAAAACCACTTAGCGTGTTACAGCCAGGAAGCCACAGGCTGGAAACTTCTGCTATTCAGAAATATTGTGCCCAGTTCACAGACACCTATGATTGACGTGTGTTGTAATAGTGACCACATTCTGTATTTCCAGATGCAGTTCACTGACCTGCTCATCCAATGGGCATTGTGCTGAGATGACGGAGGCGGAACCGTATTGTGACATTCTAATGGCTTCAAAGAAAGCAAAGCTGTATGTAGAGTGAGAGACGAGCAGAGATTGCAGTCAGGTGAGTGTCGGTGTACGTCTGTGTATAGTGCAGGAATCAGCTTTCACTAATCAGCCAATACGTGTCAGTGCAGGCACTGCGTCATCTGTAGGGCTGCAACTAACCATTATTTTCATAATCGATTAGTTGGCCAATTATTGTTTTCGATTAATCGGTTAATAACCTTAAAAAAATAGTGGTGTATAATTTAGTTAATATGTAAAGTTAAAAAAAAAAAAAAGACAATTTATTCTTAAATATCTCTACATGCAGTGGTAAATATAAATAACCAACTGTATGGTTAGGGAGTAAAATTTATAGCCCCTTCGCGACCGCCGCGCGCCGATATACGTCGGCAGAATGGCACGGGTGGGCAAAAAGGTGTACAGGTGCATCCCCTTTTAACCACTTCAATACCGGGCACTTTCTCCCCCTTCCTTCCCAGGCCAATTTTCAACTTTCAGAGCTGTCACACTTTGAATGACAATTGCGCGGTCATGTAACACTGCACCCAAATGAAATTTTTATCATTTTTTTAACACAAATAGAGCTTTTTTTTTTGGTGGTATTTAATTACCGCTGGGGTTTTTATTTTTTACGCTACAAATAAAAAAAGACCAACAATTATTTATTATTGGGACACTGAAATGTGTATAGGGACAGGGGTATATCAGTGGTGCTTGGTGTACTTTGTGGGGTGATCTGTTACAGCTCTCTATGTAAAAGCACCCTCACACAGAGAGCTGTCACAGATCTGCAGATTCCCCCCCCCCCCCCCACTGAGCTCTTACTGAGCTCGGCGGGGAGACCTGTCACAGAGACACACGTATCTGTTTACATTGTGATGGCTGTGATTGGACACAGTCGTCAGGTGATCAGGAGGGCCAATCACAGAGCCCATATCCCAATCCCTGCTCAGCTGGATCACAGGATTGAGCCGCAGAGCGCCCTTGTGGCTGCTCTGTGAGCACTCGTTCTGAGGGACGTTCCTGAAGGACCACCAGGCCATTTATGTGCAGTGGCCGGGTGGGAAGTAGTTAAGATGCAGCATTGTGGGCCCACGATCGTGTCACGGGCCATTCAGCGGGTGAGTGAGCGGGCGGGTTAACGAGCGGGCGGGCCAGTCAGCGTGGGTCGACAGGTGAGTAAGCGGGCAGGCAGAGCAGTCATCGGGTGAGTGAGCAGGCCAATCAGCAGGTGAGCGGAGGTGCTGGCTAGTCAGCGAGCCGGCGGGCGGGGGAGCAGAGAGATGACATCATCTCTCACCATCCACCCTGCATCACTGCAGTTTCACCCTCACTGTGCAGCCGCAGGCAGCAGAGAGATTACATCATCTCTCTGCTGCCTGTCTTCACTCTGGCAATTGACAACCTGCACCTTAGCAGGCAATCTGCAATGTGTGGCAGGTGACGTGGCAAGTGACAATCCGCAACATGTGGCAAGTGACAATCCACAATGTGTGGCAGGTGACGTGGCAAGTGACAATCAGCAACATGTGGCAAGTGACAATCAGCAACAATCAGCAACAGGTGGCAAGTGACAATCCGCAACATGTGGCAGGTGACATGGCAAGTGACAATCCACAACGTGTAGCAGGTGACGTGGCAAGTGACCATCTGCAATGTGTGGCAGGTGACATGGCAAGTGACAATCCACAATGCGTAGCAGGTGACGTGGCAAGTGACAATCTGCAATGTGCGGCAGGTGACGTGGCAAGTGACACTCCGCAACGTGTGGCAGGTAACACGGCAAGTGACAATCCGCAACATGTGGCAAGTGACAATCCGCAACGTGTGGCAGGTGACATGGCAAGTGACAATCCACAACGTGTAGCAGGTGACGTGGCAAGTGACCATCTGCAATGTGTGGCAGGTGACGTAGCAAGTGACAAACCGCAATGCGTAGCAGGTGACGTGGCAAGTGACAATCTGCAACGTGTGGCAAGTGATGTGGCAAGTGACAATCTGTAATGTGTGGCAGGTGACGTGGCAAGTGACCATCTGCAATGTGTAGCAGGTGATGTGGCAAGTGACAATCCGCAACGTGTGGCAGGTAACGTGGCAAGTGACAATCCGCAATCTGTGGCAGGTGACAATGCGCAACGTGTGGCAGGTGACGTGGCAAGTGACAATGCGCAACGTGTGGCAGGTGATGTGGCAAGTGACAATCAGCAACGTGTGGCAGGTGATGTGGCAAGTGACAATCAGCAACGTGTGGCAGGTGATGTGGCAAGTGACAATCAGCAACATGTGGCAGGTGATGTGGCAAGTGACAATCAGCAACATGTGGCAAGTGACAATCAGCAACGTGTGCCAGGTGTCGTGGCAAGTGAGAATCCGCAACATGTGGCAGGTGACGTGGCAAGTGACAATCCGCAACATGTGGCAAGTGACAATCCGCAATGTGTGGCAGGTGACGTGGCAAGTGACAATCCGCAACTTGTGGCAGGTGACGTGGCAAGTGACAATCTGCAATGTGTGGCAGGTGACGTGGCAAGTGACAATCCGCAACATGTGGCAAGTGACAATCCGCAATGTGTGGCAGGTGACGTGGCAAGTGACAATCCGCAACTTGTGGCAGGTGACGTGGCAAGTGACAATCTGCAATGGGTGGCAGGTGACATGGCAAGTGACAATGCGCAATGTATGGCAGGTGATGGGGTCCCGTGTCAGGTTGCCTGTATGGCCAAAATAGATATTTGGGGGGCACACCCTAAAAAATGCATAAAGATGGTGCTGCCGTAAGACCATACAACAGAACAAACATATTACAGCAAACACATTTAAAACTGACATTTACCTCCAGCAAGGCTATTTAAAACACCTAGACAGACATTTTCAAAAAGCATTATCAAAAAATATGGGGATTTGGTCACACCATATTGCTGTATGGGGCCCCAGTGTCAGGTTGCCTGTATGTGGCCCTGTGTCAAGTTGTATGGGGCCCAGTGTCAAGTTGTCTGTATGGGGTCCCGTGTCAGGTTGCCTGTATGGGGTCCCGTGTCAGGTTGCCTGTATGGGCCCCGTGTCAGGTTGCCTGTATGGGGCCCCGTGTCAGGTTGTCTGTATGGGGCCCCGTGTCAGGTTGCCTGTATGGAGCCCCATGTCAGGTTGTCTGTATGGGGCCCCATGTCAGGTTGCCTGTATGGGGCCCTGTGGTTTCTAACTGCAGCCCTGCTGCAATGGGGCATTCGGGAAGCTGTTAATGTCCTGACATCATTCCTGCAGATAACTTGCCAACCTACCCTGTTTCCCCGAAAATAAGACCTAGCGTGATTGCTGGTAATTGCTGCAATATAAGCCCTACCCCCCCAAATAAGCCCTAGTTAAAGTCCTTGTATGTCTTCTTTTCAGGGTAGGGCTTATTTTCGGGGAAACAGGGTAGGGCTTATTTGGTGGGTAGGGCTTATATTGCAGCAATTACCAGCAATCACGCTAGGTCTTATTTTCGGGGAAACAGGGTAGCAGTGCTCAGTCTGCAGACCGGGTTGTGAAAAAGTCCGATCCCAAACTCAAAGACAAAGATCCTTTTATTGCTACATTGTAAAATCTGGAATCTCAGATCATCAGACTGTTCAGGCTGTGGATCATGTCTTACAGAAGGCACTTCTATATTTTCATCTTGTATTTATTGCATATTTTATGTATTTCTTGTCTTATATCACATTTTATTTGTCTGACACATTTTTGTTACAGATGTGAATGATGATCCGTCTACAATGTCTGTTGCAGCTGTGCCACCTTCCATTGCTAGGTCCGTGTTTTGGGGTCACTTTCAGTTATGTTTTTTAATGTTAACGATAGATTTCAGACTGATGTATTATATCAGTTTTTTACTTGTGTTTAATACACTGACACTCCCCCTCCTAACACTTATGCTAACAAACATGTGTAAGAAAGCTGTATATCAAAGGTGTGCGCAGCCTATTGCATTAGGGTCTGCACCCTAAAGCTCAAACACGCATTCATGTATGTGTGTGTCTACATACAGGGGCGGACTGACCATTCGACCACTCGGGCACTGCCCGAGGGCCCCCGGCCACTAGGGGGCCCCATCAGGGTTGCAAGCCTCAGTAAAAACCAGGGACAGTATGTAAAAATCTGTGTTTTTTACATCTGTCTCTGAAATGTCCTATACCGACATCCTTTTGGTCTAAAAATCCCGAGATTATAGCTGCCCCACCTCTCCAGTACCTTCTCAGCCAATAGAAACACGTCTGTGTATACTGAGTGATTGTATACTGTGTGGCCACAAAATCTCAGATTGCCGGGGGGCCCCATAAGCTCCTATTGCCCGGGGGCCCCATGAGTTGTCAGTCCGCCCCTGTCTATATATATATATATATATGACCCCGGCAAATTGATCTCCCTGCCAGCACAGTGAAAGAGAAGAAGAGCACTTCTCTTATGGCAGAGCCGGTAAGAGGTAGATCTTTCACATGTTCCTGCTGCTACACAGAGTGATAATACTAATGCGTATGGGGTGATTAGGGTGTGCCTGGACACACCCGGCCCGCCCTTTGCGCACGCCTATGCTGTATATATAGTACTTAGAGCATACCTCCCAACATTTTGAGATGGGAATGAGGGTCATCTACTAACAAATGTATGTAGGCATAGGACACACCCCTGACACACCCCCTTAAAGGAGAATTAACTCCCCAAAAAAAAGGTTAATTAAATTTACAAGGACTTTTTTTTACCACTACTATTACTTTATATTGGCTTTTAAAATGTACAAATGCAGCAATTTAGAATTTGGAAGAAAGGTTTAGCACTGGGAAACACTTTCTGAAAGATAAAAAGTGCATTTTATATACAACTATATGGATCAGACCAAAATGAGGGACAAATGAGGGGGGGAAAGGGGCAGAAGGACATTGCTCCAAATCAGGGACAGTCCCTCGAAATCAGGGACAGTTGGGAGCTATGCTTACAGTGGTGGCTGGTATATACAGTACTTACAGTGGTGGTCGTCAGTCTGTCAGTTGGTCCGTCAGTTGCAAGCTCGCTCATCCATCCCCCCACCAGCCCCACACTTACCCCATCTAGCAGCTTTGGCTCCTTCCTGCGTCTCCTTCTCCTCTATTATGGTGGCTTCCTCCTCGGTGGCTTTACCCTGCGTCTCCGGCTTCACAGCGGGCTCATCCTCTGCGGCTTCCCTCCTTCTTCCCTCGGCGGCCAATATGATTGCTTCTTCTCTCGCCCAATCGTGTCTTAAGGCCTGCTTCCTGATTGGCCGGGGGGGATCAGGATGACAATATCGAATATTAATTCACTATTGTCACACACCTGGGTGGGCTCAGGGCA
Organism: Lithobates sylvaticus; assembly: GCA_028564925.1. NCBI lineage: Eukaryota > Metazoa > Chordata > Amphibia > Anura > Ranidae > Lithobates > Lithobates sylvaticus. The sequence goes on along the minus strand of CM053027.1, from coordinate 50,806,811 downwards.
CAGTGCTGTGCGCCACGAGCCCACCCTTTTTTGAAGCCAATTAGAGCCTCCTGCTCTAATTCACGTGCTTAACCACTTCAGCCCCGGAAGATTTGGCTGTTGAATGACCAGGCCATTTTTTGTGATTTGGCACTGCGTCACTTTAACTGACAATTGCGCGGTTGTGCGATGATGTACCCAAACAAAATTGACATCCTTTTTTTACCACAAATAGAGCTTTCTTTTGGTGGTATTTGATCATCTCTGTGTTTTTTTTTTTTTTTTTTTCACTATAAACCAAAAAAGAGTGACAATTTTGAAAAAAAAAAACACAATATTTTGTACTTTTTGCTATAATAAATATCCCCATTTTCTTCTTAAAAAAGCTATTTTTTTCTCAGTTTAGGCCGATACGTATTCTTCTACATATTTTTGGGTAAAAAAAAAATCGCAATAAGCGTATATTGATTGGTTTGCGCAAAAATTAGACAAAATAGGGGATATATTTATGGCATTTTTATCTTTTTTATTTTTTTTTACTAGTAATGGCGGCGATCTGCGATTTTTATCGGGACTGCAACATTATGGTGGACACATCGGACACTTTTGACACATTTTTGGGACCATTGAGTCAAAGTCCACAGAATCCCTCTTTTACATCTGATTCCACAAAGTCCCCCTTTACATCTGAACTTGCAGATTTCCCTTACACTGTAGATTCTGATGTAAGGGAGAACTCTGGGGCCTCTGACATAAGGGATGCTCTGAAAAAATCCTGATTTAAGGGAGAACACTGAGAACTCTGATGTATGGAGAGGACTCTGATGTATGGAGAGGACTCTGATGTAAGGGGTAACATTGCTGCCTCTGGTGTAAAGAGGAACTCTGATGTAAGGGGGGGCTCTAAGAACCCTGATTTACCTTAGCCCCCCGTACACACGGTCGGAAATTCCGACGGAAAATGTCCGATCGGACCATGTTGTCGGAAAATCCACCCGTGTGGACTTTTTCCGTCAGAATTTCTGCCGGAAAAAATTTGAGATCCTGCTTTTTCCGATCGTGTGTACAGAATTCTGACGGACAAAGTGCCACGCATGCTCAGATCAAATTACGAGACCAAAGCTATTGGCTACTAGCCTCTACGTAGTTCCGTCATACGCAACAAACGTCACCACGTTCAGAACGATCGGATTTTCTGACAACTTTGTCCAACCGTGTGTATGCAACACCAGTGTCGGACAAATCAGACGGATTTTGTGGTCGGAATTTCCGACCATGTGTACGGAGGCTAAGTGTACTCACTCAGAGGCAGGAGAGAGAATGGGGGGGGGGGGGCTGACAGGGATGGATGGTGAGCTCACTCACCCCTGGGCAGTCAGCACCTCTCATCTAGATGCATCTGTGGTTGCTGGGCTTCAAAGTTTCAGCCCCCAGTTTCCTTTTCTGAGGCACAGCGCCAGGGATTAGAGTGTGGGCCGACACAGAGGGGTAGGGGCGGGAGGAAGAGGTGCAGATCGATCCCTCTCACCTCTCCCATCTGTATGTGGGGGCGGGGGGGGAGTTAGCGCTGGGCAGTGTGAGAGAGAGTGTAACAGACACTCTCAGCTTAGACAACTACAGCCAGCAACCCTGCTAGGAAGCCATAGTCCAGTGTGAATAATATGTCCGGGTTTCAGACAGTCTGAAACTCAGGCACATGATTCCAAACCCAAACTGTCCGGTTGAATCCCAGACAGGTGGCAACCCTAAGTATCGTCTACTTACTGTGCCTTCACGTTGACTACTGAATTCCCCCTTGATCTATCACATGATCCTTAGAGTCCAGGGCCAATCCTGCGCCTAGGGCCCATCGGGTTATGAGCAATTACATGCAAACGCCTGCAAAAAAGCTTTCATTGGGGCTTCCCGCCCACAGCTAATCGCAGGAAGCCCACACTAGGTCTCCCATATCTAATGGCTGCATTTGTAAGTGTGAATAGGGCCTAATGTGCTTCTCAGTAGCTCCTAGCATAGATCTGCTGCTGTCCGGCCACCTAAAAACATTATGAATTGTTTTCTTATCATGTCCACAGCTGTAGGAATTCTTCTACCTCCGAGGAACCTCAATATCACTTCAAGAAATTTTAAGCACATCCTAACATGGGAGGAACCGAACACGGAATCTGACATCTTCTACAATGTGGTCTATCAGAAAAACTAGTATGTATGGTATTGTTTATTTGTAGACTTGGATAGATAGATAGATAGATTGATAGATAGACAGACAGACAGACAGAAAGATAAGGCACCGGCAGGCAGGAATGTGGACAATATATACACTCACCAGCCTCTTTATTAGGTACACCTGTTCAATTGCTTGGTAACACAAATAACCAGCCAATCACAAGGCAGCAACTCAATGCATTTAGGCATCTAGACGCGGTGAAGACAACTTGCTGAAGTTCAAACCGAGCACCAGAAAGTGGAAGAAAGAGGATTTAAGTGACTTTGAACGTGGCCTGGTTGTTGGTGCCAGACGGGCTGGTCTGAGTATTTTAAAAACTGCTCATCTACTGGGATTTTCACACACAACCATCTCTCGGGTTTACAGAGAATGGTCCGAAAAAGGGAAAATATCCAGTAAGCGGCAGTTGTGTGGATGAAAATGCCTTGTTGATGTCAGAGGAGAATGGGCAGATTGGTTCCAGATGATAGAAAGGCAATAGTAACTCAAATAACCATTCGTTACATCCAAGGTATGCAGAATACCATCTATGAGCGCACAATACATCAAACCTTGAACTTTAAACAGAAGACCACACCGGTTGCCACTCCTGTCTGCTAAGAACAGGAAACTGAGGCTACAATTCGCACAGATCACCAAAAATGGTCAATAGAAGATTGGAAAAACGTTGCCTGGTCTGATGAGTCTGGATTTCAGCTGCGACATTCAGATGGTAGGGTAGGGTCAGAATTTGGCATAAACAACATGAAAGCATGGATCCATCCTGCCTTGTATCAATGGTTCAGGCTGGTGGTGGTGGTGGTGTAATGGTGTGGGGGATATTTTCTTGGCACACTTTGGGCCCCTTAGTACCAACTGAGTATCATTTAAACTCCATGACCCACCTGAGTATAGTTTCTGACCATGTCCATCCCTTTATGACTGCAGTGTTCCCATCTTCTGATGGCTCCTTCCAGCAGGATAATGCACCATCTCACAAAGCTCCAATCATCTCACCACTGGACAATGAGGTCACTGTACTCCAATGGCCTCCACAGTCAGCAGATCTCAATCCAATGGAGCACCTTTGGGAAGTGGTGGAATGGGAGATTTGTATCATGGATGTGCAGCCGACAAATCTGCAGCAACTGTGTGATGCTATCATGTCACCATGGACCAAAATCTCTGAGGAAAGTTTCCAACACCTTATTGAATCTATGCCATGAAGAATGAAGGCAGGTCTGAAGGCACAAGAGGGTCCAACCCGATACGAACAACGTGTACCTAATAAAGTGTCCGGTGAGTGTGTATCACCTAGCTGTCTCACATACACGCCAAGGGGCTCCAGGATTAATGACTGATATGAGGAAACTTTTTGCTTTCTGAAAATCCTAATAAGGTTGTTCTGGGTCCTAGAGCCCAGAGGCTTTGCACCTGCACAGCTGTCAAATTTGGAGCAGCGGCTGTGTCCCAAATGACATAAATAGGACTGCCTGCACAAGGATGTACAGAACACCTGTGCAAACACAGCCCTCGCATGCATGTACGCTGTAGTACGCCTGTGTGAACAGGGCAGTGGCAGCTGGTGCACAACATTTTTTTGGGGGGGGGGGGGGGGGGGGGGCAAACAAACTGAAAAATTCTGAAAAAAAATAAAAAAAATCATCAATTGCAGCCTCACTGTACCCATAAAATGCAGCCTCTGTGCCCATCATATGCAGCCACTGTGCCCATCATATGCAGCCAACTGTGCCCATCATATGCAGCTTCTTTGCCTATCATATGCAGATTCTGTGCCCATCATATGCAGCTTCTTTGCCCATCATATGCAGCTTCTTTGCCCATCATATGCAGATTCTGTGCCCATCATGTGCAGCTTCTTTGCCTATCATATGCAGCTTCTTTGCCTATCATATGCAGATTCTGTGCCCATCATATGCAGCTTCTTTGCCTATCATATGCAGCTTCTTTGCCTATCATATGCAGCTTCTTTGCCCATCATATGCAGCTTCTTTGCCTATCATATGCAGATTCTGTGCCCATCATGTGCAGCTTCTTTGCCCATCATATGCAGCTTCTTTGCCTATCATATGCAGATTCTGTGCCCATCATATGCAGCTTCTTTGCCTATCATATGCAGCTTCTGTGCCCATCATATGCAGTCTGTACCTATAATATGCAGCCACTGTGACCCCCCCCTCCCCCCACCGCTCGCCCCCCACCAGCCGGCCTTCTTAGCCCATCCGGGTGACGACGGCGAGCTGTGGGACGGGCAGGCGACGGCTCCTGCATCCTACATGGTTCCTGTGTGTCTCCTCCTCTGCTCCGCTAGGCGTCCAATAAGGATGTCTGTGCTTTCAGCCAATCAGGTGACGGGTATTAGACCTGCGCTCCATTATTGGCGGAGAGGCGGTTCAGTGTTTTGCTAACGCACCTGGGTGGGCTCGTAGCGTAATTCTCTGCGCCACGAGTCCACCTATTTTGAAGCCTATTAGAGACTATGGCTGTTATCAGGTGCTTCAAAAATACCCCCTCGCCGCTGGAATTCAGGCGCCCAGCGTCCAAAAAGGGGCCGGACGCCTGAATGGGGGTGGCAGCAGCGGCCATGGATAGATTCACGCAATGCACAAATCTATCCATTTTACATATATGGGCTGGCTGGAGAGAGGGGTGCCCGTGCTCCCTTATGGACGCACCACCACTGGAACAAGGTAACTCAGTTACTACATTGGAAAAGTAATTAGTTACGCAGCAAAGTAACTGTGACTTTTTTTTTTTAATATTCTATACATGTAACTAAGGGGCGGGTCTAGTATTACTGTAACCAAGGGGCGCATTTATTATTATTGTTATATATCGTGTAACCAAGGGGCTGCTCTATTATTACTCTAACCAAGGGGCAGATCTGTTATAGCGTGTAAGCAAGGGGCGGGTCTATTATTATTATATTGTGTAAGGGGCGGAGTGCTACAGAAGAGGGCGAATGTTAAATTAATGGGCAGAGCTCGATATATAACAATAATAATAAATGCGCCCCTTGGTTACAGTAATACTAGACCCGCCCCTTAGTTACACGATAGACGCCCCTTGCAGAGTAGCACGAGCATCAGGAGCGTGCGGCATCGCCTCGTACAATTACATGTTAACTGCGCCTGCGCGGTGTAGAGTTCACTCAGAGCTGTTTAGGTTTGGCAATTTTCGGAGGCTCTGTAGTCCTTCGTACTGCGCAAGCGCTGCGCCAGTGCAGTACAGGGGGGTCCTTATCCAGCGGGGGAACTTTTTCGGCAGGACACCGGAATTACACTACTGCCATCTAGTGGCGGTAGATGTAATTGGGGTAACTAAGCCAAAGTAATGGGAACTGCGTTACCATGAGGGGAAAAGTAATCAGTTAGATTACTAGTTACCCTCTAAAGTAACTGCGTTAAGTAACTCAGTTTATTTTAACCCAGTTACTTACATCACTGGTTGGGGTAAAGGTAGATATGGGATGCCCATAGCACTTACCTGAATTGTCATCACATTTGTAGAACATTGATTAATAGCTTTAACTCTGAAAAATAATGCACTTCTAACATTCACAGTCTGTTCCCCTGCTTATCTCCAATGCAGACTATTGCACCTCTTCTTCTGCACTAACTCCTGCAGATTACCACTCCTCTAGATTCCTCTCTCTTGTACAGATCCTCTACTGCAAAACTGTAATGCCCCGTACACATGGTCGGAAATTCGGACCACAAAATCCGTCAGATTTTTTCAGACGGGTTTTGTCCGGATTTTGCATACACACAGTCGGACAAAGTTGTTGGAAAATCTGATCATTCTGACAGTGGTGACGTTCGTTGCGTACTACGTAGAGGCTATTAGCCAATAGCTTTGGTCTCGTAATTTGATCTGAGCATGCGTGGTACTTTGTCCGTCAGAATTCTCTACACACGATCGGAAAAAGTCCGATCGGATTTTGTTGTCGGAAAATTTGAGAGCAGGATCTCAAATTTTTTCCATCGGACATTCCGACGGAAAAAGTCAGATGGAGCCCACACACGGGCGGATTTTCCGACAACATAATCCGATCGGACATTTTCCGTCGGAATTTCCGACCGTGTGTACGGGGCATAATACTTCTGTATCATCACTTCCAGTAACAAAAAAAGGGACCACTCTGAATAACCTCAGTTTGCTGGCTGTAATTGAATGGTGTCACTTCAACAAATCAGTAAGCCAGAGGCATGCAATACCTCTCCCCGACGGATCAGTGAATTAGGTAGCTACAGAGTCTCTTGGAAGGTATTACCAGAGTGCTTTACTAGGCCAGAGATACTCGGTACCTCTCCCCGATGGCCTAGCACACGCTAATAGGCGGACTACTGTTCCCAGCCAGTCCATAACTGCAAACGCTGCGCTCCCCGGCCACAGCATTCTGCACTACTCTCAACACTTCTCCTCTTGCTTCTTGTACACTGACCTTCTCCAAAGGGCAAATTCTGTGTTCCCGGCCATAGAACTTTGTTCTATTCTCCTCAGTCTAATGCCCCGTACACACGGTCGGAAATTCCGACCACAAAATCAGTTTTTGGATTTTGGCTGGCACTGGTGTTGCATACACACGGTCGGACAAAGTTTTTTGGAAAATCCGATTATTCTGAACGTGGTGACGTTCGTTGCGCACAACGGAAGTAGAGGCTAGTAGCCAATAGCTTTGGTCTCGTAATTTGATCTGAGCATGCGTGGCACTTTGTCCGTCGGAATTCTCTACACACGATCGGAAAAAGTTAGATCGGATTCTGTTGTCGGAAAATTTGAGGGCAGGATCTCAAATTTTTTCCGGCGGAAATTCCGATGGAAAAAGTCCGATGGAGCCCACACGGCCAGATTTTTCGACAACATGGTCCGATCGGACATTTTCCGTCGGAATTTCCAACCGTGTTTACGGGGCATTACTGTTACTTCTCCTTCACCAATCTTCTCCTGTGTGCAAGTCCTGTGTTCCCCGGTCACATCAGCGTGACACCAACTCCATGGTGAAGATCTTTATCCAGGAATCCATCCTAGCAGTTCCTCCATCCCTCCTCTGCGCTTGACGCGCCCCCCCCCCCACGTGGGGGACGCTCTGCGGCAGCTACCTAAAACTCCATTCTCCTTTTCTCCTGCACCATCAGAACTCCCTGGCAGCATGTGACCCCCAGCTCATATGGGAGGCCTGCCCCCTGCCAATACTGAATGGTAATTGGTAAGAGCTCCTCACATGAGCTGCCTGCCACTCAAACCTCAGGTCTAACCTCTGTTCCAGAACAATCTTCCTGAAAGCAGGGGAGGCGCCTCTGAGTCAGAGCACAGGTGGTCACACCCACCACTACACTGAACACTCCCAATCTCAAATCAAAACCTACAGCACAGACCTGTCTAAATTTGCCTACACTGAAATCTCAAACGCAGAAAAATCCTATTCTAGTACCTACCTTCTGGTAGAGCATGGATGCTCAACCTGTGGCACTCCAGCTGTTGCGGAACTACAAGTCCCATGAGGCATTGCAAGGCTGGCAGTTACAAGCATGATTCTCAAAGGATGAGGCATTATGGGACTTGTAGTTCCGCAACAGCTGGAGGGGCACAGGTTGAGCACCCATGTGGTAGAGGGTGCTATAGATAGATAGATAGCACTTTTGTTTTAAGTGACAGACAGTATAAGTAATATGGGAATAACCACTTAATGACTAAACCATTTCTACCGATCTTGCCTATTATATCAGTAGATCATTTTCCCCCACTGACAATTGTACCAATATTACAACCCGCCATTGTGACCTCACCAAGGTGTTCAGTGGACTCTGGGACCGTTACAGCGCACAGGTGCAGAGCTTCACATCTACAGAGAGGTCAGACCCTTCACCCCCAACGCCCATCTTCAAACCTTTAACTGACAGTAAGTATGTTCATGGGGGTAACTTTAACTGTATGCCTTGTGTCCTTTACTATCTACATCCTCCTACATCTCCTCTAGGTAAACTAAGTATATTACAGATTTTAGTATTTTGGTGGCCACCTTTACATTGGTTTGTTATGGTATTGCAGTAAAAAGTGTGTTACCGCAGTGCATGGTGTGGCACCCCCCTGGGTATACTGGGGGCAGGCCGGTACCTCCAGACACAGGGAGCGGACTTACATTCACCCCAGGGTTGAATCCATGGCTGTAATGGGAAGTTAGAACAATATGGGCTGGCTGGCTACTTTAGGTAGTTTTCAATGCTTTAACCACTTCAGCCCCGGACCAATTTGCAGCCAATGGACCAGGCCCCTTTTTGCGATTCGGCACTGCGTCGCTTTAACTGACAATTGCGTGGTCGTGCAACGTGGCTCCCAAACAAAATTGGCGTCCTTTTTTTCCCACAAATAGAGCTTTCTTTTGGTGGTATTTGATCACCTCTGCGGTTTTTATTTTTTGCGCTATAAACAAAAATAGGGCGACAATTTTGAAAAAAATGCAATATTTTTTACTATAATAAATATCCCCAAAAAATATATAAAAAAACATTTTTTTTCCTCAGTTTAGGCCGATACGTATTCTTCTACATATTTTTGGTGAAAAAATTGCAATTAGCGATTATTGATTGGTTTGCGCAAAAGTTATAGCATTTACAAAATTGGGGATAGTTTTATAGCATTTTTATTAATATTTTTTTTTTTACTAGTAATGGCGGCGATCAGCGATTTTTATTGTGACTGCAACATTATGGCGGACACATCGGACATTTTTGGGACCATTGTCATTTATACAGAAATCAGTGCTATTTAAACGCACTGATTCCTGTGTAAATTACACTGGCAGTGAAGGAGTTAACCACTAGGGGGCGGGGAGGGGTTAAGTCTGTGTGTGTGTTTTTTTTTTTTTACAGTAGGTGGCGTGGCTTTGCGTCTGATGTCACTGATCAGCTTATACTTTGAAGAACTTTAACCACTACAATACCGGGCACTTTCGCCCCCTTCCTTCCCAGACCAATTTTCAGCTTTCAGCGCTCTCACACTTTCAATGACAATTGCGCGGTCATGCAATGCTGTACCCAAATGAAATTTTTATCATTTTGTTCGCACAAATAGAGCTTTAGTTTGGTGGTATTTATTCACGACTCCGTTTTTAATTTTTTGCGATATAAGCGAAAAAATTGCGGAAATTTTGAAAAAAAACTATATTTTCTCCTTTCTTTTTTAAACGAAATCCAATAAAATCAAATTTTGTCATAAATTTAAGCCAAAATGTATTCTGCTACATGTTTTTAGTAAAAAAAATTCCGTTAAGTGTATAATAATTGGTTTGCGTGATCACGGACATATGTAACGCAAATGATCATGTACAGATGTGTGCAGGTGATCACGGACATATGTGTGCAGATAATCATTGGCACATGTGATTTTATTGGGACATATGTGGGGGACATGTGTTTTTATTATTTTGGGACATGTGTTTTTATTTGGGGACATGTGTTTTTATTTGGGGACATGTGTGTTTTGGGGACATGTGTGTTTACTGATGTTGGTGACACTAAACTGGTGATCAGTGAGTAAAAAATCAGCTAATACTCACTGATCACCAGCCGGCTGCAACGATCAGCTCTCCTCTCCTCACCGACGACTTCCGTGTGAGGAGAGGAGAGCCGGTTGCCTAGCAACCGGCTGTTTGCTTACATCACATGACGGCTGTGATTGGACACGGCCGTCATGTGATCAGGAGGGCCAATCACAGAGCCCTCCTGCTGATCCGAGATGCGACGTGTCCGGGTGACAAGAGCGCATCGGGACTGCGCCGCTGCGCGGGCGCGCGCGCGCGCGATTCCCCTACTTCTGAAGGACGTTCGGGAACGTCCGATCAGAAGTAGGCGGCTCCCACCCGGCCGTTTATATACAGTGGCCGGGTGGGAAGTAGTTAAGGAAGTAGCAGTAAAGAGGTTGAGGGGGAGTTGCCGATACCTTTTTGTAGTAGATCGCTTACAGACTCTTCAGAATAAAGGACAAAAACATAGCTTTCTCTGGGTAAATCTTGTATGGCCGGGTAGATCTCTGCCACAGATCTAAAAACCAGCAAGATGTCTAGATAAGCCTCTCTCACAGATTTAGCAGCCAGACAGTTAGTTACCTTGATTGAAGTGTAGAACAGCTTCTTCACAGTACCAGAACCTTTAAGCCATCCGGCGGTACTGTGAGAGTAGATTAGGTGTAGGTGCATCCTCCAAGTAAGTCACCAGGCCCTTCTGAGAGACCAGCCTGAGCCTTCATCCTGGCTCTCTCCAGCAAGGGTCCTCCCCTGGATTTCCTCAGCTTGGCTCAGCTTCTCCCATTCAGGCAAGACAGCCTAAGGACCACCTCTGCAGTAGTAGGCCCCAGACAAGCTTCTGGGCCTACCTGCACAGCTTGCAGTGACGTAGCCTCCAGGCCTGGAGGGCCACGAGGTCAGGACTAACTCGAGCACATGGCGTCTGTCCCATAAATACCCCCTCCCAGAATTCACAGCAGCAGGAACCTCCTACTGGGCTGTTTCTGGAAAAGAATATGTATCACAGCTCAACCTTGTTGCTATTCTCACACTGTCCTGTGGTACCAGTGACACCTACAGGCAACAGTGGAAAATGCACAACACAGACAAGATTAGAACAGATCCAATAAACTATGTACAATTAATCTGAGCTGGTTACAGCTCAGCAAACTAAATTTACAATATAGCCCCATATTTTAGGAACAATGGGCTACAATGGCAATAAGCGTATTGTGGTGCATCCCATTGCACAGTTATAATAATGGATGCCTGCACTGCAACACACCGCAATGCACCTAAACCTCATCATCGGAATGCGCTGCATTATAAATAGGTGCATGCATAACTTTTTTCTGTGTTTGGGTGCCTTTTAGTCAGCAAAAGTTAACAACTTACCATTAATGCACTTAACAGCATTGTGCATGGCAACTCATTGTGTTAATGCCGCATATATTTCTTGGTTCTGAAGAAGTCGTGGGTTTCACTTTTTCAAATTGATTTCAGAATGGGAGGGTCTGTCTTCATTATCACTAATGAGCAATCTAAAGCCTCGTACATACTGTACGATTGTTGGCCAGCCGAGCGCCTGATTTTTGTCAAAATGTCGTGCGCCAGGATCTCGTCTTGCATTCTAAAGGCACACAATTGTCATGCCACAAACACAATCGTAGTGACGTACTACGAGGGATTTCAGGTCTTGAGTGCCACCCGTTCTGCTAATTTCGTGTTTGGTGAGCACTGATTCCGAGCATGCGTGTTTGTACATTCGATTTTTGACTGACCATACGAAAATCTGACGTCAAGCCGCTGTCCGCCGAAAATTTAACGGTAAGATTTCAACAGTTTGTCAACAGGCAATCCCCTGCCAACAATTGTACCGTGTGTACAAGGCTTAAGTGTCATAATTAAATCTACATCACTTTAGGGTAAAGAGTATTCAAGAGTATATCACCAAAAATATCTTATTTCAGGGGATGTATAAAATTTGACACGTCTAGTAGACATGTGCTGCTGAAAAATGTGTTCGTTTTTTTTTTTTTCGAAAATTCGAAAATAAGAAAGAAAATTCGAAATAATAACTAACTAATAATAATAACTAACTATTAAATTATAGATATTGGAATTTCCTTTCAAATTTGTCTGTAATGCTGTGTACACACGGCCGGACTTTTTCGACAACAAAGGTCCGACGGAACAAATCCGTCTGACAATTTGATCGTGTGTGAGCTTCATCGGACCTTTGCTGACGAAAAATCAGACGGACTTTAGATTTAGAACATGTTTTTAAATCTTTCCGACGGACTCGAGTCTGGTCGAAAAATCAGTTCGCCTGTATGCTAGTCCGGACGAAAACCGACGCTAGGGCAGCTATTGGCTACTGGCTATGAACTTCCCTATTCTAGTCCGGTCGTACGTCATCGCGGTCGAATCCGTCGGACTTTGGTGTGATTGTGTGTGGCCAAGTCCGTTAGTTCGGAAAGTCCATCGGAAGTCCGCCGAAAGTCCGTCGGGAAGACCGTCGGACCTAGTCTGCCGGAAAGTCCGGTCGTGTGTACGCGGCATTAGCGAACGTAATGAATACAAATTTATCTGAAGTTACGACTTTTCCGAAATAACGAATGCCGCATCGAAACAAATGTAACGGAACAAATTAATAATAAATAATAATAAAAGTTTTTATTATTATTTATTACTGTTAATTCATTATTTTCCATTCGTTTAGATACGGCATTCGTTATTTCGGATAATTCGTATTCGTTACGTTCACTAACAGCCAAATTTGAAAGAAAATTTCAATACCTATAATTTAATAGTTAGTAATAAAGTTAGTAATTATTAGTTAATTATTATTTCAGATTTTCGTTCTTTTGAATTTTCGGATTTTCATTCTTATTTTAGATTTTCGAATTTCTGAATTTCAAGGTTCGAGACCCGACTTTGGGGCCTCGTACCTCTTCCTAGCATTAAGTGGCCCAGAGATACGGGGCCCCAAAGTCGGTTTGGAAAATGTCATTCTCTGCTGCAGAAAAGTGCTTGACATTTTCCAACCCGACTTTGGGGACCCGTATCTCGGGGCCACTTGATGCTAGGAACCCCACATTTGGTGTGGAAACCCAGTGGAACCAACACTACATATCTAAATTGGGGGTTCCTAGCACCAAGTGGCCCCGAGATACGGGGCCCCAAAGTCGGTCAACTGTGTCCATCTGCAGCAATGTCATTTAGGGACCCTTTGGGTCCAAAGACCCCAAATCTTGGCTGCAGCTAGGGGGCATCTAGGAACCCTTAACTACCAAGTTCGGGGGACCTATGGCTGCAAATGGGCACAGTGAGGCATGCAAATGGAAAACGCATCTCTTCAGGGAAGCCTATCACGTCTCCAACTAAGCTTTTACCACTTCCATCAGCTCATTCCCCACAGTTACAACCTTTTGTACCACCTCCCCCACCCTATTAGATTGTAAGCTTTTCTGAGCAGGGCCCTCTTAATCCTCTTGTATTTTATTGTATTATAACTGTATTGTCTCCCTTTTATATTGTAAAGCACAGTGAGGCTGCAAATGGGCATTGTTGACCCTCTTTTCCACTTACAGTAGCTGCGCATTTCTCACCCTAGGCTTATACTCGAGTCAATAAGTTTTCCCAATTTTTTTTGGTAAAATTAGGTGCCCCGGCCTATATTCAGGTCGGCTTATACTCGAGTATATACGGTAATACAACCTCTTCTGCAACAATATTTTTTGTTGGAGGAAAATCTCACTATTGGGAAACAGAGGGGGGAAAAAAACGGCATAGGTTATAACTCTCCTTAGCTCCATCCAAGTCTTTTAACGTTTTTGCAATAGCGTTTTTTATCGTTTTTCCGCGTTAGCATTTATTAGCCTTTTTTTTTTTTTAATAGATCAAAAACATTAAACGCTGGTGAGCGTTTTTGAGTGTTTATCGACGTTTATGAGCGTTTAGTCCTTTTTGTGGTCAGAAAGACAACTCCTGAACGCAATTTTATGGCGTTAAGAAAACAGCCCATAAACTCCACTGCTGATAAACATCCAAAAACGTCCATGTGTGCATGAACACATAGGATAACATAGAGGGGAGTTTATGGGCTATTAAAAAAAAAACACCCAAACTGCCAAAAACATCAGTTTATGAGCTTCAGTGTGCATGGAGCCTAAAGGTGGACAATTAGTCAAAGAATTAAGTCCTTTAGGCTGGCCCCTTCTACAGGTATAGCGATGTAAAACATAAAAATGTATACCTATACTGTTTAAAATCCAGTATAATTTAATAGTTAGTTATTATTATTTAGTTACTATTTAAAATTTTCTTTCTTATTTTCGAATTTTCGAAAAAAAACGAATCAAACTAAAACGAACAAATTTTTCAGCAGCACATGTCTACTAGACGTGTCAAATTTTATACATCCCCTGAAATAAGATATTTTTGGTGAGATACTCTAGAATACTCTTTACCCTAAAGTGATGCAGACACTGCAGATTTAATTATGACACTTAAGCCTTGTACACACGGTACAATTGTTGGCAGGGGATTGCCTGTTGACAAACTGTTGTCCTAAAATCTTACCGTTAGTACGCTCCTTTGACAATGGTTGTCCAACTTTCGGGCAACAAATGTTGGATGGCAGGCTAGTAAATTTTCGGTGGACAGCGGCTTGACGTCAGATTTTCATATGGTCAGTACACAAATCCGTCACACAAAAGTCGAATGTACAAACACGAATGCTCGGAATCAGTGCTCACCGAACACGAAATTAGCAGAACGGGTGGCACTCAGGACCTGAAATTCCTCATAGTACGTCACTACGTTTGTGTTTGTGGCATGACAATTGTGTGCCGTTAGAATGCAAGACGAGATCCTGGCGCACGACATTTTGACAAAAATCAGGCGCTCGGTTGGCCAACAATCGTACCGTGTGTACGAGCCTTTAGATTGCTCATTAGTGATAATGAAGACAGACCCTCCCATTCTGAAATCAATTTGAAAAAGCTTTACCTCACTTTCTCCCCCTGCTCTGCACATGCTCAGTTGCTCTCTATTTTTTGGCACTGTGCCGAAAATGTCGAGGCCAATCTGACAACTTAAAGATTTACTGCTACTCAGGGGCTCTGGACTTCAGCAAAATGGCAACCTTCCGCAGGAAGAAACAGGAGCAATACTGGAGGTAATTTACAGCACACACTAATTTTGGTAGCATAATTGTTAATGTGGAATGTATGTTCCTTGCTAAAGAACATTATTTTTTAGCAAGTTGTTATGGGTAAAGTTCTACTTTAAGAGATCTTTTGATAAACCTCAAATATCTGTGTACTGGATATTTTTATAAGGTATATATCTTATTTTTTCTTTCCAGCTGTGGTGGGTCCTCCGATCGTGGATGTTGTGGCGGCAGGCAGCGGTATTAATGTCTCTATTAGTTTACCCGTCTCTTATTTATGGAACAAAGAAAAAAAAAACGTTGACTCCATTACGACAGCCTATCCAGCCATAGATTATACTATCGAGCTAATCTCCACAAAGGTAATTATCTTCACTGTACAGATAGAAAATGTCAGTACCGCTATTAATCTACACACATTCAGATCTGTTGCAACCTCTTTTGCCCCGTACACACGGTCGGAAATTCCAACGGAAAACGTCCGATTTGACCATGTTGTCGGAAAATCCGCCTGTGTGTGGGCTCCATCTGACTTTTTCCGACGGAAAAAATTTGAGATCCTGCTCTCAAATTTTCCGACAACAAAATCCGATCGGCCTTTTTCTGAAGGACAAAGTGCCACGCATGCTCAGATCAAATTATGAGACTAGACATGTGCATAACAAAAAAATTCGTTTATTTTCGTTTCGTTTTTTTTCGTTTCCGATGATTCGTAACGATTCATAAATTCGTACAACGTCGGTGTTCGTATTCATAACGATTCTTAAATTCGTAAGTCATCGGTGTTCGTATTCGTAACGATTCGTATTTTCGTTAGAGTTATTTTTTCGTTGATTCGTTTTTCCGTTAGTTTAATTTTCGTTTATTCGTTTATTCGAATTTCGGACGCATTCGTATTTATTCGTACATTCGTAACATTCGTAGATTCGTAATCGGAGCATAATTCATAATGTTATGTAATGTGTATGCTATTATTACATTTTAAGAGACACGGAAAATGACGAATCAAAAAAAAAAGGTACGAATGTACGAATTTTTTCGTTCAATCCATTCGAAGCACGTTAAGCAGCGCCATTGTAAGAGACACGGAAAATTACGAATCGAAAAAAAAAAAAAAAAGTTACGAATGTACGAATTTTTTCGTTCAATCTATTCGAAGCACGTTAAGCAGCACCATTGTAAGAGATCACGGAAAATTACGAATCAAAAAAAAAAAAAGTTACGAATGTACAAATTTTTTCGTTCAATCCATTCGAAGCACGTTAAGCAGCGCCATTGTAAGGGACACGGAAAATTCCGAATCGAAAAAAAAAGTTACAAATGTAAGAATTTTTTCGTTCAATCCATTCGAGGCACGTTAAGCAGCGCCATTGTAAGGGACACGGGAAATTACCAATTCAACAACAAAAAAAAAAAAAGTTACAAATGTACGAATTTTTTCGTTCATTTTGGTTTTCGTTGTTCCTGTTTTAGTTTTTCGGATTTTCTTCTTTCGTAGATTCGTTGTTTCTAATTTTTTTTTTTTTCTGATTTTCATTGTTTTTTGTATTCGTTAGATTCGAACGATTCGTTATTCGGATTCGTTCGATTCGAACGATTCGTTATTTGTTAAAATTTTTACCGAATCGTTCGTTCATTCGTACGATAACGAATGAACGAAAATAACGAAAAAAAAAAAAAAAACGAAAAAAAAAAAAAAAAACGAATTGCACATGAGACCAAAGCTATTGGCTACTAGCCTCTACGTAATTCCGTCGTACGCAACGAACGTCACCACGTTCGGAATGATCGGATTTTCCGATAACTTTGTCCGACCGTGTGTATGCAAAACCAGTTTCGGACAAAATCCGTCGGAAAAAATCCGACGGATATTGTGGTCGGAATTTCCGACCGTGTGTATGGGGGCTTATACTTAAAGTATATGTTAGGGAAAAATAAAAAAATGTTTTTTGATACAAGCACATTTTTCCTTTTTTTTTTTCTTTTAAAGTGCACAGGCATCCAGACTATGGACATTCACGTATTTACTAACTCTTAACAAGCAGTAAAAGAAGCCCTCATTGATCTCTCTAGCTCAGCCTTTTTCAACCATGGTGCCTAGGCACCCTGGGGTGCCGTCTCGGTTCTTCAGGGGTGCCTTGGCAAAATGCCTGAAAATTGCCCCAAATTGCCCAAACATTGTGTACAAGCCAAGTTGTGGATCAAGACTTTTTTTTTTGGTACTCAAAACCACGGGTTTCATTGTGCAGCACTACAATCTGGGGCGCTGTGCAGTCCTAACAACCACTGAAGTCATTGGTTGCTAAGAAGGGCATTCAGGCACCTACACAGCATCTTTGTCTGACCCCCCCGGTCAGCATTGGATTACGTTAGCTGCAAAGGGGGAGAGAAAACGAGGAAGAAGAAATGTAAAATGATTTGTTTCGTTTTTTTTTTTTTACATTTACATTTTAGAATGGGGTGCCTTGAGATTGTGCATATTTTTAAAGGGTGCCTTGACTTGAAAAGGGTTCAGAAACCCTGCTCTAGCTGTATGCACTGTGAAGTAATTAATTTTCAAAGATCACAAAAATCCGCAGACAGCTCGTCTTACGAATTTTCCCTTCTGATTTTCGTATTTTCGTACCTGGACGGTCCGCCTGTCAGTTTTTTAGGCACACCTGAACGGACACTCCTTGCAGGTCTATGGAGCAATGGATGTCAGCGGTGACATGTCCGCTGACATCCAATCCGCTGAATCCAGATGGATGGAATCCCTATTTTCCATCCGTCTGGCGATCGGATGAAAACGGACAAGCGGTCTCTTTTTATCCGATCCCCCATAGAGAAGAGCGGGGCTCTGACAGGTCTGTCCCTGCACAGTGACTGAAGACGGACCTCTCAACAGCCGGGGATCAACGGATCGATCCCTGCTGAGCAAGCGGAGTCTGTACACGAACAGCCCTGCCTGAAATTGGGTTTAAGTCAGGGCTCTGGCTGGACCATTCAAGAACAGTCACATGTTGTGAAGCCACTCCTTAGTTATTTTAGCTGTGTGCTCATTGTCTTGTCCCAGTCTGAGGTCCTGAGCACTCTGGAGAAGGTTTTCGTCAAGGATATCCCTGTACTTGGCTGCATTCATCTTTCCCTCGATTGCAACCAGTCGTCCTGTCCCTCCAGCTGAAAAACACCCCACAGCATGATGCTGCCACCACCATGCTTCACTGTTGGGACTGTATTGGACAGGTGATGAGCAGTGCCTGGTTTTCTCCACACATACCGCTTAGAATTAAGGCCAAAAAGTTCTATCTTGGTCTCATCAGACCAGAGAATCTTATTTCTCACCATCTTGGAGTCCTTCAGGTGTTTTTTTAGCAAACTCATGCAGGCTTTCATGTGTCTTGCACTGAGGAGAGGCTTCCATCGGGCCACTCTGCCGTAAAGTCCCGACTGGTGGCAGGGCCGGTGCTACCACTAGGCAAACTAGGCAGCCGCCTAGGGCGCACTGCTGCCTAGGGGCGCTCGGCCACTGGTTTCCCTCTGCGTCTGCATGCTCTGCAGGCTGCAGAATACAACTAACTAAGTCTGACCGGTAGTGTAATTAGAAGCGCAGCACTGGAGCCAGCGCTAGAGGAAGCAGAGCCAATGCTTTCTGTATAGAGCCGCCTTCTGTCACATGGACAGTGTAAAGGGGGGTTGAGCCGATGGTGATGAAAAAATTAGGTTTTGCCTAGGGTGTCAGAAACCCTTGCACCACCCCTGACTGGTGGAGGGCTGCAGTGATGGTTGACTTTCTACAACTTTCTCCCATTTCCCGACTGCCTCTCTGGAGCTCAGCCACAGTGATCTTTGGGTTCTTCTTTCCCTCTCTCACCCAGGCTCTTCTGCCCCCAGAGCTCAGTTTGGCCGGACGCCCAGCTCTAGGAAGGGTTCTGGTCATCCCAAACGTCTTCCGTTAAAGGATTATGGAGACCTTGCCACAATTCTGTCTGAGCTCTTCAGACAGTTCCTTTGACCTCATGATTCTCATTTGCTCTGACATGCACTGTGAGCTGTAAGGTCTTATATAGACAGGTGTGGGGCTTTCCTAATCGAGTCCAATCAGTATAATCAAACACAGCTGGACTCAAATGAAGGTGTAGAACCATCTCAAGGATGATCAGAAGAAATGGACAGCACCTGAGTTAAATATATGAGTGTCACAGCAAATGGTCTGAATACTTAGGCCCCTTTCACACGTGCGGACCGTATGTCCGTTTTTCATCCATCCGTTTTTGGATGAAAAACGGACATACATGCCCCCCAATGGGATAGCGGGTTTCAGCGGATGAGCATCCGCTGACACCCGCTATCGTCCGCCTCCGCTATTGTCTGATTCTGCAGATGGAGGAAAACACTACTTTTCCATTCGTCTGCAGAGCGGATCGGATGAACGCGGACAGACGGTCCGTGCTCATCCGATCCCCCATAGGGAAGAGCGGAGAACTGACAGGGCGGTCCCTGCACAGTGTGCAGGGACCGCCCTGTCAATATCTTGGGATCAGGGACTTCCAGGAGGCACGTGTGATGACTTAGATTTCATGTACACGGGACGTTTTTACAACCTCTCCTGAACGATTTAACTTGACAGACAGTTACCCACTTTTACACTGTCAGATTTGCCTCGTTTACATGCCGGGTTTGTGTTTACAAGCGTTTTTAAAAAAATAATGTTTTCTTTTTTCAAAATAGCCACAAATGAAAAACGCCTATAAACGAAACGCGTTAAGCCACGTTTAGAAGCTAGTGCCGCTTCAAATGCCTCTAAAATCAGCTTCTGAACGCATTTTTTTGGGTTCCAAAAAATGCCTCTAAACTCAACTTCCTAGAAATGACTGTAAATGACCCTGTGTACATGTACTGATAAGATAACATCGAGGAGAGTTCAGGGGCGGTAAAAAAAAATATCCCAACTGTTCCTAAATATCTGTTTACCAGCAGCAGTGTACATGAGGCCTTATTGTATAGTGATGTTGACCATTTCGGATGTCTGTGAAGAACATTTTATTTTATTGATAGGGGTGTTGAGGAGGGGTGGGGGTTGAAAAATTGTAAGCTGTGCAGGGCGTCCCTCAAGGCCATCTCAGGGTGGTGTGTCACTAGGGACCCCCTTTTTTTTTTCATCTCCATGATCCCTTCTGCTCTCTGTCCACACCCTAGAATTGATCATGTACTTTTATGAGCCCTCTGACTGATATTGAATTCATGTTGGGATAACTCTATTATTTTAAACCACACAGGAGCGTTTTGATAAAAAAGCCGTCTCTGTGGAAAGTTTTACTATACCTATCCCATCACTATTTCCCAGCACCACCTATTGTGTGACGGTGTCCATGGATTCAGAGAACATTGGTCAATCCGTTCCATCTCCAAAGAAATGTGTCATCACAGAAGGATCTCGGGTGGAAGGTATCCGTGACTTCATTTATTTATGACTGAATAGAGGTGATCTGATGTCTAATGCCCCGTACACACGGTCGGAAATTCCGACGGAAAATGTCCGATTGGACCATGTTGTCGGAAAATCCGCCTGTGTGTGGGCTCCATCGGACTTTTTCCGTCGGAAATAATTTGAGATCCTGCTCTTAAATTTTCCGACAACAAAATCCGATCGCACTTTTTCCGATCGTGTGTAGAGAATTCCGACGGACAAAGTGCCACGCGAGCTCAGATCAAATTACGAGACCAAAGATATTATAGCCTCTACGTAGTTCAGTCGTACGCAACGAACGTCATCCCGTTCAGAATGATCGGATTTTCCGACAACTTTGTCCAACCGTGTGTATGCAACACCAGTGTCGGACACATCCGTCTGAAAAAATACGACGGATTTTGTGGTCGGAATTTCTGACCTTGTGTACGGGGCATTACAGGGGTTCCTGGATTGCAAGACCGGATGAACAGCACTGCAAATAGTTTGGCAAAATAAATGGTTGAGCTAGATGTTCATTTGCTGGTTCCACTTCAGCTTTTGTAAGAATTTGAACATTTAGTCCTAATCAATTATAATTGTGCAGACCCACCTATAAGAGGTTTATATTTACCCCTAATTCGAATTTATCTGCGTTGTCTGACACTTGCGTCAGGTGGTAGAAAATCATGTTAGGCCCCTTTCACACGTGCGGACCGTATGTCCGTATTCCATACATCCGTTTTTGGATGAAATACGGACATACATGCATCCCTATGGGACAGCGGGTGTCAGCGGATGAACATCCGCTGACACCCGATATCATCCGTCCCCGCTATGGTCCGATTCTGCAGATGGAGGAAAATCCTATTTTTCTATCCGTCTGCAGAGCGGATCGGATGAACACGGACAGACGGTCCATGTGCATCCGATCCCCCCATAGAGGAGAGCGGAGATCTGACAGGGCGGTCCCTGCACAGTGTGGAAACTGAGGACAGTAATAGGGGGAGGCTGAGGACAGTAATGGGGGGAACTGAGGACAGTAATAGGGGGAGGCTGAGGACAGTAATAGGGGGAACTGAGGACAGTAATATGGGGGAACTGAGGACAGTAATATGGGGGAACTGAGGACAGTAATATGGGGGAACTGAGGACAGTAATAGGGGGAACTGAGGACAGTAATATGGGGGAACTGAGGACAGTAATATGGGGGAACTGAGGACAGTAATAGGGGGAACTGAGGACAGTAATAGGGGGAACTGAGGACAGTAATATGGGGGAACTGAGGACAGTAATAGGGGGAACTGAGGACAGTGATAGGGGGAACTGAGGACAGTAATAGGGGGAACTGAGGACAGTAATAGGGGGAACTGAGGACAGTAATATGGGGGAACTGAGGACAGTAATAGGGGGAACTGAGGACAGTAATATGGGGAACTGAGGACAGTAATAGGGGGAGGCTGAGGACAGTAATATGGGGGAACTGAGGACAGTAATATGGGGGAACTGAGGACAGTAATAGGGGGACCTGAGGACAGTAATGGGGGGGGGGGGGGGACTGAGGACAGTAATAGGGGGAACTGAGGACAGTAATATGGGGGAACTGAGGACAGTAATAGGGGGAACTGAGGACAGTAATATGGGGGAACTGAGGACAGTAATAGGGGGAACTGAGGACAGTGATAGGGGGAACTGAGGACAGTAATAGGGGGAACTGAGGACAGTAATATGGGGGAACTGAGGACAGTAATAGGGGGAACTGAGGACAGTAATATGGGGAACTGAGGACAGTAATAGGGGGAGGCTGAGGACAGTAATGTGGGGGAACTGAGGACAGTAATATGGGGGAACTGAGGACAGTAATAGGGGGAACTGAGGACAGTAATAGGGGGAACTGAGGACCGTAATAGGGGGAACTGAGGACAGTAATATGGGGGAACTGAGGACAGTAATAGGGGGAACTGAGGACAGTAATATGGGGGAACTGAGGACAGTAATATGGGGGAACTGAGGACAGTAATAGGGGGAACTGAGGACAGTAATATGGGGGAACTGAGGACAGTAATATGGGGGAACTGAGGACAGTAATAGGGGGAACTGAGGACAGTAATAGGGGGAACTGAGGACAGTAATATGGGGGAACTGAGGACAGTAATATGGGGGAACTGAGGACAGTAATATGGGGAAACTGAGGACAGTAATAGGGGGAGGCTGAGGACAGTAATAGGGGGAACTAAGGACAGTAATATGGGGGAACTGAGGACAGTAATAGGGGAAACTGAGGACAGTAATAGGGGGAGGCTGAGGACAGTAATATGGGGGAACTGAGGACAGTAATGGGGGGACCTGAGGACAGTAATATGGGGGAACTGAGGACAGTAATATGGGGAACTGAGGACAGTAATATGGGGAACTGAGGACAGTAATAGGGGGAACTGAGGACAGTAATATGGGGGAACTGAGGACAGTAATAGGGGGAACTGAGGACAGTAATATGGGGGAACTGAGGACAGTAATATGGGGGAACTGAGGACAGTAATATGGGGGAACTGAGGACAGTAATAGGGGGAACTGAGGACAGTAATATGGGGGAACTGAGGACAGTAATATGGGGGAACTGAGGACAGTAATAGGGGGACCTGAGGACAGTAATATGGGGGAACTGAGGACAGTAATATGGGGGAACTGAGGACAGTAATATGGGGAAACTGAGGACAGTAATAGGGGGAGGCTGAGGACAGTAATAGGGGGAACTAAGGACAGTAATATGGGGGAACTGAGGACGGTAATATGGGGAAACTGAGGACAGTAATAGGGGGAGGCTGAGGACAGTAATATGGGGGAACTGAGGACAGTAATGGGGGGACCTGAGGACAGTAATATGGGGGAACTGAGGACAGTAATATGGGGGAACTGAGGACAGTAATATGGGGGAACTGAGGACAGTAATATGGGGAAACTGAGGACAGTAATATGGGGAAACTGAGGACAGTAATGGGGGGGGGGGGGGGACTGAGGACAGTAATATGGGGGAACTGAGGACAGTAATAGGGGGTAACTGAGGACAGTAATATGGGGAACTGAGGACAGTAATAGGGGGAGGCTGAGGACAGTAATAGGGGGACCAGAGGACAGTAATATGGGGGAACTGAGGACAGTAATATGGGGAACTGAGGACAGTAATAGGGGGACCTGAGGACAGTAATAGGGGGGAACTGAGGACAGTAATAGGGGGGAACTGAGGACAGTAATAGGGGGACCTGAGGACAGTAATAGCGGGAACTGAGGACAGTAATATGGGGGAACTGAGGACAGTAATAGGGGGGAACTGAGGACAGTAATAGGGGGGTAACTGAGGACAGTAATATGGGGGAACTGAGGACAGTAATATGGGGGAACTGAGGACAGTAATAGGGGGAACTGAGGACAGTAATATGGGGGAACTGAGGACAGTAATAGGGGGAACTGAGGACAGTAATAGGGGGAACTGAGGACAGTAATAGGGGGACCTGAGGACAGTAATAGGGGGGAGGGGGACTGAGGACAGTAATGGGGGGGAGGCTGAGGACAGTAATAGGGGGAGGCTGAGGACAGTAATATGGGGGAACTGAGGACAGTAATAGGGGGAGGCTGAGGACAGTAATAGGGGGAGGCTGAGGACAGTAATATGGGGGAACTGAGGACAGTAATAGGGGGAGGCTGAGGACAGTAATAGGGGGAGGCTGAGGACAGTAATATGGGGGAACTGAGGACAGTAATATGGGGGAACTGAGGACAGTAATAGGGGGAGGCTGAGGACAGTAATAGGGGGAGGCTGAGGACAGTAATATGGGGGAACTGAGGACAGTAATAGGGGGTAACTGAGGACAGTAATATGGGGAACTGAGGACAGTAATAGGGGGAGGCTGAGGACAGTAATAGGGGGACCAGAGGACAGTAATATGGGGGAACTGAGGACAGTAATATGGGGAACTGAGGACAGTAATAGGGGGACCTGAGGACAGTAATAGGGGGGAACTGAGGACAGTAATAGGGGGACCTGAGGACAGTAATAGCGGGAACTGAGGACAGTAATAGGGGGAACTGAGGACAGTAATAGGGGGGTAACTGAGGACAGTAATATGGGGGAACTGAGGACAGTAATAGGGGGAACTGAGGACAGTAATATGGGGGAACTGAGGACAGTAATAGGGGGAACTGAGGAAAGTAATATGGGGGAACTGAGGACAGTAATAGGGGGAACTGAGGACAGTAATAGGGGGAACTGAGGACAGTAATAGGGGGACCTGAGGACAGTAATAGGGGGGAGGGGGACTGAGGACAGTAATGGGGGGGAGGCTGAGGACAGTAATAGGGGGAGGCTGAGGACAGTAATATGGGGGAACTGAGGACAGTAATAGGGGGAGGCTGAGGACAGTAATAGGGGGAGGCTGAGGACAGTAATATGGGGGAACTGAGGACAGTAATATGGGGGAACTGAGGACAGTAATAGGGGGAGGCTGAGGACAGTAATAGGGGGAGGCTGAGGACAGTAATATGGGGGAACTGAGGACAGTAATATGGGGGAACTGAGGACAGTAATAGGGGGAACTGAGGACAGTGATGGGGGGAACTGAGGACAGTAATAGGGGGAACTGAGGACAGTAATATGGGGAAACTGAGGACAGTAATAGGGGGAACTGAGGACAGTAATAGGGGGAGGCTGAGGACAGTAATAGGGGGAACTGAGGACAGTAATAGGGGGAGGCTGAGGACAGTAATATGGGGGAACTGAGGACAGTAATATGGGGGAACTGAGGACAGTAATATGGGAAACTGAGGACAGTAATATGGGGGAACTGAGGACAGTAATATGGGGGAACTGAGGACAGTAATAGGGGGAACTGAGGACAGTAATAGGGGGAACTGAGGACAGTAATAGGGGGAACTGAAGACAGTAATATGGGGAACTGAGGACAGTAATATGGGGAGGCTGAAGACGGTATTATGGGGAAGCTGAGGATGGTAATATGGGGAGTCTGAAGATGATAATATGGGGAGGCTGAGGACGTTAATATGGGGAGGCTGAGGACAGTAATATGGGGAGGCTGAGGACGGTAAAATGGGGAGGCTGAGGACGGTAATGTGGGGAGGCTAAAGACGGTAATATGGGGAGGCTGAAGAAGGTAATATGGGGAGGCTAAAGACGGTAATATGGGGAGGCTGAAGACGGTAATATGGGGAGGCTGAAGACGGTATTATGGGGAAGCTGAGGATGGTAATATGGGGAGTCTGAAGATGATAATATGGGGAGGCTGAGGACGTTAATATGGGGAGGCTGAGGACAGTAATATGGGGAGGCTGAGGACGGTAATATGGGGAGGCTGAGGACGGTAATGTGGGGAGGCTGAAGAAGGTAATATGGGGAGGCTAAAGACGGTAATATGGGGAGGCTGCAGACGGTAATATGGGGAGGCTGAGGACGGTAATATGGGGAGGCTGAAGACGGTAATATGGGGAAGCTGAGGACGGTAATATGGGGAGGCTGAGGACAGTAATAGGGGGAAACTGAGGAAACTGAGGACCGTTAACTCTTATTTTACCTGCAATCTTTAAAATGGTGACAGGGTCTCTTTAACGTACTGCTAATAAGATGACTGCCAAGGAATAGATCAGACCTTCTGACTAATAAGAGGGCATACTGTACACAAGATTTTCATGAGTGTGTTGGCACAATTTTAAAAGTTAAGAACTGAATATTTATTAATTAATTGTTCATTTATAACATTATATCTCCATTAAATAATTTCTTGAGGCAAGCAGCTAAGTGCAGGAAACTCTTGACAGCCACACAGAAATCTTAATACGAGCAATTTGTTATCAGTGCCGATCACTGACTGCATTCCTGCTCTGTGTGCCCGCAGCAGTTTCCGGCAGGAGAGGAGGGAAGCCGCTGGAGCTGTGAAGGGGGTCACTGACAGCAGGGCCCAGGCACACCCAGCACACCCCCGTGCACAACCCTATGAGCTGCTTTCAGATCCATAACACATAATCCACAAATCTGCTATTTCAGCTTCAGGGGCAGATTTCTCCTCTATCCTGTTTTGGTGAAAACCCAAAATTTGGGGATTTTTCTTTTTCGCTTTCATTCAAAGTGATAGCAAAAAACCGAACAAATAGTGAAGGTGAATGAATCTCCCTAATGGGGGGCATACACAACAGTGAAAACCTGACAGGGGCTCTAATCCTTCCCCACGCTATCCAAAAAAAATAAAAAATTTAATAAGTTATACTGTAACCTCTTGCCGACCGCCCGCCTGCAATGTACTGTGGACGGGGAGCCCGTTCAGGGAAAGTGACGTACCCATACATCGCTGCCTGCTTCCTGGTACGGTGCACGTATGCACCCTCCCCCCCACCACCAACACGTGCTGTGATTGTACACATCGGGAGTCTGTCAGCAAGTCCTAGCCAATGATTCATGGCCGGGACCTGCTGATCGGCTGTGTCCAATCATAGCCCAGAGCCCTGTGTTCACAACCCACACAGGGCTCTGTAAAGTGGGAACAATCTCTATGTTTCTTATCCCTGCAAATGGATCACAAACAAAGATGTTTAGTAAAAAATCAGCACACATTACACACATTACACTTGATTACCCTAGATGTTGAAGCGGTTTTCTACAGCTGGACATTTTTACTTTTTTTTTTCTTCCTGCAAGGTAAATTCATAATGCGCTAGTAATCATCGCATACTAGCACATTATGTGAAACTTACCTGAAAACGAAGCTGTTCCAGCGCCGCGATGTCGGCACTGTAGCCACTTCCATTTTCACCCGTCTTGCTTCTGGGTTCACAGGCTCTGGCTCTGTGATTTGGCCGGAGCCACAATGACGTCACCACACGGAGCCGCCGTTCCTTCAGAGCGCATGCGCCAGTGATGTCACTGGCTGCATGTAATGTAAATATCTCCTAAACAGTGCAAGTATTAGGAGATATTTACACTACCAATGGGTAAGCCTTATTATAGGTTTAACTATAGGTAAATGTTAGCAGAGGAAGTTTACCTCCTTAACCCTTTCTCAGTCAGTGTCATTACTACATACCTCCCAACTTTTTGAGATGGGAATGAGGGACACCTACTAGCAAAAGTATGTAGGCATAGGACACGCACCCTGGCCACACCCCCTTAAGGAAGAATTACCCCAAAAAAAAGATAAGTTAAACCCACAAGGGCTTTTTTTTTACCACTACTATTCCTTTATATTGGCTTTTGAAGTTCACAAATGCAGAAATTTTGAATTTGAATGAAAGGTTTAGCAATGGGAAGCTTTTTTTGAAGGATTAATAGTGCATTTTATTATAAGATCAGACCAAAATGAGGGACAAATGAGGAGGAAAGAGGGACATTGTTCCAAATCAGGGACAGTTGGGAGTAGGGATGAACCGAACACCCCCCCGTTCGGCTCGCACCAGAACCCGCGAACGGACCTAAAGTCCGTGCGAGCTTTAGAACCCTATTAGTTATAATGGATGCGAACGTTCGAAATCAAAAGTGCTAATTTTAAAGGCTAATATGCATGTTATTGTCATAAAAAGTGTTTGGGGACCTGGGTCCTGCCCCAGGAGACATGTATCAATGCAAAAAATTTCTTTAAAAACTTCAGTTTTTTCAGGAGCAGTGATTTTAATAATGCTTAAATTGAAACAATAAAAGTGTAATATTCCTTTAAATTTCGTACCTGGGGGGTGTCTATAGTATGCATGTAAAGGGGCGCATGTTTCCTGTGCTTAGAACTGTCCCTGCAAAAAGTGTCATTTTTGCAAGAAACAAAGCTATTTAAAATCACTCGCGGCTAATGTGAATTGACGGATCCCGTAACACAGAGAACAGTCATTCATTGAAAGTCATTCATAAAAAAAAAGTCATTGATAAAAAATAAAAAATGAAGTAAAAAAAAAGCGTGGGGGTCCCCCCAAATTCAATAACCAAGCCCTTCAGGTCTGGTATGGATTTTAAGGGGAACCCCAGCCAAAAAAAAAAAAAAATGGCGTGGGGTCCCCCTCAAAATCCATACCAGACCCTTATCCGAGCACGCAACCTGGCAGGCCGCAGGAAAAGAGGGGGGACGAGAGGGGACCCTCAGATCCCGCCCCCCCCCCTGTGTGAAATGGTAAGGGGGTACTTGTACCCCTACCATTTCACCAAAAAAGTGACAAAAATGGTAAAAATTACAGGAGACGGTCTTTGACAATTCCTTTATTAAAATCTTCTTTCTTCATCCTTCTTCTCCTTCCGTCATCTTCTTCCATTTTCTTCTTCTTCCTCCGATCCGCTTCTTCTTGCGCTGGTCTTCTCGTCTGGCATCTTCTTCCATGGCGTCGGCATCTGTTCTTCTGTCGGGCCGCTCCTCGCAAGGGGAGGCTCCCGCTGTGTGAGGCTTCGCTCCGTTTGACAGGTCTTTTATAACGGAGGGCACCTGGTGACCCCGCCCCCCTCGGACATCATGGGGAAAGCCATAGGGAATTCCCCATGACGTCCCCGTGCGTCAGAGGGGGCGGGGTCACCAGGTGCCCTCCATTATAAAAGACCTGTCAGAGGCAGCGAAGCCTCACATAGCGGAAGCCTCCCATTGCGAGGAGTGGCCCAAGAAGAGACACCAACACCGACGCCATGGAAGAAGATGCCGGACGAGAAGGACGAGAAGACCAGCGCAAGAAGAAGCGGATCGGAGTAAGAAGAAAATGGAAGAAGATGGAAGAAGATGACGGAAGGAGAAGATGAAGAAACCGAAGGATGAAGAAAGAAGAAAGAAGATTTTAATAAAGAAATTGTCAAAGACCGTCTCCTGTCATTTTTACAATTTTTGACACTTTTGTACCCCCTTACCATTTCACACAGGGGGGGGCCGGGATCTGGGGGTCCCCTTGTTAAAGGGGGC
Source organism: Lithobates sylvaticus (assembly GCA_028564925.1). Classification (NCBI taxonomy): domain Eukaryota; kingdom Metazoa; phylum Chordata; class Amphibia; order Anura; family Ranidae; genus Lithobates; species Lithobates sylvaticus. The sequence goes on along the minus strand of CM053027.1, from coordinate 50,777,579 downwards.
TTCCAGATTCCGATAAGCCCCCCGCCCACAGACCCCCACATCCACCGGCCAGGGTTGTGGGGAAGAGGCCCTTGTCCTTATCAACATGGGGACAAGGTGCTTTGGGGGTCTCAGACCCCCAAAGCATCCTCCCAATGTTGAGGGCATGTGGCCTGGTACGGTTCAGGCGGGAGGGGGGGCGCTCTCGTCCCCCCCTCTTTTGGCCTGCCAGGTTGCGTGCTCGGATAAGGGTCTGGTATGGATTTTGAGGGGGACCCCACGCCATTTTTTTTGGCTGGGGTTCCCCTTAAAATCCATACCAGACCTCAAGGGTCTGGTATGGATTTTGAGGGGGACCTACGCCATTTTTTTCTTTTTTTTTTGGCTGGGGTCCCCCTTAATATACATCCCAGACCTGAAGGGCCTGGTTATTGAATTTGGGGGGACCCCCACTCTTTTTTTTTTTTTTTTTTATCAATGAATGACAGTTCTCTGTGTTACGGGAGCCATCAATTCATTAGCCGCGAGTGCTTTTAAATAGCTTTTTTCCTGCAAAAATGACACTTTTTGCAGGGACAGTTCTAAGCACAGGAAACCTGCCAGATGTGATACTGCAATGCTGTACTAACAGCACGCACACACAAATCCCCAGAAATAAAGCACATATTGTCAGCAGTCAGCAGCACACTGACACGCTGATACTGAAACACAATATGCAAGGCCGCCGCCGCCGCGTCGGCCTCTTATACCGTGGGGCGTGTACTAAAGCCCCTGAGCTATAATTGGCTACAGGCATCCTGCCGAACGGGCGCCGAACGGGCGAACGCCCGATGTTCGATTCGAACACCGGGCCCATCCCTAGTTGGGAGCTATGTTACTACAGTGATAGTGTATATTGTTAGCACTGATCACTGTAATAGTGTCAGTGGCAATTAGTCAGTCCCCCCCCGAATCAGTTAGTTTGAGATTGACCACCGCACTATCGCAGTCCCAATCGCTGATCACTGCCATTACTAGTATATTTGAAAAAAATCCAATATACATGTAGCACTAACCCCCAAAAGAGCTGCTTGATTGTTTTGGGCCTGCACTCTGCTAATGAACCCCCACTGACTTGACTCAGTCCCCTTGACACAGCTGTGGTGCGATATTAATTTGTAATGAAATGGTGCGAGATAACCCCACAATACAATATAATATACCTGTATTATCACCGGAGTATCCAATGGCTCCACCTGCTGGGAGAAAACAATACTCCACACAATTGGGATACTTAACCAGAAGTATACTTTACTATAATTTGTGATAATTAGGTGGTTACAATAATTGTACTCTCACCTTAACATAAATGACAGGACAATGAATATGAACAACAATTCTACACAGTGAAACTACAAGGGAGCTCCCCCTACTTTTATAGCTAGTTGCGAGATCTCATTAAAAGTACACAGTCTTTAATCTTCTTATCTTCTGCTAGCTATGATGGTTTCTTATAAATTGTAATCCAAAAGGGTAAAGAAATTAGGATTGACTTAAGGGTGATCCTGTTACTGTTCTTGTAAATGTTCCAGAAAGTGTTTCCTTAAGTATAGTACAATGCTTAAGACGCAATAAGAATTAGGCCTTATGCCTGCCTAATGTCAGTTACTGTAATCCGCCTCTGAGGGACTGCAGGTCCCAGCGAACACTGTATATGAGTCTGATTGGATGCAAATGTGTAATAAAACTGTGGACCGCAACCCGCTCACCAACTGGATCAGAAGCTCTGTACAGTAGCTCTGGTTTGTGGCTTGCTTCAATGCTGGCTGGCTCCGTCACACCGCTCCACTCCGCTGGGTGAACTGAGTCATCTGATGCTCAGACGAGTGTCTTTGGATCTCTCCCAATCCGGTCACTGTGTCTCTCACACTGTCAGATCGCTCACACAGTCTGTTTGAGTTGCGCTCCGCAATGGCTGTAGGCTGCTCCCTCCGGAGACCTCCTCACAGGTCCTCACAGGCAGGCCATGCGTCCAGAAGAGACCTAAGATGGCTGCTTAGGGTCCTTTTATGTCCTAGCCAGCATGCAGTGTAAGAGAGAGTGTCCATGGGTAGGTCACCTGGCATTCTGGGTAAATAGGTCAACTCTCCAAAGTAAATAACAGTCACTTCCTGTAATTAGTTCAGTGCTTTGTGAACAGAAAAGTCATCCGAGTCCACTTTCAGTGTTTGGCCACTAGATGGCGCCAAATACTAAGCCATAGAATTGTCCATAGACTTTATTATAACATGCTAACATTGCATTAATAGGCAAAAATATCCGCGCTACATACAGTATATCCCATAGTTTGTAGATTCAATAACTTTCATGCAAACCAATCAATATACATTTATTGGGATTTTATTTTTATTTTTATTTTTTTTTACCAAAGACATGTTTTAGAATACATTTTGGCCAAAATGTATGAAGAAATTAGATTTTTATTAAAAATAAATTTATTGCATATGTGTTATAGCAGTAAGAAAAAAAACATTATATTTTTTTTTTTTAATTTTCAGTCTTTTTATATTCCAAAAAAAAAATAAAAATAAAACAGTGGTGATCAAATACCACTAAAGGAAAGCTCTATTCATGTGAAAAAATTCATATGCATTTTGTTTGGGTACGGCATTGCACGATCGCGCAATTACCAGTTAAAGTAGAGCATTGCTAAAAAGCAAAAAATGGCCTGGTCATGAAGGGGGTAAAACCTTCTGGAGCTGAAGTGGTTAAATAAAAATAATGTGTATTTTTTTTCTTTTTAGGTGACAATAAAGTGTTTTGGATTGCTGCTGGAGTAATTCTCTTCATTATATTGCTGCTGCTTCTAATCTTCCTTGATCAAACAGGATATATCGGCAAGAAAAAGATTTTCACCCCAAAGGTTTTGGTAAGATAGGAGCATCTCATGTTAGAGACATTTTTACAAGTTTTTATTAAAAGGAACATGTAGGGACAGGAACCTGGCAGCTCCCAAGGCTGACTCGTCATGCCCTATGATTTTTGTCCTCACTACTTAGTCATTGCCCTGGAATGCACACATAGATAGTGTGTCAGGATTCCTGATATGTCACATTCTCTCCAGGGCATTGACTCACTGAGTTGTGAAGTGCAGCCCTAGAGCATGTTCCTGCAAAAACAAGTCCGTAGGGTTCAATATTGAGTTGGCCCACCCTTAACAGCCTCAAATCTTCTGGGAAGGCTGTCCACAAGGTTTAGGAGTGTCTATGGGAATGTTTGACCATTCTTCCAGAAGTGCATTTGTGAGGTCAGGCACTGGTGTTGAACGAGAAGGCCTGGCTCGCAGTCTCCACTCTAATTCATTCCAAAGGTGTTCTGTCAGGTTTAGGTCAGGACTCTGTGCAGGCCAGTCAAGTTCTTCCACCCCCTCATCCATGTCTTTATGGACCTTGCTTTGTGCACTGGTCCAAATAATTTGGTGTGGGGTTGTCTTTCAGGGGTTGGGCTTGGCCCCTTAGTTCCAGTTAAGGAAATGCTTAACACGTCAGCATACCAAGGCATTTTGGACAATTTCATGCTCCCAACTTTATGGTAACAGTTTGGGGATGGCCTGCACAGAGTCCTGATCTCAGCCTAATAGAACAGCTTTGGGATGGGTTAGGCTCATTCATGTCTTTATGGACCTTGCTTTGTGCACTGGTGCGCAGTCATGTTGGAACAGGAAGGGGCCATCCCCAAACTGTTCCCACAAAGTTGGGAGCATGAAATTGTGCAAAATGTCTTGGTATGTGACACCTTAAGTGTTGTAATTTTTGTGTATATAGCTAACTTATCCATATGAACTCAGGCTGGCCATGCAAAGCGCTAGGTCCTCTCCTAATCTTCTCCAGCGATGGGTGGTCTTCGATGGTGCTAAGAGTGATGTTGATGTAAATATTCCATTATCACTCTCCATCATTCACTGTAAATAAGGGCGCTGTGGTCAGGCCCACTTAATGGGCGGGCCCATGACTCTATGCATTCACTGTATCCACCCGGTCTTCCTGGTTGAATGATGCTGGGCAAGGACATCTTGTGGCGAAAATAATGTATTGCAGGGGGCAGCTATATAATTATACATTTTTTTTTTCATTGAAGCCGCTGCTTTTTTATAAATTTAAAAATAAGCCCAGACTTGGGATATGAAATGAAACTGCAATCAAAATAGTAAATACAGAGTTGAAATAAATATATGTGAGCTGACTTACATGTCAAAGGATTAAATATTCTGTTCTGCCAGTTTTGTGATCCAGGGACTTTTGCTAGAAATCAGATTATTGACCTTGCTTTTCTTTAAAGGGTGTTACACAGTATTGTTTAGTTGTTCATCCACCTCTAGCCTTCTGATTGTAGAACAAATGGGCATCATTACATTGGGAAGTCAATCACTGTTCACACTCTGCTTTCTCCTCCTATCAGAATGCTGCTCATAGTAGACTGAGAGCACTAGCCTGAAATACTCTCAGTGGTGCTCCTTCATCTCCTAATCTGAGTCCTGCTGTGTAGGAAATTACTTAAAGCTAATATAAAGTCAAATTCAGTTACTAGCTCTATATATTTTTAATACATAAATTGATTTATATATGATATAGAGATCTAACTTTAAATCCCAATTGAACCTATAGTTCATTCATTTTACTTCATAAAACAGCCACAGCTTAAGTAGAAAAACCTCTCACCTGCCAGTATGAGTGGGACCCTTGCTATTTGTGGGTAAGCTGTAGTCTCTTTGCAGAGGTGCATCCCTGCCCTTCATCTTTGAATCAAATCATTGCTCTACTATTTAATCTAATACCATTTTTTTTTTCTTTATGAAGCTTTCTTTTTCTCTTTATCTCTGCCTTTCTCTTTCCTTTAGCTTCTGTCATCATCTGCATTACCATGTTTGTCCTGTAGCCGGCACTATCCACTGTACTTCCATAAGTCACCAGCAGAGGTCACTGCCATTCAGTGTAGAGATTCCCCTGCCTACTGCCTACCAAAACCTATTTACACTTACCAGCATTTTCAGATTTCTTCAGCCTTGTGCCTGCTAACTGTTTGTAAATTCAGATATTACCTCCAACTCTGGTCTCTGCCTATCCCTGTTTTCTCATATCCTGATGTTATTTCTAGTGCCCACGTTCCTTTATTGAACTGCTACTTCTAGGGTTGACACTTTTTCTTTAAGCCAAACCCGAACACTTTAGTGGCGCTCAGTCTTTTTATTTTTTATTAAAGCGGGATTCCACCCTAAAGTGGAACTTCCGCTTTTCGGAACCCTCCCCCCCCCTCCGGTGTCACATTTGGCACCTTTCAGGGGGAGGGGGGTGCAAATACCTGTCTAAGACAGGTATCTGCACCCACTTCCGGGCATAAACTCCCACGGGAGTTTACGCCACTTCCTGTCCTGGCGCGCTGTCTGCCGGGACACACACGTGTCCCGGCAGACAGCGCTGAAGATTCTCATTGCGCCGCGTGACTCGCGCGTGCGCAGTAGGGAACCGGGAAGTGAAGCCACTTCCTGATTCCCTCACTGAGAATGGCGCCGGCAGCAGCAGAGAGACGGTCGATTGATCGGCCTCTGCTGCCCACATCGCTGGAACCTGTGACAGGTAAGTGTCCATTTATTAAAAGTCAGCAGCTGCAGTATTTGTAGCTGCTGGCTTTTAATTTTTTTTTTTCAGGTACCGTCCCGCTTTAATATACATTATAGGATTGTAACAGACCTGGGAAGCCTTTGGGCACTCCAAAGAGAATAGTAATGTGGCACCCTCCTGTCAGGCCCTGTTCCGAGCCACATTCCTGTCTGAATAATGTGTCCGGGTTTCAGGTGGACTGAAACTCGGACACATGATTCAAAACCCGGACTGTTCGGGTGAATCCCGGACAGGTGGCAACCCTAGCAACTTCTATTAGGCCCCTTTCACACTGGGGCGGTGCGGGGCGGCGACGGTAAAGCAGCGCTATATTTAGCGCTGCTTTACCTTCGTTTTACCCGCGGTATGCGGCCGCTAGCGGGGTGGTTTTAACCCCCGCTAGCGGCCGCAAAAGGGTTAAAAACCTCCGCAAACCGCCGCTGCAGCGGCGGTTTGCGGGCGGTATCCCCGCGGTTTCCCATTGATTTCAATGGGAACGAGCGGTATAGGAGCGGTAAATACACCGCTCCTACACCGCTCCAAAGATGCAGCTAGCAGGACTTTTTTTTTACCGTCCTGCTAGCGCACCGCTCCAGTGTGAAAGCCCGCCGGCTTTCACACTGGAGTGAATGGGGCCGGTTTTTTCAGGCGGTGTACAGGCGCTATTTTTAGCGCTGTACCGCCTGAAAACCGCCCCAGTGTGAAAGGGGCCTTAGTGATAATGTGAACAATTCCCTTAATTGTATTTTAGTATAGTTCCCTATGGAAGTTTAGTGTACATCCTTTTTATTTGCTGCAGTTGTGTTTAAAGTGGTTGTAAACCCTTTAAAACCAATTTTTGCTACAGGTAAGCCTATAATTAGGCTTACCTTTAGCTATCATGGATATCTCCTAAACACGGACAAGACTGTGCCATTACCAGCAGCTCCCACTTGCATGCACGGGAATGATGTCATCGCGGCTTCGGACAATCACAGCGCCGAAGCTCGCGATACCCGGAAGTAACTCCGGGAGCAATGTCACCGACCGGAGCGGTGAATGAGGACCGCTGCAGGGGCTTGGATCTAAGGTAAGTAATACATACATAATACTATGCATGCGAGCTCATTATGTCTTTGTCGTGCAGGTTTTGTTTTGTTTGTGGGTTTACAACCACTTTAAAGCAGTATTAAACCCAAAAACAAACATTTATTACATTGCAGCTTACCAGTTCTTAGCTCTCCAGCTAAGTGTATCAGTTTACCTAGAGGAGACAAACCACTAAACACTGTTAAGGGGTGATTAACCCCTTTGCACCGGTGTCTCCCGGCCCTTTAAGGGATTTCAGATGCTGGGAAGCAGGGCGGGGTTTATGATCATGTGACCACCATGATTGGCTGTTACGGCAGTCACGTGATCACAAAGCTCCCAATCGCTTCTTGCTTTCCGTTAGCCGATGCTTTATGTCGGGAGCGTGGTCTCGGCACAGCTGTGTCTGCTAAAACCAAGGCTCAAATACCAAGGCCCACCCGCCGAGAGGCCACATATTTGCTTAAATTGATTAAACACATATTTGCATGCTGTCATTACCTAGGGGGTAAAAATGACCAGCTTTTTATGTTCTCACGCAAACCTTTATCCCAAAATGAAAATAAACTGTTACTGTAACCGATTATAAAGTGTGAGCTGGAGTTTGGCTTCAATTTGTTAGTGTAGTTAAATCTGCTAGTACAGTACATCTCACCTCCAGTGCTCCTTCATCCAGAGTGGAGGCAATCTAATACAGGAGGTGTGTTACTGGCCAGATCACCAGGTGAAAACAGAGGGAAAAAAGCATAAGAAAACTGATCCAGGCTGTAAACCTTCCTTTGTAAGTTGTACCTATAGGTAAACCTTATTCTAGGCTTACCTATAGGTACTGTAATTATTTCCTAAACGTGCACCATTTAGGAGATATTTACTGTTTACTGCGCTGATGATGTCATCGGCGCATGCGCTCTGAAGGAACAGCCGCTCGTGCCGTTTCTTCAGGCGAGTGTGCCCGTGACCGGCAGCTCCCAGGAGTGACGTCATGCGGCTCCAGCTACTCACAGAGCCGGAGTCCGGGCACCAGAAGGAAGACGGGCGAAGATGGATGCAGCCTGCAAGCGGGGACGACGCAGGCTTTGTTTGAAGGTACGTGTCACATAATGTGCTAGTATGTGACGCATACTGGCACATTATGGCTTTACATTGCAGGGAATTAATAAGGAAGAAAAACCCACCAGGGTTTACTTCCTCTTTAACCGCTTCCCGACAGGTGCACACACATATACGTCGGCAGAATGTCACGGACAGGCATAAGGGCGTACAGGTACGTCCCTTTGAATATACCGCCGTGCCATCGTGTGTGTGTCGCTGGTGATCTGGCCGGTCCGGTCGGGACCCCCGTGAGTCCGGTCTCGAGTCCGCGGGGATGCCCGCGATTGTCTCACGGGGAGGACGAACGGGGAGATGCGGAAGTAAACAGCATCTCCCTGTTCTGCCTAGCAACAAGTGACACTGTTCTCTGCTCCCTGCAATTGGAGAAGAGATCAGTGATCAGTAACACACAGCTATGCCCCCCACAGTTAGTAACACGCCCCTAGGACACACTTAACCCCTACACTGCCACCCCTGGTTAACTCCTTCACTGCCAGTGTCATTTACACAGGAATCAGTGCATTTGTATAGCACTGATTGCTCTATAAATGACAATGGTCCCAAAAATGTGTCAAAAATGTCCGATGTGTCTGCCATAATGTCGCAGTCACAATAAAAATCGCTGATTACTAGTAGAAAAAAAATTTGTAATAAAAATGCTATAAAACTATCCCCTATTGTGTAAACGCTATAACTTTTGCCCAAACCAATCAATATTAGCTTATTGTGATTTTTTTTTACCAAAAATATGTAGAAGAATACGTATCGGCCTAAACTGAGGAAAAAAAAACGTTTTTTTTTTTTTTATATATTTTTGGGGGATATTTATTATAGCAAAAAGTAAAAAAGAATGCGTTTTTGTTTAAAATTTTCGCTCTTTTTTTTGTTTATAGCGCAAAAAATAAAAACCGCAGAGGTGATCAAATACCACCAAAAGAAAGGTCTATTTGTGGGGAAAAAAAGGACGTCAATTTTGTTTGGGAGCCACGTCGCACGACCGCGCAATTGTCAGTTAAAGCGGCACAGTGCCGAATCACAAAAAGTGCTTTGGTCTTAAGCCAGCAAAATGGTCCGGTTTGAAAGTGGTTAAGCTACAATATAATACACTTTTGCTTTTGGGTTTAATGCCACTTTAAAGACAAATTGCCATTTTGTTAAGCCAGAGACAATCATCCCTGGGTCAACCTTATGCTTGTAAATTCTATTATTGTTATCTGTTTTATGAAAACAATTTATTTTAATGTTATTTTAAAATTAAAAAGTAATTCATTTATTTTTTCAGTCTTCAGACTTTTTTTGTCAATATTGTTTGAAAAATATAATTTAATTTTAAACACAATATGTATAAAAAAAATTAACTAAAAAATTTAAAATTTTATTTTTATTACAAAGCATAGTGAGGTTATTTACTAATGAAATAGAGTTTTTCTTATATAATTTCAAGTTTTTTTTTTTTGTTTTTTTTTTAAATGTGTAAACAACACAGAGCTCTGAACACTGACAGGTGATCTTGCTATTTTTTTAAATTCCCTGCTAAACAGGGGAAAAAAAACAGCAAGATCGCTTAGTAAAAGCAGCACATAAAACAACACACACAGTAAACATAGTTAGGCACATTTAACCCTTTGATCGTCCCTTCCCAGCCAGTGTCATTAGTACAGTGACAGTGTATAGTATTAGCACTGATCACTGTATTTGTGTCACTAGTGGTGTCAGTTAGTCACTTAGTGTACCCCCCCCAGCCACTGTCAGATTGGCTGCCATACTATCACATTCCCACTATAAGTCGCTGATCACTGCCTTTACTAGTATATTAAAAAAATAAGTGAAAAATTCAGTATCTATACCAGATGCTATAACGTTCACTCAAACCAAATAATATACACCTTAAGCCCCATACACACGATCGGACTGTGGACCAACTTTCCCGTGGATTTTTGTCCAAAGGGCGTTGGCCCCAAGTTGGTATTGCATACACACGGCAGGACTTTTTCAGCCAACTTTCACCAAATCACTTGTTTTTTCTGCTCTTTACCGCCACCTTTGGTCAACTTCTGTATTGTTGTCTGATCTTTTGCATTGGTTCTGCATTGGTTTGTACAAAAGTCCGTTGGTTTTGTGTACACACGGTCGGACTTTGGTCCATCGGACTTTTGTTGGCAGAAAGTTGGTCCGTTCGCACAGCCAACAAAAGTCAGATGAAAACTGAAAAAGTTGGTCCGATGGAGCATACACACGGTCGGATGTTGGTCCAAAACAGCTAATTTGCATGTTGGTTGTCAAAAAGTTTGATCGTGTGTATGGGCCTTTATAGGGATTTTTTTTTACCAAAGACATGTAGCAGAATACAGTTTGCCCAAAACTCATGAAGAAATTCGATTTTTTTTTTTAAATGTATTGGATATGTTTTATAGCAGAGCGTAAAAATATTGTTTTTTTTTTTTTTTTCAAAATTCTTTTTTTTTTAACGTTTATTTCGCAAAAAATAAAAACCCAGTGGTGATCAAATACCTCCAAAAGAAAGCTCTATTTGTGTAATAAAAAGTTGCATGACCGCGCAATTGCCAGTTAAAGTAGTGCAGTGCCGAACAGCAAAAAATGCCCTGGTCATGAAGGGGGTAAAATCTTCTGGAGGTCAAGTGGTTAAACTAAGGTCTACCAAAGGGTTTAATATGAGCATGTTTTTTTTTTTTTTTTTTTTTTTATTATTTACACACCCCTTAATGATGCACATTGTTCAGAACTGGTTAAGAATGTTTAAAGAAACTGACCAAAAACTTTAATTTCCCTTGAAGGCATCTCTTCCAGACTCAAGAAGCCTTTTTCATAGACCTGACCAGTTATCTCCTCTGTGCCTCACGATATATACGGAGGTTCTACAAAGCCTTGAGAATGAGCACATCTATGAGAATCCTACAACAATGGGCAGCGCTCCATACCTTGCAAATAATCTGAACGCCGAGAATGAGGACCAACAAGCAGCCCTAAATCAAGACAACAGCTTGTCCAGCAATGAAGCCCCAACCAGAGAGCATTCAGGAGGTGCACTCCAGGACCTTACAGAAATTAAGCTACTAGAAGGCTCAGGTGTTCAGGACATGATGTCCATGGGGGACACCTGGCACCCTACAGTCATCCCATTGTCAGAGAGCAGCATGGAAGCCTCATCTGTAGATGCCTTTGGTAGCTCCGGGAACCTCCTTTCAAATTTGGCAAATGGTTTTGATGACTCTTTGAACTTCTCACTAGATACCCACTTTAGCATTGATTTAAATTCTGTATCTCTTGGAGACTCCGCTGATCTCTGGACAGGTGTCCCAATGGTTGCATCTCCAAAGAACATCTCCAATGTTTTGGCCAGCCATCCCAATGGAGATGTAGTAAACATGAGCCAGTTCACACTGCCCTGTAGTGTACTTGATACCGACACCCCAGCTATGGACCGTCTTCCCTGTGAAAACGATGAAGACGGGGATATAGGCAGTGACTTGAACTTTGCTCCTGATTACATTACGAGATGAACTTTATATGATGTTATTTATGTGATGGATGCTCCATTCTTACCTGCAGCTTTAGGCCCCTTTCACACTGGGGCGGGAGCTGCGGTGACGGTAAAGCAGCAATATATTTAGCGCTGCTTTACCGTCGTTTTAGCCACAGTATTCGGCCGCTCGCTGTGCGGTTTTACCCCCCGCAAGCGGCCGAAAAAGGGTTAAAGACCCCCGCAGAGCGCCGCCGTAGCGGCGCTTAGCGGCGGTATTGCCGCGGGCAATACCCGCCGGCTTTCACACTGGAGTGAATGGGGCCGGATTTTTTCAGGCGGTATACAGGCGCTATTTTTAGCGCTGTACCGCATGAAAAACACCCCAGTGTGAAAGGGGCCTTAAGCCAAAGCAGCTCTAGGTCTCAGGAGTCAGGACTTTTTAAAAATGACATTGTTCTTGTATTGCTACAGACAGTCTGTCCCCCACCTTATGTTGTGTTCTTGAACGTGTAATTTGGCCTCTGTTCAGTTGTGAGATAGTCGCTAAAAGTTAAATACATATTGCCCTGATTCATGAAACTGTAATAGCATTTACAGTGCCTTAAGGTGTACCTAAAACAAATTAAAAAGGACCCTTGGCTATAATACTGATTGCCATTTTAGGATGCCGTAAGGGTATGGTCGTCCACATTTGTGTGTTTTATTTTAGTATTTGTGTCTGACTGCACTTTCAGGTTTACGCTCGAGTCTTTAAGATCGAACATTGTGGTTAAAGTTTACATAATCATTGGTTTGGTTTTTAGTTTATTGATCTAATTTATGTGGTTTGGTTTTATTAAAAGTTAATTTAAACCTCACAAAGCAATGTGTCCAACATATTTTTTACCACTTTGTTGTCCAGTATCTTTATAGTGTTTAAAACGTAACTCCACGTTTGTTGAGAAAAAAAACACTCCCCTCTGGGTGATCGATGTACATTGCAAGGATTATAACAAACTTTGTTGCAGATTCCTACCTTTTGTTATTCTGAAATAATCCCCCTGTGTTTGTCTGTGCCTCTGTACTGAGTGGGTCTAATGGGAGTGGTTTCATAATTAACTGTCAGGTGTGCAGCTGCAGGGCACTCATTAGGAAATCTACTGGGTCTGCATCCCTTTATGAAAAAGCTCAAGCGGCCTCTGACCAGAGAGGGGCCCGAAACAAGAGAAACTTTGATTTGAAAGTTAGAGTACAGGACCTACAGCCTGGGGACCGTGTACTGTTACGCAACCTAGGGATCCCGGGGAAACACAAGATAGCTGATAGATGGAGATCAGAACCATATATCATCTGTAGAAAACTTCCAGGATTGCCTGTCTACAAGTTGAAGCCAGAAGGAAGATTGGGGCCTTTGAAGACCTGGCATAGGAATCATTTGCTCCCACTCACTGAAGCAGTCAGAATGCCTCCAGCAAGAGACGTACCTGAATCTGTTTCCATTCTGGATACCCCCAGGCCTAATACTAGGTCCCAGACCTCCCAAGTTAGGGGTGGTGAGGACCCCCAACCTGAGGAAGAAAGAGGAGAACTTGAATGGCTATGGCCTTCCTCAACTCCAGGGAATTCTGCCATAGATCTTCCACCTACTGAAGATGTGGAAGATAACACATTGAACCCAGAAGCCACAGAGTTTGTGCCATTCAGTGATGTGCCTGAGTGCTGGGAAGATATCCCTGGTCTCTACCCAGAACAAGAAGAAGATGTTCCAGAACCAGAGATGTTGCCAGAATGTGTTCCTGAAGAAGTTCCAAGAGAACAGAGAGCTCGCAGAGTTGTGAAGCCTCCCAAGAAGTTAACTTACCCCAAGATGGGAGAAAGTTCAGAGGACTCTGTTACTACAGCAAGGAGAAGTGCTGAAAGCCCTGACCCTTCCGCTGTTCATTTAGTGGAGGGCAACCCCAGCTCACTCTCTGGCACAGTTAAGCAGGTCGCACACACTGAAGTGACCTGTAGACAGGACAGCTCCCCATCTCATGCCAATTGGTGGGAAGCTCCTCTGTCCAAATTATGTGAAAATGTTGTTCCTGAGAAAGTTTGTAGTTTGAACACTATCTTTGGGGACCAAAGATTTAAAGTGGGGGGAGTGTGTAGCGGGGTTCTACCCCTTTTTCTGGTAGAGACTACATCTCCCATGATTCCCCAGGCCCCCGGGCTGCTGACTTCCGCCCGGGAGGCTGCTGGGGGAGATTATAAAAGGGGAGAGCGGAGACCGCCTCTTCCTCTTGGGACACTTCCTCTTCTGAGGCCTGACAGGACTGGCCTGCCTCTGCTGACAGAGCGTGTGACGCGGAGACTGCAGCCAGCAGAGACACCTGTGCGGACCGGAGCTGAAGGCCTGAAGCCTGGGCCTTGCAGCAGATGGAGTGAGACTCTCACCCCTCAGAATCCACAGCAGCGGAGCGGAGACTTCCCCTTACTGTCGGTCGGACGGAGCTGATGACCGGAGTGCAGGGCTGTGACTGAGGAGACCGGACGCCGCCATTGAAGAGACCAGAGCCGCCATTGGAGGGACCGGATCGGAGGACGGTACCCCAAGGATTGGTGAGAGAGCCTGAAGGCTCATCCTGCATTGACACACACGTTTTATGCCTATTGAACTGCCTAGGCGCAATTTACCTCAGAGCAGCAATGTTACTTTTGTGGATTACAAATGACACCAGTTAAAGCTACATGTGCACCACCTCTACAGATTTATTGCCGGTGAAGAACACGGTACTAGTACAAGGACTGAGCTCTATTACTAGGGATCAGGCCTGGTCCGTTAGGTAGGCGCAGATAGATTTATTGCACCTCAGGGGTGCATAGCAGACGGTCGCCACGCTTGGCGCTCCGTTTCCCCATTGTTAGATTCATATACCTGTGTACATGTTTAAAGTGCATATTGCAGGGACCTGCTAAAGTATTGTGAGATATATGTTCAAATGCATGTTGCTATTCTTTTTCCTTACTGCCAAAGTAAAGCCAGTTATTCTTATCTCAGCAGTCTGCTTGTGAGTTCATACCAATTACACTTAGAGTATAAGCTAAGTTTTATGTGCATAGGGACGTACCCCTTTACTAACTGTGCCAGAGCGGGTAGAGCCAAATTGCCGGGGGTTGGTGGAGCTGTACTCAGGGACCCAAAACAAACCAGCGGCTCTCTTAACTGGGGGTAGCGCTACAGAGATAATTAGCTCATGCTAATTAGGTTAGGCTTGTCATCTGGCTGTATATAAGTATGACATGTCAAATAAAGATTCATTCCTGATGTAGCCTACACTGGTGTTGTCTGGTGACTGGCTGAGCTAATGGGTCTTGGATTGTATGGTACCGGACAGAGGAAGTAGTTACGGCGGACATATTGAGTACGAGGTCCGTCACACGCATACACCTACTTTTTCGCTGATTTCATACAACAGCGACTCTATGCGTTTTTTGGTACTGACATCAGCCCAGGAGCGCGGCACCATCCATTGATTTTTTCCATTCCTCCTTTTGGGTATTGTTTTGACCCTCTTGGTGTTCGCTGCACCTCACATAGGTGTGGAAGTATTTCTCCATATTAGTGCGGGAATACCATATCTCTATTTTAGGCTCTTAAAGGGCCACGTACCTGTACGTGGTTTTGCCTAGCCGTGCCATTCTGCCGATGTACATCGGCGTTAGGCGGTCGGGAAGCGGTTAATGGGCCCTGTACAGGGTTGGTGACCACTGGTCTAGGGGACAAGAAGAAAGGAAAGAGAAAACGATGGGAGAAGGTGTGAAGAAGAAGAAAACAAAACCTTTTTCCTTTTAGGGGTTGGTAAGTGGATTGTGTGGGGTGACGTCCAACCACCATGCTATTCGGGTGAAGCAACCAGTTTCCACCATTTTAAAGACTCTTGGGTCTTATTTAAACTTCAACTTCAACACACATTAAAGCGCCTACTGCTTCAACATGCTTTTTTGATGTGTTTTGATGCTCCAGCGATGCTTTTACAATGCTTTTTAGAATCTTTAATGAAGCTTGGCAGATGCCCTGTGAGTTGATATATCATACCTGCAATTTATGCAAAACAAAGCGAAGCTAAAGCTGAATTAAAGCCTCTCAAAAGCTACAGGTGCTTCAAGTGAGCTTTGTCAGACTTCTATGGAGGCTTTGAAGCACCACTAAAGCGACATGGGGTATCATTTTTGAAGCAAAGCAAACTCAAGGTGTAAACAGGACTGTAAGCTAACCATTTTATTTAGCTAGCTGTGAAGGACAGAGTTACATTTAAGACCCTCTGCCTCACTCACAAATGTACACAAGGAAAAGCCCTGCAATATCTCTGCGACAAAATAAGGCACTACACCCCAGGTTGCCCTCTCCAGTCAACTAACCAGAACCTCCTCCACATCCCCAAGACCCGTTATAAATTTAAAAGGGGAATGAAGGTTCGCAGTCCAAGGACCCCGGCTATAGAATTCTCTACCCGCTCATAAGAAAACCATCTGGCCTTCAGGAAGGAGCTCAAGACCCATCTCTTCTGAAGACCTAGACGGACACTCATTCATTCATGTTACGTCGCTTTTATATATTGGCCACTAGGGGCGTGCCCCAGGAGGCGTGCGCCTGCCCCCTGCTTGCCCACGGAGCCGATGTGAGTGCCTGGCGGTCGCGATCACCGCCAGGCTCCTGCGATTGATCGGGGCACACAGATCCCAGTTCTCTGAGGGGAGAACAGACAGATCGTCTGTTCATACAGAATATGAACAGCGATCTGTCATCTCCCCTACACAGTCAACTCCCCCTTTCAGTTAGATCACACAATAGGGAACACATTAACCCCTTGATCGCCCCCTAGTGTTAACCCATTCACTGCCCGGGCCATTTTTACAGTAATCAATGCATTTTTATAGCACCGATCGCTGTAAAAATAAAAACCCTAGAGGCAATCAAATACCACCAAAAGAAAGCTCTATTTGTGGGGAAAAAAGGACATCAATTTTGTTTGGGTGCAACGTCGCAATTGTCAGTTAAAGCGACGCAGTGCAGAATCGCAAAAAGTGCTCCAGTCAGGAAGGGGGTAATATCTTCCGGGGCTGAAGCACATAATAATAATAGCTATTGTAACTTCTGCAGAATTTTAGGTTACATATGAAACAAAAGAAAGAGGAAGCAATTGTTTTTTTTTATCATTTTTCTTTCAGCACTGTCTGGTTGTCTTCCAACCCAGTGCTTGGTCTTAGTTTGATATTTACATCTCATTCAGAGGGTTTTTGTTGTTTTCTACTCAGATCCGAATGTCATTGACCTCTTCGGCAGGACCTAAAATGTAATATACTGCAAACTTACCAGTCATTAGATGTGGTGGCTGCATTCATTTTATTTTTTTCCCTCTGTTTTCATGTGGCGATCTGTCCAGTAACACACCACCTGGATTAGTGTACCCCCCCCCACTCTGGATGAAGGAGCACAGGAGACACATCAAACAGCAGCATTGTCATTAGGGTTGATTTACTAAAGGAAAATATACTGTGCTCTGTAAGTACACATACTCCAAACCTTAGTAAATGATGTAAAGCTGCACTTTGCAAAGAGTACCCAATCACATGCAAGGGAAATTGAAAAAACAGCATTTTTGCTTGTACATGATTGGATGATCGAAATCAGCAGAGCTTCCCCTCAGATCTAGAGCAAATGCACTTGCAGTGCACTTAAGGCTGGGTTCACACTATTGGGAATTGGATGCGAGTTTCACTGCATCCAATTCGCATGTCAGGAGATAGTGACCGACTCTCTATGGAGCCGGTTCACACATCTCCGGAGCGAATTGCACAGTCCTGTGTGTTTTCTGGTCTGTTTCAGGTCCAAATTCAGCCAAAAACGTATACTGAAATCGCACATCAAACGGTGAACAGGGACGCCCGGACCGCTGCTGTGAGCCGATCCGTGCGGCAGTGTGAACCCAGCCTTAAAGTGCACTTGCAGTGCAAAGTATATTGACCTTTAGGAAATCAACCTCAATGTGTGCGGAGGGGAGTCCTAGATGTACTAGTAGGTTTAGATACACTAACAAATTGTAGGCCAAGTGCCAACTCACAGTTTATAAGGCGATAGGCCCCTTGCACATGGAGTGGACTCTGTCGGGAGTCTGCTTGCTCAGCGGGGGGTCTGTCCACTGATCCCACTGAGGAGGCGGATAACTGGTCCGTGTCTGCTCCGCTTATGGACACAGACACAGCCCCTTCTCTAAGGGCGGTTGGATGTAAATGTCCATTTCCATCAACCGCTTCATAGAGGAGAACAGGGGGTCCGATTGGGTCCGCCTGAAAAACAAACAGGTGGGCCTGATTGGACAGATAGTGTGAAAGGAGCCTAAGGCCCCTTTCACACTGGGGCAGTTTGCAGGCGTTATTGCGCTAAAAATAGCGCCTGCAAACCGACGCGAAACAGCTGTTGCTGTGTCTTCAGTGTGAAAGCCCGAGAGAGCGGTGCGCTTGCAGGACGTTGAAAAATGTCCTGCAAGCCGCATCTTTGGTTCGCTGTAGGAGCGGTATATTTACCGCTCCTATAGCGCCCGTTCCCATTGAAAACAATGGGGCAGCGCTCCGAACCCGCCCGCAAAACGCCGCTGCAGCGGCGGTTTGCGGGCGGTATTAACCTTTTTCGGCCGCTCGCGGGGGGTAAAACCACCCCGCTAGCGGCAGAAGTGCGCCACAAAAACGACGGTAAAGCGGCGCTAAATATAGCGCCGCTTTACCGCCAGCGCCCCCAATGCCCCAGTGTGAAAGTAGCCTTATAGATATACTGTATATACTCGAGTATAAGCGAGTTTTTCAGCAAATTTTTTTGTGCTGAAAATGCCCCCTCGGCTTATACTCGAGTCAAGCACTTTTCTGCAGCAGAAAATGACATTTTCTGACCCGACTTTGGGGCCCTGTATCTCGGGGACACTGTGCTAGGGACCCCAAATTTGGTATTCAAACCCAGTGGAGCTAGCACTACAACATATCCAAAGATGGGGTTCCTAGTGACCCCGAGATACATGGCCCCAAAGTCGGTCAACTGTGTCCATCTGTGTCCACCTTTGGGTCCAGAGACCCCAAATTTTGGCTGCAGCTAGGAGGCATTTAGGAACCCTTAACTACCAATTTTGAAGTTTGGGGTTATGGCTGCAAATGGGCACAGTGAGGCTGCAAATGGGCATTGTTGACCCTCTTTTCCACTTACAGTAGCTGCGCATTTCTCACCCTAGGCTTATACTCGAGTCAATAAGTTTTCCCAGTTGTTTGTGGTAAAATTAGTGCCTTGGCTTATATTCGGGTCGGCTTATGCTCGAGTATATACGGTAATTCTTTTCCCCTTTTGGTATCAGAGACTGGACAAGGGGACAGGAAGAAAGAGAAAACGAAGAGAGAAGGCGTGAAATTAATAAAAAAAGGGGGGGGGGTCCCTCAGCCTAACCTTTTTTCTTTTAGGGGTTGGTAACCCTGCATTCTGTATGTAGCGCATGCCTGAACTCTGCACTCTGTGTGTAATGCACTCCTTACCCCTGCACTCTGTGTGTGTGTGTAATGCACTCCTTACTCCTGCACTATGTGTGTGTGTGTGTGTGTAATGCACTCCTTACCCCTGCACTATGTGTGTGTGTGTGTAATGCACTCCTTACCCCTGCACTCTGTGTGTGTGTGTGATGCACTCCTTACCCCTGCACTCTGTGTGTGTAATGCACTCCTTACCCCTGCACTCTGTGTGTGTGTGTAATGCACTCCTTACCCCTGCACTCTGTGTGTGTGTGTGTGTGTGTGTGTAATGCACTCCTTACCCCTGCACTATGTGTGTGTGTGTGTGTAATGCACTCCTTACCCCTGCACTCTGTGTGTGTGTGTGATGCACTCCTTACCCCTGCACTCTGTGTGTGTAATGCACTCCTTACCCCTGCACTCTGTGTGTGTGTGTAATGCACTCCTTACCCCTGCACTCTGTGTGTTAGGCACTCCTGGTTTTATTTAACAATGTTCCTTTAAAGCCCTCTGACTATTAGTGCAATTTGGCCACATCCACCATATGACACTGTGTGCGCAAAGCACCACATCGCTACTCTCCCCTGCTGGGGTTTGACGGGGGGGGGGGGGGTTGAGTTCCTGAACCTATTCTCTGAGAAAAAAGCCTTGACTATACTGTATGTTTGATTTGATCTGAAACAAAGGGTAGATGAGGGAATTGTTTTTTAAAGCAAATAATATTATGACTGCCCAGACTGTGAGAATATAAAGTTTTTGTAGGCCTGCCAACCCATTTCCTTTTTTAGAATCTGACTCACTGTCTGTACAATTTTCCTGGTACTGTAACTGCAATGGCTAGGGCTGGGTTTTAGCAGCTGTTCCACATAGATAACAATCAAATTTCAAGAGTATCTAAACCCAAAAACAAATTCAATGTATCGTAGCTTACCAGTCCTTAGATGTTGCGACAGCGTTTTTTTTTTTTTTTGCAGGCTTGTTTTACCTGGTAATTTACCTGGTAATAATGCAAAAACTGGTTCTCTGCCTAGAGCCTGAGGCTCTAATTGGCTGGCTTCAAAAAAAGGGGGGGCTTAGGGCACAGAGCACTGCAGAGCAAAGAGCGGAAGCCCTACCATCTGTTTCCTAAGTTAAGGAGGCCTCTGATCGCTGCCTTCCCGTCTATCTCCCAGGGGTAATCGCCACCTTCCGGTCTGTCTCCCCCCCCCCAAATATTAAACACCAGCCACCACTGTTTTTCATTGTGATTGCATGGCCAATTCCTGGGAAAGTGCTCAGACTACAGTGAAAACATGGCTGCCACTAGTCCCACAGTGATGTCTTCCTAGAAGACAAAGGCAGTAAACAGAAAACAAACTCAATCAAATACAGCATCTTTTTCTGGGTGCCGATCTTTGGCTGCCTTCGTTGGCCGGTGGGTCGGTGCAGGATGACATCACTCCTGTGCATGCGCAGGAGTTAGTCATCCTGACACGCAGGCATCATGCTGGCAAAGTAACTAAGGTGCACATGCACAGCTCATTTTACATGCCAGAGAATGCTGCGAGCAGGCAGGTAGGTTTATTCTATTGAGGAAGAGATATTGCATGTCTTTCCTGCAATAAGGAATCTACCCGCTGGCACTTCAGTTCACTTTAACTGCTTCCCATCTACCAACAGCCCGCATCTGCGGATCCTGCGGCTTACAGAGCGTGCACCCGGGAGCTTGGTGATTGATGTGTCTCCCGGATTACATGGTGATTACATGGTCTTGTACCAAGTGGTTGCTGTGTCCAATCACAGCAATCACATAGTACTCAATGGAAACTGAAAGTATACATTGGTGCTCTCACAGCTGATCTGTGCGAGAGAGAATCGATGCTGCAGCCTGTGAGTGTATGGCAATGGGTACAAGCGTAAGTGAAAACGGTCATATGAGATAAGACCGTATAGTAGCAAAAAAGTAAAAAAATTTGAATTTTTTTTTAAATGTATGAACATAAACCTTATGTACTCCTAATAAATGTGCAAATATGTATATAAACACTTGAAAAAGTCTACAAAGTGATAACAAGTGAAAATAATAGAGTCCACGGGGGGCAGCTGGAATATGCTGCAGATCCTGATAAATGGATAGCCTCCTTAGGACATCAGTGGAAAAGCAATTGTGAAAAGTGGATGCTAGAAGCAAAACCAACATATGGAAGGCTTACCAGAGCTAGTTGACTCAACAAGGCGTACGCCTACTGAGTCATCAGGGCTTGTGGTGAAACCGCACCAATACAAGGGTCATGCACGTCTGCAACTAATGGCCCCAACGGATGATGGTCAAACTGTCATTCAAATGGCTCCCAACAAAGAAGGAAAACTCAGAGGGGGTAGACCAATTCTTTCCCGTGTGCTGAAAAAGATTTGTGGTGCTCAGCACTTGATGGAACGCCATACCACCAAAAGAAAGCTCTATTTGTGGGGGAAAAAGGTCATAAACTTTGTTTGGGTACAACCGCGCAATTGTCACTTAAAGCAACGCAGTGCCGTATCGCAAAAAATGGCCTGATCAGGAAGGGGGTAAATTCTTCCTGAGCTGAAGTGGTTAAGCTCTTTTATCGCGTGTCTATGTAAATTCTTTTTTTTTTTGTTGCAATTTCTGTTCTGTTTTACAAATATAGGATCCTTGGGTGCATTTTTTGCATTGAATGAGGTACACCACATTACTAGTGGTACAGTTGTATGATCCAGGGGCATGTTCTTAAAACTGTTTGGCTATGTGCAACATCACATGTTGGGCCCTCCTGTCTGAGAAAAAGAAAGAAGGGCAGGGCAGGAGTGCAGCGCGTCAAGGCAATAGTTGGGTGTGGTTTTCATTGCATTATTTGGCATGCCTTAAATGGAGGTAGAGTGCATGGGTTCAGTGGTAAGTGATGCAGAGTTTGGGGGTCAGTAGTATGTGACTTAGAGGTCAGGAGTAAGTGACGCAGAGAGTTCAGGGGTCAGTAGTAAGTGGTGTGGAATTCAGGGGTCAGTAGTAAGCAGTGTTGGTCATCTTACTTTAAAAAAGTAATTAGTTAAGTTACAAATTACTTCTCCCAAAAAGTAATTGCGTTAGTAACTCAGTTACTACATAGGAAAAGTAATTAGTTACGCAGCAAAGTAACTGTGACTTTTTTTTAATATTCTATACGTGTAACTAATGGGCGGGTCTAGTATTACTGTAAGCAAGGGGCGCATTTATTATTATTGTTATATATCGTGTAACCAAGGGGCTGCTCTATTATTACTCTAACCAAGGGGCAGATCTGTTATAGCGTGTAAGCAAGGGACGGGTCTGATATTACTATATCGTGTAAGGGGCGGATGGCTACAGAAGAGGGCAAATGTTAAATTAATGGGCAGAGCTCGATATATAATAATAATAATAAATGCTCCCCTTGGTTACAGTAATACTAGATCCGCCCCTTAGTTACACGATAGACGCCCCTTGCAGAGTAGCACGAGCAACGGGAGCGTGCGGCATCGCCTCGTACAATTACATGTTAACTGCGCCTGCTCAGTGTAGAGTTCACTCTAGCTGTTTAGGTTCGGCAATTTTCGTAAGCTCCGTAGTCCTTCGTACTGCGTAAGCGCTGCGCCTGCGCAGTACAGGGGTTCCTTATACGGCGGGGGAACTTTTTCAGCAGGACACCGGAATTAAACTACTGCCATCTAGTGGCGGTAGATGTAATTGCTGTAACGCCGCCCAAGTAATGGGAACTGCGTTACCATGAGGGGAAAAGTAATCAGTTAGATTACTCGTTACCCTCTAAAGTAACTGCGTTAAGTAACTCAGTTTATTTTAACTCAGTTACTTACATCACTGGTAGTAAGTGATGCAGAGTTCATGGGTCAGTGGTATGTGACTTAGAGGTCAGAAGTAAGTGACGCAGTGTACACAAGGAAAACAAGGGTCAGAAGTAAGTGAGGCAGAGTTTAGGGGTCAGTAGTATGTGACAGAGTTCAAAGGTCAGGTAAAAGTGATGCAGAGTTCAATGGTCAGTAGTAAGTGACGCAGAGTTGAGAGGTCAGAAGTAAGTGATGAAGAGCTCAGGGGTCCCAACCAGTTTCATTTGAGTCTTCATCAGGGAGAGGAAAATTCTCACATCTATGAAATATATATTGTGACGGATCTTGGATGTGTCACATATATAACAAGAGCAATCAACTCAAAATGTAATATACATGTTTCAAGATGTTTATATGGAATCCCAACAAGCTTACATCATAAGAGAGGAAAAGATACTTATCAGCCAAGCAAAGTTAAAAAGGACCCATGAGATCTGATCATGCACATAGCAATGCCAAAAAACAATTAACAAAATGAAAGGAAACGCGCATACGTGAACCTAGGCTAAATTTAGATTTTGAGTTTCTGATTGATGTTAGTTCTTGTATTTGCATAGCGAATACTTATTCTGTTCTGTTCACTGTCCTACACAGACTAAGCAAGCAGCTTGTAGGAGGGGAGTACATTAGGTGGCTTGTATTGAGAGGACATACCGGCACACACAGCATATAGCGTACTGATGTCTGCTATATAAATCTGACACAGTGTGGTTGAAGCAACAGATAAACTGATCTTCATATACAATCTCATTGTTTACAGAAGTGGTTCTCAACCCTGTCCTCAAGTACCCCAAACAGGCCATGTTTTGGGAATTTCTCTTAGCTAAAATAGCTGTCCAAAATACCAAGCCATTGACTCTGAGTTAAAGCACCTGTGCAAGTTAAAGGAAAACTTGCAAACATGGCCTGTTGAGGGTACTCGAGGACAGGGTGGCGAACCACCGGTTTACAGAATATGATACCAGAGAACGACTTCTGTTACCAGGGGTAGGGTAGTGTCCCTTCTTGGCATGGGCTGAGGACTTTTCTGCAGTTTGTGGCGCCTCACCTTTGCACCACTGTGTATAAAGTGAAGAAGGAACCTTTGATGAGCTATTCCAGGTTTGAAAGCCAGCCCTGTACTAAATACTGTCCCTTACAAGCTGGTTCCTCTCCCTACTACTCACTCGCCAGAAGCTCACTAAAATGATGTGGGGTCCCCTATCCTCCAAGATGGCCGCTAAAGTCTCTTGAGAGGTTAGTGTCCAATCAGACTACTTTCTTCTCTCAAGGGACCGGGTGGAATCACTAAGGGATCAATTCCCTTATGAGACTCCCCTTCCCATGCAATAATAGCATGATGCCACCTACAGGCATGGAGGCTAACTGTACCTGCCTAAAAGCATCCCCCCCTTGTAAATGGTGTGGTCTGCCTTGGCATTCTTACAGTGTTGTGAGGTCTGGCATTGTCAATCTTTTAAAAGGAACGAAGCCTTACCTACTCACTAGTCATAGCTCCTAACTGTCCCTGATTTAGAGGGACTGTCCCTGATTTGGACCATTTTTTTTCTATAATTCTCCTTTAAGGGGGCGTGGTAGGGGAGTTGTCTTATGCCTACATACTTTTGCTAATATGTGTCCCTCGTTTCCATCTCAAAAAGTTGGGAGGTATGTCACTTGTGTTGTAGCCTTTAGTGATGTAAGTAACTGAGTTAAAATAAACGGAGTTACTTAACGCAGTTACTTTAGAGGGTAACAAATAATCTAACTGATTACTTTTCCCCTCATGGTAACGCAGTTCCCATTACTTGGGGGGGGGGGGCGTTACCGCAATTACATCTACCGCCACTAGATGGCATTAGTGTAATTCCGGTGTCCTGCCAAAAAAGTTCCCCCGCCGGATAAGGACCCCCTGTACTGCGCAGGCGCAGCGTTTGCGCAGTACGAAGGACTACGGAGCTTAAGAAAATTGCCGAACATAAACAGCTCTGAGTGAACTCTACACCGCGCAGGCGCAGTTAACATGTAATTGTACGAGGCGATGCCGCACGCTCCCGATGCTCGTGCCACTCTGCAAGGGGCGTCTATCGTGTAACTAAGGGGCGGGTCTAGTATTACTGTAACCAAGGGGCACATTTATTATTAGTTATATATAGAGATCTATATATAGTGATCTATATATAGAGATCTGCCCATTAATTTAACATTCGCCCTCTTCTGTAGCCATCCGCCCCTTACACAATATAATAATAATAGAACTGCCCCTTGCTTACACGCTATAACAGATCTGCCCCTTGTTAGGGTAATAATAGAGCAGCCCCTTGGTTACACGATATATAACAATAATAATAAATGCGCCCCTTGCTTACAGTAATACTAGACCCGCCCCTTAGTTACACGTATAGAATATTAAAAAAAAAAGTTTAAAACAGTTACTTTGCTGCGTAACTAATTACTTTTCCAATGTAGTAACTGAGTTACTAATGCAATTACTTTTTGGGAGAAGTAATTTGTAACTTCACTAATTACTTTTTTAATGTAAGATGACCAACACTGGTAGCCTTCCCTTGAAGGATGAGATATTAGCTTCTAAAGCTGTTATTTGAGCACTATTTTGCCTCAGGCACCAGGGGATAGGGATGGGCCCGGTGCTGGATTCGAACCCACGTTCGAATCAAGCACCGGGCGTTCGCTTGCTCGGCGAGCCCAGAACTATTTGGGCTGTTCGCATCACATTCGTGTGATGCGAGCGGCCCCGCAATGCATTGCGGCCAGCGCGGCCGGCGCAGTGCATTGCTGGCTGATGATTGGCCAAGCATGCACTGTGACCCCGCATGCTTGGCCAATCACAGCGCCGGAAACTCGGAGAGCAATAATTGGCTACAGGCAGGACGCCTGTAGCCAATTAAAGCTCAGGGGCTTTAGTACACGCCCCACCATTTAAAAGGCCGCCACGCCGTCGGCCCCGGTCACATGTGTTCCGGCTTTAGGAGAGAGCAGTCTGCTGATTCTGTCTTTGCTTGATTGCTATTTCTTTGCTAAACCATTGGCTATTTCTTTGCTAAACCATTGCTACCTAAGTCATTGATCGTTCATTGCTGCTGATTGCACAGTTAGTGTGTTATTAGCTGCTGCTGGGGATTAGTCTGGTGCGTGCGTACTGTTAGTACAGTATTGCAGTAGTACCAACCGCAGTGCTGTTAGCACAGCATTGCACCCCAACAGCACCCATAGGACTTCTAGTGTGTTAGTGGCAGCACACAGAGCTCCTATATTTTCTTGACAGCAGCACACATATTTTACCTATTGTGTCAGCAGCACCCATAGGACTTCTAGTGTGTTAGTGGCATCACACAGAGCTCCTATATTTTCTTCTCAGCAGCACCCATAGGACTTCTAGTGTGTTAGTGGCAGCACACAGAGCTCCTATATTTTCTTCTCAGCAGCGCCCATAGGACTTCTAGTGTGTTAGTGGCAGCACACAGAGCTCCTATATTTTCTTCTCAGCAGCACCCATAGGACTTCTAGTGTGTTAGTGGCAGCACACAGAGCTCCTATATTTTCTTCTCAGCAGCACCCATAGGACTTCTAGTGTGTTAGTGGCAGCACACAGAGCTCCTATATTTTCTTCTCAGCAGCACCCATAGGACTTCTAGTGTGTTAGTGGCAGCACACAGAGCTCCTATATTTTCTTCTCAGCAGCACCCATAGGACTTCTAGTGTGTTAGTGGCAGCATACAGAGCTCCTATATTTTCTTCTCAGCAGCACCCACAGGACTTCTAGTGTGTTAGTGGCAGGCAGCACACAGAGCTCCTATATTGTCTTGACAGCAGCACACATATTTTACCTATTGTGTCAGCAGCACCCATAGGACTTCTAGTGTGTTAGTGGCAGCACACAGAGCTCCTATATTTTCTTGACAGCAGCACACATATTTTACCTATTGTGTCAGCAGCACCCATAGGACTTCTAATGTGTTAGTGGCATCACACAGAGCTCCTATATTTTCTTCTCAGCAGCACCCATAGGACTTCTAGTGTGTTAGTGGCATCACACAGAGCTCCTATATTTTCTTCTCAGCAGCACCCATAGGACTTCTAGTGTGTTAGTGGCAGGCAGCACACAGAGCTTCTATATTTTCTTGACAGCAGCACACATATTTTACCTATTGTGTCAGCAGCACCCATAGGACTTCTAGTGTGTTAGTGGCAGCACACAGAGCTCCTATATTTTCTTGACAGCAGCACACATATTTTACCTATTGTGTCAGCAGCACCCATAGGACTTCTAGTGTGTTAGTGGCAGCACACAGAGCTCCTATATTTTCTTGACAGCAGCACACATATACTACCTATTGTGTCAGCAGCACCCATAGGACTTCTAGTGTGTTAGTGGCAGCACACAGAGCTCCTATATTTTCTTCTCAGCAGCACCCATAGGACTTCTAGTTTGTTAGTGGCAGCACACAGAGCTCCTATATTTTCTTCTCAGCAGCACCCATAGGACTTCTAGTGTGTTAGTGGCAGCACACAGAGCTCCTATATTTTCTTCTCAGCAGCACCCATAGGACTTCTAGTGTGTTAGTGGCAGCACACAGATCTCCTATATTTTCTTCTCAGCAGCACCCATAGGACTTCTAGTGTGTTAGTGGCAGCACACAGAGCTCCTATATTTTCTTCTCAGCAGCACCCATAGGACTTCTAGTGTGTTAGTGGCAGCACACAGAGCTCCTATATTTTCTTCTCAGCAGCACACATATTACCTATTGTGTCAGCAGCACCCATAGGACTTCTAGTGTGTTAGTGGCAGCACACAGAGCTCCTATATTTTCTTCTCATCAGCACACATATACTACCTATTGTGTCAGCAGCACCCATAGGACTTCTAGTGTGTTAGTGGCAGCACACAGAGCTCCTATATTTTCTTGACAGCAGCACACATATAGTACCTATAGTGTCTTTGTGTCAGCAGCACCCATAGGACTTATAGTGTGTTTGTGGCAGCACACATAGCTCCTATATTTTCTTGTCAGCAGCACACATAGTACCTATAGTGTGTTAGTGTCAGCACCCATAGGACCTACAGTGTGTTGTGAGCACACATAGGAGCTCTATTTTTTATACTATATACACTACCGACTACAATGGCTGGAAGACCGCCAAGGAGAGGCAGAGCGTGCCGAGGCAAGAACACAGGGCAGGCAGGCTCTGTTTCTAGAGACAACAGTGCTGGCCGTGGACGTGGTCGTGCATCGACATCAGCACGTGGCCATGGGACACGCTTGTCTTTGTTTTCGGCAGCTGGACATGTGGAGCCGCATCATGCCGAAGGCTTGGTAGAATGGATGACCAAGCCCTCCTCATCCTCCTCATCCTCTCTCACCCAGGCTGAGGGTACTGGCAGAGCAGCTGCCAACGAGTACTCAATGGCATCATCAGCCACCCCTTCCCTAGACCCACCATGTCCTCCTGAGGAGTCCCCCGAACTGTTTGAGCACAGTGTTGGGTACATGCTCCAGGAGAATGCCCAACGATTCAAAGGCTCGGATGATGATACCCAGCTTGAGGAAGGCAGTAGTGTGCGCGCAGAGAGAGGGGATGCTGAAGGACAGCAATCTGGCAGTACTGTTCCACCAGCTGCAGCTTACTGCCAGGTTTGCTCTAGTGGTGAAGAGGGAGTGGATGATGAGGTCACTGACTCCACGTGGGTGCCTGAAGGGAGAGAGGAGGAGGAGGAGGAGGAGGAGGATGCGGCGTCACATGTCCAACGAGGCAGGATGCCCCCTGGAGGCCAGCTAGAGGCCAGCACAGCAACTGTACCACACCGCAGAGCTCCGCCTGTGCAGGGCGCTGCCTCTACACGTTATCACAAAAGTTCTTTGGTGTGGGCCTTTTTTGAGACGAGTGCATCAGATCGCACCACTGCTATTTGCAATATTTGTCTCAAGCGTATCTCGCATGGCCAAAACATCAGCCGCTTGGGCACCACAAGCATGAGCAGACATATGTCGACCTGCCATGCAGCTCGTTGGCAAGCACACATAAAAGACCCACACCAAAGAACAAAGCGGACCTCTCCTTGCTCCTCATCAGCTGGGATCTCCATCCCCACTATATCTTCAGTCCTCTCTGAAAGCTGCTCTGAGAGGACTGAAGGTGTAGAATTAGGTGTGTCACAACCAAGTACTTGCAGTACACCGACGTCCGATTGTAGCAGGCAAATTTCCCTGCCCCAGCTGCTGGAACGTCGAAAGAAGTATACTCCCAGCCATCCACATGCCCAGCGGTTGAATGCTAGCTTGGTTAAATTGCTAGCACTTCAACTGCTGCCTTTTCAGTTGGTAGACTCGGCCCCCTTCCGTGAGTTTGTTCAATGTGCGGTTCCTCAGTGGCAGGTTCCCAAATGCCACTTTTTCTCACGGAAGGCGATTCCGTCTCTCTACCGGCATGTGGAAGGCTATGTCCATGCCTCGCTGGACAGGGCGGTCAGCGGTAAGGTGCATATTACCGCTGACTCATGGTCCAGCAGGCATGGACAGGGACGTTATCTTTCTTTCACGGCCCATTGGGTCACTCTATTGGCAGCTGGGAGGGATGCAGGACAAGGTGCAGTAGTGTTGGAGGTTGTTCCGCCACCACGCCTCCAAAATGCTACTACTGGTTGTGACACACCTCTCTCATCCACCCCCTCCTCTTCTTCTTCCTCCAGTGCTCTGTCCTCGGAACCAGCGGTGCTCCGTAGGCGTACAAGGGGCTACGCGAGTACGCAGGCAAAAAGATGCCATGCCGTGCTTGCGCTGGTGTGTTTGGGGGACAGGAGCCACACTGGGGCAGAGGTTCTGGCAGCTCTGCAGGGGCAGGCCGAGAGGTGGTTGACGCCACGCCAGCTTAAGCCAGGAATGGTCGTTTCTGACAATGGCACCAACCTCCTCTCCGCCCTGCGACAGGGGCAGCTCACCCATGTGCCCTGTATGGCTCACGTCCTCAACCTGGTGGTGCAGCAGTTCTTGGGCAGGTACCCAGGCTTACAGGATGTCCTGAGGCAGGCCAGGAAAGTCTGTGTGCATTTCCTCCGATCTTATAATGCCAGTGCTCGGCTGACTGAGCTGCAAAAGGAGCTGAACCTGCCCAAGAACCGCCTAATATGTGACATGCCCACCAGGTGGAACTCAACGTTGGCCATGCTGCAGCGACTGCACACGCAGCAGAGGGCCATCAATGAGTACCTTTGCGACTACGGCACCAGGACAGGGTCAGGGGAGCTTGGCTTTTTTTCCCCACGCCAGTGGAGCATGATCAGGGATGCATGCACTGTCCTCTCACCATTTGAGGAGGCCACGAGGATGGTGAGCAGTGACAGTGCATGCATTAGTGACACTGTACCTCTTGTCCACCTGTTGGAGCATACGCTGCGTGGGATAATGGACAGGGCACTTGAGGCAGAACAGAGGCAGGAAGAGGAGGACTTCCTTGCCTCTCAAGGCCTCCTTTATCCAGACAGTGTTCCTTCTGTCCCACCCATCACACAGGAAGAGGATGAGGAGGAGGAGGAGGAGGAGGATTGTGTGAGCATGGAGGTGGAGCCTGGCACTCAGCATCAGCAGCAGCAGTCTTTTAGGGATGATGTACAGTCCCAACAAACCAGTGGACTTGTACGTGGCTGGGAGGAGGTGGCTGGCGATCATGTCATCCTCAGTGACCCAGAAGACTCCGGACCGAATGCCTCAGCTAACCTACGTAGCATGGCCTCCCTGATCCTGCAAAGCCTGCGGAAGGATCCTCGTGTTCTTCAGGTCAAGGAGAGGGACCATTACTGGCTGGCCACTCTCCTTGATCCACGGTACAAGGGTAAGGTTGCGGACCTTATCTTGCCGTCGCAGAGGGAGCAGAGGATGAGACATCTCAGGGAGGCCTTGCAGAAAGGTCTGTGCAATGCGTTCCCAGAAACTGGGAGGTTACAAACTCCTGGTCCTGGACGACGAGTTGCTGAGGCTTCGGTCAGTAGCAGAAAGAGCGGTGGGGAAGGTGGACGTCTGACCGATGCGTTCAGACAATTTTTTAGTCCGCAGCCCCAAGGTATGATCGGTTCCAGCAACCATCGCCAGCGTCTGATATACATGGTGCAGGAATACCTAGGGGCAAGGTCAGACTTGGACACCTTTCCCACCGAAAATCCTCTGGCTTACTGGGTCCTGAGGATGGATCACTGGCCAGAGCTTGCACAGTATGCAATTGAGCTACTGGCCTGTCCTGCATCCAGCGTTCTTTCCGAACGCACATTCAGTGCTGCTGGAGGATTTGTCACCGATCATAGGGTGCGTCTGTCCACCGACTCGGTTGATCGACTGACCTTTATAAAAATGAATCAGTCTTGGATCACCACCAGCTACCAGGCACCTGAAGCGGATATAACTGAATAATTTATAATGTCACATCCCTTCAAGACTGCCTATGCTGATGCTGAGTGACTGTTCTGTTATGTTCACTGACTATCCTCTTCCTCCTCCTCAATGATCCATGCCACCACACCAGTGCCTAAGGCACAATTTTTCAGCCCCTGTATAACAGGGGCATGTACTTACAATTTTTTTTAAAAAAATGCTTCGCAACAGGTGTGACTGCTGTGCTCCAAGTACAGTATCTGTGAGGGGTTGCAGTGTTGTGGCACCAGCACCAGTGCCTAAGGCACAATTTTTCAGCCCCTGTTGGGGCGTGTAATTTCAATTTTTAGGCAATGCTTTGCAACAGGTCTCATTGCTGTGCTCAGAGTACAGTATCTGTGAGGGGTTGCAGTGTTGTGGCACCAGCACCAATGCCTAAGGCACAATTTTTCAGCCCCTGTTTAACAGGGGGCGTGTAATTACAAATCTTGATCTAATAGTTCACAGCAGGGCCCATTCCTGCGCCCACCAAGAGTAACTATGAGGGCCTACAGTCTTGTGGCAACACCGTCCACCACCACCACCACCAAAGGCCCAATTTTTCTGCCCTGTTCAACAGGTGCATGCAATTACAAATCTTGATCTAATAACTCACAGCAGGGCCCATTCCTGCACCCACCAAGAGTAACTGTGAGGGCTTACAGTCTTGTGGCAACACCGTCCACCACCACCACCACCACCACCACCACCAAAGGCCCAATTTTTCTGCCCTGTTCAACAGGTGCATGCAATTACAAATCTTGATCTAATAACTCACAGCAGGGCCCATTCCTGCACCCACCAAGAGTAACTGTGAGGGCTTACAGTCTTGTGGCAACACCGTCCACCACCACCACCACCACCACCACCAAAGGCCCAATTTTTCTGCCCGGTTCAACAGGTGCATGCAAGTACAAATCTTGATCTATTAACTCACAGCAGGGCCCATTCCTGTGCCCACCAGTCTTGTGGCTACACCAACATCTAATAGGGCAAATTTCTGCAGAGTATATACGGCAGGCCCCTACTTTCAAACATCCAACTTACAAATGACTTCTACTTGCAAACGGAAAGAGAAAACAGGAAGTGAGAGGAAATCTACCCCAAGGAAGGGAAAATCGATCCTGTTAGATTTAATTTGGGAAAAAGGTATCTCCTCTCTACTGATGCTTTATCACCAATCCTTGTTTCAATTAAAACCCCACTGTTTAACAGGGGCGTGTAATTACAAATCTTGATCTAATAGTTCACAGCAGGGCCCATTCCTGCGCCCACCAAGAGTAACTATGAGGGCCTACAGTCTTGTGGCAACACCGTCCCACCACCACCACCACCAAAGGCCCAATTTTTCTGCCCTGTTCAACAGGTGCATGCAATTACAAATCTTGATCTAATAACTCACAGCAGGGCCCATTCCTGCACCCACCAAGAGTAACTGTGAGGGCTTACAGTCTTGTGGCAACACCATCACCACCACCACCACCACCACCACCACCAAAGGCCCAATTTTTCTGCCCTGTTCAACAGGTGCATGCAATTACAAATCTTGATCTAATAACTCACAGCAGGGCCCATTCCTGCACCCACCAAGAGTAACTGTGAGGGCTTACAGTCTTGTGGCAACACCGTCCACCACCACCACCACCACCACCACCAAAGGCCCAATTTTTCTGCCCGGTTCAACAGGTGCATGCAAGTACAAATCTTGATCTATTAACTCACAGCAGGGCCCATTCCTGTGCCCACCAGTCTTGTGGCTACACCAACATCTAATAGGGCAAATTTCTGCAGAGTATATACGGCAGGCCCCTACTTTCAAACATCCAACTTACAAACGACTCCTACTTGCAAACGGAAAGAGAAAACAGGAAGTGAGAGGAAATCTACCCCAAGGAAGGGAAAATCGATCCTGTTAGATTTAATTTGGGAAAAAGGTATCTCCTCTCTACTGATGCTTTATCACCAATCCTTGTTTCAATTAAAACCCCACTTTTCCAGCCCATTCCTGTGCCCACCAGTCTTGTGGCTACACCAACATCTAATAGGGCAAATTTCTGCAGAGTATATACGGCAGGCCCCTACTTTCAAACATCCAACTTACAAACGACTCCTACTTGCAAACGGAAAGAGAAAACAGGAAGTGAGAGGAAATCTACCCCTAGGAAGGGAAAATCGATCCTGTTAGATTTAATTTGGGAAAAGGTATCTCCTCTCTACTGATGCTTTATCACCAATCCTTGTTTCAATTAAAACCCCACTTTTCCAAAAACATTTGTCATTGGGACGGAAAGTGAGGTGAAATGTTCTGAACAGATGTGCAAAGACAGCAAATGTTACAGGGGTGATAACCCCTCCCTATGTTCTCCAAAAAGCTTAAAAATTGATTTTTTTGGGATGGAGCTACACTTCATAATGTACCTGTTCAGATTCTACTTAAGAACAAACCTACAGTCCGTGTCTTGTTTGCACCACCTATATACTGCTGTTCAGAGTATATAGGGTTGTAGGTATAGGGTTTTATTTTGGGTGCGGGGTCCCCCTTAATATCCATACAAGACCCAAAGGGGCTGGGGTGGGGGGGGATGATGGGGTAGCCATGCCATTTTTCTCAAGGATTTTCAGCCATATGGCGGCCAGGACAAGACATGACATTAAAGCCGCAAGTGGTTTTAAATGGCTTCTTTTTTTCCTTTACAAATGTCATTTTGTGCAGGGACAGTTCTAAACACGGGAAACACATGCCACTTCACAGACATACTTTAGACACCCCCCAGGTACCATATTTAAAGGAAAATTTCACTTTTTTTTTTTCACTTTATGCATCATTAAAATGACTGCTCCCGAAAAAACTTTAGTTTTTAAAAGTCCTTTTGCATTGATATATGTCCCCTGGGGCAGGACCCGGGTCCCCAAACCTGTTTTATGACATTAACATCCATATTGGCCGTTGTAATTAGCAATTTTGATTTCGAACGTTCGCGTCCATTATAATGAATAGGGTTCGAAAATTTGCGCAAACTTTCGGTCCGTTCGAAGGTTCTGGTGCGAACCGAACCCGGGGGTGTTCGGCTCATCCCTACCAGGGGACCCCCTGAGAGCCTCCCAGGAGCACATTTCTGCTACCTGTTGTAGCTCTCCAATTTAGGCGAACTTGAATCTGGGAGATGAAGCCTGGTAGGAGGCATGGCTACTAACTGCTATGCTATTAGTACAACATTTTTTGTCTATTATTAATTTTTAAATGTGTTCAGATAGTCTGTACGCTTGGCATTTTCCTCTTTGCATTTTGTCAAATCTGTGTTGCGGAAGTTATCACTTTATGCAAAACATGTAAACCTGTTGCCTTTAATGCAGACCTGCATTTCAGGAAAACCACAAATGTTCCATTTCCCCTGCCATCACTTCCTCTTATATTACTTTTATACTATGCCCATATTTTGCTAAAACTGTGTGTGTTATCTAGCAGCTGAGCAGTCCCAAAAAGGCACCCATTCACACTTCTGAAGCAGCACTAAGCACCTTTGGGTGCAATTAATGTTTAGGGCAGTATGTGCCCAGAAAAAGTCATGACACTTACTGGCAGAACCACATTTTTTACTGACACTGCAAAAAAGTACTTAAAATGCCAGTTTTCAGTGCTAAACGAAGGTTAGAGGATGCGAACATGGTAAAAGCAGGGCCGGACTGGCCTACCGGGATACCGGGAGATTTCCCGGTAGGCTGCCTGCCCTGGGGCCGCTTTGTGGCTGCAGTGCTCCCCTCTCGCCTGCTCCTGTGTGTCACGAAGCTGGCTGGGTCTGTGTTTGGACTAGCACTATAATAGAGGCACTAGAGGCGGACTCTTTCCGAGTTAGATACCCCACAATAAAAATGCTAGTTAAACTTTGGACAACAATTAAAAAAAAAAATGGGCTATAACGGAATGTCCGACCGCACTCCCCTATGGGATAATAATAATTTAAAGGAAGTCCTCCAGGTGGGGAAAAATAGTGAATGGGAACAACGGGGAATCAAAAGACTAAAACAACTATATAACGGTAATACAATCAAAAAATTTAGTGAGTTGGTAAACGAGTTCAATATAACACAGGATACATTTTACTTTTACATGCAAATACGACACGCTCTCGACGCCCAGTTTCTGGGTCTTCCCTTGATATGGAACGAGACTCATCTATGGCAATGTATATTACACTTAGGCTCCACAAAGGGACTGATAACAGAAATATACGGGCAGATAACCCATAAAATGAATCTAGGAGGAGAACTTCATAACGTAAAACTGAAATGGGAGGAAGATATAGGTGTAATAACGAATGATCAGTGGAAAAGAATATTAGAGATGGCCCCAGCTATATCAGTCTCCCCCCGCAAAAGATATCCCATCTGATGCTGGTAAATAGGGCCTACTATACACCTAAACGGCTGTTTAAGTTCGGTAGGAGAGCAGATGACAAATGCCCAAGATGCCAGGGGGTCGGAGACCTCCTGCATATGATGTGGAAGTGTCCTAAACTATTCCGGTATTGGGAAGGGGTGACTAATATATTAAGAGACGTATATGCAGTTAAACTAGAAAAGGAGGCCATGGTGTGTGTTCTGGGATTTAGAAGAGAAAGGGGAGAGAGGAAGAGCACCACAGTTGCAATCTTAAGAAGCATGTTCCAGGCCAGGAAATTGATTGCGATGTACTGGCAATCAAAAGAGCCCCCTACAGTAAACAATTGGATTAACACAATAAATGAGACCCTATGCCGGGAAAGAACAGTATATTTAAAAAGAGGCAACCTCAAAGAATTTGATATTATGTGGGGCCCATGGAAGACCAAAAAGGACTCCCATGCGCAAATAGGTCAATAATTATGAAGTTCCATTGAACAGGGTAATCAATAAGAAAGAGAAATGACAGCACCTCGCCAAGGTTGAGGAAGATAGATCACTGAAATGCCTATGGGTGTTGGGGGGGGGGGGGGGGGGGGAAGAGAGGGAGGAAAAGAAATCTTTTTTTTTTTTTTTTTTTTTCCTTCTTGTTCCTCTCTCTCGGTTCCTTTTACCCTCTCCCCTCCCACCCTTGCAGTAAATAGGTGATAGGGAGTAGTTAAATACAAATGCATCAATACAGAGGGAGGGGAGGGGTAGGGGGGGAGGAGGGAGGGGAGTAGGGAAGAAGGGGAAAAGAAAGGAAAAACTGATAATACATAAGGGATATGAGTCGGACACAGCAAGATAAACGGTAGGGAACGGCTTATAGGAAGTCAAGCGGTAGCAATCCCTGGGTAAAATATGATCCTGTGCCAATGAGAATTGGTCTTATGGTTTTTAAGACAATGTCCTACTATATGTTTTTGTATAAAAATGTGTTATAATTGTAAACTGTAAAAAAGTTGAATAAAGATTTAAATAAAAATAAAAAAAATGCCAGTTTTCAGTGCTAAACCAAGGTTAGAGGATACGGACATGGTAAAAGCAGGGCCGGACTGGCCTACCGGGATACCGGGAGATTTCCCGGTAGGCTGCCTGCCCTGGGGCCGCTTTGTGGCTGCAGTGCTCCCCTCTCGCCTGCTCCTGTGTGTCACGAAGCTGGCTGGGTCTGTGTTTGGCAGCGGCGGTGCTGTAACGCGGTCCCGCCCCCCTAGACCGTCTCGTGTGATAGTAGATAGAATCAGTGATCCGCCTATCACATGAGCCGGTCTAGGAGAACGGGACCGTGTTACACCACCACCGCCGCCGCCGAACACAGACCCAGCCAGCTCTGTGATCCACAGGAGGAGCTGCCCGCCCGTACAGCCCACCCTGTGTGCCTGGATAGGGGAAATTAGCTTTTTTATATTCCTCCATGCAGCCGCTGAATGCTTGCAGGAGGGAGAGGAGGAGAATCAAGCATTCAGGGCTGCATGGAGGAATATAGAAAGCACATTTCCTCTATATGCCGATCCCCTGCTTCTCCTCCTATCCAACTTCTTTTACTGCCCCCCCCCAGTTCTCCTTGTGCTCCCTGGCTCCCCCCCCAGTTCTTTCCAGCCCCCCCCCCCCCACAGTTCTCTCAACCCCTGTTCTTTCTGCCCCCCCCCCCCCTGCTCCCCAGCTCTCCCCATCCTTCTCTAGCCACCATCCCAGCGCTCTCCACTCCCCCCAGTGCTCTCCAACCCTGTTCTTTCTCCCCCCAGTGCTCTCCAGCTCTCCCCATCAGTCTCCAGCCTCCATCCCAGTGCTCTCCACCCCCCACAGTGCTCTCCAGCCCCCCATGCTCCCCACCCCTGTTCTTTCTGCCCCCCGGTGCTCTCAAGCTCCACCTATCGCTCTCCAGCCCCCCCAGTGATCTCTGCCCCCGTGCTCTCCACCCCTCTTCTTTTTGGCTCCCCCTCCAGTGCTCTCTCAAGCTCCCCCCCAGCACTCACCGCTCCCCACCCCTGTACTCTCCACCCCCCCAGCATTTTGCCCCCACCCATGTGCTCTCCAACCCCACCAGTGCTCTCTACCCCCCCATAGTGCTCTCTATTCCCCCGTGCTTTCCATCCCCGGTCTTTCTGGCCCCCATTGGTGCTCTCAAGCTCCCCCCATTGCTTTCCACTCCCCCCTGATTTTTGTACCCCCCAGTGCTCTCCAGCCCTGTTTTTCTGCCCCCCCCCCCAGTGCTTTCAAGCTCCCCCCAGTGCTCTCAAGCTCCCCCCCAGTGCTCTTCGCCACCCCACACTCTTACCCCCCCCCCCAGTGCTCTCAGCCTCCCGTCCTCTCCACCCCTGTTCTTTTTGCCTCCCCCCCCAGTGCTCTCAAGTCCCCCCCAGCGCTCTCCACTCCCCACACCTGTGATCTCCACTTCCCCTGCTCTTTGCCCCCACCCATGTGCTCTCCAACCCCGCCAGTACTCTCTGCTTCCCCTTCTCTCCAGCTCCCACCCAGTGCTCTCCGCTTCCCCAGGACCAGAGGACAGGCTGACTGGGGCCGGAAAATGAGGACGGCTGAAGGTGCAGATGGCCAGGGACCACTCCATCTCACAGCAAACAGATCCTCTGGAAGGAGCACTGTCCCCATCCAAAACTAGAACAGACCCTGCCTGCTGCTGGCCATCATGGATATCCTGCTGGCATGCAAGGTACCTTACCGAGCATCAACAACACACCTTCCCACAGACAGGGACTCCCGACTGGGACATGGGGGGCAGGAGGGGCTGCAATGATGGGCACAGTGAGGCTGCATTCGTGGGCACAGTGAGGCTGCATTCACGGGCACAGTGAGACTGCATTCACGGGCACAGTAAAGCGGCATTTGATGGGCACAGTGAGGCTGCATTGATGGGCACAGTGAGGCTACAATGATGGGCACAGTGAGGCTGCAATGATAGGCACAGTGAGGCTGCAATGGTGGGCACAGTGAGGCCGCATTCATGGGCACAGTGAGACTGCATTCACGGGGGGAGAGTAAAGCTGCATTTGATGGGCACAGTGAGGCTGCATTGATGGGCACAGTGAGGCTGCATTTGATGGGCACAGTGAGGCTGCATTTGATGGGCACTGGTGAGGATGCATTGAGCTCTTGTATTATGTCTGCAGTCTCTGACCATCTCCTGTATCATGTCTGCAGTCTCTGAGGGAGTCTGGAGAGGAGTCAAGAGTGGGAGCGCTGCCAGGATGGGGGTCATGGGAGAAGTCAGACGTGTGTGGACTGTGGAGAGGAGACTATAGGATAAAACCAGAGCCACCAAGCTGGAGCCGACTGACTAAGCCCTGCATGGTGCCCCTGAGAGGAGGTCAGTGACAGCACCACTAGGCTAGTCTGAAGGGGGGTCACTGATGTAAGGGGGGAGTGAATATGATAATGTAAGGGGGCACTGATATAAAGGGTTTCCCCCTTATATCAGTAACCCACCCCTTACCTTAGTGTATTCTTTCTGCGGAAGGTGGTCCCCCCCCCCACATGTTCTGAGTTCCT
Source organism: Lithobates sylvaticus (assembly GCA_028564925.1). Lineage (NCBI taxonomy): Eukaryota > Metazoa > Chordata > Amphibia > Anura > Ranidae > Lithobates > Lithobates sylvaticus. The sequence continues at coordinate 50,738,628 of CM053027.1, read as the reverse complement.
GGGGTCCCCCTTGATGATTGACCACTTTTAACTGGAATTTGCTTATATTTATATATACTCTTCAAATGTGCTTTAAAATGTATGGTTTTCCCTTTCATGAACAAGAAAATAATGACGTTATGCTGTTGCGCTGGTATAATAATGCTGTGGGGCTGGTATGACATTTTTTCCAGGGCTGAATTTTATTCCCAGTCTGGCCCTGGGTACAAGAGATGGTTAGAGGCTGCAGACATGATACTGGAGATGGTCAGAGGCTGCGGACATGATACAGGAGATGGTTAGAGGATGCGGACATGATACCAGAGATGGTCAGAGGCTGCGGACATGATACAGGAGATGGTTATGGGATGCTGACATGATACAGGAGATGGTTAGAGGATGCAGACATGATACAGGAGATGGTTAGAGGATGAGGACATGATACAGGAGATGGTAAGAGGATGCAGACATGATACAGGAGATGGTTAGAGGATGCAGACATGATACAGGAGATGGTTAGAGGATGAGGACATGATACAGGAGATGGTAAGAGGATGCAGACATGATACAGGAGATGGTTAGAGGATGCGGACATGATACCAGAGATGGTCAGAGGCTGCGGACATGATACAGGAGATGGTTAGAGGATGCGGACATGATACAGGAGATGGTTAGAGGATGCAGACATGATACAGAAGATGGTTAGAGGATGAGGACATGATACAGGAGATGGTAAGAGGATGCAGACATGATACAGGAGATGGTTAGAGGCTGCGGACATGATACAAGAGATGGTCAGAGGATGCAGACAGGATACAGGAAATGGTTAGAGGATGCAGACAGGATACAGGAGATGGTTAGAGGATGCGGACATGATACAGGAGATGGTTAGAGCTACAGTTACTCCATCAGCAAAATCCCTATACAATTCATACCAAAATATATAGTCAATGATCCACATAGAGATAACGTTCCTAATCAAACAAAGACAATAACGAGATGTATATATACCTAAAAAATATGAGGCTATGGCTTAGTAGTGCTGTTCAACATGGAGTTATTCAATCACTTTTAAGGATAGAGTAGGGTATATACTCTGCAAATAATACAAAGTAATATGACAAAGGAATTAATACTGTCATTAGATAAGTGTGTATGAGAGTTATAGTGAAAGCAAATAATTCACCAGAAGCTGACAATATCAATTTAACCACTTACTATCTGGCTAGTAGCAATTGAAACTCTCCACCCTACTAACATTGCTATCAAGGAAAAAAACTCTTGTCTCATATTCCCTCCACCGTGGTCATCCAAAGGATATGCAATTACATCACAGAAGGTCTGACCAAAATGGGAATCCCTGTGCTCCTACCACCTCAACCCCACTACCTTGTTCAGGGAGAGGGCCAAAAAAAGCCCTAATGCCTAATGATTAGAACCATGCCTGACCAAGGTGGTGGGGTTGAGGTGGTAGGAGCACGGCTATTCACATTTTGGTCAGGCCTTCCGTGATGTAATTGTTCCACTACATATTTAAATGATGAGTAGTTTATCCAGTCTGTAGAGAGGAAGGTGTAGTGCAGTGTGTGGATTTTTTGGATCTGACATTATACTCCAACATCCTCTGTTGGTTGCAGGACAGGGTTCTTATGTTGGCTTTTGATATTGCGATACTCCTGCCGGCTCTGGCGCATATGCACAGACTTTCGGTTTCGTTTTTGGATGGAATTTGGCTCGGCGAATGCGTGGGAGTGCAAACGGCTCATCGCACTATTATTTTTCCTCCCTACCCACCCCACACCTTGCCAGTACCCACCCTTTATAAGCTGTATAATAGTTCATTATGCCTTTTCCTTGCAGGTTTTTTTGTTTAAAAAAAAAATAATCTGTGCGGTATACAACCGCTTTAAGGATACAATAAACTGACTTTTGTCCCATTGTAGTGATTTTGGGGATACCCTCTTTCCAGTGAGTACTATATTGATATGGTTATGATTTCATTAATTGTCCCTTATATTCCTTCGGAGGCTGATTTTCATTCTGTCCTCCTTATAGAATGGGGTACTGTGAATTATTGGCTGATTGATCTAGGGATGTTTCACGTTGATCTGGTTGCCTCAGGTTGGCACTTGGCATGCCGCACTTTACAAGGGCTCTCTCTGATATGTGAGTGACACTTCATATACACTGCTCCCCATATCTATGGGGACTCTACAATTATAATTATATGATATCTGGCTGCATTTCTTATCTATTCTGTGAAATATGATATTTCCCTCTCCTCTCTCCTCTATACAGAATCCCTCTGCTTGCAGTCAAGGAAAAAATCTTCTTAAGTGAAACGTCGACCTTTCTGACTCAACAGTATTAGGGACTCTATACATATGTAGTACCGACACTTTTCTAAAGTGTGCGCTATTCTCTAAATTTAGTTTTTCCAGAACTGTAACTGAGGTTAATTTATTCTAGTTTTTTTTACTTTGGCATCAGTTTGGCTGGGCTGTCCTGGAGTTCTGCCTGGTCATATGTGAAGTGAGGCACCTGTGACAGGCTGAGAACGCAGTCTGGTTGGACGTGTTAGGTACCAATCTTTCTCGGAGCCAATCAGTGGGCGTGTGTATTCTGGGAAGGGGTATTTAAGATGCTGAGGTCACGTGTTCAGGGTTTGGCTTGCTCTTTGATTCCTGGTTCCGGTCCAGATCAACCCCGCGTGGGGTCCCGGACCCAGGAGTGTCTGCTGCCCCCATAAGCCTGGTCACCCTGGTCACCCTGACTAGCCCAAACTGGCTAGTTCGAGGCCCAGTAACTGGAGGATTCTGAAGTGTCCCGGTGTCCTCTCAGGATTGGAGAGGCACAGCAACTCGTTAAAGCAACCAGGGGAGGACTCTTCAGAGGAGGGCCAAGAAGCTGTCTGCTCGGTAAGAGCCTGGGAGCTGAGATGTATGGGCACTAGTGAATCCGCATTTCCTACGGTATCGCTGAAACAGCTGGAAGATTCAAGTACCATAGGAAAAGTTCCTAAACCCATCCTTCGGTTACAACATAGTCTGTGGCAGAGACTTTTACATCGTTCGTTTGAAGTTTCACAACCTAGTCTGTGGCAGAGACTGCTAATTTTTGAATTGCTTGTTGGCTGCTAGATCTACAGACAAGGGTTTATCCAACAGTGAGGCGCCCAGTTGCGAGTGGCTACTCTCTGGGCTATCTGAAGAGACATTTACTTGATGTCAGCAGTTCTGAAGTGCCTGAGCTTTATCGCCCATGCCCTCTATTCCCAACTGAGAGACTGTGTTATATTTGAAAGCTTTTTGCAAATAAAAATCCTCAAAAGGACTTTTGAGTTTCGGCCTCTGCAATTACTGGGTACTAACCCTGGGAACCCCTAGACAACGAACAACGAGCTACAAGGAGGAGGTAATCGGTAAGCCCAGAAAATACATAGTCGCCCCGCAGGGGTTATGGCGCTACACATATATACAATGTGTCGTTATACCAATGAGAGCTATAACTTTCTTGTTTTTATTCTGTACTAATTTTTTATTTTTGTAAGATATAATAAATACATTTTCATAAAATGATACAGTGTTCCTTTTCTGGTACCGATAAAGTCCGCTCAAAATGTCCTATATCCTTTAAACACTATCTAGATGATTTTCTTTTTATAGGTAAGGTTGGTTCAAATGACTGTTTATATTTGTTTACTGAGTTTAGGATTGTTGTGTATGGAATTTGGTATTCAAATTGATGCAGTTTCCATGGAATTCCGACTACCGGCTTTAAAAATTGTTACAATTCAGACATTATTAGACTTTGTTCTTTCTAAATGTAAAGTTAGTTTAAAAATCTTGTAATCTTTGCTTGGCCTATTGGCCTTTGCATCCAGGGTTTTGCCGATGGGTGGTGTGTTTTCCAGAAGATTGTATCGCGCCATTTCTGGGGTTTCCTCTCCCTATCACCTCATGAGGATTACATGCGGGGTTAGGAAAGATCTGTTGGTGTGGCACTGTTTCTTATCAACGTTTAATGGTTGTTCTTTATGGCAGATCCCATTTTGTACAGCATCTGCACTTAACTTGCATACTGATGCTGCTGGGTCATGGAGAATTTTGGATCGGGCATTGGTCTGTAGACATGTGCGATTGGTTTCGTACGAATTCGAAATTAGTACGAATTTTTTCGAATACGAATTCTGTACGGAATACGAAATTCCGTTTACGAATTTCGGCTCCGAATTATTTGAATCCAACTACCAAATATCGAATTTCAACTAATACGAAAAATTATTATAGCGGATATAACGAATGATTTGAATGAATTTGAATGATTCGAATGACAAAGTGTCATTTTCGGCTCCCGTAACACAGAGAACTTTCATTGAAAGTCATTGATAAAAAAAAAAGCGTGGGGGTCCCCCCAAATTCAATAACCAGGCCCTTCTGCTATGGATATTAAGGGTCTGGTATGGATTTTAAGGGGAACCCCGGCCAAAAAAAAAAAAAAATGGCGTGGGGTCCCCCTCAAAATCCATCCCAGACCCTTATCCGAGCACGCAACCTGGCAGGCCGTAGGAACAGAGGGGGGTACGAGAGTGCCCCCCCCTCCTGAACCGTACCAGGCCACATGCCCTCAACATTGGGAGGGTGCTTTGGGGTCCCCCCAAAGCACCTTGTCCCCATGTTGATGAGGAAAAGGGCCTCGTCCCCACAACCCTGGCCATTGGTTGTGGGGGTCTGCGGGCGGGGGGCTTATCGGAATCTGGAAGCCCCCTTTAACAAAGGGAACCCCCAGATCCCAGCCCCCCCCCCCCTGTGTGAAATGGTAAGGGGTTACCTACCATTTCACCAAAAAAGTGTCAAAAATGGTAAAAATTACAGGAGACGGTCTTTGACGATTCCTTTATTAAAATCTTCTTTCTTCTGGTCTTCTTCCTTTCTTCATCCTTCGGTTTCTTCATCTTCTCCTTCCGGCATCTTCTTCCATATTCTTCCATCTTCTTCTTCCTCCGATCCATTTCTTCTTGCTCTGGTCTTCTCGTCCTTCTCTTCCGGCATCTTCTTCCATGGCGTCGGCGTCTCTTCTTGGGCCTCTCCTCGCAATGGGAGGCTCCCGCTGTGTGAGGCTTCGCTGCGTCTGACAGGTCTTTTATAACGGAGGCACCTGGTGACCCCGCCCCCCTCTTACGTCATGGGGAAAGCCATAGGGAAGTCCCCATGACGTCCCCGTGCGTCAGAGGGAGGCGGGGTCACCAGGTGCCCTCCGTTATAAAAGACTTGTCAGACGCAACCATTTTTGTCACTTTTTTGGTGAAATGGTAGGGGTACAAAACCCCTACCATTTCACACACCGCTCCAAAGAAGCTGCTGGCAGGACTTTTCCTGATGTCCTGCCAGCGCACCGCTGCAGTGTGAAAGCCCTCGGGCTTTCACACTACAGACAATGGTGCAGCTGTTTAAGGGCGGATTGCAGGCACTATTTCTAACGCTATAGCGCCTGCAAAACGCCCTTGGTGTGAAAGGGGTCTTTGAAGCAGTGGCGGCTGGTGCTTCTAAGGCACTGTGCCCATCAAATGCAGCCACTGTGACCCCCTGCCCGCTCGCTGTCTGACTGGCACTTACCCCATCTTTGTGGTGGGTCACAGCAGCGAGCTGTGGGATGGGCAGCGGGTCAGGCAGCGGTGAGCTGTGTCCTCCATGCGTCTTTTCTTTCTTCTTGCTAGGCATCCGATAAGAGCGCCTGTCCTTTCAGCCAATCAGGTGACGGGTATTAGACCCGCGCTTCCTGATTGGCGGAGAGGCGGTTCAGTGTTAGAAAAGCAAATGAATATTCGCATTTCTAACACACCTGGGTGGGCTCCGAGCACAATGCTCCTCGCTCCGAGTCCACCCTATTTTGAAGCCTATTAGAGCCCCTAAAGAAACACCCCTGCCGCTGTAACTCAGGCGCCCGGCATCCTAAAAGGGCCAGGTGCCTGAATAGGAGGTGGCCGCGGCGACCATGGATAAATGAATGCTCTGCATGAATCTATCCATGATACATATAGGAGGGGTGGCCTGATAGAGGGGGCGGCACCCGTGCGCCCTTAATGAACGGGCCACCACTGCTTAGAAGGTGGATTGTCCGTTTTTTTTAGACCTGATGATGTGCCTTTATCTGATATAGCCTGTGTGAAAGGGGCCTTAATGTTTTTTTTCTTTGTCTGAATTTCTCACTTCCTGTTTCTCCTTAGTAAACTTCACACCATCATCCGAGCGGTGTTTAGTAAGCCAGAACAGCTTACTGAGGAGGAACAGGAAGTGAGAAATTCAGACAAAGAAAAAAAAGAAAAAAAAACATTTAGAAGGGAAATCGAAGGAAAAGGTAAGTGAACCAACAATGCACTAGCTTAAACGAACCTATTTAGAAAATAAAAAACGCAAGGGGGTGTGGCGGGGGGCGTGTCCTATGCCTACATATGTTTGTTAGAAGGTGTCCCTCATTCCCATCTCTAAATGTTGGGAGGTATGGGGTTAACCCCGAGGTGATCTAGTTTTTAATCTAAAAATCCACCACGATTCTCTCCCCAGTAGCCTTCTCTCCCTGTTACCTCCTCTGGGCGAGTGAGACGACCGTTCTATTCCTCCGAAGCGAAATGAGGAAGGATCACCCTGAGGACATTCTCTAAAGTGACGCGTTGCATTCTAAATATTTATAATACATGTTTTTTTTAGGTTGATTCAAGTTATTATGGGATGTATGCAGGAGACCACCTTTTTATTAGGCTTTTAATACTGTAAGCTAAAGCACAGGTACTTGTCATTCATTGTTATTATGAGGTGTGTGAGGTTGACAAACGGTACCCCCTTAGCTGTAGTGATGTCCAGTTCATGAACGAATCGTTCTTTTGAATCGATTCTTTTCAGTGAACTGGGTGAGTCGATTCATCTGAGTGAACTGATCCGTTTGAAACAGTTCACTATGCACTCAATACATAGCATAGCATAGCAGGCCTGCTAAATGGTAATATGATCCTAGAGTGAGAGAGCTTGGCCCCTCCCTGCAACCAATCAGCGACAAGAGTCAGGAGTACACACTAAACCGAGTTAAAGAATCACATGAGTTACCGAGTTAAAGAATCATATGAGTTATTAGAACTCAGTACACTGAAAGAACCGTGAGTCCCCACCAGAACAAGATGTAGAACAACACACTGAATCAGTGATCAGGGAGCAGTAGTACACTACAGACTGCTTTCAAGACAGAGAGGACAGAGTCATGATAAGAAGATATCCTCATTCAGATTAATTATTTAACCCTTTAGTATTTAGTTGGTTTATCCTAAAGGAAATATGCATGTTAAAAGGGAAAAATATCCCTTCTGGGACATGTGTCTAATTTAGTAGCTATATAACTGAATGAGAGAGCAGTCTCATTTTTATAACACAAAAATAAATTTTATCCTGCTTTATAGTATATTTTTCTGCCATCTGCGTAATATTGTTCTGCGTTCTGGTCCTGAGATTTCCATGCCCCTTGGATTTTTTTTTTTTTGGTGTGGTGATAGCTAACGTGTGAATAAATCATTGTTTATGTGCATGCCCTACGCACATTTATTCACATGCAGATATCAGGGTCAGTGGGGATGGTTTTAGTTTTTATTTTTTCACTTAACAATCCCCTATGTGATAGTTTGTTGAAGTGACAGGTTCTCTTTATTGCACCTGGGGTGTGTTATATGATCATATGAGTATAGGATTGTGCTCAGTAACCTGGGTAGCAGGTGTTCTGTCAGATAAAGCAATCTATAGGAGCAGCCAATATTGTCACTTATGGTGACGCACAAACAGTTGTGTAAACGCTAAGCCTGTTTTTGTGCGTGTAAATTGCATTCTGATGGGCCAACTTCACAGTTAAGATTGATAGCCATCAGATTTGTCTGTAGTCTTTACAGTGCATAATGAGGCCCCTTTTACACTTGTGTGACTTGTCCTGTGACTTGGGACTACAAAGTCGCATGACAAGTGGTACCCCACGATTTCCAATGAGTACCATTCATATCTGTGCGTCTTCCAGTCACTGCCAGACTGCAAAGTAGTCACTGCACTACTTTGGTCTGATTTTGATGCGACTTGAGGCAGAGACATCAAGATTACATAAGTATTTCTTCAAGTCGCATCAAAATCTCATCAAAGTCACAGTAAAAATTGTGGCAAAAATTGCATGACTTTCAAGTTGCTTTAGTGTGAAAGGAGCCTAAGGCCCGGTTCACACTGCTGCGGTGCGGGAGATCGCATATGATTTGCACCGCACTGCAGTTCAAATCATATGCGATCTCTGTGCGATGCAAATTCAGTCATACAGATAGTATGGCTGAATTCACATCGCATTCGGCCCAAAATCGAAGAGGACCCTTTTTTCGGTCCGCAGCAGAATCGGATCGCATGGTGTTCTCACCATGCGATCCGATTCCTGTCCGAGTTTGCAGATCGCACTGCGATATGCGAGCTGCTATGGGGGTGTCATTAAAATTTCACTGACACTCCCAGCAGCTCGCATAGGGCAGTGTGAACTGCTGGCGGGAGACATGCGGTGCGGGAACCCGCAGTGGATTCGCAGCGTTCCCGCACCGCAGCAGTGTGAACCGGGCCTAACGATTGGATTTTACTATCGTGGGTACTTCGCCCGCGGTAGTAAAATCCAAATTTTTCCTGTGCATGCGCTGTAAAGACAACGGAAAAAATGTGATGGCTAGCAATGTTAACTGTGAAGTTGCCCCATCAGAATGAGGTTCACATGCACAAAAATCCGCTTTTCATTTACACAGCTTTTTGTGGGTCAGTCTGACACAACAACAATAGGATTGGGCTCTGAGAAAGGAAAATACAAGAAAAAACCTCCCCAGGACCTGCCAACCTTCTGTGAAGAATCATTCTTTTGATTCTAATCATTTAAGAAGGTTGAGTCAGAGCTGTGGTTCACTTGCTTGTCAGTAGACTCAGCAAGTGAACCGAAGAACCGAAGAATCGATTCATTGAATCGGTTCATTTCAGTGAGTAGTTCGAAATGAACCGATTCAGTTAAAAGATCCGGACTTCCCATCACTACTTAGCTGGGGCAGAGCCCAGACTGTGAGGAAACAGAAGCGAAACCACGTGATCCGCCCCTGACTCATGAGGAAGGGAAAGAGATCTACAAGCACGTGATCGCACTGCCTCCCCTTTGCTTGTCATTCATGGCTGTTCCGCCAATCAGAGAACTGGGTGGCTTGTTGCTGTAGGGGAGAGGCGGGGACACGGAGCAAGCGTGTGTGCTTCCAGGCAATGACACAGATAGGAGCTGGAGGAGGAGGCGGAGGGAGATGGTGCAGGTAATGTGCTTCTGTGTATGTTCTATATATTCTATTTATGCTGGGTGTTCTATATATATTCTATGTATGCTGGGTGTTCTATATATATTCTATGTATGCTGGGTGTTCTATATATATATATTCAATGTATGCTGGGTGTTCTATATATATATTCTATTATTCTATGTATGCTGGGTGTTCTCTCTCTCTCTCTCTATATATATATATATATCTATATATCTATATATATATATATATATATATATATATATATATATATATATATATATATATATATATACTGGGTGTTCTATCCTCCTGCTGCCTGCCAGCTTCACCTATCCCTGGTGCAGTCAGTGCTGACCACCCTGAGGTTGAGGTGAAGTGTTGGTGAGTTGCCTCTATCTATGACCTCGAATTTTCGATCGGCATGCACGAAAAAGATCGGATGAACAGTCGTGATCGGCTGTTGACAGTAGTGTGCACACGATCCGAAAATCGTACGATTCTTCTTCGGACGGCCGTTTTCGTGCGATATTCAGATCGTGTGTACGGGCCAATAGGCACTGGTGACTTGTAGTTTTGCAACAGCTGGAGGTCCACTAATTGCATATCCCTGGTGTAAGAAATAGGTAAGTACTACTCATTTTATTAGTTTTACTAAATAGATTGCATTAATGTAGTCAAGTTTATTAATGTGGAAAAGAATGTTTATGACTCAGGAAAATGGGGATAAATATACATTTTTTTTTCTTACAAATATATTTAACCACTTCAGCCCCGGAAGAATTTACCCCCTTTCCGACCAGAGCACTTTTTGCGATTCGGCACTGCGTCGCTTTAACTGACAAGTCGTGTGACGTGGCTCCCAAACAAAATTGACGTCCTTTTTTTCCCACAAATAGAGCTTTCTTTTGGCGTTATTTGATCACCTCTGCGTTTTTTATTTTTTGCGCTATAAACAAAAAAAATAGCGACAATTTTGAAAAAAAATCATTATTTTTTGCTATAATAAATATCCCCCAAAAATATATAAAAAAATATTTTTTCTTCAGTTTAGGCTGATACATATTCTTCTACATATTTTTGGTAAAAAGAAAATCACAATTAGCGATTATTGATTGGTTTGCGCAAAGGTTATAGCGTTTACAAAATAGGGGATAGTTTTATGGCATTTTTATTAATATTTAATTTTTTACTAGTAATGGCGGTGATCTTCTTCTTTCTTCTTTCTTCTTTCTTCTTTTCTCGTGATTGCGACATTATGGCGGACAGATCGGACATTTTTGGGACCATTGTCATTTATACAGCAATCAGTGCTATACAAATGCACTGATTCCTGTGTAAATGACACTGGCAGTGAAGGGGTTAAGTGTGTCCTGGGGAGTGTTTCTAATTGTGGGGGGGGGCGTGGCTGTGTGTGACACGTCGCTGATCTCTGCTCCCGATCACAGGGAGCAGAGATCAGTGACACTGTCACAACGGGGAGATGCTTGTTTGCATTAGCATCTCCCTGTTCTTCCTCTCCTGAGACGATCGCAGGTATCCCTGCAGCGATCGAGTCCGCGGGACCCGCGACCCGACTCGCGGAGCTTGCCGCAGGCGCGCGCCCACAAGCCGCCTCCTAAAGGGCAATGTACAGGTACGTGACTCTGCCTGTACGTGCCCTTCTGCCGCAGTATATCTGCGTGAGGCGGTCAGCAAGCGGTTAATACCTACTTAGCAGTAAATGAGTTCTACAGTGGGAGGGGCCTGTGCAATTTGAGTGGACCATTTTACTGCAGGGTCTGCTTCAGGCCCCTTTCACACTTGTGCGACTTTGCCGTGATTTCAAGGAATGCCTGTGTAAGTGGCATCAAAATGGGACCAAAGTAGTGCAGGGACTATTTTGAAGTCGGAACGACTTGAAGTCGTACTAATATGAATGGCTGGCATTGGAAATCATGGGGAACGACTTGTCATGCTACCCGGTCGGGAGCTCCGTGACCCCGGGCGCGGGACCAGCGGACCCGATCGCCGCTGGTGTCCCGCGATCGGGTCACAGAGCTGAAGAACGGGGTGAGGTCTGTGTAAACAAACCTCTCCCCGCGCTTCCTACACTGCCTGTCATTGATCGGCTGTTCCCTGTCATAGGGAAAGCCGATCAATGGATGTCAGACATACAGCCACGCCCCCCTACTGTAAAAAAACACAACACATCACACTTAGCCCCTCCCCGCCCCCTAGTGGTTAACTCCTTCACTGCCAGTGTCATTTACATAGGAATCAGTGCATTTAAATAGCACTGATTTCTATATAAATGACAATGGTCCCAAAAATGTCCGATGTGTCCGCCATAATGTCGCAGTCACAATAAAAATCGATGATCGCCGCCATTACTAGTAAAAAAAAAATATTAATAAAACTGCTATAAAACTATCCCCTATTTTGTAAACGCTATAACTTTTGCGCAAACAAAACAATAATTGCTAATTGCGATTTTTTTTTTTTTTTTTTTTTACCAAAAATATGTAGAAGAATACGTATCGGCCTAAACTGAGGAAAAAAAATGTTTTTTTTTTTATATTTTTGGGGGATATTTATTATATTTATTTTGCTCTATTTTTGTTTATAGCGCAAAAAATAAAAACCGCAGGGGCAATCAAATACCACCAAAAGAAAGCTCTATTTGTGGGGAAAAAAAGGACGCCAATTTTGTTTGGGAGCCACGTCGCACGACCGCGCAATTGTCAGTTAAAGTGGCGCAGTGCCGAATCGCAAAAAGGGGCCTGGTCCTTTGGCTGCAAATTGGTCCGGGGCTGAAGTGGTTAACATGCATCGCGTTAAAAGAGTAACTCCTCTTTTGTTGGGGGGGGGGGGTACATTCCCCTCTGGGTGATCTATGTACACTGCAAGGATTTCAACAAACTGCTGTTACAGATTCCTAACTTTTGTTATTTTAAAGAAATAGCCATTTGGTTGTCTGTATCCATGTGCCGCGTGAATGTGTATGGGAGTGGTTTTATCATTATCAATCAGCTGCTGCACCTGCAGGGCTCTGAGGAAAGTGTCAGGATCTGCATCCCCTTTTTTTTATATATCATTTTACCAAAAATTACATTTTTGTTGCATGAGATGCCAAAAATCTGACTTGTATCTTAGTGCAGACTTCTAGGAAAATCAGTGCGCCAATCACACAAGCAGAAAATGACGTTTCTGGGGAAGTTCTGTACACCATCTGTATATGGAATGCCTCCGGGTTGCCATAGTGCAGTGATGGCGAACCTTGGCACCCCAGATGTTTTGGAACTACATTTCCTATGATGCTCAACTGCACTGCAAAAGTCCATGAGCATCATGGGAAATGTAGTTCCAAAACATCTGGGGTGCCAAGGTTCGCCATCACTGCCATAGGGCCTTGCATTTTACAGAAAATCGTAGCGGCTGCAGATTGGGAAGGAATTGCATTTTTGTAAATTTTTTAATATTGTATTACAATATGACTTGAGGAGCAACTGTTTGTGCAATATTTATTATTATTTTTATTTATTTTTACTTGCTATTTTTGTTCCACAAAATTGGAGTTGGTCTTTAAGGCAGCCACTTCCTTTTTAATGGGCTTCCTAATGCACCAAAAAAGGAGCATGCACTATTAGCAGAACACAACAAAGCAAGGAACTGCATTGTCATGCAACGCAAATAACACAACAGTATGAATCCGGCACCCACAGAACGCAGTAATAATATTGGGCCGGGGCTATGAGATCTGGAAACGATTGGCGTAGCTGTAGACTTTCCATCTACTCTGTTGTCTCGTATGGGAAGTTCCAGTTCTGCTTTTTGTTTCTTGTTTTAGTTGCCAAAGTACGTGATTGTATTTTTACAAAGCAGATGTTTCTTATTCAGTAGGACAGTGTTCTGTTATTTTGTAACACTTTTTCCACACGGAGGACTGTGGGAGATGATACTAAACCCAGGACCCTGCATTCACTATATCTGGTCTCCCGCAGTACACAGAACATGGAAATGCAATTATTTTAGTAAATATAAACTGCTAAATACCATTTTTTCTCATCAGCAGTATACAGCAGTCTTGTAACTTCTAAGGCCTCTTGCACATTATACTCCTTTTTGAGCATCTACTTTTTCAGACTTTTAAAAAAAAAGTATGTGTTTTATGCGCATTTTCGCGTATATGCGTTTGCGCAATTTCGCAGGCACTTGCGCATCTTCGCACAAGTCTGAGAAAACTTATTGTGTTTTTAGTTCTGCACAATATGTAATTGAGCATTTGCGCAAATGAGGCATAAATGACCAAAAAACTGATTTTATTTATTAATTTATTTTTTTATTATCTTTTTTCTGAAGAATGCACGGTGCATGTTTATGCTCCTGTGTGCATAGGCACATTGCAATTAATGGGCTGTATTTTAGCTCAGTAAAAAAAAAATATATATATAAAGCAAAAAAGTTGCAGTGTGCAAGAGGCCTAACAATGTCCGGCTGAGCACTAGGTAAAAGCTTGTAGGAGGAGTTTTCCTTTGACTGTCCTATGAGGCTGCATGACTCCTGACCCTCTGTCTGGACAGTGCTGATTGGCCCTATGCTGATCACATGCACCCTCAGAGGGAGATTTGGGGTTCAATAGACCCCAGATCTTGCCATAAAAAAGACCTGTCACAGCGGCCCGTGCTTTTCACAGGGGATGTTGTTCATCCCTTGTGAAAGTAAAAAAGTTGATCAAATAAAATTAGAGACTAAGCACGAATACAGCGCCTTGAGGCGATTCAGTTCGCAGTGTAGCGCTATACAAATAATTCATTCATTCATTCAAAGACGTGTTTAAAAAAAAAAAAAGGTTTGAATAAAATAAATAATACATTTTTTAAGCCCCCCTCTCCCGTGCTTGCGCATAAACACGAATACCTAAGTCCCGTGCGCATTAATAAATGGTGATCGCTGCAAACGTTTAGAGCAATAATTTTAGCTTCAGACCTCCTAACTCTCTAAACCGGTGAGCTGTGAGACTGTATTCACACTTTTTAACGTTTCGAATCGCAGGCAGATTTTCCGCAATTCTGCCCACCATTTCAAATCGCCAATGTGTGAATGACGAATCCCGGGACGCACATTTTAAGATGCCATCCATTTAAATGACACCTAAAATCGCGGTGTGGTATTGTCGTGTAATCCGGTAACCCGCATCCCGTGAAGCATGTCGCCCCAAAAGTAGCTTCTGAACTTTGTTTGGAGTGACAAGCTTCACAAAGGTGTGATTTATTGTGGCAGAACTGCACCGAGATTTTAGGCGCCATTTAAATGAATGGCATCTCAAATGTGCGTCCCACCATTTGTCATTCACACTTCGGAGGTTTGAAATCGCGCGCAGTATTGCAGCAAATCTGCCTGCGATTCAAAACGCCAAAGTGTGAATACAGTCTTAAGGCTTTTAAATCGTCACTAATGGAGATTTTTAGGTACCGTAGTTTGGCGCTGTTCCACGGGCGTACGCAATTATAAAGTATGTCAGCATTATTGGCTGAAATCTGCTGACAAACAGCAGGGGGGTGCATGCATGCGCGCCACCAAACCAGGAAGTACTGTACGGTTGCCACTGGAACATAACATGAGGGGAAACCTTCCAATGGGGACATCAAGGGGATTTCCCTCACTTTGGAAAACTTTCTCACTTTCTGTTGCATCTCTAGAACAAAAAAGTGAGAGGAAGTATACCCCCGACAAGGTGGTTGTACAGAAGTCAACTGTTTGAGTTTTCTGTACAACCACTCTCATCGGCCAGCTAAATTTCAATCCATGTATGGCTGGCTTAAAGCGGAGTTCCACACACATTTTTGTTTTCCCCCCCTCCGCGTTCGATATTTCCATTACTCATCTGAAGTTTTTTTTTTTTTTTTTTTTTCTCAAAGCTGTTACCTTATATGTCCACCAGAACAGTCCTCTTCTGCTGTACCTCGCCGTGGCGAGGTATGTCATATCCGGCCATCCATTGGCTCCTGGGATATGAGTGTCACACGTACACCTACACAGGTTGGACTGGATTGACTGTTGTCTTTATTCAACCTTACCTACTATGTAATCCCAGGAGGCAATGGGCAGCCTCCACTTTGATTTCCATAGCTGCCCTTTGCACGCAGTGCGCATGTGCGAGATCGGGAGGTGCATGCTGGGTAGCCAGCGGCACCGTATCCTGGAAGGAGCAATAAGTGGGCTTCAGGTGCCCACACTGAAGACTGGAGCCTGCTTGCTAAGGAGAGGTGAGTTTTTAAAGAACAATCTGATAAGAAAACCTACAGTTAGTACAAATGCTGGAAGGTACTAAATAAGATGAGTCTATCCTGGGGGTGTTTTTTTTTTTTAGTGGTTGGATTGAAAAGGGCAGTGTGTGCAAGAGAGGAGTGCAGTGGGAACGATGGGGTGAAGTGTGTGAAGGAGAGGCGCACAGAAGATATAATGGTAGGTAGTGGTGCACCGAAACCGAAAATTCCAGTCTTCGGCTCACTGTTCTTGCTGGAGGCTCCGAGTGGAGGAAGCAAAGTTCTGCCTGTACTAAGATGGCCACCTCCATTCAGAGACACAGTTCAGAACAGAGCATGGTTAGTCAGTAACTGGGAAAGGGAGACCACAAACAATACTGGGGACGTGTCCATTATAATTATCATTATTATACAGGGTTTATACAGCGCCAACTGTTTACGCAGCGCTTTACAATCTAAGGGGGGGGGGACAGTACAATTGCAATACAGTTCAATACAGAAGGAATAGGAGGAACCATAGGACTGCAGAAGGCTGCAAAGCCGCGGCCTCAATTACCGGCCAGTGCGGCCCATTGTGATCGCACTGGGGGAGGGGGGAGTGCGCCATGGAGACAGGATACCCCAGCTATGATGCCTCAGGCGCCAGGTCGCTAATTTTAGTTGCAAATGCGACCTGGCGCCCGGGGTTTGTCGAGCCCTGATATGTTGTAAGAAGTTCACACAGGGCAATAAAATCAGAGTAAGCTATTTTGGTACAGGAGAGGTGCCTGTACAAATGTGCAAGGCTGAAGGAGAAGGCTGGCATTCAGCTTTAACCGTGTACGTTTTTTTCCTCCCTGCAGGACTGTGCCTACACACCAGAAGAGGATGATTCAGAGGATGTGACCAGCGGCTGCCATGGCAAACTTGACACCCCTCCTCCTAATCTGTCATGTGATCTTCCTGGGTAGGAAATGCTTTTACATTGCCAGTGCTCATTGTTTGTACATCTTTAACAGCAGTGAACTCTGTGTAGAGTTATTCACTTTAAGGTCATGAGGACAAGGGGGCAGTCTTTACATCTGCATGAAAAGAGAATTTATCTCCAAATACGGAAAGGTTTCTTCACAGTAAGAGATGTGGAATAGACTCCCTCCAGAGGTGGTTCTGGCCAGCTCAGTAGATTGCTTTAAAAAAGGCCTGGATTGTTTTCTAAGTGTACATAACTGGATACTAATCTTTAACTTTCAAAAGTTTTTTTTAATTTGTAATGAGCATCAAAATAAACAAGTAAATCCTACAGCCAAGCAGCCATCATATAAAGAGAATGCAGCGTACAGTCACATATGTCGGGCACAGAGAATAAACACAATCAAAAAGTGCCTCAAATGTGGGATACTAATATTTATGGGTAAAGTTTATCCAGGGAATATCTGATTGCCTCCTGGGGAAGCGGGAGGAATTTTCTTTCCCTGCTGGAGCAAATTGGATCATACTATATTTGGGTTTTTGTTGCCTTCCTCTGGATCAACTGTGTGTATAGGATTGTATATATGGAGGTTGTGTGTGTGTGTGTGTGTGTGTGTGTGTGTGTGTGTGTGTGTATATATATATATATATATATATATAAATGTATGTGTGTGTGTGTGTGTGTGTATATATATATATATATATATATATATATATATATATATATATATATATATATAATATATAATGTTTATGTATGTATGTGTATATACATTTTTTTTTTTTTTTTTTTTTTTTAAATGGTAAGGGCAGTGATGACATGCTGAGTGCAGTCACACATTGCAACCAACCAGATTTCAGGCTGCCCAGGAGAAATCTACTTACTCTAAGTGACTGTACCTTGCCCATTATTCTTTGGCCTTATATAAAGTGATATTAAAAACATGTCATACTTCTCTATGCACTGGTTTTGCACAGAGCAGCCCAATCATCTTCTTCTTGGGGTTTACCCAATCAGTGAGCGGTAAGACTTTGCAGTAGGGGTGCAACGGATCGTCACCGATCCGTGATCCGAACGGGTCACCCTGTTCGGATCAGCACACGCCGCGATCCGCGGAGCACTCTGCGGCCTCAGCCTTAGGAAAGGCCGCAGCTTTGGCCTAGCTCCGGAGCGGCGGACATCGCTGCGGCCTTTCCTAAGGCTGAGGCCGCGGAGTGCCCGTCGGCCGTTTACAATGTGATCGCTCCATCAAATGACGGAGCGATCACTTGTAAACAAACCGGCGTCAAGATGATGCCGGTTCCTCTCTCCCCTCTGTGTACAGATCTGTACAGTGGAGGGGAGAGATCGGATGGCAGCAGCGCTGTGGGCTGGATCTGTAGTGCCCACAGCACTGCTCTGTGACAATTGCAGTCACAGCCATCCATGCTCAGCCATCCCTCAATACCCTGCCATACTCTGCGATACCCAGCCATGCTCAGCCGTACTCGGCCAATATTACAGTGGGGAGATTGTGGATATTACAGTGTGGACTATATGGTGGTGGAATTTTCACAGGTTTTTGCAAATTCAATAATTTGCTGATCTGATCTGTGACTCTGATCCGAGGATCGATCCAATGCGTGAGTTTTTTTTTGATCCGTTGCACCCCTACTGTGCAGTAACCTCTAGCAACTAATCTGTGAGTGCAAACCAGTTCTTTATGTTGACATTATTAAAGTAATTTTAAAGGCTTTAAAAAATAAAAATGGCGGTCTTGGCTCCTGCCGCGTTCCCCCAGATCAAACAGCTTGCAATATGGGAAACCAAGCAGGCTTGTTCTCGAGCCACGGCTCTGCAAGGCCATTCACACAGAGCTGCGGCTCAGCCCCACCTCACTCTCTCCTTATTAGCTAACTGGCTGCGATTGCCCATCTCAGCCAATGGGGAGGGGGAGTCTCCGGAGAGCCAAGGCTCTCGTGCATGACGCAGGATCGAGAGTGGGCTCCGGTAAGTATTGGATGCATACATAGAATGCATGAAAGTAAAAAACCTTTTGAGACTTTAATAAGCCTGAATTCCTACAAACAGCCAATCAGATTTTCGCTTTATTTTATAACCTGCTCTGATAGGAAGAAGCTGACTGGTTGCTTTTGGCAACACAGATGTTTTCTTTTCAGAAATGTTTATGCTGATAATGTTATTTCCTTAGTGTATAGCATGAGAGCCAGAGATTCTACCTAGTTGTGCAATGAAAGCTCAACTTCTGCTTTTATTAGGACTGTACAAACAAGTCACCAGTCCTCGTATAATCCTTTGAATTTGGGATTGGTATCTATTGATCAGTTCCTATTCCAACATCAGGACTTTTTTAAGATATTTAATTTTTAATGTGTAGATTTTATACAGTGCATAGGTTTGACATTTTGAACTTTGTTTATACACCTACATGGATTTTAGTATAGGAAGTGTGTCTACAAAGTTTGGTGAATGGTATCGGAAAACAAACAAACCAAAAGATAAAAACAAATTACCTTTATTGGCCTTCAAAATAATCGCCAACCTTCACAACACACTTTTGACAAAGTTACAGAAGGTTTTATTGATGCCGCAAGACAGTTAAAAGATAAAACATAAAAACTCTACACAGTATGTCACCACATGTGTATTCATAATGGTACAGTTGATCACAGATATGGTTGTCCTCAACTAGTTTCGTGGGCATTAGCCGCTTCATCTGGAGGTTATCTGTGATTAGATCAAAAAAACAGTAATGTAAAACAGTCGGCAGGTAGAAATAAAAAAGCATATAATACAGCATCAAGCTTAACAAATCTTCAGAAATTAAAATGGGGGAGGGGGCACAGCTGCTTACCCATGCTTTAACGGACATCAAAGTAGCACTCTGCGCTTTTGAATGACAATTACTCAGTCATGCAATACTGTACCCATATGAAATTATTGTCCTTTTTTTCACACAAATAGAGCTTTCTTTTGGTAATATTTAATCACCACTGTTTTATTTTTTATTTTTTTTGCACTAAAAATGAAAAAAAAGACTGAAAATTTGGTTAAAACAAAAAGCATTTTTCTTTGTTTATAACGGTTTGCAAATTAGTAATTTTTTTCTCTGTAAATTTTGTCCAAAAGTACTACATATCTTTGGTAAAAATAACCCAAATAAGTGTATATTATTTGGTCTTTAAAAAAAATAAAAAAACACTTAAATCTTGACTGGAGATCAGCAGCGCTTCCTAGTTAGGGGGTGAGTTCTCCTTTTTATAGGGAACATGTCGGGACAGAAATAAGAGAACTGATACTGCTGACTTGTTTATGGTGCAAGCTTCAGTACTGCCACCCTTGGTTAGTGACTCCTTAAGTCATGAATAAGAACTGACATGTGACTACCATGTAGGGACACTTGATGTGTGGAAGATTCTCTGTCAGTGACTTAGTAAAGCTGAATTCCAAGCAGATCTAAAATATAAAAAAATAATTGTGGCTCGGTATTTATGAATCATCATTAGCCTTCAAGTGGTTGTTGAAAAGTACATTTTATTTTTTTAAATGTTACTTGCTCTGTGCATTGGTTTTGTACAGAGCAGCCCAGATCCTCTTCCCTCTTCCCTCCTCCCTCCTCCTCCAATCCTGGCTTCTTCTCTTTTTGGTGTGCCACCATAGGAAACTGCTTCCTATTGTGTCACTGCCACGGACTTGATCTATAGACACAGACCATGTGCACATCGCTGGATCAGACTCGGGTAAGTATACGGGGGCTGGGGGCTCCTGCAAACGCTTCCACTTTCTCTCTGCCTGCATTTCCGTATGGGCAGTTGCAGAGCTGGAGGAAGTGTCAGTGGACTACGAGTTAAAGTGATTGTAAACCCTTACATATACCCAGTGAAGTGACTGGCCTCACGTGCTACACAGAGATTAAACAAATCCTCCTACATAAGTTGTACATGTTTATCCTCAGTTGTCTCTTCTGTACTTCGGTTCAAAGTGCTGAATTTTAAAGCTTGTCTGAGAGTTCAGGAAAGAGGGGGCAGAGAGCTGAAGTTACACTCTGCAGAGCTCAATGAGGCGAGCTGTCAGCTGTTTGGAGGGGAAGGGACCCCCCCTCCACACAGGAACAGAGCTGAGGCTGTCAATCAGCTGGAGGTCCCTCCCCTGCCACCTTTTTTCTCTTGGTGTCAGGAAAGCTTGTCAGAAGTGACTCATGCTGCGCAATTGTCATTGAAATCGCAACAGCGCTGAAAGCTTAAAATTGGCTTGGGCAGGAAGTGCAGGGCAGGGGTGAAAGTGCCCGGTGTCGTGGTTAATCTGGAATGATGGTTGTTTCACCCGACCACCTTTTTGCTTTGGTAGCCATAGTGGATTTACATGGCCTTCAATACTGCTTTAGGTGGGGGAACATGCCATATATTGCCATTTAGTCAATTGTTATCTTATTAATTTATTTTTTTAAGAACAATGCTCTTGTGTTTTTTGAAGTGATTTTCTCTTCTCCATAAAATCTCCTGCCAAGAATAAATGAACTGAGCAGATCATTTTTTTTCTATGTCCCAAAAATGAGTGAATGGAATATGTCCATAAATCACACAATACTGCACAAATACACAATACTGCACTAATGATTGCGTTGATTGAAACTAAAATATTTGTGTATAATCTCACACCACCAATATGTGCCGACCACCAAATAAAATGCACGCTTACCAAATGGCAAGCAAAAATAGCTTGTGGCTTAACACCCTGCCGGGACCTTTGTCCACAGAGATCCAGGACAGCAACTCCAATGACGTCAGACACAGGAATGGTGACAAACCGATGACCCAATAACTTCATCAAACAGAGCTCACATTAGTTTTCTTTTTTAAGCTTTTCTTTCTTCCATTTTCATCTGATGATCCAGCCAGCAAACCTGCTAGCAGCTTCAGTGATGTGTCCCGATCACCGGCCGACTCTTCTGCTCGTGTTCAGAAAACTGGAAGTGATTGGCTGGACCGGTGATGGCAACAAAACTCACAACCTTTTACCTCTCTAACTCGAATCAGATCGATTTTTCTGGAGCCCATCCTGACTAAGTTAGGGGACTTTGCAGAGGGAGCAGTGATCCTGGGAGGAGACATGAACGTGAGCGCCATGGACCTGACCCCTAGACTCTTCCAGGGGTGCTTCCCAGTTCTCTTATGCAGCGCTGAAAAGCCTTAAGAATTTTTACGCTTTCCATCTGGTAGATGTCTGGAGGGTGTTGAACCCGACCCACAGGGATTACGCATTTTTATTCGCATCCACACGACTCCTACACTAGAATTGACCTCTACATGACGCCCCAATCTCTCTTGTCCAGGGTGGTATCAGCCTTGATCGGCTCCATCACCTTCTCAGACCATGCTCCGTTCTTCATGGAGGTAGACTTGCTGCCTCCCATCCCCAAGCAGTGATTGTGGAAGCTTAATGACTCCCTGATCCAGACCCCAGGTCATGGAGGCAGTGACCAGAGAAACAAGAAATTTCTTCTCCTCCAATGTGGCCCCAGATAGTGCCCCCTTTATGGTCTGGGAGGCTCACAAGAGCTACATTAGGGGTATCTTGATCAAAATAGGCTCCCGGCTTAAAGTGTGAAATCTGCAAACTGTTGACCTTCTGAACAAGATCAGATCCCTAGAGGCCACTCATTAAAGATCGTAAGCTGTCCAGGCACTAATGGACCTTACAAAACTGAGAAGCCAGTTGCGCTCCCTGGCCTTGGTGCGCACCAAGGCCGTGATTGCTAAATGCAAATAAACATTCTACAAACACAGGAATAAATGTGGCAGACTCCTAGCAAGGGCCTTGAGAGCTCAACAAGCCCGAGTATTTATCCCTAACTTCTTAGTGACAGTAACGCTAAGGTGCATGCCACGGAAGAGATCGCGGATCAGTTCCGCAAGTAC
Source organism: Lithobates sylvaticus (assembly GCA_028564925.1). Lineage (NCBI taxonomy): Eukaryota > Metazoa > Chordata > Amphibia > Anura > Ranidae > Lithobates > Lithobates sylvaticus. Next base: position 50,716,206 of record CM053027.1, on the reverse strand, counting down.
TACACTTCTCTTTACAATCTCCCACGCCCGACCTCTGAAAGGGAAAAATCCTCGGAACAAAAAGCCATACGAGAGTATAGGCTTACCTATAGATAGTGAAAATATCTCCTAAACGTGCGCCATTTAGGAGATGGTTTACTTGTAGTGCGTCGATGGCGTCATCGGCACATGCGCTGTGAAGAAACGGACCACCGTGACGTTTCTTCTCCCAGCGTGTGCTGTGACTGACCGGCCACAGAGCCGGAGTCCGTGGCCTCAGAAGGAAGAGGGGCCAAGATGGATGCAGATGGCTTAAGGGACCTCGCAGGCTTTGTTTGCTGGTAAATGCCGTAAAATGAGCTAGTATGCCATGTATCCTAGCCTATTATGCTTTTCATTTGCAGGCCTTGCGGGGAGCAAAAAGAAGTAAAACCCATTGGGGTTTACTCCCTCTTTAAGGCTTATAATGAGGCGTGAGAGGGGGTTATTCCACTGGAGGACGCGCTGCAGGCCTACATCACAGTGATCCCGGCAAAGATCCTCTCATATGCCAAAACCGAACAAGGGTGCACACACTGCTTCAGGCAAAAAATATACATGCCCAATCCAAGGTTCTAATCCCGGCTCATCACCGTAGACAATATCAAGAAGAGAAGAAAAGATTGATCGCACACTTGAATCCAAAAGATGCTGTAGAAATTTCTTTATGGTCATGAGCCAGACAAAATTGCAGTGATGATCAGTTGACACGTTTCACACGAAAAGAACCCCTACTTGTTCAAAACAATTGAAATGCTCACAATACAAGCTATTTAAAGGCGTAAAAAGGGAGTGCTCCTAATCTTGGCTTGTTACCTGTATAAAAGTCACCTGTCCACAGAAGCAATCAATCAGATTCCAATCGCTCCGCCATGGCCAAGACCAAAGACCTGTCCAAGGATGTCTGGGACAAGATTGTAGGCTGGAATGGACTACAAGACCATCGCCAAGAAGCTTGATGAGAGGGTGACAACAGTTGATGTGATTATTCGCAAATGGAAGAAACACAAAAAATAGCTGTCAATCTCCCTCGGTCTGGGGCTTCATGCAAGATCTCGCCTCCGTGGTGTTTCAGTGATCAAGAATGGTGAGGAATCAGCCCAGAACTACTCTTGTCAATGATCTCAAGACAGCTGGGACCATAGTCGCCAAGAAAACAATTGGTAAGATTAGAGGTGCACCGAAATTTCGGCCGCCCTGGGTGCCACAGTCCTCCTCCTCACCGCGATCTCTCTGCCCCGCAGCTGCTTGCTACTTTATCTATACAGGGTGATCAGTGCTTGCTAAAAAAGAGCATTATAAAAAAAACATAACAAAAAATAAATTGTAAAAAATATAAAAAAAAACTCACTGTCACATGACATAAAAAGAAATGTATCGGTATCAGCGAGTACTTGAAAAAAGTATCGGTACTTGTACTTGGTCTAATGCCCCATACACACGGTCGGATTTTCCGATGGATTCTGTCCTATCGGACAATGTTGTTGGAAATTCCGACCGTGTGTAGGCACCATCGGACAGTTTCCATCGGATTGTCCGACGGACAAAGTTCTATCTCCTGCTGGATAGATTTTTCGACAACAAAGTCCGATCACACCAATTCCGATCGTGTGAATCGAATTCCGACGGACAAAGTGCCACGCATGCTCAGATCACATTACAAGACCAAAGCTATTGGCTACTAGCCTCTACGTAGTCCCGTCGTAGGCAACAAACGTCACCACGTTCAGAATGATCGGATTTTCCGACAACTTTGTCCGACCGTGTGTATGCAACACCAGTGTCGGACTAAATCCGTCGGACCAAATCCGATGGATTTGGTGGTCGGATTTTCCGACCATGTGTATGGGGCATTAAAGTGGTGTATACGTTGTATTATTTAAAATATATAAAAATATTTTTTAAAAACAGTCATTTTCGGTATCGGTCATTTTCGGTATCGGTCATTTTCGGTATCGGTCATTTTCGGTATCGGTCATTTTTGGTATCGGTCATTTTCGGTATCGGTTTTGGTTTTCGGCATCATGTAATTTTTTCATTTTCTGTATCGGCACCAAAAAACCCATTCGGTGCATCCCTAGGTAAGATGAATCCTACATGCTCTCCCGATTACTGGTGGTGTGGTGTGGCTCCGGGGGACTTCACACACCTCTTATGGACCTGTCAGCATATAGTAGGTTTTTGGGCTGAGGTGGTGGCTTTCTTAAATTTCATTATATTCTCCCCTTTGCCAGTGTCTATGTTTGTATGCCTGTTGAGTTTTGTAGAGGATATTCTTCCTACAGAGGCAGAGTGGGCATTTGCTAATATTACATTGTTCTATGCCAGAAAAGCTATTGCCCTGTTTTTGGAAAAAAAAACAGTATCCACTATCATAATGGATACAATTGATTTTTAATAACAGTTTAGCATTACATAGAGATACCTACGTGAACGGGGGTTGTCCCCGCAAGTATGATAAAATATGGGCTAAGTGGCTGACTGAGCCCTATACGGCCTCGGATACTCAAATCGACTTTTGATATACTTTTACGTCTATTGTTATACAGACTACATGGATGGTTGCTGATACGAGCTGTTATAGTTGCTTTTTTATTTTTTGTCCACTGTTTTTTCTCTATATGAGTTGGTTGTCATTGCGGTGACTGAAAGGACTCATGGTTTAGTTATGATCTTAGCTATCCTTTTATCCTCAGGCCGGGTTCACACTGGTACGACACGACAGTCGTACCACTTTGGATCCGACTTTGCCCTGCGACTTGAAGTCCAACATGCTTCCAAATTCAATGAACAGGGATCTGACTTTTGATCCCCGACAATACCAGGCACTGTGTCTGGTATGAATCTTTAGGGGGAACTTTACGCAAAATGTTAGAATAAAAAAAACGGCATGGGTTCCCCCTTAAGAAGCATACCAGGCCCTTCGGTCTGGTATGGACTTTAAGAAGGAACACCCACGCAAAAAAAAAAAAACGGCGTGGGGCCCCCCCCCAAAATCTATACCATCAAGAAAAAGGAAGCCCCCCCCCCCCCTTCGTTGGGACTTTGTAGGCAACAAACACATATACTTTCAGAAAATATAATTTTATTAAATGTACATAAAAACATTCGATTATATGATGACTGGTAATAAAAGAACATAGAAAAATACTACACAAGTATGCAAAACAGCATAGACAAAACAAAAAAGTTACATGGTATGTATGACAAAAAAAGGGTGTTACTCTCCGGTGTATAGTGATCCTCGGTACCCAACGTGTTTTCTGGTTTAAGCACCTTCGTCAGGGGTATTGAGTAAGAGTAAATGTAGTCATAATTATGTCTTTTACTACAAGAAATAGAAAAGGACATATCATAATGGTACAAAACATGGATATTCTTGACAGCCATATGGGACGGATGAACAGCAATGTTTATGAGAAGCACCTACCATGTGAAAAGTTACACCATATAACAAAATGGATGAAGCACTACCAGCGGGGGTGCCGGTGGACACCAGCCCTCGGCATCAATATTACACGATAATGTTATAAGAACAGGAGTTTAGCTAGTTCAGTTTGCCTGGTGATCACAGGGAGTAGGGTATGGTGAATTGCCAAACTAGCAAGAAAAAAGGAAAAAATATAGAAAAAATATGCCCCTCACTAAAAGCATTCCATTGCAAAACAAGAGAGAGGTATTTCCAGGAAGGGAATACATAGGACCCCTTCTAATAATCTGCTTACACGTGGCACACAAAGTATCATGTGAAGTAAAAAATAGCAGATAAAAAATTAGTCGGCAAATAAAAGCTGGAAGAAAGATATTTACCAAGGTCTGTAGATTTATTTGGGGTGAAAGCGCTATACAAAGCCTTAAATGTGTCTCCAGGTCTGTGTAGAGCAGCTGCCGAGGCATCCGTACATCTAAAATTTATATGTGCCATCCTTCAGACAAGACGAGGCTTACCATGTGAACAAAGGAAGAACCTCACTGGTTTCTGTCTTCCCTGCTCTGCAGTGCTCATCAAACTACCAGAGCAAGGCTATATTTAAACAATGGCGCTAAACTCCCGCGCCTGCGCAGTGTCCCGATACATTAGCGATCATGCGGCAGACGAGCGCACGCGCAAACGGCATCGCTGGTCCGGAGAGAGTGGAACGCATGACGCAGCCCCCGTGAAAAAGTGGGCCCTGCGTCCACCCCAAAGCAAATTTGTCCCCATGTTGATGAAGACAAGGGCCTCTTCCCGACAACCCTGGCCATTGGTTGTTGGGGTCTACGGCCAGGGGCTTATCGGAATCTGGAAGCCCCCTTTTAGCAAGGGGGGCCCCCAGATCCTGGCCCCCCACCCTGTGTGAATAAGTATGGGGTACATACCCTTACCCATTCACCTAAAAAAAATAAAAATAAAAAAAAAAGTGTCAAAAATAAAACACAGTACAGGGGGTCCCCGGGTTACAAAAAAGATAGGGACTATAGGTTTGTTCTTAAGTTGAATCTGTAAGTCGGAACAGATACATTTTTTAAGTGTAGCTCCAGCCAAAAAATCTATTTTTACGTTTTTTAGATAACATAGAGAAGGGTTATCACCCCTGTAACACTTGTTTTGCTGTCTGTGCCCCTGTTCAGAAGATTTCACCTCACCTTCTGTCCCAATGACAATTGGATTTAGAAAATTTTGGGTTGATAGGGAAGCATGGACTGGTGATAAAGCATCAGTGGAGACACCTTTTTTCCCCATATTAACTCTTACAGGAGTGAATTTCACAGGTTTTTAAAGTAATGTATTAAGCAGCTGGCAACACCTCATATGCAAGCATTCGCCTGTTGATTTGGTTCCTCATTTCCTCTCACTTCCTGTTGTCTCCCTCCGTTTTGTAAGTAGGAGTCGATTTTGATCACCGCACAGGATTTATTTGCCTGCTTATTGGATAGAAGATACCCAGATTCACCCATGATATATATGGACTTCCCATTTTGGATTATTTCACTCTGCGATTTTTTTTTTTTTTTTAAAGTAATGTATTAAGCAGCTCCGGCGCCTCTCCCCTTTGCTCTGCTGCACTTTATACCACTTTAGTCTGTATCACTTCTCTCACCCCCCTCTCATTATTTATTGGACACACACCATATGCTGTGAAGGAAGCTTTCACCTTTCTTTTCCTCCGCTGATGTCTTCTCACCATTTTTTGATGCATTTTTAACAAGGATTGTTTTTATCACATGTTCTGGTTCTTCACCCCTCTCCAGGTCTTCTCCGCTGATGTCTTTTTTACTTTCTAGCCCTGAAGCGTGACATGTTGGGTATCAATTTACTCAGTGTAACATAGCCCTGAAGCGTGACATGTTTGGTATCAATTTACTCAGTGTAACATCATCTTTCACATATAAAAAAAAAATTGGGCTAACTTTTACTGTTGTCTTATTTTTTTAATTCCAAAAAGTGTATTTTTTTTTTCCCAAAAAAAGTGCACTTGTAAGACCGCTGCGCAAATACGGTGTGACAAAGTATTGCATCGACCGCCATTTTATTCTCTAGGGTGTTGGGCGGGGGGGGGATGTATAATGTTTGGGGGTTCTAAGTAATTTTCTAGCAAAAAAAAATGTCTTTAACTTGTAAACAACAAATCTCAGAAAGTGGCTCGGTCCTTTTAAGTGGTTAAACAAGCACTGATATAAATGTTTCTAGATGAATACAATTCCTAAGTTTTAACACTTCATTTTTTTTATTTTTTATTTTTTCTTCTCTTTTTGTCTCAGTCTCCGCTATTCTGCAGCCTCCAACAAATCTCACACTTGTTTCTAAAAACTTTGAGCACATCCTGACCTGGGATGACCCTAACAATGAATCGGTTATCTACTACGAAGTGGAGTATCAGAAGGACCGGTATGTATGTGGTGAACCTGATTCATTTGAGTATACATTGTAGAAAACAGAATAAAACACTTTCCTTGTATTTCAACTAACAGACAGGAAGTGAGGACAAAATCACGCTTGCCCTTACTACCCGCTGTAGCGGCCTCTGTGCCCAGTGATGTATAGCAGATTAACAGGGTAATTGGTTTGCATGTATACACACTAAAACATGGGATCTTGTGGATGCGTGTATGTATGTATGTATGTATGTATATTTTGATATACTGTATGTATATAAAAAAATTAAAATAAATCTATGTAGATATCCTGTTGTGGTTATATTTATGTGAAGTACGCCACCCTGATGTGTACTCTTGTTTATGTCTTAGAATTTTGTTTCATAGTGCTGCTGTTGGGCTTACCGTATTCCTTTTTGTAGAGATGCATTATAAATTATGTATTGCAGGTCTATTGGTGTAAAGCATAGGACCAAGCTGTATTAGTTTGTATACGACGTATGCTATAGTCCACTATGCTTTATTTTGCGTGCTTATGAAGGAAAGCAAGGAGGGAACAGATGGGAGTATCTAATCTAAAAGTTGTTAGGGAAAGCACATTTTGACACTTAAGTGGTTGTAATGTGTGTTTATTTTTATAAAAAAAATAAAAAAAATCTGAAACTTGCCTACTCTGTGCAATGGTAATGACACACATAATGCAGCTAGGCCCCATTCCCTACACACTTGATTTGATTGACAGCAGCAGGAGCCAATGGCTCCCACTGTATCAGGAGAAGACCTGCAACCAGGCACAGCACTGAATCAATACATGAGTCGGGTAAGTTTTAGGCGGGGGGGGGGAGGGGAACAGACAGAAGTTATTCTACATTAATGCAGAGAATGTATTGAGGTTAAAACATTTTTTTAGTGTTTAGAAACCCCTTCATGACCAGGCAGTTTTTTGCTATTCAGCACTGCGCTACTTTCACTGGTAATTGCACAGTCATTTAACGCTGTACCCAAACTAAAGTTATATCATTTTTTTTCCCCGCACAAATAGAGCTTTCTTTTGGTTGTATTTGAACACCACTGTTTTTTTTTATTTTTGCAATATAAACGACAAAAGCCTGAAAATTTTGAAAAAAACAAAAATTTTTTTACTTTTTGCTATAAAAAGTAGACAATAAAAAAAAAATAGAATTTCGTCATATATTTAGGCCTATCTCCTTTTTAGATTGCATGAGCTTCTATATAGTGACCTGTATTGTAATTGTACTGTCCACCCTCTACATTGTAAAGTGCTGCGTAAACTGTTGGCGCTATATAAATCCTGTATAATAATATATTTGTAGACGCTATAACTTTCACAAAACAAATTTAATATACACATATTGAATTTATTTTTTTAATTTTTTTCCATTGACCTGTAGCAGAATACATTTTGACCTTCTTCTTTTTTTTTTTTTTTTAATTCATGAAGAAATGTGATTATTTTTTTTTCACTTCCCATCCGGCCTATAGCAGCTTGATGGCCGGACGGTGGCTTTCCTTATCTGAGTGGACGTCCTATGACGTTGTTCAGAGCAGGCTGCTTGTGCATGCCCCTGGGTGCATGCAGCGCAGTGATCCATGGACATACTGCATCAACCATCACGGTAAGGAGCCTATGATATATATATTTTTTTTTTCCCATATTTTTGCACTTTCAGTTTTTAGCAAAAAATAAAAAAAACAGTGGTGATTAAATACCACCAAAAGAAAGCTCTGTCTCAAAAAAATGATAAAAATTTTGTTTTGGTACAGTGTTACTGTCATTCAAAGTGTGACGGCACTGAAAGCTGAAAATTGGCCTGGGCAAGAAGGGGGTGAAAGTGGTTGGGTAAATTCTCCCTTTTTTTTTTTAAATAAAAAACCTAGTGGTGATCAAATACCACCAAAAGAAAGCTCTATTTGTGGGAAAAATTATATAAATTAAATTTTGCCTACAGTGTTGCATGACCGAGCGATTGCCAATTAAAGTGTTGCTAAATAGCAAAAAATGCTCTTTTCATAAAGAGGGTAAAACCTTCTGGAGGTCAAGTGATTAAGGATGGAGTCACACAGAAGTGAATTTATTTGGAAGATTTGTACACATAAAGATGGAGGAGTAATTGATACTAAAAAACACATGTAGCAAGATAATTGGAGGACTTCATTGAACACTTATAGCAAGTTGTTTTGATTTGTATTTTCACATGTCATATTTCTGATTGGTTATATGTGTTTTATTTATGCATGATAGATATTTTTTTTTGCTGCTGCACTATATTAGTTTTAATGTTAGGTCTCCCTTTGTACTTTTCTAGCAATTTAGTTGTCAGTAGCAAAAGCTGTTCCAATATCACAACTCGGCACTGCAACCTAACCAAGGATTTCACAGATGTTACGTCAACCTATATGCCCATAGTCCGCAGTTTCACAGATCATGAAGTCTCCGATAAAGCTGTAGCTAAGGATTTTTGCCCACTTTCAGATAGTAAGTATATTTATTTAGCATCAGCTTTGGACTTTTAATAGTGTATTCATGACCATTGTCTTTTATATTTGTAGCATCAACATCTCTAGCAGTATCTTAAAAGAATCGCTTCTAATATTGTACATCTCCAGATACAGAGCGACTTTAGTATCCTTACTAGTGGAGTTATGTGCCACCTGCAGGTGGTTGGACACTGGCAAAAAAGTCAGCACAGCAAGTCCCCTCTTAAGTCTTCTCCTCCTCCTTCTTCTTCTTCTTCTTCTTCTTCTTCTCTTCTCCTTCTCCTCCTTCTCCTTCTCCTTTCTCTTTCTCCTTCTTCTCCTTCTTTCTTCTCCTTCTCCTTCTCCTCTTCTCCCCCTGTCAGAACACACAAGCCTCTCTCAGCCATTGGCACTGATTGGAAGCCGGTCGGCAGAACCTTTTTGGTTATACCCTTTGACAGAAGTTAGTTTGGCTCGCTTCTGTCAGATCAAATGCAGTACACAGGGTAGAAACCGGCCGACATTTAGCCCATGTGTGCTAGGCTTTAGACATAACCCCTCCCTTTTAGGAGGGATATCGGGTTTATTTGAAAACTGAAAAGCAAATTCTTGCGCTAAAAGGTAAATGGGGGGGGGGGGGGGGCTGCTGGCGCAAGACTTTGGTAAAAGTATCACAGCATAAAAACAAAAAAGTGCAGTGCTATTGAATTACCATCTTGAAAATACGTTGTGCAATGAAGCTCAGAAATTGTAAATTAAAGGTTTTCAAATGTGCAATAAAATAAAAATTATATCAAATGCATATAACAGTAAACAGTTATAATATCCAATGCCTTGTGCACCATGACTTGAAATAAAGGGTGAAGCGTTCTACTCCGATTCATAAACTGGCACCCAGAGGAGAAACATCTCCTCTGTGAATGCCGGAGAATGAAGCAGTGAATAGATTTTACTGCAATTACAGCTGTAAGTCGTTTTGGGGATGTCTCTACCAGCTTTGCACATCTAGAGTTGAATTTTTGCCCATTCTTCTTTGTAAAATAGCTCAAGCTCTGTCAGATTGGATGGAGAGCATCTGTGAACAGCAATTTTCAAGTCTTGCCACTAGGGTTGCACAGATACCGATACTAGCAAATGCTCCCGATGCTTCACCCGATACCGAAAGTCAGTGGGCGGGCGGAGTGGGTGGGAGAAGGAGTACGGCACAGTCAGAATCCGGAGGTGCAGCGTAGGAAGGTATGCCTGTGGGCAGGGGTTTGGGTCACAGCCGCATGCAGCCGTTAGCATCGGTGACCAGGCCGCCAGAATCGTTAACGGAAGTGATGGCCGAGTCTCCGTCAGAGGCTGTACACGGCAACGCCCGTCTTGGTACACCCTGAACTCGGCCTCAGTAGCCTGCAGTCACAAGGCGGCAGCGGACATCTTGTTACACCCAGCCCATATAGTTCACTAACTATATGGGCTGGGTGTAACAAGATGTCCGCTGCTGCATTCTGACTAGGCTTACTGAGGCTGAGTGCAGGGTGTATCAAGATGGGCTCTTGTACTCACTCTGTCATCACTTATAGTTTTTATTGTATAATGCCACCTATCATGCCAGTGTCAGACATCAGTGCCGCATATCAGTGCCCATCAGTAAGTGCCAGCCATCAGTTCTGCATATGAGTGTCCATCAGTCAGTGCCACCTATCAGTGCCCATAAAAGCCAGCCATCACTGCCACAAATCAGTGGCCGTCAGTCAGTGCCAGCAATTAGTGCTGCAAATCAGTGCCCATCAGTAAGTGCCAGCCATCAGTGTTCTTCAGTCAGTGCCACCTATCTGTGCCCATCAGTGCCACAAGTTAGTTCTTCATAATTATAAAGAAGATATCGTTAGTCTGTATCGTGCTTTGAAAACTGTCACTTGACATTAAAAAAAGTATCGGTACTTGTACTTGGTCTTAAAGTGGTATCGGTGCAACCCTACTTGCCACAGATTCTCAATTGGATTTAGGCCTGGGCTTTGACTGGGCCATTCTAACATATGAATATGCTTTGATCTAAACCATTCCATTGTAGCGCTGGCTGTATGTTTAGGGTGGTTGTCCTGCTGAAAGGGGAACCTCTGCCCCAGTCAAGTCTTTTGCAGATTCTAACAGGTTTTCTTCTAAGATTGCCCTGTATTTGGCTCCATCCATCTTCCCATCAACTCTGACCAGCTTCCCTGTCCCTGATGAAGAAAAGTATCCCCACAACATTATGCTGCCACCACCATGTTTCACGGTGGGGATGATGTGTGTTCTCTCCAAGATTTCAAGATAACCAATCAATGTTTCCCATAATTTACAATGTGTGGGGGCACAGTGCCTTCCCCCCCAGTGCAGGTGCGGCATGGGGAATTGTGAGATTGAAATGCATTAGCGTCTCACTGACACTTCACAGCACTGCTCTGCTCTTGGGGAGGGAGTCGGGTGCCGGCAAAAGAGGCTTTGCGTGTCGCGGGTTGCTTACCCCTGTAATAGAATATTGGAGTCAAGTAATAAGAAAATTATCTGAAATTATCAAGACTGGTGCCTTGTTCCCCCTGAAGTATGTTTGTTGGGGATGTTTACATGTCTTGACCATTCTTCATCATTTAAAGATCCTTTTGCAAAAAAACACCTTTTCAGGCGCGAAAGCAGATTGCTAAGAGATGGATGCAAGTTATAACTCCTATCAGAGACTGGATGAATGCAGTATATCATATCATAGCAGTTATGTATAAAAGTAGGGGAAACCTACAGAAATATCAGAAAATTTGGAGTAAATGGTGTAGTGTGAAAGGGACTAGTGAGAGATGGAGTAGATGCATGGGATGATTAATGTAGACATTTTGTTTTGTTTTTGATATGCAATAAAGAGTATTTAAAAAAATAAGCCTTTCCAACACTCCTGTCTACTGCAGTAAGATCAGCAGTCTCCAGCCCAGCCAGCCAATCTCGCCTGTCCATAAATATAGGAATGAAACCGAGAGACCAACCATAGTGAAGTCCCGTTTGTGCATAAAAAAGGTTTAATAAAGTATTGTACTTACAAGTATAGTGGCATTCTAGCGTGTACAGTACATCAGGGAAGAAAACTATTTCTGTCACCAAAATTTGCTTTTATAGTTATATGCACTTGACAATAACTTCCTTTTTGGTTTCATCAGGTTTATTGCCAGTGCCTGAAAGAGATGGTCACGGCTGTGCATCTCTCTGCACGATTCTTCCAGATTCTCAGCCATTTGAGAATTAGGTTGGGTCGAAGTGTCTGTCCAGAGGGTTGGAGTCCTCTAATGTAGATGCTGATCTGAGTGAACGCCAGGCGGATTTCCCTCCTTTCCTGTGTTTAGCAGTGAATGCCTTGAAGGATTCTCTTCAGCAGATTTATTTATAGGTACTTGTATAGCGCTGGTAATTTTATGCAGCTGTATATAATATAATATAATTTACATTCACATCAGTGAGGAGACGGGTAGTGTCGTGGTTGGCATTCGAACCGACAACCCTAGTGCTGCTAGGCTAACCACTGAGCCACTGTGCTGCCCTAGATTGGTCCTTCTGTCAGTGCACGTGTGTAGGATTCTTCAGTTAGGAGCTTATAATCTAAGGTCCCTAACTCGCATTCATACATACTAGAGCCAATTAACCTACCAGCATGTCTTTGAAGTGGCGGAGGAAATGCACGCGGACACAATGCAATGCCATCGCCGGTCAGGTAGTGTCGTGGTTGGCATTCGAACCGACAACCCTAGTGCTACTAGGCTAACCACTGAGCCACTGTGCTGCCCTAGAGTGGTCCTTTTGTCAGTGCACGTGCGTAGGAATCTTCAGTTAAAATGCTTCCTGCAAGAAGCTGCTGGCAAATTTCCGTACTGCAGTTGTTATTACTAATTTGGAACCACTAATTAGTATGAGGATAGGAGTCCCCTATCTATAAAATTTCCAGAACACCATCTAAAACTAAAAGAATGTTTTGCCTAGAGATGCACTTCAGGTCCTCAATGGTAAAGTTTTATGTATATTACATTTTGTATATATTCTGACACCTTGAAGGTGGATCGATTGATTGTCTGACTTTTGCACAATTGCACTGTTTTCTTACTAAGTTGTTTTCCATTCTTTGTTGCTCTGTTTTCCAGCCACGTTGGGCCCAGTTTTAGTGGATGTGGTTCCCTGCATGCATTGTATTAACGTGTCTATCCATCCTCCAATCTCTCATTTATGGGATGAAACCGAGCAGCACAATGTTACCATGGTCAGTGACGCGGTCTATTCACTTCTGCAGTACAAAGTCGATTGTTGGGACTCGGCAAAGGTCAGGAGAATGTTATTGTATTATCATATATATATATAATTGCAAAGGTAAAAAAAATGTAGACTTCTTGTGGGCAAGAAGATCGCATGTGTGTGTGTGTGTGTGTGTGTGTGTGTGTATATATATATATATACATATATATATGTATATGTGTATATATATATATATATATAGTATATATATATATATGTATATATATAATGTATATATATATATATATGTATATATATATATGATATATATATATAGATATGATATTATATATATAGATATATATATGATATATATATGTACATACATACATACATACATACATACATACATAATCACATACATACATACATACTACATACACACACACACACACACACATACACACACACACACACACACACACACACACACACACACACACACACACACACACACACACACACACACACACACACACACACACACACACACACACACACCTACCTATGTGTGTGTGCAAATAAATGGTTGAGACACGGTTTAAGGCGGCTGTCCAATTAAGTCAGCAGCTACAAATCCTGTAGTTGCTGACTTTTTTTAATATGAGGACACTTACCTGTCCAGGGATCCAGCGACATCCATGCCTGGGCTTAGTTCTTCGCTAGCTTTCTGGTTTTCCAGCACCTTCACAGCCGGCTGCACACACGTGAGCCGCGCTGTACTTTGTGAATGGACCCGCAGTTTTCTGTGACCTGTGATGTGACGTGGGGAGGGGGGGGAGGAGGAGAACTTCTGCTCAGATTTCCTAGGCAATCTAAGCGGAAGTGGGACCAGGTACCCCCCCACCCTCCACAAAATTACCAAATATGGGAGAGGGGGGGGGCGGACCTTTGGGTGGCGTTCCGCTTTAAGGCTACATTCACACTGGCGATTCCTGCCAGTGCGGTCTTCCGATCCCTGCTGTGACTGTTAACAGGGAGGTGCGGCCGCTGGCCCTGTAACACATTAAAGTGAGTAGGGTTGTGCTGCAACAGTGTGTGGCTCTGGCGCCTCTAAAGGGTTAAACAAACATCCAGGAGGCAACATATCGCCTCCCAGCTGCTTGTCATCTGCCTTCTGAAAAGTGATCCACTGTTAATTGCTTTTCAGCAGGGCGGCATTGACGGCCCAAAGTGTAAATGAGCCCTTAGCTTGTGTGGGCCAGGCTGTGATGGTGTAAAAATAGCTAGCCATGGTAGCTTTTTGATGCACAACAGAGAAAAGCTTCCTGACCCAGAGTTTCAATAAGACGTTTTTTCATAGTTCTGGTGAGCAAACGGGGGAGTGCAGTATAGTGCATATTGACAGCAGAGGCTACAAAATGTCCCTTATCACTAGAAGTCTGTGCTTCTCTATGCCGTGCAGGCAGATCATGGCTGATGGGAGGGGCCAGAAGTGTGCTGTGCATGGCTTCCTGAAAACATCACAGCACCCTTCCTCTGTACTCCTTTAAAGAGCCTTAGCCCTGATGCAGCAGTGGGCTGGTTCTTCGGCGAGTTATGCAAATATCAAAATGCCTTTATGGGTGGGTGTCAGTCTGGAGAAGTGGGCGATCCTAGGCAGAATTTGCATGTGGACTGCCTTAAGTAATGGTCACGCGTGATGCTGAGCCTCTATGATTGAAAGAACTGAAATCCCTTAATTTGCAGGGATTTCCTCTCACTTCCTGTTTGGCTATGGGACAGGAAGTGAGGGAAATCTCTGCAATGGGACACAGATGACAAAATCTAACGTGGGTTCTAACCCTCCTTTTCTCCAAAATGAACAACATTTTTTGACTATAGTTCTACTTTAAACGCTAGTATATTAATGATAATACCACTTGTACTTTTTAACAGAGCTACTAAGCGAGTCTTTTCTAACAATGTCCTCCTCTGTTTCTTTTTAGAGTTGGCAAACCAAAAAGCTCATGCTGGATAGCCTGAATGCTACAGTTACCTTAAATCTGCGGCCAAATACAAATTACTGCGTGTCGGTGAACGTAAGTTCGGGTTCCAATATAGCAACTTTTATACAATCCGCCCCGAAATGTGCCATCACAGGAGACGTCTCCAGAGGTACGACAACACTATTATGTTGCTTTGTTTACATTTTAATGGTTGTATTGCATTGGTACAGATATGTAACTTCTCGTTAGTGCTGGTTCGCACTGCAACATGGTGCAGGGAAACCTGCGTTTTCTGAATCGCATTCAAAACTGGGTGTCAATGTAAAGGTAACACCCCAAACACAGATGGCAATTCCAGTGCGTTTTGCCTGCACCTGATCACATGGTACCAAGGTACTATGCGATCCGGTAGCAGTGCGTTTTTAAAAGTAGTGCATGTGCTACATTTGATGTGGCGCAGTGCGATTTTAGCCCATTCAGATGGTCGTAAAACGCACTGCACTCAAATCGCACAGGATCCCAAGAATGTTTCTGTGCGATTCCTGGGGTGAACCAGCCCTTAAAACGGACCTTACACTAAAATGCATCAGGCCTTCATTCCTCTGGTTCAAATCACTTTAATAGCCACTTCCACCCTACAGCATATATTTTTTTTCTGCACACGTTAAAAACAAAAACAAATTGCATTTTTTTACTATAAAATTACAAAAGGGAGGTCCGCCCACCTCTGCAATAATGAAGCCAGCAGTTGCACATACTGCAGCTGCTGACTTTTAATAGGACACTTACCTGTCCTGGAGTCCAGCGATATCGGCACCACAGCTGTCGGGTGCTGCCGTTGCCGGTGGTAGTGAAGCATTACGGTTGTACGCCGGGTCCCTACTGCGCATGCACAAGGCACTGCTGCGCTCTCCTACTGGCCCGGCGTTGGAGGAAGGAGGAGGGAGCCGAGCTGCTAGCATAATTCGCTGCGGCCCGGACTCCCGGAGGTGTGGCTAGGAAACCTGTCAGACAGGTATCCGCTCTTCCCCCTCGAAAGGTACCAAATGTGGCACCGGGGGGATACAAATAAGCGGAAGTTACACTTTTTGGTGGAACGTCGCTTTAAACCTCCAGAACATTATATACTTTATGAAAGCTAAGGCTTTGTAGAATCAAAAGAAGATGGTAGTTAAATCTTTTTATGATATTGTTTGGGTTTTTTTATGTCCATTTTCAGGAAAAATGCACTAAAATGAATTTATTGCACACAAACACAATTTTAATCCCCAATTTTTTGTACAAAATAAAAGATTGGGTAGTGTAGAGTTAATGGGTATGAAATGTGTCAAGCCTCAAAATTGTGTGCGCCTGTTAAAACAGTGAAAACTGACAGTACCCAAAATTATCATTAGGCAACGTTTTTTGAATTGCTTTTAGAGCAGGGATCTCCAAACTACAGTCCTCCAGCTGTTGCAGAACTACAGGTCCCATGAGGCATTGTAAAACTCTTCACATTCACAGACATGAGTTGTAGTTCCTAAACAACTGGAGGGTCATAGTCTGGTGAACCCGACTTTGGAGTAAAGCGTAATTGATGGCCCTAGAAATGATTGCCAATAACTAGTACAAAGGCGCAAAGTCACAGTACCTCGTTATTATGCAGAGGTTCCCAATAGTCCAGGAAAAAAAACACAAGGGGGAGTGGGGGGGGGGGGGGGGGGGGGCGGGGTTTTTTGCAGCTGACTGTGTATATATGGTATACACAGCAAGGCATATGTAGTTGTCAGGGCTGCCACCGAAGAGGCCTGAAGCCAGGTCCAATAAAAGCTGGAGAAAAAAGACAAGGAGAGAGGCGCCTCTGAATATATATCATATAGACATTTATTAATAAAAACAATATCCACTCACATCTAGGTAAGGAGTGTTGCATCCAGGAGGATCTCAGTAGATGGAGGGCTGGTAGAACTGCAAGTCACAGGAATTTTTCCAGGAGGCTGTCATCCTTTTTGAGTCCTGAAGAGAGGAGGATGGGTGCAGCAAATGGGGTAGGTATCCTTGCAATAGTCCTCCAGTACAGTGGTAGCGTCAATCCAGGGAGGAGGGTCCAATGGATATTGCTCCTTTAAATGTATCACAAGTGGGGTCCAGGTGGTACAGGAGGAGTGTAGGCAAAAAAACCAACAGGTAAGTCTCTATGGCAATTATAAAAGTTTAAAAATGAATGAAGAAGGGGAAAGGGGAAGAAGGGTAGTAGGTGTGGTGACGTTCTGCGCCCTGTAGCACACTGTATCGTTCTGTGCAGCCTGGTTCTAGGGCAAGATGTTGTGTCAGGCACGGCCGTGTCTCAGGTGCGGGAACGAGGCTTGCACCGCAAACAATGCTGGGCGCCGGGGCGTGACGTCATATATGTGCGACGCGTTTCCGAGCTTGCAGCGCTATCGATGGAATGGGTAGCGGCGCTCCTTTCTCAAGCAGGGGGAGTCTCCCCCTGCTTGAGAAAGGAGCGCCGCTACCCATTCCATCGATAGCGCTGCAAGCTCGGAAACGCGTCGCACATATATGACGTCACGCCCCGGCGCCCAGCATTGTTTGCGGTGCAAGCCTCGTTCCCGCACCTGAGACACGGCCGTGCCTGACACAACATCTTGCCCTAGAACCAGGCTGCACAGAACGATACAGTGTGCTACAGGGCGCAGAACGTCACCACACCTACTACCCTTCTTCCCCTTTCCCCTTCTTCATTCATTTTTAAACTTTTATAATTGCCATAGAGACTTACCTGTTGGTTTTTTTGCCTACACTCCTCCTGTACCACCTGGACCCCACTTGTGATACATTTAAAGGAGCAATATCCATTGGACCCTCCTCCCTGGATTGACGCTACCACTGTACTGGAGGACTATTGCAAGGATACCTACCCCATTTGCTGCACCCATCCTCCTCTCTTCAGGACTCAAAAAGGATGACAGCCTCCTGGAAAAATTCCTGTGACTTGCAGTTCTACCAGCCCTCCATCTACTGAGATCCTCCTGGATGCAACACTCCTTACCTAGATGTGAGTGGATATTGTTTTTATTAATAAATGTCTATATGATATATATTCAGAGGCGCCTCTCTCCTTGTCTTTTTTCTCTAGAAATGATTGCTCTCACTTTGACGTTTGTGGCAATATATAACATGTGGTGTAATGTCGCCTCCACACACATGCATACCCTGTGCATGCCTTTGCATTTGTGGGTGTGTGCAGGAGGATAATTACACTTTTTTTTTAATTATTATTCGTTTTATTTTTTTACTTATTTTTTTTTTTCAACTTTTATATCACAAAGGTTTCAGAAGCCCCTATGTAATAGCACTGGGCAAGTGATTAAAAATACTGTTCATGTAGACACCAGGGGTCTGTTAGACGTCTCCTCTGCTCTCTGTAGCAGCCAACCGGAAGTGCTCAGAGCTCAGCACTTCCAGTTCACAAGACTGGAGTAGATCGGGTAATGGATGTTCCCCCCACACACCAACCTTACTGTAGATCAATTTTACATAAAAGCCCAGAGCCCACAGATAAAAATTAAAACTGTTTTAACCTGTTCACTTTTTGGATGTACCACACATGTACAAAGAGCTGAACTATTTAGAGTTGGGAGCAGGGGTCGGGGAGGGCACTAAGAGATCACATCCTGAAAATCGTGAGACATTCTGGTTCTTTGCCCATTGAGATGGGGCAGTAAAATACCATGACCCACTTGTACTCACCTGACAGGTGCTGGATCAATGCTCCTTCCACTATCGAAGCCAATAACCCTAGTGCTTCGGGGTTTGGAGAAGCATGTGACCTTGTCCCTTGTGATTGATCAGGCCTAGCTTCCAAGCACTATCATATGACTGAGGGAGTGACTCCATTGCTCTCCTCGTTTGCCAAAACAGCAAATTTTCACTGCTGTCTTTGACTGAGGAAGGAGCAAGGGAGTGTAGGTAAAGTGAGCACAAGTGAGTTGTGACGAGATCTCTCATTGGAAGATTGGAAGATTTCCCTTATACTCCCATTTTGTATAGACAACGTAAAGCCCAATCCATGATTTTTTATTTATTTATTTTTTTTAAACATCAAAATGGCCTCTCTCCTACCCAACCCCCCGCAGTAGTTCTTTTCAGCCACAAGATGTCCTTGATATTTGGGGTTGGATGACAATGAGCATCTGACTCAGGCCATGCCATGAAGTGACCAGGCTGTAGACTTCTTAAAAAGAGAAGTGTAAAGCAAAAACGTACAGCATGGGTGGGCCTCCAGAGGAGAAGGTTGGGCAGTTGGGTCTCAGCCTAGAGCTGGCTTTATTTTAGATTTTTTTTTTTTTTCCATTCTGGTTTGGTGACAATGTTAAAAGTGAAAACAAGTGCAGCGCATCAGAAAAATATAATGAAAATAAATTAATACAAAAACTGAATAATGTGACAAAAGTTTATATCCTGACGATACGAGAAAGTATGAGTGGATGAATTATTGTAGATAAACACCCAGGTGACCGTAGATCATAATTCAAACAAATCTTTAAAGTGAAATCCTCCACCAAAAGTAGATAAGATACTCTTACCAAAAGTGCTGAGCACATGCGCATGGACCCAATCAGGGATGAAGTATACGATTCCAAACCAGGCTGAATGCGATCTGGGTGATGACCAGGCAGCAGGGAAGGTCTTTGCAGATTGCAACTTCATGCGATGGGCAAACCATTAGCAGGAAACGTTGATCCAGGCAAAAAATTCCCCAACATAAAAAATGATAATAAAGGGGAGACACTCTAAGTGTAGACTGTATGGCAATATTTATTAAAAAATTGTTAAAAAAACAACCACAAGATAATAGAGCAAAATGGTTGTATATGCAGTGAATCAGGTGTGCATTTGCTAGAGTAGTGCGGTATTAAAAGTCCGGTAAATATGCACAGCAAACAGAGCCTTCTCTATCAATACGGCATGCACACTACTGAAAGCAATTGTAGGCAAATGCTGTATGATACACATCCAGCAATACGAAAATTGCGGCTTAAGAAGCGGGTGACTCGTAGGCTCCTCCCCCGTACGCACGTTACGTCCTTTTGGACTTCGTCAGCGGTGGGTGGAGCCTATCTGTCACCTCGCAAGTCTATTTGTAGCGGCCAGAGCGGTCTCTGAGGGGAACGTGCTATGCAGATGAACACAGTAGCGCCGGCAAGCCAAGCGCTCTTGTGTCTCCTATACTGCTGATTAACACCATATCCATCCTGGGGACACTTTGCTGGCTCAAAAGATATTAGTAAAAATTAAAAAGCTCTAAACCACCTGTTTGCTGTGCATATTTACCGGACTTTTAATACCGCACTACTCTGGCAAATGCACACCTGATTCACTGCATATACAACCATTTTGCTCTATTATCTTGTGGTTGTTTTTTTAACATTTTTTTAATAAATATTGCCATACAGTCTACACTTAGAGTGTCCCCCCCCTTTATTATCATTTTTTATGTTAGGAAATTTTTTGCCTGGATCAACGTTTCCTGCTAATGGTTTGCCCATCGCATGAAGTTGCAATCTGCAAAGACCTTCCCTGCTGCCTGGTCATCACCCAGATTGCATTCAGCCTGGTTTGGAATCGTATACTTCATCCCTGATTGGGTCCATGCGCATGTGCTCAGCACTTTTGGTAAGAGTATCTTATCTACTTTTGGTGGAGGATTTCATTTTAAAGATTCGTTTGAATTATGATCTATGGTCACCTGGGTGTTTATCTACAATAATTCATCCACTCATACTTTCTCGTATCGTCAGGATATGAACTTTTGTCACATTATTCAGTTTTTGTATTCATTTATTTTCATTATATTTTTTTGATGTGCTGCACTTGTTTTCACTTTTTGCATTGTACTCTGAAGGATTCGTGATTTGCCTTTTTTGTGTTCAGCTTGCACGTAATTTATTTTTTATTTTAGTTATTTTGGGTTTGCGCTGATTGCTTTTTATATTGGTGACAATGTTCACTAGGACAAATTGGGAAATTGAATCTCCCTAGCAGGCACACAGACAGTAGAAAGAACCTAAAAGGGGTTCTAGGCCTTTCCTACTCCTTGACTGGATTAACTACCACCCTCCCCTGCAGAACATAATCACCTTCTTTTCACTCCTCCTCATTCTGTTCATCCGCTGTGAACAAAGAGAGGAGGCTATAAGCGTGTCATGACTTGGAGTTTACACAGGACTGAGGACTCTCATCAAACCCCATATGATAGCACTGAACCAATCGACAAGCACCAACACTTTCACATGTTAACCACTTCCTGCCCGCCGTATAGACTGACAGCGGCAGAGTGGCTCTTTCATTCTGGGACAACGTCATATGTCGCCCTAGTCTCATAGCACTTGCGCAGCGTGGCGATCGTGGGTGCGATCCTAGGGACACTAAATGCTTTGTGTCCCTAGGACACAGCGCAACCCCAATCGGGCCAATGACGAGACTCTTTACTCATGTGATCAGCTGTGTCCAATCACAGCTGATCACGTGTAAACAAGGAAGTGTAGGTTATCAGCTCTTTGCCTCACACTGGCAGTGTGTTAGGGGAGGCGAGCCGATCAGCGGCATCTCCTCACAGGGGAGACCTGTACAGATAATCAGGCACTGATCATCAGTGCAGCCCCAACAGTGCCCATCAGTGATGCCAGTCAGTGCTGCCTTTCAGTACCGTCCATCAGTGCTGCAGTACCTCCTCGTCAGTGCAACCTCATTGGTGCAAATTGGTGAAGGAGAAAAATTACTTTATAAGAACTTTTGGTCTTTAGTTTTCTTGCAAAAAATAAAAACCCAGTGGTGGTTAAGAAAACTATTTGTCTCAAATGATAAAAATGTCATATGGGTACATGACCGCGCAATTGTCATTCAAAGTGTGACAGCTTTGAAAGCTGAAAATTGGCCTGAGCAGGAAGGGGGGAAAGTGCCCGCCATTGAAGTTGTTAAACGGAGAGTTGCATCCTTCCTGTACCTGGAAGCATCAGTTATTTATCTTCATTGCTACCAGTGTAAAGAAACAGTTGAAAGGTGACTGTGCCCCGGGGAGATTGAATTGGGCATATCTGAATGGGCAAAATATGGCTTCACCTTTAAGCCAGCAACACATTCCAATCTGATTGTGCAGCTGTTGTCTTCCAATATGTTTAATTCCTAAGAAGACGCTTCATAGTTGGTAAGTCTGAAGGAGGTTATAGAACTGGGTTTCGGTGTATGTGGCCAGCGCTGGACTGATCAGCAATCTCTAAATGGCCTAACTAAATGCTTTGAGGTAAATGTTTCAATAATGACTCATGGGGCTCTCTTTATAACGGCTGCCAAACAACATTCACCCAAGATTCACATTTTCTTTATTGGATTCAATTGGGGAAAAAGTGTGAAAACCGTTATAAATAGACCCCATAATGTGTAACCACTGGACATACCCTGCAGCTTTCTTTTAGCCTTCTATATTATACATGACCCCATGTTTTTCTTGTTGCAGTCGACAGAACGCATGTGATTCTCCCTGCGGTGTGCGGCACCTTGCTGTTTGTTGGACTATTACTGTGTTTATTTGCACTAGACCAAGCTGGATACATAGGCATGCACAGGAAATTCTTCCCAAAAATGTTGGTGCGTACCTCAATGTCTTTTGTCTAACTACTTCTTTTGTTCTGTAATCTTGACTCAGTGCTGCTTTGGCTAAATTTCCAATCTCCACAGTACTAGAGAACCTACACTGTTGCTTTTACATTAGCACGTCTCCAAAGTGGGACTTTGGAGCAACTTTGATCTGACTTTACATTCTCTGGCGTGAAGTTGCATCAAAAGTCGGACCAAAGTAGTGCAGGAACCTTTTCTGCAGCGACTTCTGTAGTGTCAGTAGGAACAGGTCTCATAGAAATAGATTGAATTTCACATGTCCTGCAACCTGGGGTCTCACAAGTTGGATCCTGAGTCGTACACACGAGCGGATTTTCCGTCAGAAAAATCTTGGATGGTTTTTCTGACGGAATTCCGCTCAAGCTTGGCTTGCATACACGCGGTCACACAAGTTCGCTGAACTTTCGACCGTCAAGAACGCGGTGACGTACAACACTACGACAGGCCGAGAAAATTTTAAGTACAATGCTTCCGAGCATGCGTAGGAATTTTGCGTGCCGGAATTGGTACAGACGATCGGAATTTCCGATCAAAACTATTTCCGACCGAAAAATTGAGAACCTGCGCTCAATCTTTTACTGGCTGGAATTCCGCCAGCAAAAGTCCGATGGAGCCTACACACACGGTTGCATTTTCCGACCAAAAGCTCTCATCGGTATTTTGCTGGCAGAATTTCCGATCGTGTTTACACAGCATAAAAGGAGCCTAAGAGACATTTGGGGATTGTCCATCACCTGGTCCCCTGCTGCTGTGATTTTTCTTCTTCCAATTCCTATGTTACCACAGGACATAGAAGGGGTTGGTGTATCAAACCACTGAGCTTATTGGGAGACCATGAAATTGACACTTTTTTTATATCAATTTTGTAACAAGACATTCGTGTGAATTCAGATTCACAGATTCATGTGAATGGCAAAGTCATTTTAACCAGTTCCCATCTTACCTATAGCAGATTGGCCGGGCGGGACTCTCCTCCTTCCAGGGGGACATCATATGACTTCTTTCCAGTCACGCCAATCATGCATGCCCCCTGGGAGCGCGCATCGATCAATGGTGAGCTGTGTCCCAAGGACATAGTGCATTACCGATCTAGGTAAAGAGCCAATAACCTTGCCTCTTTACCATGTGATCAGCAGTGTCCAATCACAGCTGATCCTATGTAAACAAATGCCAGTTAATGGAATTTTCTTTCCTCAGCGCTTTTTGTGAGAGGAAAGGAAAGCTGCTAACCGGCTTTCCTGTGACAGGGCATATTTACACTGATAATCAGTGCAGTCTCATCACTGAAAAAGAAAAATTACTTATTTACAAAATGTTATAATGGAAATTAAGGTTTTTTTTTTTCCCTCAAAAAATTTGTTTTTTTTTTCATTTGTTTTAGCAAAAAATAAAAACCCAGTGGTGATTAAATACCACCAAAATGAAGCGCCATCTGTGTGAAAAAAATTATCATTTAATTTGGGTACAGCGTTGCATGACCCTGTAATTGTCATTTAAAGTGTGACAGCTCTGAAAGCTGAAGATTGGCCTGGGCAGGAAGAGGGAGAAAGTGCCCAGTAGGCAAGTGGTTAAGAGTGGAGTTTTAACTATTTAGAAAATGCTCATTTCTGAATGGTTCCCCTTTTACAAAAGTCCCATAAGCCCTAGTGCAGAATTCACAACATCTTTTCTCCTGTGGCAAAGATCCTTGAAGCTTCACCACCTGGACAGTACGCCATGTATTTTAATATCTATTCTAGGGTAGGGGAGAACCAGAAGAGGCTTATCTGAACCCTCAGTCAAAACCTTAATTATTATTATTATACACGGTTTATATATCGCCAACAGTTTACGCAGCGCTTTACAATGTATAGGGGGACAACACAATTACAGTACAGTTCAATACAAAAGGTACAGAATGGCCCGGCTCGTAGAGCTTACATTCTAAAGGGAGGGGGGGTGGTGGTACAAAAGGTAATAGCTGCAGAAAATGATTTGATGGGGGTGTCTCGGGGACAATTGCTAGGTGTTTGTGGTATAGACTTCCCTGAATAAATGAGTTTTCAGGGATCTCCTAAAGGTGGACAGGGTAGGGGCTGATCAGACAGACTGGGGCAGGGAGTTCCAGAGGATGGGAGAGGCTCTGGAGAAGTCTTTTACAAATATCTGAAAAGTGTGGGGGGCATTTGTATTCAGCCCCCTTTACTCTGATACCCCTAACTAAAATCTAGTGGAACCAATTGCCTTCAGAAGTCACCTAATTGGTAAATGGAACCCACCTGTGTGTAATTTAATCTCAGTATAAATACAGCTGCTCTGTGAAGCCCTCAGAGAATTGTTAGAGAACCTTAGTGAACAAACCGCACCGTGAAGGCCAAGGGACACAGACAGGTCAGGGATAACTTTGTGGAGAAGTTTAATGCAGGGTTGGGTTATAAAATAAAAATAAAAAATATCCCAAGCTTTGAACATCTCACGGAGCACTGTTCAATCCATCATCTGAAAATGGAAAGAGTATGGCACAACTGCAAAACTACCAAGACTTGCCCATCCACCTAAACTGGCAGGCCAGGCAAGGAGAGCATTAATCAGAGAAGCAGCCAAGAGGTCCATGGTAACAATGGAGGAGCTGCAGAGATCCACATCTCAGGTGGGAAATCTGTCAACAGAACAACTATTAGTTGTGCACAAATCTGGTCTTTGTGAAGGAGTGGAAAGAAAACAAAAAAAAAGCCATTGTTGAAAGAAAGTCATAAGAAATCCAGTTTGCGAGAAGCCATGTGGGGAACACAGCAAACATGTGGAAGAATGTGCTCTGGTCAGATGAGACCAAAATTGAACTGTTTGGCCTAAAACAAAACTCGGAAAACTAACACTGCACATCACCCTGAATACTCCATCCCCACCATGAAACATGGTGGTGGCAGCATCATGTAGTGGGGATGCTTTTCTTCAGCAGGGAAAGGAAACCAATACAGGGCAATCTTGGAAGAAAACCTGTTAGTCTGCAAAAGACTTGGGACTGGGGCGGAGGTTCACCTTCCAGCAGGACAACGACCCTAAACATACAGCCAGATCTACAATGGAATGGTTTAGATCAAAGCATATTCATGTGTTAGTGTGGCCCAGTCAAAATCCAGACCTAAATCCAATTGAGAATCTGTTGCAAGACTTGAAAATTGCTGTTCAGACGCTCTCCATCCAATCTGACAGAATTTGAGCTATTTTGCACAGAATGGGCAAAAATGTCACTCTAGATGTGCAAAGCTGGTAGAGACATCCCCAAAAAGACTTGCAGCTGTAATTGCAGTGAAAGGAGGTTCTACAAAGTATTGACTCAGGGGGGCGCTATACAAATGCACCCCACACTTTTTACATATTTATTTGTAAATGATTTGGAAAAACATTTATCATTTTCCTTCCACTTCACAATTATGTGCCACTTTGTGTTGGTCTATCACATAAAATCCCAATAAAATACATTTACATTTTAGGTTGTAACATGACAAAATGTGGAAAATGTCAAGGGGTATGAATACTTTTTCAAGGCACCGTACACTTTATTAGTAAATTTTCTCCATAAGGAACACTCCGTACTGAGCAAATATTAGTGATTAGTTTGAAGGCTACTGTTTTGTTGGTACCATGGATGACAGTCGTTTCTCCCCATACATTCCCTTTTCTTATTATGCTACACTGCACTAAATCCTTAAAGCGATTCTAAAGGCAGAAGGTTTTTTACCTTAATGCATTCTATGTATTAACCTCCTAGGCGGTAACCCCGAGTCTGGCTCGGGTCCAGTTTTTTCTGCTGGGAGCGGTAACCCCGAGCCAGACTCGGGCTTGCGTGCAGGATGCAGGGGGGAAGTTACTTACCTTTTCCCCTGGATCCTGTGATGTCTCCCCGATGTGTGTGCGAGCCGTTCGCTCGCTCGATTCACACAGTGCCGAGTGCCGCCGATCTCCGTTCCCTGCGACGTTCCGACGCACGGGAGAGGAGATCGGCACCAAATTCAAAAAAGTTTAAAAACACAACACACATACAGTACTGTAGTCTTACAGATTACAGTACTGTATACCAAAAATACACATCCCCTTTGTCACTAGTGGTCTGCCCAGTGCCCTGCATGTCATTTTATATAATAAAAAGATTTTTTTTCTGCCTGGAAACTGGAGATTGTCCATAGCAACCAAAAAGTGTCCCTTTATGTCAAAAGTGGTTTTAGACCAGCTAGAAAACACCGATAATAAAATTAGAATCACAATTTATCATCAAACACTAAATTTAATGACAGCGACTATTCTGCAACTGAGCAAATTTCAGTGTTTTTGATTTGATTACATTATTGAATCATTTTTATATATATTTTTATTATATTATAATTTATTATTTTGTGTTTCAAACTTTATCATACCCAGGATGTCTACTAGACTCTGGTTCGGACAGATTTAAGTGAGTTATTCATAGGAATTGCATGCCTACAATATAAAAACGCTAAATTTCCATGCAAAATAATTGTACCGCTTTCAGCACAAAATTCCAGACAGAATCATAGCGCCAGGGAGGTTAAGGTAAAAAAACCTTCTGGGTAAATCTCCTCGCCCCTTTATCCTTGAACCCCATCTCAATCCAGCGATGTGCATTGACTCTCCTGGGTCTCTAACACCGCATTGGCTCACACAGCAGCAGGAGCCATTGGCATTTACAGGAGCACAGCTCGGGAATGAGCCTGCTCGAGTGCCCCCATAGCAAGCTGGTAAGTATAACATGTTTGTTATAAAGAAAAAAATCCAACCTTTAGAACCAATTTAACATCTAAAGGGAGAGAATTTGGAGGTAATTGGAGGGCCATAAACACACTGGTTACGTGCCCTCACTATATAATGTTCTTCCTGAATGAGCAAATTGCTTCAGGCTATTGTGTGGATCATAAGACTGACTGAACAGATATTTCAGCCTTGCATTTAACTGTTTAGATTTTTTTTGCTTTATCATAGTAAATTAACTGTGCCATTTTTTTTTCTTTTTTCCCATTTTAAGAAATCCTTGCCCCAGTCGGAGAGTAGATACAGTAACGAATGCACTTCTCCGGCATACATTGTACCAGTGGAAGTGGTTAGTCAGAAAATGGATATTGAGAAAAACCAAGAAAATTATGAAGACCACTACAAAGAAGGGGGCTACGCCAGCAGGAAAAATCTATTGGACAGTGACACCAGTGCAGGAGACAGCAGTGGTCCAGTACTTTCAAGTAATTCTTCATCTTTAGAGTCCAGTGATCAGATGACTGGATCCTCGGATGAAGAGAGAATCTCCACAATGCAGCCAGTAGACTTGGACATCATCACAGATTCATCTGGGAGTTTCTCCCCAATACCAACCACTGCCTTAGAATCGTCTTCAGACCTCTCATTCAACAACAGCCGGGTCGTCAATGTCAACCTAAACTCCATATGTATGGGAAATCCAGTAAATACATGGACAGGCCTCAAAAATGAAGGCTCTTTGGAAGTAAAGCCAACTGATGAACCAGATATGAACTCAGGCCAAGGGCTCCCGCTCAATGGGGACATCAGTGCATGTACGTCGATTGTATTAGTAGATTTGCAACCAATGCCAGAGTATGATGGTGATAATTATGAAGAAGACCTTTCAGATAATGATGATAATTGTGATGTTGATGATCAAGTTGTTTATGGGTACATGAGACGGTGAACTGGACACTATACAGTTTTTATTACTACTTTGTATTTTTTATATCTCTCCATTGTTTTTTTGAAAATACCATGGGAACACAAGTGATTACAAAAGATCAATATTTAGCCTTTGGTTTTCTGTACAGAATGGAATTGTGGAAATTCCAGATATACAAGTCTTCTGTTTTAGTAAAGAAACTGTAAATCAGATTCCTTCTCTATGGTAGTTTTGCATTTTATTATGTCAAACCAAACTCCCTTATGTGTCAAGAAGACTAGAAATAGACATTTCATGTAGTATAATCTCAGGAATATTAGAAAATGTACCTTTTTTTTTTTATTATATTCACACATAATTGAAGTTACCTCTGCAGCTCACCCTCCAAGATCCAGAAGTGTAGACACAGAATCAAACAACAAATCAAATACCTAAAAAGTAGGGATGCACCGATACTGGTATCGGTATCGGCGCCGATACTAGCCATTGTGAGTATCGGTACTTGCGAAAATGCTCCGATACCGGAAGTGACGTTGCTTGGGAGCGGACCACCTCCTCCTCCCCTCCGGACAGTGCCTTCCGCGCCTCCTCCTCCCCTCCGGACAGGGCCTTCCCCGCCGCCTCCTCCCATTGGCATCGCTAGGTGCAGGCCCGCCCATCCTAACAGCCCACAAGCGTTGTTTCCTTGCTGCACACCTCCCTCCTCCAGCTCTGACTTCCCACCACACAGAGCACTGGATCCGGGCTCTCCCTGGCTGGATGCTGAGGCAGAGAACAGGGGGGCTCTGTATGAAGACACTGTACGGGCAGTATCCTGTTGTACTGAGCAGCAGGGCTCTCTCCCTGTACCATGCCTGCAGTCATCTCTGCCCCCATGTCTCCCAATGACCCTCCTATCCCCATCACCCCCCCCAGCGATCTGCCTTTTCCATCTAAACTCTCCCACCCCACAATCCCTATTTTATCCCACCCTCAACTACTTTGCCCCCACTTACCCCTCCCCTCCCGCCCTGCCATCCCCCGGCTCCTAAACAAACCCCCCCCCCCCCCCCGCCACCTCCCAAACCACCCCTCTTCGTAGGCGATAGGTATTGATAATTGGCATCGGCGAGTACATGATGTCAAGTATCGCTACTCAGTGTCAAAGTGGCATCGGTGCATCCCTACTAAAAAAAGCAAATACAGTGTATCCAATTGCAACACAAGCCATATTGTAATTTAATGTTATTAAAAATTACTGTTCTATTTCAATCCTCCATTCTGTACACTTTTGGTATACAGAATGTCTTCAGAAGCGTAATTTCCTGCCTGTGTGATTGGCCAACTGATTTTCCCAGTCTGCACTGAGATACATGTCTGATTTTAGACATCCTCTGCAACCGAAATGTAATTTTTGTTGAAATACTCCCTAAGGTCCCATTCACTCCTCAGCGTTTTGTAGCTCGAAGCTCCAAAACCATGGAGGAGGAAAAAAATAAGTTATTCTCTATGGAGTTGTTGGTTAACACCTCCACTACAAGTCGCCTGAAGCTCAAAAAGTTCTGGAGCTTTTATTTGTAACTTGAATTGGGAAGATTTGTGTGTTTGTTGTGTTTTTTTTTTTTTTGTTTTTGTTTTTGTTTTTGAAATGCATGGAAACAATTCATTTGAGTGTTCTAATGCGTTTATCTGCTCAAATACAATAATTAAATGAAAATAAAAAAACTCCCAAACCCTAACATTAAACCCTAAGGCCCCTTTCACACTTGTGCAACTTTTCCTGCGACTTTGTCGCATGACAAGTTGTTCCCCCACGACTCCCAATGATAACATTCATATCTGTGCGTCTTCAAGTTGCACCGGCTTCAAAGTAGTCCCTGTAATGCTTTGGTCCGACTTCGATGCAAGTTGAGGTCCATAGACCAAGTTTACACAGGCATGCCCTGAAATTGCATCAAAATCACGTGACTTTCATGTTGCTGCAATTCGGATGAATCAGCTGGGGTCGCTAATGGACACTCACTGGCAGTGAGCCAATTTTGATAGGTCAGTCTGGGAGTATACATACCAATGAGAACTGCAACCGCGGACTAAGCTGGCAGCTGGCTGCATTTCCCAATGCTGCCTCTATAGTTCTGGCAAATAATCCCTTACGGTGGTGGAGTGATACGGCTGTACTCCACCTGCCCTCCAGTGCCTCTTCTGCTTTCATAGGATAGGAGGTAAGCAGCACCTAGTGGGGAGCATGGCCGAATCTAGAGGGTAGATTTCACTTCATTTACAATGCTCTGCCAGCAAAAATTACCCCTCCACATGGCATGAACAGGAGAGGAGAGAGGGCTCGATCCTCTCTGGCTCCTCCAGCCCCATCCCCTGTGTCTGCCCTGCCCACATTACAATCCTTGTGTGCAGCCTTGGCCTGATAATGGGGATATGTGGGCAGGAGATCTCAGGTACAGCAGCTGGCAGATCCATGGAGGCTACTAGACTGACTCCCCTGTGGGATTCTGCAGATACCAGCTAGGTGAGTGAGCAGCCCCCCATCTCCCTCCCCTCTCGCCTCCATCGGTCTCCTCCCCCCACACCCCCTTCAGGAGCTGCCAATTTGATTTAGCACTTAGGGATGACTTCACTCTGATGTAAGGGGCACTGTGCCATGCTCTGATGGGGGCACTACTGTACCATGCTCTGATGGGGGGCACTACTGTGCCATTCTGTCAAGGGGCACTGTGCCATGCTCTGATGTAAGGGGGGCACTCTGCCCCTCTACAGGCAATTTGGTACTGACACTGGCTGGCAGAGTCACGAACTGAAATATATAAATGTTATTCACGTGTGTTTGAGCTAATGCAATAGGCGACTGCACACCTATGGAAAGGGACCTAACTAATATTAACCCCTAACCTAACCAGACAAACAATCGGTAAATAAATGAACCCCCTAACCCTTAGCCCCTTTAAAAAAAAAAAAACCGGATGAAAAAGTTTAAAAACATAGCAACAAATGATGAAACTGACTACATTTTTCTATATTGGGTAATTTTAAAAACCGCTAAAGCTCAAAAGCGATGTAAACGCTAAAAAACGTGCATATAAACGCTTGAAAAAATGCGATGTGAATGCAGCCTAAAGATTTATTCTATCAATAAAAAAAAAAATGATATATATATATATATATAATCATACAACCATTATACGGTAGAGCAGTGTTTCTCAACCTTTTACGGGGAAGTACCCCTGCAGGTTTAAAAACATTTCCTAAGTACCCCTGTCTCGAGAAAGTATTTTCTATTGTTTGGGTGTCGTAGTTTATGTGTGTGTAATGTCAGTATGTGTTTGTGATGGTTTTTGTTCGTGTGCAAATGCAGCCTCACCAGCGCCCATCAATGCAGCCTGGTCAGTGCTACAACTCCCACAATGCAACAGCGGCCAGTGTAGCAGTAAAATTGGTATCCTGTAAAAGTAGATATCCCTTGCTGTGACTGCGCATGCACCGGTTTGAGGCAAAGCAAGCCGAGCGTAGAGCTGCTGCAGCTGAAGACAACTGAGGTGAATACAGGTAACCTGTAAAAAAAAATTAAAGCGTTGCCTATGGAGATTATTAAGTAAAGAAGTTTGGCGTAATTCCACAAGTGTGTGCAATTTTAAAGCGTGACATGTTGGGTATCTATTTACTCTGCGTAAAATCATCTTTCACATTATACAAAATATTAGGCTAACTTTAGTGTTTTAGTGTTAACTTTAGAAACTCCACCCCCCCCCCCCCAAAAGCATTTAAAACATTGCGCAAATGTGACCTAAAAATTTGTAGCGCCATTTGGTTCCGAGTAATTGTCTAGCAAAAAAATGATGATTTTTACATGTAAGAGCGGAGGGCCAGATTTGGCCTGGGTAAGAGGTGGTTAAAAAGCTTTCAAATATAACCGATGCCTCAACTGACCCACAACATGGCAGTTGTAACAACATTTTAAGAATTAGGCTGCTTTCACACTGGAGCGGTGGGGGCGCTGGCGGTAAAGCGGCGCTATATTTAGCGCCGCTTTACCGGCGTTTTAGCGGCGCATTGCGACCGCTCGCGGGGTGTTTTTACCCCCCGCGAGCGGCCGAAAAAGGGTCAATACCGCCCACAAACCGCCGCTGCAGCTGCGTTTTGCGGGCGGGTTCGGCGCGCTCCCCCATTGTTTTCAATGGGACCGGGCGCTATAGGAGCGGTAAATATACCGCTCCTATAGCGAGCCAAAGATGCGGCTTGCAGGACATTTTTGAGCGTCCTGCAAGCGCGCCGCTTCAGTGTGAAAGCCCTCGGGCTTTCACACTGAAGGAACAGCAACAGCTGTTTCGGGTCGGTTTGCAGGCGCTATTGTTAGCGCAATAACGCCTGCAAACCGCCCCAGTGTGAAAGCAGCCTTAACATTCAATGTCCCATTATAGTGTATACCATTTTAAAAAACATAATTCCACTTTTGCAATAGAATTTGAGAAAACCCAACTTTGTGTTCCCGCTCACACAGCATAAAATTTTTAAATTAAAACCATGCACTCTAACCCTTTCGCTGCCAGGTCCGTACGTCGTATAAAACTGACAGCGTTGGGTTTTGCACACATGCCTGGTGGCTGCAGCCATCAGAATTGTGTAAATCTGACAAGCAGACTCCTGCCTGTCACTACCACTCGATTGCTTCCACACTTCCCGGTGGGTGTGACCCCGGATATCTCATTAACCACTTAACGACCGCCCGCTGCAGTTGTACTGCGGCAGGTCGGCTCTCCTGCGTGAACCGCCCTCATTGTACGTCGACTCGTGTAGTTGCGTGCCGCCGGCGACACACTCTCGCACCTGCTGCACACTGTGAGGAAAGGCAGAATGGGGATCTGCCTTTGTAAAGAGGACATTGGGACGGGACATGTCAGATCTTCTGTTCCCAGTGATCGGGAAAAGTGATCTCTGTCATGTCCCAGGCAGCCCACAGCCCCCCCCCCCCTACAGTTAGAACACACTTAGGGAACACAGTTAACCCCCTTCCCTGCCCCATTATCAATGTAATGTTACTGGTCCCCAAAAAGTGTCAGTTGGGGTACTATTTGCCTGCCGCAATGTCGTAGTCCCGCTAAAAATCGCAGATCGCTGCCATTACTAGTAAAAACAATAAAAAAGTAAATAAAAGTCCCTAACTATATCCCATAGTTTGTTGACACAATAACTTTTGCGCATACCAATCAATATACACCTATTATGTTGTTTTTTTTTTTAACAAAAAATGAGTATAAGAATACATATCAGCCTAAACTGATATATATATATATAAAAACATTTGTTTGGCTATGTATTATAGCAAAAAGGGGGGGAAAAAATATAATTTTTTTTTTAAATTGTCGCTCTTTGTTTATAACGCAAAAAATAAAAACTGCAGAGGTGATCAAATACCACCAAAAGAAAGCTCTATTTGTGGGAAAAAAATTACGTCAATTTTGTTTGGGTACAGGGTCGCACGACTGCGCAATTGTCAGTTAAAGCAACGCAGTGCGTATCGTAAACAATGGCCTGGTCATTAAGAGGGCAAATCATTTTGGTCCTTAAAGCGGTTCTGCACACACTATTTTTTTTTTTTCTTGTAATGTTAAAATAATTTTTATTATTTCAATGCACTCCCTTTTTTGGTGTCCGTAATTCTTAAAATTCTGAACTTTTAAAAATATATACCAGCAGCAATGTCATTTTGTATGTGGGCATTTGAAACCCACAAGCATTTACTTCCTTGTTCCCTTTCGTTGTGGAAACCAGCATGCCTCACGTTCGCTGAAATCTCGTGAGATTTTGGCCACATCCGCCGAAATCTTGCGAGATTGCGGCAGAAGGCCCGTAAATCTTGCGAGATTTCGGCAGGAGGCCCGTAAATCTCGCGAGATTTTGGCGGATGTCCGCACTGACTCCTGGGATCAATGACACCAGATCCCAGGAGACAGTGCGGCATGACGAGGATCCCCGTACAGACCCCGCCCACCGCCGAAGAGTCAGAGCAGCAATTACAAGGTAAGTGAAAAAAAAAAAAAAAAACGCCATTTAGTACTCTTTGCCTGATTTGGAAGGCAAAGAGATTTACTAAATGAAGTGTGTGCAGAACCGCTTTAAGTGGTTAAAGAGAACCTGTGACCAAAAAAATAAATCATCACATATGCGCAGCTGTGGCATTTTTGAGGGTTAAAATAGGCAGTGAGGAGGCGACCTCTCACATCCTCCCCACCCATCAAATGCCTTCCAAAGGCGATCCACTGCTTTTCAAAAGAGCAGTTACGTTATCCACATTTAAAGGAAACACAAGGAGGGGCGCCAGACTAAGTGCAGCGGTTAGATCACCTTAGTTTATTAAAAGCACAACAAATTGGTAACTTGCATATTGATAAATAAAGGAAGGATGTGGCCAGCCGTGGTGGTAACCATTGTGGAACGCAAGATGGAGCCGGGCCACAACTGACATCAGCGTGAGGGCTGTCTGTCCTAACAAAGGGTTAAAGGCTTGTGGCTGTCAGTCTTGCTATGCCTCATGGGACTTGTAGTTCTGCAACAGCTGGAGGTCCGCTAATTGCATATCCCTGGTGTAGAGGCTGGGCTAATCGTGTTGTATGCTTATGAGGACAGACTCGCTCTACCATTGTTCAAAAATCCGAGGATGGGGGAGCACACCCTCCTGCTAACGTCATTTCTGGCCCAGCGCCATCTTGCTTTCTAAGCTGGTCACCATCATGGCTGGCCACTTATTTTAGTCCCAGCTTCTACACTGTCGCCATCCTGGACATAGAAACTGACACGCCGTCCACAGAGAGAATTCTCATGCCTGGCCATGGATGTTTCCAATATGTCTGGCAACTTGCATATTAGTAGATAAAAGCAATTTGTTTTGCTTTTAACTACCTTAGACCCGCGCTATAGCCAAATGACGGCTACAGCGCTGGTCTATTGTGCCGGGACGACGTCTATTGACGTCGTCCCGGACACGAGCTGCCTGCGCGCCCCCTGAAGGGTGCGCGCGGCGCGCTCTGTGATCAGCGAGTCTCCGAGACTCGCTGGATCACAGATCCGAGTAAGCCAATGACAGCTGATCATGCGATAACAGAGCCGGTAATCGGCTTTTTTTCCTCCTCGCGCTGACAGCGCGAGGAGAAAAAAAAAAAAAAGCCGATCACCGGCGGCAGTGAGAGGGACATCAGTCAATGTGCCCAGTCAATTGTGCCCAGTCAATTGTGCCCACCTTTGCCCCATTAAAGTGCCCCATCTCTCAGTGCCATCTCACAGTGCCATCTCACAGTGCCCACAGTGCCAGTGCTGCACATCAGTGTCACCTGCCAGTGCTCATCTGTGTCACCTATCAGTGCCACCCATCAGTGTCATCCATCAGTGCCCATCCGTGCCACCCATCAGTGCCATCTTTGCTGTCCCCATCAGTACCGACTTATCAGTGCCCACCAGTGCAGCCTATCAGTGCCCACCAGTGCAGCCTATCAGTGCCCACCTGTGCCGCCTCATCAGCGCATATCAATGAAGCAGAAAAATTAAAATGACCTGTTTGCAAAATTTTATAACAAACTATTAAACATGATTTTTTTTTTTTTTAATTTTCCATCTTTTTTTGTTTGTTTAGCAAAAAATAAAAACCCCAGCTGTGATTAAATACCACCAAAAGAAAGATCTATTTGTGGGGAAAAAATTGTAAAAATTTCATTTGGGTACAGTGTTGTATGACCGCGCAATTGTCATTCAAAGTGCGTCAGTGCCAAAAGCTGAAAATTGGTCTGGTCACGAGGGGGGTTTAAGTGCAAAGTAATCAGGTGGTTAATAAACAAAGGTGATCTAAGCGCTGCACTTAGTCTGGCGCCCCTCTTGTGTTTCCTTTATATGCCTGCAGAGTTTTTGCTTCTCTCCTACGGGTGCTGATGCTGCGATTCATCACCTGCCTGCCACTTTCATCCTTTGTACCACGTTGGACTTTCTATTAATTACTTTTAGTTCATTGGACTCATCCAGCGCCGTGTTTTTTTTTTTTTTGTTATCCACACTTGTGAACATACCCTAAGGAATATGGTGCAATTGGTACGTTCTCTTATGTTTTTCAAAGAAGTAAATATCCAGCATCTTGGTTAATTGAATGGCTGATCGATCACTTTGTATCCATATGAAAATGATAATCCATCCAACCTAAAAATCGTACATATTACGTGTCACTCTGGGCCACTATATTTTAAATAATTGAACAAAAGCCTCACATATATACAATGGGTCCCTCCTATATCACATCCTCGCCATCACTTAAAGGGGTTGTAAAGGTTTGTTTTTTATTTTCTAAATAGGTTCCTTTTAAGCTAGTGCATTGTTGGTTCACTTACCTTTTCCTTCGATTTCCCTTCTAAATGTTTTTTTTATTTGTCTGAATTTCTCACTTCCTGTTTCTCCTCAGTAAACTTCACACCATCATCCGAGCGGTGGTTAGTCAGCCAGAACAGCTTACTGAGGAGGAACAGGAAGTGAGAAATTCAGACAAAGAAAACAAAGAAAAAAAACATTTAGAAGGGAAATCGAAGGAAAAGGTAAGTGAACCAACAATGCACTAGCTTAAAGGAACCTATTTAGAAAATAAAAAACAAACCTTTAAAACCCCTTTAAAGCAGACTTTCGATTTTTTTTTTTTCAACTTTCTATGCAATCTTCTGCCCTTGTTGTTTTAACTTTGGATATAAAAACTTTTTTTTCTCCCAGTAAATACCTTATACAGCCCACTTCCTGTTTCTTGTCTGGTAAAAAGCCTAGGCTTATGACATCAGACACAGCTCTCTCCCTCTCCCGAGAGTTTGCCAGGAAGGGAGGGGGGATGAGTCATAAGAGGGCCAATCAGAGCTGGAGGTGTGCCTCTGTGTAAATCCAGGAAGTGAACAGTCAGCAGCTTCAGCTGCCAACAGTTAAAATGGCTGCAGCCGGACTCAGTGGAGGGAGATTTCTGCAGCATATTTGGCAAGTACATAATCACAGTATATATATATACAGTGCCGATCCTGACCTCCCTGGGGCCCTAAGCAAAATTCTGCTGAGGGGCCCTCTACCTGACCCTTGATGCCGTGAGCTATGTAAACCATTTGCCATTGCCACACAGTCACACCTGACACTTCAGCGCTCCCAATACAATCCTCCCTCCTTTAAAAACAAAACAGTCAAAGAATAAGTACAACAATATAGAACAGACATTATATATTTATCTTTACATATCTGAGTGTGGATCCCCCACTTACATCAGGGTCCCCAGAGAGCCACCCCTTACATCAGGATCCCCAGAGAGCCCCCCCTTACACCAGGGTCCCCAGAGAGCCTCCCCTTACACCAGGGTCCCCAGAGAGCACCCCCTTACATCAGGGTCCCCAGAGAGCACCCCCCTTACATTAGGGTCCCCAGAGAGCACCCCCCTTACATCAGGGTCCCCAGAGAGCACCCCCTTACATTAGGGTCCCCAGAGAGCCTCCCCTTACACCAGGGTCCCCAGAGAGCACCCCCTTACATTAGGGTCCCCAGAGAGCACCCCCCTTACATCAGGGTCCCCAGAGAGCATCCCTATAAAGCCCCTCCTTACATCGGGGTCCCCAGAGAGCCCCCCATACATCAGTGTCGTCAGAGAGCCTCCCTACTTACATCAGGGTCTGCAGCATTGCCCTTTACATCAGAGTTCCCCCTTGCACTGTAAGGTGGAATCCTGCATACTATGATGTAAAGGGGAACTCTGGGAATGTGGGGAGGACTCTGGTGACCAGAGAAAGAAACCACTAAGATAAGGGGGTTTACTGATAAGGGGGAAACCTTTATATCAGTGCCCCCTTACAATATTGTATTGACCCCCCCTAGACTGGCCTGGCGGTGCTGTCACTGACCTCCTCTCAGGTGCATCATGCAGGGCTCAGTCAGTCGGCTCCAGCTTGGTGGCTCTGGTTTTATCCCATAGTTTCCTCTCCGCAGTCCATACATGTCTGACTTCTCCCATGACCCCCATCCTGGCTGCGCTCCCTCTCGACTCAGGGGAGGTCAGAGGCTGCGGATGGGACAGGGGAGGTCAGAGGCTGCGGATGGGACAGGGGAGGTCAGAGGCTGCGGATGGGACAGGGGAGGTCAGAGGCTGTAGGGGAAGGCAACAAGAGAGGTCAGAGGCTGTGGGGGAGGGCAACAGGAGAGGTCAGAGGCTGCGGGGGGGCAACAGGAGAGGTCAGAGGCTGCGAAGGGGGGGACAGGAGGTTAGAGGCGGCAAGGGGGGGGGCAGGAGGTCAGAGACTGTAAGGGGGGGGACAGGAGGTCAGAGGCTGTGAAGGGGGGGGGGGGGCAGGAGGTCAGAGGCTGCGAAGGGGGGGGACAGGAGGTCAGAGGCTGCGAAGGGGGGGGACAGGAGGTCAGAGGCTGCAAGGGGGGGACAGGAGGTCTGAGGCTGCGAGGGGGGGGAAGGAGGTCCGAGGCTGCGAGGGGGGGGCAGGAGGTCCGAGGCTGCGAAGGGGGTGGGGCAGGAGGTCCGAGGCTGCGAAGGGGGGGGGGACAGCAGGTCAGAGGCTGCAGGGGGGGGACAGGAGGTCAGAGGCTGCGAGGGGGGGGCAGGAGGTCAGAGGCTGCGAGGGGGGGGCAGGAGGTCAGAGGCTGCGAAGGGGGGGGGCAGGTGGTCAGAGGCTGCGAAGGGGGGGCAGGTGGTCAGAGGCTTTGAGGGGGAGGGGGGACAGGAGGTCAGAGGCTGCGAGGGGGGGGGGCCAGGAGGTAAGAGGCTGCGGAGGGGACGTTTTATTTTTAAAAATGGCGCCACTCGGCGCCATCGTGTCACTGGTACCGCTGCCGCCGTTGTGAGGGCAGCGGCGCCTGAAAAAAAGATGGCCGCGGGGCCGACATGCAACTGCGCATGCGCCCGCCTTTCCGAAAATTGCCGAGCAGCGGCCACAGCGCTGGCGCATGCGCAATTGCATGTCGGGCAACTGCGCATGCGCCAGCGCTGTTGCCGCTGCTCGGCAATTTTCGGGAAAGGCGGGCGCATGCGCAGTTGCATGTCGGCCCCGCGCCCGTCTTTTTTCAGGCGCCGCTGCCCTCACAGTGGCGGCAGCGGCCCCAGGGGCCCCCGAGCAGAGCCGATCCGCCGCGGGGCCCTACGCAGCTTGCGTAGTCCGCGTATAGGGCGGATCGGCTCTGTATATATATATATATATATATATATATATATATACCGATATATATATATATAAAATAATATGCAAAGTGGTTGGAGGGAAGCTTCAGAATGGCAAAGATGTTTCTATTAGTAATTATGTGAGCAGATTGCAGTTCCTCTTTAAAAATTCAACCCCTCAAGAATTGCACTTATAGAGGAGGTGTAAAATAACTTTATCTTACTTTTTTTTTTCTAGAATAATTGCCAAGATCCTTTGCCCATTTATCCAAATAACCAGGAAAAATTGTGGTTTCTAATTTCTGGATACCAAAGTCCATATGGGAAATGGCAATGATCAGGACTGTCGGGTACTAATAAATGAGCTGCAATGAGATGTCAGTACACTATATCCCAGATAGGCTGAGAAAAAGAATGTATAAAATGTATTACCTGACTCTACCTCCATGTGGTTAATTTACTTAAACTGGAGAGTGTAAAATCTGGTGGAGCTGTGCATGGTGGCCAATCAGCTTCTAACTTCAGTTTGTTCACAATACAGAAAACTTCAGCTTGTTCAATAAAGCATTGACAAAAAATAAAAACCCTTGGAAGGTGATTGGTTTTTACACAGATCTTGCACTCTTCTGTTTTAGTAAATCAACCCCCACATGTCTCCTCGAAAAGGAGTTTGACCTTTCCTTAAGGCCGGCCATACACGGTTCAAATCTTGGCTGGTTCAGCCGAAAAAAAACATGAGAAAACTTAAGTTGGCCTTAAGGCCCGTACACACGATCGGACTTTTTGACAACCAACATGCAAATTAGCTGGTTTGGACCAACATCCATCCGACCGTGTGTACGCTCCATTGGACCAACTTTTTCCAGGTTTCATCGGACTTTTGTTGGCTGTGCGAACGGACCAACTTTCTGCCAACAAAAGTTTGATGGACCAAAGTCCGACCGTGTGTACACAAAACCATCGGACTTTTGTACAAACTACAAACACGCATGCTCAGAACCAATGCAAAAGATCAGACAACAATACAGAAGTTGACCAAAGGTGGCGCTGGAGTATTCGAACGTCCTCTTTTGAAGTGTCGTCAGTACGTTGAAACGTCACTATGTTCATGTTTGTTGCCCAAAAAGACTGATCGTGTGTATGCAATACCAACTTGGGGCCAACGCCCTTTGGACAAAAATCCACGGGAAAGTTGGTCCACGGTCCGATCGTGTGTATGAGGCTATAGATGGATTGAGATTTGACTAATTCAGTAGGGACCAGCTGAATTTCGATCTATGCGTGGCCCACCCTGTTTAACGGAAGTCCATCTTTAGATGGACTTCTGTCGAAGGGCAATGTTGGAAAACTTCTGTTGGATGAGGACGATCACACACTGATAGAAACTCGGCTGGTCCCTGCTAAACCGGCTGAATTTTGATCATTCTATGGACACAAGCTCTAGTTTTTTTACCCATTTAATGTTTAACCCCTTCTCGCCTACTCTGTAGCCGAAGGACGGCCACAGCACATCTCTCCAGTTCTGGGAGGACATCCATGTGTGCACCCCCTTTCTCTGTGACCACTGTGTCATCATCACCGCCTCATCGGTGGCCATCAGTGAAAAAGAAAAATGTACTTATTTGCAAAATTTTATAACAGAAACTAAGAAAAGTTTTATTTTTATTTTTTAATCAAAATTTTCTGTCTTTTTAAATTAAATTAAATTCCACCAAAAAAAACTCTCTCTTGGAAAAAAATGCTAAAAATTTCATATGGGTACAGTGTTGCGTGATAGCACAATTTTCATTCAAAGTGCAACAGCCCATAAAATCTGAAAATTGACATGGGCAGGAAGGGGGTGAAAGTGTCCCATATTGAAGTGGATAATACGGTGTCCACATTTCTGGATCAATCCTTTTTTGGAAGGCGAGAACCAGCTGTAAATTATAAATGACATGTGAATACAATAAAATAATATTATTTTCTCATTTTCCTTAGATTATTCTCCATACATTTGCTATATCTTTAGTCTGTTTCATTTGTACAGGTGTGCTCGTAAGTTTACATACCCTGGCAGAAT
Source organism: Lithobates sylvaticus (assembly GCA_028564925.1). Lineage (NCBI taxonomy): Eukaryota > Metazoa > Chordata > Amphibia > Anura > Ranidae > Lithobates > Lithobates sylvaticus. The sequence continues at coordinate 50,675,095 of CM053027.1, read as the reverse complement.
TTATGATTTATTGGGCATTTTTCAGAGAATATGAATGATAACACAAAAACATTTTCTTTCACTCATGGTTAATGTTTGGCTGAAGCCATTTATTATTAATCAACTGTGTTTACTCTTTTTAAATCATAATGACAAACAGAAACTACCCAAATGACCCGGATCAAAAGTTTACATACCCCAGTTCTTAATACTGTATTTCCCCCTTTAACATCAATGACAGCTTGAAATCTTTTGCGGTATTTGTGGATGAGGCTCTTTATCTTCTCAGATGGTAAAGCTGCCCATTCCTCTTGGCAAAAAGCCTCCAGTTCCTGTAAATTCTTGGGCTGTCTTGCATGAACTGCACGTTTGAGATCTCCCCAGAGTGTCTCAATGATATTGAGGTCAGGAGACTGAGATGGCCACTCCAGAACCTTCACTTTATTCTGCTGTAGTCAATGACAGGTCGACTTGGCCTTGTGTTTTGGATCATTGTCATGTTGGAATGTCCAAGTACGTCCCATGCGCAGCTTCCTGGCTGATGAATGTAAATGTCCCTCCAGTATTTTGTGATTACATACTGCATTCATCTTGCCATCAATTTTGACTAAATTTCCTGTGCCTTTGTAGCTCACAGTAGGAATGGTGTTCCATATTGGTTATTTGCAACTCCATATATGGAGAAATTTTTCAACTTGACTGTAGTACTAGTAGTAGTCATAGCTTGGTCTTTGCCCTTTGTATTTTGGTTCACTACAATTTGGAGTTTTTGGACAAAAAAAATAAAAAAGTGCAAGGTGCTTCATGAGTTGAAAATACACCAGTTTAAAACTTAATAAAAGTGCAAACAATTTTTTGTAGTAAAACTACAATTACAACTTGTTAACCATATAGAAAACAATCTGTACTGTAAAGTGCCATCCTTTTTAAACTGTAGTATAGTATTACAATATTCAATTTTCAGTAACTAATTTTTTATGTCTGAGCAAGACAGAGTAGAGATTGTCTACAAATATGACAAGCCAGAGAATCTTTTTTGAAGATTCTGTTATTGGATCTGCATTTAGAACATTTCCTGGGATTTTGTGAACTGAAAGATTTGACAGCACTTGGGTCAGGTTGAACATCGCTTGCACAGATACAAAGTTGCTGCCTTCTTTTTATCTTCTTGCTTTGTCTGCTACTATAATGGCATACATTCGCGATTAAATTCACTAACAAAGGTACTTGTTCAGACCTTGCTTTACTGAAGTAAAGAATTTTGCAATAAAGGGGTACATATATCATCTCACAAAAGTTCACCCCCTCACATTTTTGAAAATATTTTATTCCATCTTTTCATCTGACAACACTGAAGAAATGTCACTTTGCTACAATTTGGGAGTGTACAGCTTGTAAAACAGTGTAAATTTGCTGTCCCCCTCAAAATAACTCAAACACACAGCCATTAAAGTCTAAACCGCTGTCAGTGTCAAGAGTACCCCCAAGTGAAAATGTTCAAATGTGGCCGGTGGGCCCAATTTGCCATTACCCCCCCCCCCCCCCCCCCCATTTTCATGTGATTAGTTAGTCCTTAGTGTTATTTATAACAAGGTCTCAGGTCAAGTTTGATCCTTGGTGTTGTTATGTTATCGCTCTCATACAGGAAGATCTAAATACATGCCACGGTGGTACTGGCACCTCATGGGAAATAACTGAGGATCTTTATAAAGATGGCCTTGGCTCCAAGATTGGCAATAACCTGAAACTGAGCCTAAGCACGGTGGGCAAGACCATACAGCGGTATAGCAGGACAGGTTCCACTCAGATCAGGCCTCGCAAATGGTCAGCCAAAGAAGTTACAAAGAAGTAAGACTTTGGACCCAATGTTGACAATTGCACTAAGTTAGGGGTAAAGTCATTTTTGTTACCAGCGGTTTAGACATTAATGGCTGCCTGTATGTTGAGTTATTTTGAGGTGACAGCAAATTTACACTGTTATACAAGCTGTACACTCACTACTTTTACTTTACATTGTAGCCAAGTGAAATTTCTTCAGTGTTGTCACCTGAAAAGCTATAATAAAATATTTTCAAAAATGTGAGGTGTATATGGGTACTTATTTTGTGAGATACTGTACATAGCATCCAAAAAAGCCAACCACCATTAACTGTTATTCTTGAACTACCCTCCTATAGGTATAGTTTAGAATCTTACAATTTCAAGAGCAAATTAAATTTACGGAGGCAGTTGAAGTTAATCTCTTGAGAGAACCAAGGTATGCCTTTGTGATTGTTTCTTACCAAAATGATCAATTACACATTCATCAGACACAGATTCCAAAACACCTTTTTCAATTGAAAGAACTGCGAGATGATGAAGCCTTGACTGCCCCATTGTACCTCTGAGCCATGTATGAAGACGTCTCAAAGCACTAAATGATCTTTCGCAAGAACAGCTGCTCACAGGAATTGTTAGGACAACTTGCATGATTTTTTTAACCGTTGGAAACATTAAAGGATCCAAAAGTTTGCAAATGTGCTGTACTGTTAGTACCGCACCTTCCTGTTTTTTGCGTTCAAAGAAGTTTTTAGCAACAACTACTTCTTCATAGTGCAGATCCATTTTGTAATGTTCTGCAAGTGCCTTTATGTCTTCTGACAGAAAAGATGAAGAAAGTGGGTTGCATGCCTCAATGCCCTTGACCAAATTTTCTTTAATGCTAGAGAAACGATGGTCAAGTTCAGAGAGCATTCGGTCCAAGCAAGGGTAAAAGATTTTTGTTCTAAGATCATCTTCACTTGACAAATGATCACGTGGTGTTGGTCTGGCTTCGTACACAAAGTCTTCCATCATTTTTGCTTTTTTAATTTGCCTGGATGCTTGTGAATTCTCAGTGTCAATGTCAAACAAAGAAACAGCTTTTTGAAGTATATCTCTTGATTTGGCATTGGTTCTTAGAGATCTTAATGAAGTACAAACATCTTTTTTATACTCTAATGCAGTAGACAAATCTAGGTTTTCCTTCTGAAGCAACTTATGGAAACCTTCTGTAGTAGCCAGTAACAATTGAAACGTAAAAAGGCAGTAGCGCATTGATAACTTACGCAATTTAATCAACAAGCCAGTGGCTATGGCAGATTTCTCCTCTTTAAGACACTGCACAACAGCTGGAAAGTTGCGTATTAGAGCAGTAATGGAACGTATCTGGCAAGACCAACGTGTCTCTGAGAGCTGTACTAGTTCTGTTTCTTTTAGTCCAAGTTGCGCCTGAACATCAATGAATTTTTGGTGCTGTGTAAAAGATACACTAAAAAAAGTATAAAGGTTTTCTAGGGTTTGAAAAAAATCAGAAGCCTCTGGGATTGCTTTACAGGTATAGCAGAGTACAAGGTTTAGTTCATGGGCATAACAGTGAACATAAATAGCTTCAGGATGTTTTTTCTGAAACTTTGCTTGTACACCACCAATTACGCCACTCATAACTGCAGCTCCATCGTACGTTTGAGCAACACAGAAGACATTGGCTAAACCATTAACTGTGAGGAAATCTTCCAAAGATTCTGTTATTGAAATGCACTTAAATCTTAAATCTTTCAGTTCACAAAATCCCAGGAAGTGTTCTTTTACAGCACTTGTGTCAGGTTCAACGTAGCGTACACAGATAGCAAGTTGCTCTTTTCTTTTATCCCTTGCTTCGTCTGCCATTATGGCATACATTCCAGAGTTCTTTAACTCGCTAACAATTGTACTTTTTACTTCTTCTGAACAGCACTGTATGAGATCGTTTTGTGATGAAGGTGAAGTATAGGTAGCATTGCCTGGAGGCTTGTACTTTTGAAGGAAAGGATCAAATTTACGTAAATAATTTAAGCACTCTTTAAAATTGCCTCTATTTAGGCTCTCTTCTCCTTCTAAATGACCTCGAAATGATATGCCCTGTTTGGCAAGAAGCACTGTGGTTGCAACTATTCGTTTTAGATACTCTCGCCTTTCTCGAATTTGGAGTTCAGTAGCTTTTTCTATTTGTTCTACAACATTTCCACGCAGTTTAGAAGCTTTACAAGCTGCCCATGCCAACATGCTAGACCTGTGAAGAGCACTTCTTTCATGCTCCTTAAAGGAATCTAAAGCACGTTTCCAATTTTTAAAACCTTGTGTGGTTAATAATGCGTCCAGGTTCTGCCTCTTGCCTTTTGGGGCAAAATTTCTACAAGCAAAACAAAATGCAGTATTTTTGTTACATGAATATTCTAGCCAAATATATTTCTCAAACCACTGATATTGGAATGATCGCTTTTGTGAACCAAACATTTCATAGGGATATTGCTTTAGTTTAGGCTGCATAGAACCACTATCCACATCTCATAGATCAGTAACATCAGAAACTGCAGTCATATCAATTGATCCATCACCCACTTCTGTATCTGTTGTGGTACTAGAAGTGCCTTCCTCTGCAAGTAAAATACTGTCATCACATTCTGAAACTTGATCCGTGCTGCTCACGGCTTCTTCATGAGACTCAGGCTCAGCTTCTTCTGTGTTAGACCCTTTTTGGGTGAAAAATTGTCTGATATCCATATCCTATGAAGAAATTATTTCAAATTTAGAGTTTGCTTTCCTGAACTTGGTTTATTTTTTTTTCTCCATGTTTAAATCGTCTTTTTTTTTAACTTCATTTGTGTATTTATTAGTTTATTCTTGTATATAAAAAGTATACCCCCACTATTCACTACAGGCTGCAGCAGTGGTTTCAAGAGTGCGCTGCCAACATCCCACTATAAATTTTAAAATTGCTTGGCCCACACTGTTTCAGGTCTTTGAGCTCTCAAAGGCGGATATAAATTTTGTGATATGTAGGCATTCATTCTTTAAGGCCCATTCATGATTTTTTTTTTTTTTTTTTTAACGGTGTTACACTTTAAATGTATTGTAGTGTGTGCTTTAGCAAAACTGAAAACACAACAAAAAATTGCATAGGTGATGTAGGAAAAATCGATTTTTTGGGTTTAAATGTAATGTCTTACCTGTTGTTGTAGGGGTTTTTTCACTTGTTGTTGTCTCTCCCATTCAGGCTCAGCCTCATCTGTGCCCATCAACTCAGCCTGATCAACATCTGATAAAGGGAAAGCAAAAAGCTGTCAACAGCTGCATTGTGTTTGGACAAAAACATTATGCGAGAGCGAGCGAGAGAGAGCGAGAGAGAGAGCGAGAGAGAGAGGGAGAGAGAGGGGGAGAGAGAGGGGGAGGGGGGAGAGAGGGGGAGAGAGGGGAGAGGGGGAGAGGGGGGAGAGGGGGAGAGATTTGTACCTGTTTTGTTGCATATTCGTATGCATTGTTGTTGACTTGCGTTTCGCTGCCATTCCAAAAAAACTATTTGATTGTATGTTGCACATAAAATACTATTAGAAAAAGACAAAAGCAATAAAAAATAATATTTTATGGTTGTCAGCATTTCCAAGCATTAAATTGTGATTAATACATACAAAACAATGTCGCTTGCCAAGTTGTCCCCATTCCCTTTGTGGAATTATATAATTAAGTATATATTAATGGGTAAGGTAAGTAAGGATACCGACTAATCTAGGTACGTAATGTTCTAATTTATTTCAGACTATAAAGACTTTTAATTACAAAATTATTTTAATAAACAGTCTGAGATTTTAATTTAACTATAGCATAGGATTTTGTTTTAGCATAAATTTGATCAGACATCAGCATTTTCTCCATGCATGCAGTTGCATATAGTTACCTGTAGTGCGCTATTGCGCTCATCTCATGAAGCAGAAGCATGATGACCGTGTCCACCACTGGCAGCAGGTGCGATTGACGAGACGACTCTGAGACTAGTCCAGACAAGGCCCACCCCCGCCCAGCCAGGCCTGGAGAAGAGGAACTTGTTAGAAAGACATGCTGTTTTGAAGATCGGAAGGGAAAAAATATTGCAATTGATTCTTAGCGATTAATCGTGCGAGTGCCAACTGTTAATGGAACCCCAAAGTTGGAATCCATTACGGACTGTGCAGCTACCAAACTACACTAATTATTTATGCATTCCAGTACATTTGACAGCCCATTGAAATGAATGGGCTGTCAAAATCGGAATATGTGGGACCACACAGGAAAGCGAGCAGTGTGAACAGACCCTAAGCGCAGTTCAGAGATGTTTCTGCATGTACATTTTTGATGTGTTCCAGTGCATTTTTTCCCCTTTTTTTTCTTCACCCTAAATAAGGACGTGCGCTCCGATGCGTTTTTTTCCGGTGCAGTTCAGTGCAGAAAAAAATGCAGCATGTTCTACATTTCTTTCTGGACAGGAACACACTCGTGTGAACTATGCCATTGGAAACCGATTTAACCTGCTATCTATGCGTTTGACGCAGGAAAAAAAATAAAAAACAAAACACTGAATTGCATGTGTGGCGTGGCCGTAAACCAACCCTGCAGACATTCAAAGAAGTGTTTTTATTTTACTTATCTTTAGACTGGGAATAGGTGGTTAATCATCCACAATCCACATGCAGGTACAGGAAGATCTTTTTAGCTCTGGGCTCTATACTGATATGACTTAAAAATGTTGCAGACAAATCTCTTTTCAATCAAAAGTAGCTCTAGCCTAAAGAAAGCTAGCTGAGTGTATTATGCAATCTGACTGTATAATCTAAGGTAGAGCAGTAGCGGGGTGGGGTGGCATGTCACTGGTATAGTGACGGGCGGTTGACACAGATCGTCCGTACTGAATATCAGATCATGGCTCCCTGAAGTGCTCCATACACTATACAATCTGATATCCTCACACTACATACAGTGCACGGTGCACCTGTTATCACCTACAGGTGAATATGCAATACTCCACGTATAAACCAGTGTAATCCCAAAACCGTATGTGTGTATAACTAATAGGTATCCACACACACACCACCTTTTTTTGGGATTACACTGGTTTGCACGTGGATTATTGCATATTCACCTGTAGGAGATAATAACAGGTACACACCACAAGTAGTAGTGTGTGTGAGGATATCACCTGACCTGATTTAGCAGGTATACACTGTGCACTGCAGGATTTTTATGTGGTGTATAATTGTATATTATATATACACTTGACAGTGACGACATGATATAATATATTGGACTGGTGTGGTGTTTCACTTTATATCACTAGGGAGCGCCATTAGCCGCCCCTGCAGGCTGCAGCTACTTCTATTAAGTATTAACCGTTTGGTTCCTTAGGGGGGTCCAATTAGGGGGTCAATTAGGGGAATAGCTAGTCACTCATGCATTTTTGGAACAGCCACAGACAGTGTATCCACTCCACCAGATCCCCAGCTCCTTACCTTATTCCTTCTCCTCCTACTCCTGAGTCCTGCCGCTGCCAGTGAGTGAGTGAGTGCTTGTGCAGTGCTCCTCTACTCTGACTGAGAGACAGAGAGTCAGTCAGGTTGTTCTTGTCCACGTTATGTCCACTCTCCAGTCCTCCAGCCAGGCTCCAGCTAGCTTGCTCCAGTCCAGCTCCAGACCGCCCGGCGCACGCGCTGCCTAGTGTGGTGTGTGTCACTCACTGTGTCTCCTCTCGTCAGGTGAATGCGCACGCTTTCACTACGGCCGCCGCCCCTTACGCTTTTTAAAGGCGGCCCCAGCATGCCGTGCAACAGTGCGTGACGCCCGTCGCACGTGACTCTCACACGTCACACGTCCCGCCGCCCGCCGCTCGCTCCTTCCTTCTCACTCATCAGCCGAATCCCCACGGTGCCGCACTGCACATGAGCGAGATGAGTCATCTTGCTCATGCACAGTGCAGCACCGTGGGGACTCGGGCTATTAATGTTAAAACAATTTTGAGAGACTCGGGGCTTTTCGGGGACCCATTCGGGGCTCCAGCCCCCTTAGCCACCCCCTGGCGACGCCCCTGGTCAGTAGTAAGCAGTGTTGGTCATCTTACTTTAAAAAAGTAATTAGTTAAGTTACAAATTACTTCTCCCAAAAAATAATTGCGTTAGTAACTCAGTTACTACATTGGAAAAGTAATTAGTTATGCAGCAAAGTAACTGTGACTTTTGTTTTAATATTCTATACGTGTAACTAAGGGGCGGGTCTAGTATTACTGTAAGCAAGGGGCGCATTTATTATTATTGTTATATATCGTGTAACCAAGGGGCTGCTCTATTATTACTCTAACCAAGGGGCAGATCTGTTATAGCGTGTAAGCAAGGGGCGGGTCTGATATTATTATATCGTGTAAGGGGCGGATGACTACAGAAGAGGGCGAATGTTAAATTAATGGGCAGAGCTCGATATATAACAATAATAATAAACGCGCCCCTTGGTTACAGTAATACTAGACCTGCCCCTTAGTTACACGATAGACGCCCCTTGCAGAGTAGCACAAGCATCGGGAGCGTGCGGCATCGCCTCGTACAATTACATGTTAACTGCGCTTGCGCAGTGTAGAGTCCACTCAGCTGTTTAGGTTCAGCAATTTTCGTATGCTCCGTAGTCCTTCGTACTGCGCAATCGCTGCGCCTGCGCAGTACTGGGGGTCCTTTTTTGGCAGGACACCGGAATTACACTACTGCCATTTAGTGGCGGTAGATGTAATTGCGGTAACGCCGCCCAAGTAATGGGAACTGCGTTACCATGAGGGGAAAAGTAATCAGTTAGATTACTCGTTACCCTCTAAAGTAACTGCGTTAACCACTTCAGCCCCGGACCAATTGTCAGCTTAAGGACCAGAGGTCTTTTTTCAATTTCGCACTGCACTACTTTAACTGGTAATTGTGCGGTCATGCAATTTTGTAACGAAACGAAATTTGCGTCCTTTTCTTCCCACAAATAGAGCTTTCTTTTGATGGTATTTGATTGCCTCTGTGATTTTTATTTTTTTGCGATATAAACGGAAAAAGAGCGAAAATTTTGAAAAAAAAAGAGATTTTCTACTTTTTGTTATAAAAAAAAAATCTAATAAACTCAATTTTAGTCAAACATTTGGGCCAAAATGTATTCAGCCACATGTCTTTAGTAAAAAAAAATGCCAATAAGCGTATATTTATTGGTTTGCGCAAAAGTTATAGCGTCTACAAACTAGAGTACATTTTCTGGAATTTACACCGCTTTTAATTTATGACTGCCTATTTCATTTCTTGAGGTGCTAAAATGGCAGAGAAGTACAAAACCCCCCCAAATGACCCCATTTTGGAAAGTAGACACCCCAAGCTATTTGCTGAGAGGCATGTTGAGCCCATTGAATATTTTTTTTTTTTAGTCCCAAGTGATTGAATAAAGACAAAAATAAAAAATAATTTTTTTTTTCTTCAAAAAGTTGTCACTAAATGATATATTGCTCACACATGCCATAGTTATATGTGGAATTGCACCCCAAAATACATTTTGCTGCTTCTCCTGAGTATGGGGATACCACATGTGTGGGACTTTTTGGGAGCCTAGCCGCGTACGGGGCCCCGAAACCCAAGCACCGCCTTCAGGATTTCTAAGGGTGCAAATTTTTGATTTCACTCCTCACTACCTATCACAGTTTCGAAGGCCATAAAATGCCAAAATAGCACAAAACCCCCCCAAATGACCCCATTTTGGAAAGTAGACACCCCAAGCTATTTGTTGAGAGGCATGGTGAGTATTTTACAGCTCTCATTTGTTTTTGAAAATGAAGAAAGTAAAGAAAAAAAATTTTTTTTTTTCTTTTTTCAATTTTCAAAACTTTGTGACAAAAAGCGACATCTGCAAAATACTCACAATACCTCTCAGCAAATAGCTTGGGGTGTCTACTTTCCAAAATGGGGTCATTTTGGGGGGTTTTATGCCATCTGGGCATTCCATGGCCTCCGAAACTGTGATTGGCAGTGAGAAGTGAAATAAAAAAATTACTCCCTTAGAAAGCCTGAAGGCGGTGCTTGGTTTTTGGGGTTCCGTACGCAGCTAGGCTCCCAAAAAGTCCCACACATGTGGTATCCCCGTACTCAGGAGAAGCAACAGAATGTATTTTGGGGTGTATTTCCACATATGCCCATGACATGTTTGAGCAATATATCATTTAGTGACAACTTTTTGTAAAAAAAAATATATATATTTTTTTTTTTTTCATTATTCAATCTCTTGGGACAAAAAAAAAAAATATTTAATGTGCTCAACATAGCTCTCAGCAAATAGCTTGGGGTGTCTACTTTCCAAAATGGGGTCATTTGGGGGGGGTTTGAACTGTCCTGGCATTTTATGCACAACATTTAGAAGCCTATGTCACACGTCACCCACTCTTCTAACCACTTGAAGACAAAGCCCTTTCTGACACTTTTTGTTTACATGAAAACATATTTTTTTTTTTGCAAGAAAATTACGTTGAACCCCCAAACACTATATATATTGTTAAAGCAAAGGCCCTACAGATTAAAATGGTGGGTGTTGCATTTTTTTTTTTTCCACACAGTATTTGCGCAGCGATTTTTCAAACGCATTTTTTGTGGAAAAAATACACTTTTTTTTATTTTAATGCACTAAAACACACTATATTGCTCAAATTTTTGATGAAATAAAAAATATGATCTTAGGCCGAGTACATGGATACCAAACACGACATGCTTTAAAATTGCGCACAAACACGCAGTGGCGACAAACTACATACATTTTTAAAAGCCTTTAAAAGCCTTTACATGATACCACATTAGATTCACGGAGGAGGTCTACTGCTAAAATTACTGCCCTCGATCTGACCTTCGCGGTGATACCTCACATGCATGCTGCAATTGCTGTTTACATATGACGCCAGACCAACGCTTGTGTACGCCTTTGCGCAAGAGAAGGGGGGCAGGGGTGCTTTTTTTTTTTTTTTTTAGTTTTTTTTTTATTTATTTAGCTTTTTTATTCTATTTTTAAACTGTTCCTTCCATTTTTTTTCTTTGTTATGATTTTTATTGTTATCTCAGGGAATGTAAATATCCCCTATGATAGCAATAGGCAGTGACAGGTACTCTTTTTTTGAAAAAATTGGGGTCTATTAGACCCTAGATCTTTCCTCTGCCCTCAAAGCATCTGACCACACCAAGATTGGTGTGATAAAATGCTTTCCCAATTTCCCAATGGCGCGGTTTATATCCGGGAGGGGGGACATTCCCTCCTACTGCTTGTAAAAGCAGTCTAGAGGCTAATTACCCGCTAGAATTGCTTTTACATGAAAGCCGATCACTGGCTGAAAAGAATGATACCAAGATGATACCTAAACCTGCAGGCATCATTCTGGTATAACCATTCAAAGTCCAGCAACATACTGGACATATATTGTAATCTTTTTTTTTTTCATGCAGCCTCTTGGCTGAACGAAAAAAAGAGATTGATTGGTGGGTATGCCCACCATTAGAATACCTCCCTTCATCCACCCACTTCTAATGATGGGCATACATGCACCATTTATATATGCCGATGCATGGGGGCATCCTCCCGCAAAAGTTATGCCGTGTACACACGGTCGGAATTTCGACCGTATGTACGTGGCATTAGGAGCCAATCGCTCCTCCCCCCCCCAGCTGCCCCCATGCTTCGGCATATATGCTCTTTTTTTTAACTGTGGTGGTGAAATCACCTCCTACAGCGTTGGAGTCGCGGCTTTATGTATCGTGGGAGCAAACGCTGTTGCTGTCAAGATAAATAAATCCGCGCTGCAACTGAATGGCGCACCTGAAAACAAAAAAATGCTTAACACTAAAACACAGTAAACAAAATTACATACCTGAAAAGCAAGCATGATAAAACATGATAAAACATAATAAAACATTGCAGAATAGAATGGAGTAAAAAAAGAGCAACAATAGAGAGAAAGAGAGAACAATAAAACGACAACTATTTTTTTTTTTTTTTATTTTTTTGAGATTCACAGGTAAAAAAGCTCCTGACTGTTAGCGACTGAATCAAAACGCTACCACAAAAAAACTGTTAGCGATCGCAGGGATCAGGCCTGACTCTGCGAACACTGCAGTTATGTGTGCTTAGTGTTTTGTAAGTGACAGTGATCGATCGATACTGCACTTGGGTGGGCTGGGCTGGGCGGAGGGGGAAAACGCAGGTGCTAGCAGGTATCTGGGCTGATCCCGCTAACAATGCGTTTTTTTGGAACCCTAAACTGCTGGGACGCTAGTATAGATCTGATCAGATCAGATATTGATCTGTTCAGATACTATACCACTAAGGGAGGTGTATGCTTTGCGCGTGGGTGTTTGCGGTACTGGCACTAACCTGGGGCGACGCAGACCTTATTTGACCCTAAAACCTAATTGATATCACCCGCCGGGCGATCAGGGGGTTAAACCGTTATTGGGTAATAAATGGCGGGTGCCCTGACAGTATAAAAAACAAGCTAACTAACCAGCGTCACCCGTAACAGTAATACAAAAAAAAACTGGTTACCTAGCGACACTAATGCAGGGATCAGAAAAACGATCGCTTAGTGACACTGGCAAAAGGGGTGAAAGGGTTAACTAGGGGCAATCAGGGGGGTTAAACCTTTATTAGGTAATATATGGGGGTACCTGACGCTATATAAAAACCTGACGGGGAACCTAAATAACGAAATAACTAACTGGCTAACCAGCGTCACCAGTGACATTTTATACGGTGATCACTGGTGAAAGGGTTAACTCTAGGGGCAATCAGGGGGTTAAAACCTTTATTTAGGTTGTAATATGGGGGTACCTGACCTATAAACCTATTTATGAACCTATATAAACATGGCGGTTAACCTAAAAAAAAAACTGGTTACCTAGCGACACTAATGCAGCGATCAGAAAAACGATCGCTTAGTGACACTGGCAAAAGGGGGTGAAAGGGTTAACTAGGGGCAATCAGGGGGTTAAACCTTTATTAGGTAATATATGGGGGTACCTGACGCTATATAAAAACCTGACGGGGAACCTAAATAACGAAATAACTAACTGGCTAACCAGCGTCACCAGTGACAGTTATACGGTGATTACTGGTGAAAGGGTTAACTCTAGGGGCAATCAGGGGGTTAAAACCTTTATTTAGGTTGTAATATGGGGGTACCTGACCTATAAAACTATTTATGAACCTATATAAAACATGGCGGTTAAAATAAAAAAAAAATGGTTACCTAGCGACACAATGCAGCGATCAGAAAAACGATCGCTTAGTGACACTGGCAAAAGGGGGTGAAGGGGTTAACTAGGGGCAATCAGGGGGTTAAACCTTTATTAGGGGGGGGTAGGGGGCTACCTAGGACCTAAAACTAACTGCCCTGACAGTTATTACAGTCACACTGACACTAAATGCAGTGATCAGTAAATAAATGATCACTGCAATTAGTGACACTGTGACTGGGGGGGGAGGGGGTGATCTGGGGGTGATCAGGGGGTGACAGGGGGGTGTTTTGTGTGCCTAACTGTACTGGTGTCAGTGTAGTGTTGTGCACTAACCTTAACATGTTCGCCGCTCGGCGTCTCCGGTCACATAGACCGGCGCACCGAGCGTGACATCACTTCCGCCTTCCTGTCTATACAATAGACAGGAAGGGGAAGCTTTTCATTCGCCAGGAGCGATCGCGAGGGGGTGGCCAGAAACCACTGGCCGTCCCCTCGTCCCGGATCGCTCCTGAAGCGATGCCGACCGTCCCCGCCGGCGGAGGGGGGTCCGATCGGACCCCCCAACCGCCTAAAGAATGGCACGTACAGGTACGTGGTTCTGCCTGTACGTGCCATTCTGCCGACGTATATCTACATGGGGCGGTCGGCAAGTGGTTAAGTAACTCTGTTTATTTTAACTCAGTTACTTACATCACTGGTAGTAAGTGATGCAGAGTTCAGGGGTCAGTGGTATGTGACTTAGAGGTCAGAAGTAAGTGACACAGAGTAACCAAGGAACACAAGGGTCAGAAGTAAGTGATGCAGAGTTTAGGGGTCAGTAGTATGTGACAGAGTTCAAAGGTCAGGTAAAAGTGGTGCAGAGTTCAATGGTCAGTAGTAAGTGACGCAGAGTTCAGAGGCCAGAAGTAAGTGACAGAGTTGAGAGGTCAGAAGTAAGTGATGAAGAGCTCAGGGGTCCCAACCAGTTTCAATCGAGTCTTCATCAGGGAGAGGAAAATTCTCATATCTATGAAATATATATTGTGACGGATCTTGGATGTGTCACATATATAACAAGAGCAATCAACTCAAAATGTAATATACATGTTTCAAAATGTTTATATGGAATCCCAACAAGCTTACATCATAAGAGAGGAAAAGATACTTATCAGCCAAGCAAAGTTAAAAAGGACCCATGAGATCTGATCATGCACATAGCAATGCCAAAAAACAATTAACAAAATGAAAGGAAACGCACATACGTGAACCTAGGCTAAATTTAGATTTTGAGTTTCTGATTGATGTTAGTTCTTGTATTTGCATAGCGAATACTTATTCTGTTCTGTTCACTGTCCTACACAGACTAAGCAAGCAGCTTGTAGGAGGGGAGTACATTAGGTGGCTTGTATTGAGAGGACATACCGGCACACACAGCATATAGCGTACTGATGTCTGCTATATAAATCTGACACAGTGTGGTTGAAGCAACAGATAAACTGATCTTCATATACAATCTCATTGTTTACAGAAGTGGTTCTCAACCCTGTCCTCAAGTACCCCAAACAGGCCATGTTTTGGGAATTTCTCTTAGCTAAAATAGCTGTCCAAAATACCAAGCCATTGACTCTGATTTAAAGCACCTGTGCAAGATAAAGGAAAACTTGCAAACATGGCCTGTTGAGGGTACTCGAGGACAGGGTGGCAAACCACCGGTTTACAGAATATGATACCAGAGAACGACTTCTGTTACCAGGGGTAGGGTAGTGTCCCTTCTTGGCATGGGCTGAGGACGTTTCTGCAGTTTGTGGCGCCTCACCTTTGCACCACTGTGTATAAAGTGAAGAAGGAACCTTTGATGAGCTATTCCAGGTTTGAAAGCCAGCCCTGTACTAAATACTGTCCCTTACAAGCTGGTTCCTCTCCCTACTACTCACTCGCCAGAAGCTCACTAAAATGATGTGGGGTCCCCTATCCTCCAAGATGGCCGCTAAAGTCTCTTGAGAGGTTAGTGTCCAATCAGAATACTTTCTTCTCTCGAGGGACCGGGTGGAATCACTAAGGGATCAATTCCCTTATGAGACTCCCCTTCCCATGCAATAATAGCATGATGCCACCTACAGGCATGAAGGCTAACTGTACCTGCCTAAAAGCATCCCCCCCTTGTAAGTGGTCTGCCGTGGCATTCTTACAGTGTTGTAAGGTCTGGCATTGTCAATCTTTTAAAAGGAACAAAGCCTTACCTACTCACTAGTCATAGCTACCAACTGTCCCTGATTTAGAGGGACTGTCCCTGATTTGGACCATTTTTTTTCTATAATTCTCCTTTAAAGGGGCGTGGTAGGGGAGGGGAGTGTCTTATGCCTACATACTTTTGCTAATATGTGCCCCTCGTTTCCATCTCAAAAAGTTGGGAGGTATGTCACTTGTGTTGTAGCCTTTAGTGATGTAAGTAACTGAGTTAAAATAAACGGAGTTACTTAACGCAGTTACTTTAGAGGGTAACAAATAATCTAACTGATTACTTTTCCCCTCATGGTAACGCAGTTCCCATTATTCGGGTGGCGTTACCGCAATTACATCTACCGCCACTAGATGGCATTAGTGTAATTCCGGTGTCCTGCCAAAAAAGTTCCCCCGCCGGATAAGGGCCCCCTGTACTGCGCAGGCGCAGCGCTTGCGCAGTACGAAGGTCTACGGAGCTTAAGAAAATTGCCGAAAAGAAACAGTTCTGAGTGAACTCTATACCACGCAGGTGCAGTTAACATGTAATTGTACGAGGCAATGCTGCACGCTCCCGATGCTCGTGCTACTCTGCAAGGGGCATCTATCGTGTAACTAAGGGGCGGCTCTAGTATTACTGTAACCAAGGGGCACATTTATTATTAGTTATATATCGAGCTCTGCCCATTAATTTAACATTCGCCCTCTTCTGTAGCCATCCGCCCCTTACACGATCTAATAATAATAGAACTGCCCCTTGCTTACACGTTATAACAGATCTGCCCCTTGGTTAGAGTAATAATAGAGCAGCCCCTTGGTTACACGATATATAACAATAATAATAAATGCGCCCCTTGCTTACAGTAATACTAGACCCGCCCCTTAGTTACACGTATAGAATATTAAAAAAAAAAGTCACAGTTACTTTGCTGCGTAACTAATTACTTTTCCAATGTAGTAACTGAGTTACTAATGCAATTACTTTTTGGGAGAAGTCATTTATAACTTAACTAATTACTTTTTTAAAGTAAGATGACAAACACTGGTAGCCTTCCCTTGAAGGATGAGATATTTGCTTCTAAAGCTGTTATTTGAGCACTATTTTGCTTCAGGCACCAGGGGACCTCCTGAGAGCCTCCCAGGAGCACATTTCTGCTACCTGTTGTAGCTCTCCAATTTAGGCGAACTTGAATCTGGGAGATGAAGCCTGGTAGGAGGCATGGCTACTAACTGCTATTAGTACAATTTTTTTTGTCTATTATTAATTTTTAAATGTGTTCAGGTAGTCTGTACGCTTGGCATTTTCCTCTTTGCATTTTGTCAAATCTGTGTTGCGGAAGTTATCACTTTATGCAAAACATGAAAACCTGTTGCCTTTAATGCAGACCTACATTTCAGGCAAACCACAAATGTTCCATTTCCCCTGCCATCACTTCCTCTTATATTACTTTTATACTATGCCCATATTTTGCTAAAACTGTGTGTGTTATCTAGCAGCTGAGCAGTCCCAAAAAGGCACCCATTCACACTTCTGAAGCAGCACTAAGCACCTTTGGGTGCAATTAATGTTTAGGGCAGTATGTGCCCAGAAAAAGTCATGACATTTACTGGCAGAGCCACATTTTTTACTGACACTGCAAAAAAGTACTTAAAATGCCAGTTTTCAGTGCTAAACGAAGGTTAGAGGATGCGGACATGGTAAAAGCAGTGCCGGACTGGCCTACTGGGATACCGGGAGATTTCCCGGTAGGCTGCCTGCCCTGGGGCCGCTTTGTGGCTGCAGTGCTCCCCTCTCGCCTGCTCCTGTGTGTCACGAAGTTGTCTGGGTCTGTGTTTGGCAGCGGCGGTGCTGTAACGCGGTCCCGCCCCCCTAGACCGTCTTGTGTGATAGTAGATAGAATCAGTGATCCGCCTATCACATGAGCCGGTCTAGGAGAGCGGGACCGTGTTACACCACCGCCGCCGCCGAACAGAGACCCAGCCAGCTCTGTGATCCACAGGAGGAGCTGCCCGCCCGTACAGCCCACCCTGTGTGCCTGGATAGGGGAAATTTGCTTTTTTATATTCCTCCATGCAGCCGCTGAATGCTTGCAGGAGGGAGAGGAGGAGAATCAAGCATTCAGGGCTGCATGGAGGAATATAGAAAGCTCATTTCCTCTATATGCCGATCCCCTGCTTCTCCTCCTATCCAACTTCTTTTACTGCCCCCCCCCCCCAGTTCTCCTTGTGCTCCCTGGCTCCCCCCCAGTTCTCTCCAGCCCCCCCCACAGTTCTCTCAACCCCTGTTCTTTCTGCCCCCCCCCCTGCTCCCCAGCTCTCCCCATCCTTCTCTAGCCACCATCCCAGCGCCCAGCGCAGGATACAGGAGATGGTTAGAGGATGCGGACATGATACAGGAGATGGTTAGAGCTACAGTTACTCCATCAGCAAAATCCCTATACAATTCATACCAAAATATATAGTCAATGATCCACATAGAGATAACGTTCCTAATCAAACAAAGACAATGACGAGATGTATATATACCTAAAAAATATGAGGCTATGGCTTAGTAGTGCTGTTCAACATGGAGTTATTCAATCACTTTTAAGGATAGAGTAGGGTATATACTCTGCAAATAATACAAAGTAATATGACAAAGGAATTAGGGCGTGGTTTCCGCATGGCGCTGGTCGGACGCTTCTAGACAGAGCTCCGTCCGTGTACTGGCCTAATACCTCTGGCAATGCCTGCTAAAGCAACCAAATCCCGCTCTACCACGGGTAAGAGGACGGGGAACATCACCGCTGCCTCGATCGCCTCTTCGGGATCCATAAAAAGATTCCTAGCCGCCGGAAAACACAGCCCCAGCGTGCGGCCCTCACAGACCAGAGCCTCGAGGTCCTGCGGATCTCGCTCTGAGAGGACGGCGTCACCACGTGAGAGCTCCCCGGCATCCTCGTACGGATCGGAGCTGATGGAGGACCCAGGCTCCCCAGCTGGCTCGGAACTCTCCTCACTGGTAAGCGGGCTAAAGGAGATGGCGGGGATGTTTAAAAGTTTGGAGAAATCCCTTAAGAAGGACATTGCTGCGGTCCGCACGGACATGTCACATGTGCTGGAAAGGGTAGAGGAGACGAAGAGGCGCCAAGACTCTCAAGCTGCCGCCATTATAGAGCTACAGACCGTGGTTAAACGCTTAGCACTAGCTCACAGATCCTCCCTCTATAAGTTAGAAGATTTGGAGAATAGGAACCGGAGGAACAACCTCCGGATCCGTGGACTACCGGAGGCAACCAGGGATTCAGACCTAGAACCCATACCTAGAACATGGGCATCTTCCAAACACCCCAAACGACAACGCAATCTTGAAAAGATACCTGTTACACGCTGCAATTGCTAACTGACTGGACCTCAACAACAGTGCTCGAGGAAAGGGACCCTGAGCCAAATGTGTAAGGTCATCGCTGCCCCAGCTAACTTAACTTTCCCGGTAGCCCAACTGGACATGCTTAAGACGACTAAATTAACCGTTCCATATTAAGCATTGCATATGTTGTACTTATCCTTAGTTGTAAATGCTCACCGTACGTTAACCAAGCTCACACCTGCTTTTCTCCTCTCTCTTTTCACTTCCTCTTCTTCTCCGCCTTTTTCTTCCTCTCCTTTCCCGGATCTTACTCTCCGTGCTCCTCATACTTCCCCCTCTTCCCTCTCCCCCTCCCCTCCCCCCCCGCACCCCCCCCAACCCTCCTCCCCCCCCCCAGTAAATGGCATTCAGCAGTCAGTGAATGCTTGTGGATGGAAGCCATGATCACGTCTGCTCTTTTGGACCCCTGACCCAGACGGGCTCAGGGGCGACTAACATTATTACTTTGTGTGTTGTGATGATGCTCACAGATGCAAATTTACGTTGTAATCTTCTAAAAAGCTAAGTTATTTGATATACCCTGTATACGCTGTTTGTTAAAAAATGTTCAATAAACAAAAATTAAACAAAAAAAAAATATGACAAAGGAATTAATACTGTCATTAGATAAGTGTGTATGAGAGTTATAGTGAAAGCAAATAATTCACCAGAAGCTGACAATATAAATTTAACCACTTACCGTCTGACCTGTAGCAATTGAAACTCTCCACCCTACTAACATTGCTATCAAGCAAAAAAACTCTTGTCTCATATTCCCTCCACCGTGGTCATCCAAAGGATATGCAATTACATCACAGAAGGCCTGACCAAAATGGGAATCCCTGTGCTCCTACCCCCTCAACCCCACCACCTTGTTCAGGGAGAGGGCCAAAAAAAGCCCTAATGCCTAATGATTAGAACCATGCCTGACCAAGGTAGTGGGGTTGAGGTGGTAGGAGCACGGGGATTCACATTTCGGTCAGGCCTTCCGTGATGTAATTGTTCCACTACATATTTAAATGATGAGTAGTTCATCCAGTCTGTAGAGAGGAAGGTGTAGTGCAGTGTGTGGATTTTTTGGATCTGACATTATACTCCAACATCCTCTGTTGGTTGCAGGACAGGGTTCTTATGTTGGCTTTTGATATTGCGATACTCCTGCCGGCTCTGTCGGTTTCGTTTTTAGACGGAATTTGGCTCGGCGAATGCGTGGGAGTGCAAACGGCTCATCGCACTATTATTTTTCCTCCCTACCCACCCCACACCTTGCCAGTACCCACCCTTTATAATCTGTATAATAGTTCATTATGCCTTTTCCTTACAGGTTTTTTTGTTTAAAAAAAAAATAATCTGTGCGGGTATACAACCGCTTTAAGGATACAATAAACTGACTTTTGTCCCGTTGTAGTGATTTTGGGGATACCCTCTTTCCAGTGAGTACTATATTGATATGGTTATGATTTCATTAATTGTCCCTTATATTCCTTCGGAGGCTGATTTTCATTCTGTCCTCCTTAGAGAATGGGGTACTGTGAATTATTGGCTGATTGATCTAGGGATGTTTCACGTTGATCTGGTTGCCTCAGGTTGGCACTTGGCATGCCGCACTTTAGAAGGGCTCTCTCTGATATGTGAGTGACACTTCATATACACTGCTCCCTATATCTATGGGGACTCTACAATTATAATTATATGATATCTGGCTGCATTTCTTATCTATTCTGTGAAATATGATATTTCCCTCTCCTCTCTGCTCTATACAGAATCCCTCTGCTTGCAGTCAAGGAAAAAAGTGAAACGTCGACCTTTCTGACTCAACAGTATTAGGGACTCTATACATATGTAGTACCGACACTTTTCTAAAGTGTGCGCTATTCTCTAAATTTAGTTTTTCCAGAACTGTAACTGAGGTTAATTTATTCTAGTTTTTTTTACTTTGGCATCAGTTTGGCTGGGCTGTACTGGAGTTCTGCCTGGTCATATGTGAAGTGAGGCACCTGTGACAGGCTGAGAACGCAGTCTGGTTGGACGTGTTAGGTACCAATCTTTCTCGGGGCCAATCAGTGGGCGCGTCTGGCCCTGCTGTGTATTCTGGGAAGGGGTATTTAAGATGCTGAGGTCACGTGTTCAGGGTTCGGCTTGCTCTTTGATTCCTGGTTCCGGTCCGGATCAACCCCGCGTGGGGTCCCGGACCCAGGAGTGTCTGCTGCCCCCATAAGCCTGGTCACCCTGACCAGCCCCAGAGGCCCTCATGGTCTGGGGTGGGGATCCGTCCATTCCCGAGCTTCGGAACTGGCTAGTTCGAGGCCCAGTAACTGGAGGAATCTGAAGTGTCCCGGTGTCCTCTCAGGATTGGAGAGGCACAGCAACTCGTACAAGCGACCAGGGGAGGACTCTTCAGAGGAGGGCCAAGAAGCTGTCTGCTTGGTAAGAGCCTGGGAGCTGAGATGTATGGGCACTAGTGAATCCGCATTTCCTACGGTATCGCCGAAACGGCTGGAAGATTCAGGTACCATAGGAAAAGTTCCTAAACCCATCCTTCGGTTACAACATAGTCTGTGGCAGAGACTTTTACATCGTTCGTTTGAAGTTTCACAACCTAGTCTGTGGCAGAGACTGTGCTAATTTTTGAATTGCTTGTTGGCTGCTAGATCTACAGACAAGGGTTTATCCAACAGTGAGGCGCCCAGTTGCGAGTGGCTACTCTCTGGGCTATCTGAAGAGACATTTACTTGATGTCAGCAGTTCTGAAGTGCCTGAGCTTTATCGCCCATGCCCTCTATTCCCAACTGAGAGACTGTGTTATATTTGAAAGCTTTTTGCAAATAAAAATCCTCAAAAGGACTTTTGAGTGTTGGCCTCTGCAATTACTGGGTACTAACCCTGGGAACCCCTAGACAACGAACAACGAGCTACAAGGAGGAGGTAATCGGTAAGCCCAGAAAATACATAGTCGCCCCGCAGGGGTTATGGCGCTACACATATATACAATGTGTCGTTATACCAAGAGAGCTATAACTTTCTTGTTTTTATTCTGTACTAATTTTTTATTTTTGTAATATATAATAAATACATTTTCATAAAATGATACAGTGTTCCTTTTCTGGTACCGGTAAAGTCCGCTCAAAATGTCCTAAATCCTTTAAACACTATCTAGATGATTTTCTTTTTATAGGTAAGGTTGGTTCAAATTACTGTTTATATTTGTTTACTGAGTTTAGGATTGTTGTGTATGGAATTTGGTATTCAAATTGATGCAGTTTCCATGGAATTCCGACTACCGGCTTTAAAAATTGTTACAATTCAGACATTATTAGACTTTGTTCTTTCTAAATGTAAAGTTAGTTTAAAAATCTTGCAATCTTTGCTTGGCCTATTGGCCTTTGCATCCAGGGTTTTGCCGATGGGTGGTGTGTTTTCCAAAAGATTGTATCGCGCCATTTCTGGGGTTTCCTCTCCCTATCACTTCATGAGGATTACATGCGGGGTTAGGAAAGATCTGTTGGTGTGGCACTGTTTCTTATCAACGTTTAATGGTTGTTCTTTATGGCAGATCCCATTTTGTACAGCATCTGCACTTAACTTGCATACTGATGCTGCTGGGTCATGGAGAATTTTGGATCGGGCATTGGTCTGTAGACATGTGCGATTGGTTTCGTACGAATTTGAAATTCGTACGAATTTTTTCGAAATTCGTACGAATTTTTTCGAAATTCGTACGAATTTTTCGAAATTCGTACGAATCCGTAGTACGAATTTTTTCGAATACGAATTCTGTACGGAATACGAAATTCCGTTTACGAATTTCGGCTCCGAATTATTTGAATCCAACTACCAAATATCGAATTTCAACTAATACGAAAGAAATTATTATAGCGGATATAACGAATGATTTGAATGAATTCGAATGATTCGAATGACAAAGTGTCATTTTTGCAGGAAAATTTCAGTTTACGAATTTCGGCTCCAAATTATTCGAACCCAACTACCAAATATAAAATTTCAACTAATACGAAAGAAATTATTATAGCGGATATAACGAATGATTTGAATGAATTCGAATGATTCGAATGAATTCGAATGATTCGAATGACAAAGTGTAATTTTTGCAGGAAAAAAAGCTATTTAAAATCACTTGCGGCTAATGAATTGTCGGCTACCGTAACACAGAGAACAGTCATTCATTGAAAGTCATTGATAAAAAAAAAGCGTGGGGGTTCCCCCAAATTCAATAACCAGGCCCTTCAGGTCTGCTATGGATATTAAGGGGAACCCCACTTCAAATTTAAAAAAAAAATGACGTGGGGTCCCCCCTAAATATCCATACCCGACCCTTCAGGTCTGGGATGGATTTT
The DNA here is from genome assembly GCA_028564925.1 of Lithobates sylvaticus. Classification (NCBI taxonomy): domain Eukaryota; kingdom Metazoa; phylum Chordata; class Amphibia; order Anura; family Ranidae; genus Lithobates; species Lithobates sylvaticus. The sequence goes on along the minus strand of CM053027.1, from coordinate 50,652,095 downwards.
AAGGGGAACCCCGGCCAAAAAAAATATAAAAAATGGCGTGGGGTCCCCCTCAAAATCCATACCAGACCCTTATCCGAGCACGCAACCTGGCCGGCCGCAGGAAAAGAGGGGGGTACGAGAGCGCCCCCCCCCCTCCTGAACCGTACCAGCCCACATGCCCTCAACATTGGGAGGGTGCTTTGGGGTCCCCCCAAAGCACCTTGTCCCCATGTTGATGAGAACAAGGGCCTCATCCCCACAACCCTGGCCATTGGTTGTGGGGGTCTGCGGGCGGGGGGCTTATCGGAATCTGGAAGCCCCCTTTAACAAGGGGACCCCCAGATCCCAGCCCCCCCCCCTGTGTAAAATGGTAAGGGGGTACAAAGGTACCCCTACCATTTCACCAAAAAAGTGTCAAAAATGGTAAAAAATGACAGGAGACGGTCTTTGACGATTCCTTTATTAAAATCTTCTTTCTTCTGGTCTTCTTCCTTCTTCCTTTCTTCATCCTTCAGTTTCTTCATCTTCTCCTTCCGGCATCTTCTTCCATATTCTTCCATCTTCTTCTTCCTCCGATCCACTTCTTCTTGCTCTGGTCTTCTCGTCCTTCTCGTCCGGCATCTTCTTCCATGGCGTCGGCGTCTCTTCTTGGGCCGCTCCTCGCAATGGGAGGCTCCCGCTGTGTGAGGCTTCGCTGCGTCTGACAGGTCTTTTATAACGGAGGGCACCTGGTGACCCCGCCCCCCTCTGACGTCATGGGGAAAGCCATAGGGAAGTCCCCATGACGTCCCCGTGCGTCAGAGGGAGGCGGGGTCACCAGGTGCCCTCCGTTATAAAAGACTTGTCAGACGCAGCGAAGCCTCACACAGCGGGAGCCTCCCATTGCGAGGAGCGGCCCAAGAAGAGACGCCAACGCCATGGAAGAAGATGCCGGGACGAGAAGGACGAGAAGACCAGAGCAAGAAGGAGCGGATCGGAGGAAGAAGAAGATGGAAGAAGATGGAAGAAGATGCCGGAAGGAGAAGATGAAGAAACCGAAGGATGAAGAAAGGAAGAAGGAAGAAGACCAGAAGAAAGAAGATGAAAGAAGATTTTAATAAAGGAATTGTCAAAGACCGTCTCCTGTCATTTTTACAATTTTTGTCACTTTTTTGGTGAAATGGTAGTTTTGTACCCCCCTACCATTTCACACAGGGGGGGGGGGCGGGGATCTTGGGGTCCCCTTGATAAATTAATTAATATTGATTTCAATGGGGAGCAGCGCTGGAGGAGCGGTGGAGGAGACACTACAGACAATGGTGCAGCTGTTTAAGGGCGGATTGCAGGCACTATTTCTAACGCTATAGCGCCTGCAAAACACCCTTGGTGTGAAAGGGGTCTTTGAAGCAGTGGCGGCTGGTGCTTCTAAGGCACTGTGCCCATCAAATGCAGCCACTGTGACCCCCTGCCCGCTCGCTGTCTGACTGGCACTTACCCCATCTTTGTGGTGGGTCACATCAGCGAGCTGTGGGATGGGCAGCGAGTCAGGCAGCGGTGAGCTGTGTCCTCCATGCGTCTTTTCTTTCTTCTTGCTAGGCATCCGATAAGAGCGCCTGTCCTTTCAGCCAATCAGGTGACGGGTACTAGACCCGCGCTTCCTGATTGGCGGAGAGGCGGTTCAGTGTTAGAAAATTGAATATTCGCATTTCTAACACACCTGGGTGGGCTCCGAGCGCAATGCTCCTCGCTCCGAGTCCACCCTATTTTGAAGCCTATTAGAGCCCCTAAAGAAACACCCCTGCCGCTGTAATTCAGGCGCCCGGCATCCTAAAAGGGCCAGATGCCTGAATAGGAGGTGGCCGCGGCGACCAAGGATAAATGAATGCTCTGCATGAATCTATCCATGATACATATAGGAGGGGTGGCCTGATAGAGGGGGCGGCACCCGTGCGCCCTTAATGAACGGGCCACCACTGCTTAGAAGGTGGATTGTCCGTTTTTTTTAGACCTGATGATGTGCCTTTATCTGATATAGCCCATGACAGTAGCAGCCCAAATGAGGGGCTAATGTGGCCACCAAACAGTGGAACTACAAGACTCAGACACTGCCTGACAACGCAAATGACATTCCCAGGACTGAGGCCCCTGGAGCTGGGGGCGAGCCCTGCCAAGCCTGACCTAATTGTGCTGACGTACGTGATGTGGCAACTCAAATGAGGGGCTGAACCGAGGCCACCAGTTTGTGGAACTACAAGACCCAGTGGTTTGCCTGAGTGACGCCAGTGAGGTGCCCAGTGCTATGGCCCCTGGTGCTGGAATGCTGAGCGCTTGCCAAACCGCATGGTGTCATAACGACAGCTTTGTCATTAATAACCATCAGGAGCTGCATGTGCGGACATGGAAGTGTGGTGAACAACAGGTTGACAGGTACACATGAAAACAAGTGAGGAAGTGACAAACTGCAAGATTCAATTTCAACCCCTTAACCTGGGAACACCAGGATTCGGCACACAGATGGCACACAGATTCACACAGGAGTGAGCTCTCAAACGCTGAGCTCAGAGCTACTACACCAGGGAAGAGGAAGCTCATGTGAGGAGCTTTGAAAGAATGAGCTTGCTCCTGTGATGGTGTGAGAGGGTGAGAAAACTCTGCAAAAACAACAGTAAAGCGCCGCTAAAAATAGCGTCGCTTTACTGCCGATGCCCCCAACGCCCCCGTGTGAAAGTAGCCTTAGTGCAAGTCCAGATCCCACCTCAGGTTTAACCATAGCCAGTGGCGTCTCCAGCTTTCATATTTAGGGGGGGCACATGGGGGGACAGGGACAAAAGTAGGGGGGCAACTATAAAATGCAATTTTACTACGATCCCCAGGGTGGCAGAAAACAAGAGATATATGTCACCAGCATACCAAGAAAATATAAGGGTCCAAAGCAGTGGGAGAACTATCAGGGTTGCAAAAGTTGTCTTGCCACCGGGCCTTGGTGTTCTGCCACTGTGGTGTTCCCCAGCCTCCTCTTGCTGTCCTGCCCCTGCTATTGACAGTGCTGGTCTTGCATCTGTGTCCTTGGCAGTGGCAGCAGTCTATTAGGACCTAGTGCTGGTGACATTATGGGTGCATGCAGGGGAAGGCTGGCACTATTGGTTGTAGAGAGCCGAGCCCCCAGCTGGTCACCTAGCAGCAGTAATGTTGTATAACCTTCTCTGTTGACATGCTGATCGGGATGTGATCCAGGTGATGCTCCCAGTCAGATCTAATAAACACAGTATTTATTAGCATCAAGAGTACAACCACATCCACCGTATGTTCAGCAGCCATGTGGGCTCTATGCCTGTAAGGTGTGGGCTCTATGCCTGTAAGGTGTGGGCTCTATGCCTGTAAGGTGTGGGCTCTATGCCTGTAAGGTGTGGGCTTTGATCAATAAAATCACTATGATATTTAACACTAGGATTTGACTAGGAGCATCACCTGGATTGCATCACGATCAGCATGTCAGAGAAGGCTGCACTGCTGCTAAGCAACCTGCAGGGAGGTCAACTGTCTACTCTACAACCATTAGACATGGGCTCGGGTGTGTTTGAAATCCCACTTGCCCGATCCCGCCAGGAAGCCGACACTGCACACGGCTAATCACAGGCAGTGAGACATTCCTGATCTGTGCAGCTGCGGACCAGGAAATGTCTCACTGCTTGTGCTTAGCACCGTGCAGTGTGGGCTTCCTGACGGGCTCAGGCATGTGGGATTTTGAACATGCCCTGCCCATCTCTAACAACAAATTGTGCTGGCCCTCCTGTACATTAGCCCCATAAAGTAACCAGCACTGGGTTCCAATGTGCCACTGCTGCCATGGAGACAGAGACCAGCGCTGTGAATAGCCAGGACAGCAACCCTGGTAGTTCCACCACTGGTTCACACTGCAAGGGTTCCCCCATCCACCTATAATGTGTAGATGGGAGAATTGGATCATTTCTTTTTTTTTCATGCAACATACTAGTTAAATTAAAAAAGTGATCAATGTATGGGCTGCCTAAGTGCTAAGACCAGCCATAGGCAGTTTAAATCTCAGCTGGTTGAGGTTTGAACCATTAATGAGCAGGCTGAATGTACCAAGTTGATCGATCAAATTGGGAACAACCAGCCTGACAGATACTCTTATGATTATCACTAGTGGTTGCTATAGCCACTAGTGATAATGACTGTTTGTTGGGAGAATACAATTGCTGGGCAGGAAGGATATTCCCCTGTCACCACTGTCTGTGATAATGGGGGAATCATGCAAGTTTCTTTCCTGCACTCTGTGGATGCAGGAAAGAAATTTGCATAGTCTATTACCTGCCTAACTGAAAGTGAAAGTAAGTTGTGACGGTCTTGAAAGAACAGGAGAGGGGGAGCGACAGATGGGGGAGAGAAGGGATGGAGATAATGCAGTTCAGTGATTACAGTGTACTGCAGTGCACACACTTACCCACGCGTCCAGGCTAGAAGAATACTCCCCCTCTCAATAGAGACTGTGTTACTCCAGCGGCAGCCTGAGTAAGATGTAGCGCATCCGCTACGGATGCAAACAAAAAGACATTGCCATGGTGGGGCACAGCATCATTTTGGGGGGGTCAGGGCCCCCTCTGGCCCCCCCCTAGGGACGCCATTGACCATAGCTCCCAACTGTCCCTGATTTGGAGCAATGTCCCTCTGTCCCTCTTTCCTCCTCATTTGTCCCTCATTTTGGTCTGATCCATATAGTTGTATATAAAATGCACTTTTTATCTTTTAAAAAGTGTTTCCCAGTGCTAAACCTTTCATCCAATTTCTAAATTGCTGCATTTGTATATTTTAAAAGCCAATATAAAGTAATAGTAGTGGTGAAAAAAAGTCCTTGTGGATTTAACCTTTTTTTTTGGTTAAAGGGGTTGTAAAGGTTTGTTTTTTATTTTCTAAATAGGTTCCTTTAACCACTTCCCGCCCGGTCAATAGCATATTGACGTCCGGAGAGTGGTTCCGTTATCCTGACTGGGCGTCATATGACGTCCTTCAGGATAACATGCCTGTGGGGGCGCGCATCGCGGCGATCGGTGGAGCGGTGTGTCAGTCTGACACACCGCTACACTGATCTCGGTAAAGAGCCTCCGGCTGATCATGATGTCAACAGGAAAAGCCGGTGATCGGCTTTTCCTCACTCGCGTCTGACAGACGCGAGTAGAGGAGAGACGATCGGCGGCTCTCCTGACAGGGGGGGGTCTGCGCTGATTGTTTATCAGCGCAGCCCCCCTCAGATGCCCACACTGGACCACCAGGGACTCCACTAGGATCACCAGGGAAGTGGGCAACATGTGGATGGCCAGGTATGTACCCCCTGGCCATCCACATGTGCAAATGATGCCCAATCTGTGCCAGTCAGTGCCCACAAATGGGCACTGGCTGGCACCATCAAGTAGCAATCAGTGCCACCCATCACCCAGCAATGCCACCCATCAGTGTTATCAGTGCCACCCATCAGTGTAATCAGTGCCACCCATCAGTGTCCAGCAGTGCCACCTATCAGCGTCCATCCATGCCCATCAGTGCCCACCTATCAGTGCCCATCAGTGCCCATCCATGCCACCTATCCGTGCCACCCATAAGTACCCATCAGTGCCACCCATAAGTGCCCATCAGTGCCGCCTATGAGTGCCCATCAGTGCCACATATGAATGCCCATCAGTGCCGCATACCAGTGCCACCTATCAGTGCCCATCAGTGCCACCTATCAGTGCCCATCAGTGCCGCCTATCAGTGCCCATCATCAGTGGCCGTCAGTGCCACCTCATCAGTACCACCTCATTGGTGCCACCTCATCGGTGCCCATCAGTGCCGCCTTATCAGTGCCCGTCAGTGCAGCCATATCAGTGCCCATCATTGAAGAAGAAAACGTACTTATTTACAAAAAATTTAACAGAAACAAAGAAAAACTTGTTTTTTTTTCAAAATTTTTGGTCTTTTTTATTTGTTGCGCAAAAAATAAAAATCGCAGAGGTGATCAAATACCACCAAAAGAAAGCTCTATTTGTGGGAACAAAATGATAAAAAATTTGTTTGGGTACAGTGTTGTATGACCGCGCAATTGTCATTCAAAGTGCGACAGTGCTGAAAGCTGAAAATTGGTCTGGGCGGGAAGGTGTCTAAGTGCCTGGTATTGAAGTGGTTAAGCTAGTGCATTGTTGGTTCACTTACATTTTCCTTCGATTTCCCTTCTAAGGGCTCTTTCACACGGACGTGTCCGTGTACGGAGCCCGCTCTGCACAGCAGGGGATCGCTCCGTCGATCCCTCGCTGTGCAGGAAGATGACAGGTCTGTCTCTGCACTCTGTGCAGGGACGGACCTGTCAGAGCGCCGCTCTCCCCTATGGGAGATCGGATGATGACGGACCGTAGAGTCCGTCGTCATCCGATCCGCAGACGGATGGAAAAATAGCTTTTTCCTCCGTCACACTTTTTCGGATTGGGGCAGGTCGGATGTCAGCGGTCATGTCACCGCTGACATCCGTCCAACCATAGAGGTCTATGGAGGGTCCGTTCAGGTCCGCCAAAAAAACTGACCCGTGTGAAAGGGGCCTTAATGTTTTTATTCTTTGTCTGAATTTCTCACTTCCTGTTTCTACTTAGTAAACTTCACACCATCTTCCGAGCGGGGTTTAGTCAGCACGAATAGCTTACTGAGGAGGAACAGGAAGTGAGAAATTCAGACAAAGAAACCAAAGAAAAAAAAACATTTAGAAGGGAAATCGAAGGAAAAGGTAAGTGAACCAACAATGCACAAGCTTAAACGAACCTATTTAGAAAATAAAAAACGCAAGGGGGTGTGGCGGGGGGGGCGTGTCTTATGCCTACATATGTTTGTTAGTAGGTGTCCCTCATTCCCATCTCTAAATGTTGGGAGGTATGGGGTTAACCCCCGAGGTGATCTAGTTTTTAATCTAAAAATCCACCACGATTCTCTCCCCAGTAGCCTTCTCTCCCTGTTACCTCCTCTGGGCGAGTGAGACAACCGTTCTATTCCTCCGAAGCGAAATGAGGAAGGATCACCCTGAGGACATTCTCTAAAGTGACGCGTTGCATTCTAAATATTTATAATACATGTTTTTTTAGGTTGAGTCAAGTTATTATGGGATGTATGTAAGAGACCACCTTTTTATTAGGCTTTTAATACTGTAAGCTAAAGCACAGGTACTTGTCATTCATTGTTATTATGAGGTGTGTGAGGTTGACAAACGGTACCCCCTTAGCTGGGGCAGAGCCCAGACTGTGAGGAAACAGAAGAGAAACCACGTGATCCGCCCCTGACTCATGAGGAAGGGAAAGAGATCTACAAGCACGTGATCGCACTGCCTCCCCTTTGCTTGTCATTCATGGGTGTTCCGCCAATCAGAGAACTGGGTGGCTTGTTGCTGGAGGGGAGAGGCGGGGACACGGAGCAAGCGTGTGTGCTTCCAGGAAATGACACAGATAGGAGCTGGAGGAGGAGGAGGAGGGAGATGGTGCAGGTAATGTGCTTCTGTGTATGTTCTATATATTCTATGTATGCTGGGTGTTCTATATATATTCTATGTATGCTGGGTGTTCTATATATATTCTATGTATGCTGGGTGTTCTATATATATATTCTATGTATGCTGGGTGTTCTATATATATATTCTATGTATGCTGGGTGTTCTATATACATTCTATGTATGCTGGGTGTTCTATATATATATTCTATGTATGCTGGGTGTTCTATATATATATATATATATATATATATATATATATATATATATATATTCTATGTATGCTGGGTGTTCTATATATATATATATATATATATATATATATATATATATATATATATTCTATGTATGCTGGGTGTTCTATATATATATATATATATATATATATATATATATATATATATATATTCTATGTATGCTGGCTATTCTACATATATTCTATGTATGCTATATATATTCTATATATGCTGGGTATTCTATGTATGCTGTCATTTATACAGCAATCAGTGCTATACAAATGCACTGATTCCTGTGTAAATGACACTGGCAGTAAAGGAGTTAAGTGTGTCCTGGGGAGTGTTTCTAACGGTGGGGGCGTGGCTGTGTGTGACACGTCGCTGATCTCTGCTCCCCATCACAGGGAGCAGAGATCAGTGACACTGTCACAACGGGGAGATGCTTGTTTACATTAGTATCTCCCTGTTCTTCCTCTCCTGAGACGATCGCAGGTATCCCTGCAGCGATCGAGTCCGCGGGACCCGCGACCCGACTCGCGGAGCTTGCCGCAGGCACGCGCCCACAGGCCGCCTCTTAAAGGGCAATGTACAGGTACGTGACTCTGCCTGTACGTGCCCTTCTGCCGCAGTATATCTGCGTGAGGCGGTCAGCAAGCGGTTAATACCTACTTAGCAGTAAATGAGTTCTACAGTGGGAGGGGCCTGTGCAATTTGAGTGGACCATTTTACTGCAGGGTCTGCTTTAGGCCCCTTTCACACTTGTGCCACTTTGCCGCGATTTCAAGGAATGCCTGTGTAAGTGGCATCAAAATCGGACCAAAGTAGTGCAGGGACTACTTTGAAGTCGGAAGGACTTGAAGTCGTACTAATATGAATGGCTGTCATTGGAAATCATGGGGAACGACTTGTCATGCTACTTTACAGTCCCAAATCGCGGGACAAGTCGTATAAGTGTGAAAGGGGCCTTAATAAGACCAGGTCCAGGAGAGATGCACATTAACATGCATCGTGTTTAAAGAGTAACTCCTCTTTTGTTGGGGGGGGGGGGGTACATTCGTTTGTTGTCTGTATCCATGTGCAGCGTGATTGTGTATGGGAGTGGTTTTATCATTATCAATCAGCTGCTGCACCTGCAGGGCTCTAATGAGGAAAGTGTCAGGATCTGCCTCCCCTTTTTTATATATAATTTTACCAGAAATTACATTTTTGTTGCATGAGATGCCAAAAATCTGACTTGTATCTTAGTGCAGACTTCTAGGAAAATCAGTGCGCCAATCGCACAAGCAGAAAACTACGTTTCTGGGGAAGTTCTGTACACCATCTGTATATGGAATGCCTCCGGGTTGCCATAGTGCAGTGATGGCGAACCTTGGCACCCCAGATGTTTTGGAACTACATTTCCCATGATGCTCAACTGCACTGCAAAAGTCCATGAGCATCACGGGAAATGTAGTTCCAAAACATCTGGGGTGCCAAGGTTCGCCATCACTGCCATAGGGCATTGCATTTTACAGAAAATTGCAGCGGCTGCAGACTGGGAAGGAAATGCATTTTTGTAAATTTGACTTGAGGAGCAACTGTTTATGCAATATTATTTTTTTTTATTTTTTTTACTTGCTATTTTTCTTCCACAAATTGGAGTTGGTCTTTAAGGCAGCCATTTCCTTTTTAATGGGCTTCCTAATGCACCAAATAAGGAGCATGCACTATTAGCAGAACACAACAAAGCAAGGAACTGCATTGCCATGCAACACAAATAACACAACAGTATGAATCCGGCACCCACAGAACGCAGTAATAATATTGGGCCGGGGCTATGAGATCTGGAAACGATTGGCGTAGCTGTAGACTTTCCATCTACTCTGTTGTCTCGTATGGGAAGTTCCAGTTCTGCTTTTTGTTTCTTGTTTTAGTTGCCAAAGTACGTGATTGTATTTTTACAAAGCAGATGTTTCTTATTCAGTAGGACAGTGTTCTGTTATTTTGTAACACTTTTTCCACACGGAGGACTGTGGGAGACGATACTAAACCCAGGACCCTGCATTCACTATATCTGGTCTCCCGCAGTACACAGAACATGGAAATGCAATTATTTTAGTAAATAAAAACTGCTAAATACCATTTTTTCTCATCAGCAGTATATAGCAGTCTTGTAACTTCTAAGGCCTCTTGCACATTATACTCCTTTTTGAGCATCTACTTTTTCAGACTTTAAAAAAAAAAAAAGTTGTATGTGTTTATGCGCATTTTCGCGTATATGCGTTTTGGCAAAAACTTATTGTGTTTCAGTTCTACACGATATGTAATTGAGCATTTGCGCAAATGGCATAAATGACCAAAAAAGCAGATTTTATTTATTATTTTTTTACTGAAGAATGCACGGTGCATGTTTATGCTCCTGTGTGCATAGGCACATTGCAATTAATGGGCTGTATTTTAGCTCAGTAAAAAATAAATAAATATATAAAGCAAAAAAGTTGCAGTGTGCAAGAGGCCTAATGCCCCCGTACACACGGTCAGAAATTCCGACCACAAAATCCGTCTGATTTTTTTTTTTTTCCGACGGATTTTGTCCGACACTGGTGTTGCATACACACGGTCGGACAAAGTTGTCGGAAAATCCGATCATTCTGAACGTGGTGACGTTCGTTGCGTACGACGGAACTATGTAGAGGCTAGTAGCCAATAGCTTTGGTCTTGTAATTTGATCTGAACATGCGTGGCACTTTGTCCGTCCGAATTCGCTACACACGATCGGAAAAAGTCCGATCGGACTTTGTTGTCGGAAAATTTGAGAGCAGGATCTCAAATTTTTTACGGAAATTCCGACAGAAAAAGTCCGATGGCGCCCACACACGGTCGGATTTTCCGACAACATGGTCCGATAGGACATTTTTCGTCGGAAACTCCGACCGTGTGTACGGGGCATAACAGTGTCCGGCTGAGCACTAGGTAAAAGCTTGTAGGAGGAGTTTTCCTTTGACTGTCCTATGAGGCTGCATGACTCCTGACCCTCTGTCTGGACAGTGCTGATTGGCCCTGTGCTGATCACATGCACCCTCAGAGGGAGATTTGGGGTGCAATAGACCCCAGATCTTGCCATAAAGAAGACCTGTCACAGCGGCCCGTGCTTTTCACAGGGGTTGTTGTTCATCCCTTGTGAAAGCAAAAAAGTTGATCAAATAAAATTAGAGACAAAGCACGAATACAGCGCCTTGAGGCGATTCAGTTCGCAGTGTAGCGCTATACAAATAATTCATTCATTCAAAGACGTGTTTAAAAAAAAAAAAAGGTTTAAATAATACATTTTTTAAGCCCTGGGGGGGGGGGGCTTGCGCATAAACATGAATACCTAAGTCCCGCGCGCATTAATAAATGGTGATCACTGCAAACGTTTAGAGCAATAATTTTAGCTTCAGACCTCCTAACTCTCTAAACCGGTGACCTGTGAGACTGTATTCACACTTTTTAACGTTTCGAATTCTGCCCACCATTTCAAATCTCCAATGTGTGAATGACGAATCCCGGGACGCACATTTTAAGATGCCATCCATTTAAATGACACCTAAAATTGCGGTGTGATATTGTTGTGTAATCCCGGCAACCCGCATCGCGTGAAGCATGTCGCCCCAAAAGTAGCTTCTGCATTTTGTTTGGGCTGACAAGCTTGACAAAGGTGCGATTTATCGTGGCAGAACTGCACCGAGATTTTAGGCGCCATTTAAATGAATGGCATCTCAAATGTGCGTCCCGCGATTTGTCATTCACACTTCGGAGGTTTTAAATTGCGTGCAGTATTGCAGCAAATCTGCCTGCGATTCAAAACGCTGAAGTGCGAATACAGTCTTAAGGCTTTTAAATCGTCACTAATGGAGATCTTTAGGTACCTAAGTTTGGCGCTGTTCCACGGGCGTACGCAATTATAAAGCATGTCAGCATTATTTGGCTGAAATCTGCTGACACACAGCAGGGGGGGTGCGTGCTTCTTTCTTTCTTTCTCTCTTTCTCTCTTTCTCTCTTTCTCTCTTTCTCTCTTTCTCTCTTTCTCTCTTTCTCTCTTTCTCTCTTTCTCTCTTTCTCTTTCTTTCTTAATGGGTCGGCACGAGAATTCCCAGACCAAACATTTTGGGGAGATTTGCTTTTATTTTTTCCTTGTTGACTAATAGTTTATCCATCATTTTCCGATTTAGAAACAAACATTGTACGGTTGCCACTGGAACATAACATGAGTGGAAACCTTCCAATGGGGACATCAAGGGGATTTCCCTCACTTTGGAAAACTTTTTCACTTTCTGTTGCATCTCTAGAACAAAAAAGTGAGAGGAAGTAAACCCCAATGGGGTTTACTTCCTCTTTTGCTCCCTGCAAGGCCTGCAAATTAAAAGCATAATGAGCTAGTATGCATCGCATACTAACCCATTATATGACACTTGCCTGCCAATGAAGCCCACGCTGTCCTCTGTGCAGGCCGTGTCCATCTTCGACCCTATTCCATCCGGGGAAGCGGACTCCGGCTCTGTGACTGGCCGGAGCCACGTGACGTCTCAGTCACAGAACACAGTGGTCTGTTTCTTCACAGCGCATGCGCCAATGACGACATCGGCACACTACGAGTGTAATATATCTCCTAAATGGCGCACATTTAGGAGATATTTCCACTACCTATAGGTAAGCCTTATTCCATCAGCCACGTAGGCCCAACCCTTTTTTCGGGTGTGCTTCCAGGTACGTCCCACCTTGGATCTTAACAGGGTCCTATAATTCTGCATACTCTGCCTTCCCTTTCTTCTCTTGGGGTCCCTGAGCATACTCTCCTCTCTTGGGGGAACTCTGCCTTCCCTAATCCTACCTTTCAGCTGACGGAAGTCAGTTTTATCTTTCACCACAGGTCTTTCAGGTTCAAAAACCTCTCTCTGGTTACCCACGGCAACCACATCACAGAAAAAGGGTTTACAACCGCTTGAAGGGAAATCTCCACAGTGAGACGCAGAAGCAAAATAAAAACGGATAGTGATTTTAACCTTTCCCTTTAAGCCTTCCTCCATGAAAAACTTAAAGCCCAGCACCTGGAAAATGTAAAAGTACCCCTTGCAGTGGGAGTTCAAGCATTAATAACTTGTTTTTATATAGGGAGGAGGAAAAACCTCTGTCAGATGGCGCTCCTCCATGCTCTGGCGGATGACTGTCCTACTGCATCATCACGTCCAGTGCAGGGCTACGGACTATGCTTTAGTGTTGATGGTGGCAGGAACCTAGACCAGTGGTTCTCAACCCTGTCCTCAAATATCTCCGACAGGTCATGTTTTGGGAATTTCTCTTAGATAAAATAGCTGTCCAAAATACCAAGCCATTGACTCCTGATTTAAAGCACCTGTGCAAGATAAAAGAAAACCTGCAAACATGGCCTGATGGGGGTACTTGAGGACAGAGTTGAGAACCACTGTCCTAGACTGCCGGAGCGTTGGGGAGAAGGGGCTCGATGTGGGTAGGGAAATCGCTCCCACAAAGCTTTTGTGTTCCGTTGATGAGGGAGATTTTTCTGCCATCAGAATACTGTACACTGATCAGAGCTGCTGGCTATAGCCGGCAGTGCTGATCGAGAAAAGCCCGACCAAGGTGGTTGTACAGAAGTCAACTGTTTGATTTTTTTCTGTACAACCACTCTCATCGGCTGGCTAAATTTCAATCAATGTATGGCTGGCTTAAAGCGGAGTTCCACACACATTTTCGTTTTCCCCCCTCCACGTTCGATGTTTCCATTACTCATCTGAAGTTTTTTATTTATTTTTTTCTCAAAGCTGTTACCTTGTATGTCCACCAGAACGGTCCTCTTCTGCTGTACCTCGCCGTGGTGAGGTATGTCATATCCGGCCATCCATTGGCTCCTGGGATATGAGTGTCACACGTACACCTACACAGGTTGGACTGGATTGACTGTTGTCTTTATTCAACCTTACCTACTATGTAATCCCAGGAGGCAATGGGCAGCCTCCACTTTGATTTCCATAGCTGCCCTTTGCACGCAGTGCGCATGTGTGAGATAGGGAGGTGCATGCTGGGTAGTCAGCTGCACCGTATCCTGGAAGGAGCAATAAGTGGGCTTCAGGTGCCCACACTGAAGACTGGAGCCCGCTTGCTAAGGAGAGGTGAGTTTTTAAAGAACAATCTGATAAGAAAACCTACAGTTAGTACAAATGCTGGAAGGTACTAAATAGGATGAGTCTATCCCGGGGGTGTTTTTTTTTAGTAGTGGTTGGATTGAAAAGGCCATGGAGACAGGATACCCCAGCTGTGCTGCCTCAGGCGCCAGGTCGCTAATTCAAGTTGCAAATGCGACCTGGCGCCCGGGGTTTGTCGAGCCCTGATATGTTGTAAGAAGTTCACACAGGACAATAAAATCAGAGTAAGCTATTTTGGTACAGGAGAGGTGCCTGTACAAATGTGCAAGGCTGAAGGAGAAGGCTGGCATTCAGCTTTAACTGTGTACGTTTTTTTCCTCCCTGCAGGACTGTGCCTACACACCAGAAGAGGATGATTCAGAGGATGTGACCAGCAGCTGCCATGGCAAGCTTGACACCCCTCCTCCTAATCTGTCATGTGATCTTCCTGGGTAGGAAATGCTTTTACATTGCCAGTGCTCATTGTTTGTACATCTTTAACAGCAGTGAACTCTGTGTAGAGCTATTCACTTTGAGGCCATGAGGACAAGGGGGCACTCTTTACATCTGCATGAAAAGAGAATTTATCTCCAAATACGGAAAGGTTTCTTCACAGTAAGAGACGTGGAATAGACTCCCTCCAGAGGTGGTTCTGGCCAGCTCAGTAGATTGCTTTAAAAAAGGCCTGGATTGTTTTCTAAGTGTACATAACTGGATACTAATCTTTAACTTTCAAAAGTTTTTTTAATTTGTAATGAGCATCAAAATAAACAAGTAAATCATACAGCCAAGCAGCCATCATATAAAGAGAATGCAGCGTACAGTCACATATGTCGGGCACAGAGAATAAACACAATCAAAAAGTGCCTCAAACGTGGGATACTAATATTTATGGGTAAAGTTTATCCAGGGAATTTCTGATTGCCTCGTGGGGAAGCGGGAGGAATTTTCTTTCCCTGTTGGAGCAAATTGGATCATACTATATTTGGGTTTTTGTTGCCTTCCTCTGGATCAACTGTGTGTATAGGATTGGATATATGGAGGTTGTGTGTGTGTGTATATATTTATTTTAACCATGCTAAATGTGTTCAGTAGTTGAATGGTAAGGTCAGTGATGACATGCTGAGTGCAGTCACCCATTGTAACCAACCAGATTTCAGGCTGCCCAGGAGAAATCTACTTACTCTAAGTGACTGTACCTTGCCCATTATTCTTTGGCCTTATATAAAGTGATATTAAAGCGCCTTTTTTTTTTTTTTTTTTAATATAACAAACATGTTATACTTATCTATGCGCTGGTTTTGCACAGAGCAGCCCAATTCTCTTCTTCTTGGGTTAATGACGTACAGTAACTTCTAGCAGCTAAAATCAGTGAGCAGTAATGATGTGCAGTAACCTCTAGCAACCAATCAGTGAGCAGTAAGACTGTGCAATAGGGGTGCAACGGATCATCACTGATCCGTGATCCAAACGGGTCACCCTGTTTGGATCAGCACACGCCGCGATCTGCGGAGCGCTCCGCAGCCTCGGTCCTAGGAAAGGCCGCCGGTTTGGCCTAGCTCCGGAGCGGCGGCCATCTTGTTGCACCCGTCGGCCGTTTACAATGTGATTGCTCCGTCAAATGATGGAACGATCACTTGTAAACAAACCGGCGTCAAGATGATACCGGTTCCTCTCTCCCCTCTGTGTACAGATCTGTACAGTGGAGGGGAGAGATCGGATGGCAGCAGCGCTGTGGGCTGGATCTGTAGTGCCCACAGCGCTGCTCTGTGACAATTGCAGTCACAGCCATCCATGCTCAGCCATACCCTCCAATACCCTGCCATACTCAGTGATACCCAGCCATGCTCAGCCGTACTGTGCAGTAACCTCTAGCAACTAATCTGTGAGTGCAAACCAGTTCTTTATGTTGACATTATTAAAGTGATTCTAAAGGCTTTAAAAAATAAAAATGGCGGTCGTGGCTCCTGCCGCGTTCCCCCAGATCAAACAGCTTGCAATATGGGAAACCAAGCAGGCTTGTTCTCGAGCCACGGCTCTGCGTGGCCATTCAGACAGAGCTGCGGCTCAGCCCCGCCCCACTCTCTCTTTATTAGCTAACTGGCTGCGATTGCCCATCTCAGCCAATGGGGAGGGAGAGTCTCCGGAGAGCCGAGGCTCTCGTGCATGACGCAGGATCAAGAGGGGGCTCAGGTAAGTATTGGATGCATGCATAGAATGCATGAAAGTAAAAAAACTTTTGAGACTTTAATAAGCCTGAATTCCTACAAACAGCCAATCAGGTTTTCGCTTTATTTTATAACCTGCTCTGATAGGAAGAAGCTGACTGGTTACTTTTGGCAACACAGATGTTTTCTTTTCAGAAATGTTTATGCTGATGTTATTTCCTTAGTGTATAGCATGAGAGCCAGAGATTCTACCTAGTTGTGCAATGAAAGCTCAACTTCTGCTTTTATTAGGACTGTACAAACAAGTCATCAGTCCTCGTATAATCCATTACATTTGGGATTGGAATCTATTGATCAGTTCCTATTCCAACATCAGGACTTTTTTAAGATATTTAATTTTTAATGTGTAGATTTTATACAGTGCATAGGTTTGACATTTTGAACTTTGTTTATACACCTACATGGATTTTAGTATAGGAAGTGTGTCTACAAAGTTCGGTGAATGGTATCGGAAAACAAACAAACCAAAAGATAAAAACAAATTACCTTTATTGGCCTTCAAAATAATCGCCAACCTTCACAACACATTTTTGGCAAAGTTCACAAAGCTTCTGGAAACTGTCAGCAAAGGCCTCTTTAGGAATCAAAAGCAGAGTCGCTGCCACGCATTATTGGTTTGCCGCTACGTCCACAAAACATGCGCCTTTCTTGGAGCTCTTCAGGCGGCGATACAGAAGTCCACAGACGCCAGATCAGGGGTGTGCGGTGGATGACAGAGAACAGGTGTGCTGTGCTGAGCCAAGAATTGGCGCACACGGATGGCTCCAAGAAGTGGAACCGATCATGTCTTGGGCTCAGAAGAACCTGAAGGATCTGACAGCGACTTATGTGCCAGGAATTCAGAACGTCCAGGCAGACTTCCGATCATCCTACAGTTCCTGAAGAGACTCAGGTCGGAAACAGCAGAGGTAATTGCAGTAATTCCCTACTGGCCCAACAGGCCTTGGTTTCCGCTTCTGACACTCCTCAGTGTCAAGGATCCGGTTCCGTTACCATCCAGACCAGACCTCTTGTCCCAAGGTTCGAGGTTACATCCCTGTCCGGATCACCTGCACCTAAAGGCCTGGGTTTTGAGAGGGGAAGGTTGGAAGCGTCAGGCTGTCCATTAGAGGTTATTCCCACTCTCCTTAGTGCAAGAAGAGGTAGTACCAATCGGGTGTACGAAAGGATCTGGGCGAAGTTTACCAGTCACATGGCTTCCAGGTCTAGTTCCTGCAATACATTGGCAGTTCAGGATGTGTTGAGCTTCCTTCAAACAGGATTGGATATCTCACTTTCTGTTAGTTCCCTGCGTGTCCAAGTTTCTGCTATCTCAGCATTTTCTGGAGTCACGTGGGCCAATCATCCTTTGGTTCAACAGTTTTTCAAAGGTGCAGTCAGGCTTAGGCCGCAGAAGAAACCCAGGTTTCCAAAATGGGCGTGTCCAAGTTTCGCTGCCACGCATTATTGGTTTGCTGCTACGTCCGCAAAACCATGCGCCTTTATTGGAGCTCTTCAGGCGGCGATACAGAAGTCCACAGACGCCAGATCAGGGGTGTGCGGTGGATGACAGAGAACAGGTGTGCTGTGCTGAGCCAAGAATTGGCGCACACGGATGGCACAGTGTGGTCACACATGGTAATGAAATCTCCAGAGGTTGCCATACGTTTTTACTTTCTGTTCGTCTGTCAGCTTGTGCGGCACAAACTGGGAACAGATCTTCCTTCTACCCAAATCATCACGGACGATGGTGCGTGCCGTGTCCTTGCTAATGCCCAATTCCCCCACCATCAATTGTAGAGTTAGTCACCAATCTCCTGCCGGCATTTGTCGCACTCACTCATGTCTGGGATTTTGCTCGATGGCCGTCCAGAGCGTGGCTCATCCTCAGTCATTTCCTTCCCGTCATGAAAGCGTTTGAACCAGTCGTAAACGGTTTCTGCTCACAGCTTCCGTCCCGTACACTTGCTTCTCGACTTGTCTCTGGATAGCCATGTGCCAGTGTGCGCACCTGGCCCATGTTGCCGTTTAAGATATCAGACCATTCAGCAAACTTTTTAGACACACCTCGTATATTTTTGTCATGTGTTTTATATCCCTGATGAAGGGAGTGCGTGACTTCTGAAATCGTGTACTACTTTTGTGTCGTAAGGTAGCAAGTCTTTATTACGAAAGAAAAGTTCAGAAATTATTTATAGCAAACTATTACTTTTGCCTTTTTTGTAGTGCAATACAACAGGTTTGCTTTGATTTTTTTTCCCCTCCCCAGCAGCAAATACTCCCCTTTCCTTCACTCCTCCACTGTTCCATTTAGTAGCAAAGAATAAAAAAAAAAAAGAAAAGGAAAACGCACAAAACTTGTTGGTATAACTATAGATGAACATAATTATAATTTTTATTATTTTTATACAGGATTTATATAGTGCCAACAGTTTGCGCAGAGAATATAAAAGGGGACAATACAGTAACAATACAATTCAATACAAGAGGATTAGAAGGGCCCTGCTCCTGGGAGCTTGCAGTCTAATGGGGAAGGGCTTGTGGAACAAAAGGTTGTAACTGCGAGGGATGAACTGATGGGAGAAATAAAATAAATAAATAAATGTGGTTATTAGCTGAAGGCAGGATAGGCTTCCCTGGATAGATGAGTTTTTAGGGATCCCCTAACAGGCCGCTATATTGCCCTATGACCGCACTGGGCCAACCACTAAGCACCATCTCTGTCACATGGGGAGAGTTGGCTATAACTTCAGTCATCCCTCTATCCCCGCCTACAGCATGTAGACCCTATGCTGGTAACTGAGGCCCTGGTATTTGTGACTGGTGATTGTCATTAGTAGCTCCTTGGAGCTTGAGAAGGAAGAGAGGGCATAACGCTCATGTGACCACCACAAAAAAAAGGTAAAACAATTTACCTCACTTGCTTTTATTTAAGATTATTAATGTGGTTTGTTTGCTGAAGCCATGTTGATTGTTAACCACTTGCCTACAGGGGCACTTAAACCCCCTTCTTAACCAGGCCAATTTTCAGCACTCTCACATTTTGAATGACAATTACTCAGTCATGCAATAATGTACCCATATGAAATTATTGTCCATTTTTCTCACAAATAGAGCTTTCTTTTGGTAATATTTAATCACCACTGTTTTATTTTTTATTTTTTTTTGCACTATAAATGAAAAAAAGACTGAAAATTTGGTTAAAACAAAAAGCATTTTTCTTTGTTTATAAAGGTTTTCAAATTAGTATTTTTTTTCTTTTGTAAATTTTGTCCAAAAGTACTACATATCTTTGGTAAAAATAACCCAAATAAGTGTATATTATTTGGTCTTTAAAAAAAAAAAAAAAACTTAAATCTTGACTTGAGATCAGCAGCGCTTCCTAGTTAGGGGGTGAGTTCTCCTTTTTATAGGGAACATGTCGGGACAGAAATAAGGGAACTGATACTGCTGACTTGTTTATGGTGCAAGCTTCAGTACTGCCACCCTTGGTTAGTGACTCCTTAAGTCATGAATAATAACTGACATGTGACTACCATGTAGGGACACTTGATGTGTGGAAGATTCTCTAATGTCAGTGACTTAGCAAAGCTGAATTCCAAGCAGATCTAAAATATAAAAAAATAATTGTGGCTCGGTATTTATGAATCATCATTAGCCTTCAAGTGGTTGTTGAAAAGTACATTTATTTTTTTTTTTTTTTTTTTACAAATGTTACTTGCTCTGTGCATTGGTTTTATACAGAGCAGCCCGGATCCTCCTCCCTCCTCCCTCCTCCCTCCCTCCTCCCTCCCCCCTCCCTCCTCCCTCCCTCCTCCCTCTTCCCTCCCTCCTCCTCCAATCCTGGCTTCTTCTCTTTTTGGTGTGCCACCATCGGAAACTGCTTCCTATTGTCACTGCCACGGACTTTCTATAGACATAGACCATGTGCACATCGCTGGATCGGACTCGGGTGGGTATACGGGGGCTGGGGGCTCCTGCAAACGCTTCCACTTTATCTCTGCCTGCATTTCCGTATGGGCAGTTGCAGAGCTGGAGGAAGTGTCAGTGGACTACGAGTTAAAGTGATTGTAAACCCTTACATATACCCAGTGAAGTGACTGGTATGGGTGCAACGGATCAAAAAACTCATGGATCGGATCGATCCTCGGATCAGAGTCACGAATCGGATCATTTTTCGGATCAGCAAATAATAATTGAATTTGCAAAAACCTGTGAAAATTCCGCCACCATATAGTCCCCACTGTAATATCCACGTCATCTCCCCCACTGTAATATCCACGTCATCTCCCCCACTGTGTAATATCCACGTCATCTCCCCCCACTGGACCCCCCCCCCCCCCCCTCCCTCCACACAGGAACAGAGCTGAGGCTGTCAATCAGCTGGAGGTCCCTCCCCTGCCACCTTTTTTCTCTTGGTGTCAGGAAAGCTTGTCAGAAGTGACTCATGCTGCGCAATTGTCATTGAAATTGCAACAGCACCGAAAGCTTAAAATTGGCTTGGGCAGGAAGGGGGTGGAAGTGCCCGGTGTCGTGGTTAATCTGGAATGATGGTTGTTTCACCCGACCACCTTTTTGCTTTGATAGCCATAGTGGATTTACATGGCCTTCAATACTGCTTTAGGGTCTGCTTTAGGTGGGGGAACATGCCATATATTGCCATTTAGTCAATTGTTATCTTATTAATTTATTTTTTTAAGAACAATGCTCTTGTGTTTTTTGAAGTGAATTTCTCTTCTCCATAAAATCTCCTGCCAAGAATAAATGAACTGAGCAGATCATTTTTTTTTCCATGTCCCAAAAATGAGTGAATGGAATATGTCCATAAATCACACAATACTGCACAAATACACAATACTGCACATATGATTGCGTTGATTATACACAAATATTTTATTTCAATCTCCCACCACCAATATGTGCCAACCACCAAATAAAATGCACGCTTACCAAATGGCAAGCAAAAAGAGCTTGCGGCTAAACACCCTGCCGGGACCTTTGTCCACAGAGATCCAGGACAGAAACTCCAATGACGTCAGACACAGGAACGGCGACAAACCGATGACCCAATAACTTCAGCAAACCTGCTAGCAGCTTCAGTGATGTGTCCCGATCACCGGCCGACTCCTCTGCTCGTGTTCAGACCAGCCAGGATTAGTCACTCAGAAAACTGGAAGTGATTGGCTGGACCGATGATGGCAACAAAACTCACAACCTTTTACCTCTCTAACTCGAATCTGATCGATTTTTTGGAGCCCATCCTGACTAAGTTAGGGGACTTTGCAGAGGGAGCAGTGATCCTGGGAGGAGACATGAACTTCGCCATGGACCTGACCCCTAGACTCTTCCAGGGGTGCTTCCCAGTTCTCTTATGCAGCACTGAAAAGCCTTATGAATTTTTACGCTTTCCATCTGGTAGATGTCTGGAGGGTGTTGAACCCGACCCACAGGGATTATGCATTTTATTCGCATCCACACGACTCCTACACCAGAATTGACCTCTGCATGATGCCCCGATCTCTCTTGTCCAGGGTGGTATCAGCCTTGATCGGCTCCATCACCTTCTCAGACCATGCTCCGGTCTTCATGGAGGTAGACTTGCTGCCTCCCGTCCCCAAGCAGTGATTGTGGAAGCTTAATGACTCCCTGATCCAGACACCAGAGGTCATGGAGGCAGTGACCAGAGAAACGAGAAATTTCTTCTCCTCCAATGTGGCCCCAGATAGTGCCCCCTTTATGGTCTGGGAGGCTCACAAGAGCTACATTTAGGGGTATCTTGATCAAAATAGGCTCCCGGCTTAAGAAAGTGAGAAATCTACAAACTGCTGACCTTCTGAACAAGATCAGATCCCTAGAAGCCACTCATTAAAGATCGTTAGATGTCCAGGCACTAATGGACCTTACAAAACTGAGAAGCCAGTTGCGCTCCCTGGCCTTGGTGCGCGCCAAGGCCGTGATTGCTAAATGCAAACAAACATTCTACAAACACGGGAATAAATGTGGCAAACTCCTAGCAAGGGCCTTGAGAGCTCAACAAGCCCGAGTATTTATCCCTAACTACTTAGTGACAGTAACGCTAAGGTGCATGCCACGGAAGAGATCGCGGATCAGTTCCGCAAGTACTACACTTCTCTTTACAATCTCCCAGGCCCGACCTCTGAAAGGGAAAAATCCTCGGAACAAAAAGCCATACGAGAGTACCTACTAAAATGTAAGTTGCCTCGGCTGACTGATGAGGTCTTGGCAGCTTTGGAGGACCCTCTCTCCAGCGCGGAGGTGGCCCTGGTGGGCTTGCATGCAACCCAGTAGGGCCACGGGCCAGATGGGTACTCCCTCGTGTATTACAAGACCTTTTGGGGAACTCTTGATTCCACACTTAAAGTGGTTGTAAACCCTTTTTGTTGACTTTTACCTATAGGTAAGCCTAGAATAATATCTCCTAAACGTGCGCCATTTAGGAGATGGTTTACTTGTAGTGCGCCGATGGCGTCATCGGCACATGCGCTGTAAAGAAACGGACCACCGTGACGTTTCTTCTCCCAGCGTGTGCTGTGACTGACCGGCCACAGAGTCGGAGTCCGTGGCCCCGGAAGGAAGAGGGGCGAAGATGGATGCGGCTTGCTTAGGGGACAGCGCAGGCTTTGTTTGCTGGTAAATGACGTATAATGAGCTAGTATGCCATGTATCCTAGCCTATTGTGCTTTTCATTTGCAGGCCTTGCGGGAGCAAAAAGAAGTAATACCCATCAGGGTTTACTCTTTAAGGCTTATAATGAGGCGTGAGAGGGGGTTATTCCACTGGAGGAGGCGCTGCAGGCCTACATCACAGTGATCCCGGCAAAGATCCTCTCATATGCCAAAACTATCGGGAAACCGAACAAGGGTGCACACACCGCTTCAGGCAAAAAATATACACGCCCAATCCAAGGTTCTAATCCCGGCTCATCACCGTAGACAATATCAAGAAGATAAGAAAAGATTGATCGCACACTTGAATCCAAAAGAGGCTGTAGAAATTTCTTTATTGTCATGAGCCAGACAAATTTGCAGTGATGATCAGTTGACACGTTTCACACGAAAAGAACCCCTACTTGTTCAAAACAATTGAAATGCTCACAATACAAGCTATTTAAAGGCGTAAAAAGGGAGTTCTCCTAATCTTGGATGTTACCTGTATAAAAGTCGCCTGTCCACAGAAGCAATCAATCAGATTCCAATCGCTCCGCCATGGCCAAGACCAAAGACCTGTCCAAGGATGTCTGGGACAAGATTGTAGACCTACACATGGCTGGAATGGACTACAAGACCATCGCCAAGAAGCTTGATGAGAGGGTGACAACTGTTGCTGTGATTATTCGCAAATGGAAGAAACACAAAATAGCTGTCAATCTCCCTCGGTCTGGGGCTTCATGCAAGATCTCACCTTCGTGGAGTTTGTGATCAAGAATGGTGAGGAATCGGCCCAGAACTACACTTGTCAATCTTGTCAATGATCTCAAGACAGCGGCCGAAAACTGTTTTCGATACCGAAAGGGGGCGGGGTCCGCAGTCCTCCACTACCTCCTCCTCGCCGCGATCTCTCTGCCCCTCATCTGCTTGCTACTTTATCTATACAGGGTGATTGGTGCTTGCTAAAAAAGAGCATTATATAAAAAAAAAAAAAAAACATAACAAAAAATAAATTGTAAAAAATATAAAAAAAAACCTCGCACATGTGCCACCGTCACATGACATAAAAAGAAATGTATCGACGAGTACTTGAATAAAGTATCGGTACTTGTACTTGGTCTTAAAGTGGTGTATAGGTTTTATTTAAAATATAACATTTTTTATTTAAAATATATAAAAAAAATTAAAAACAGTAATTTTCGGTATCGGTTTTGGTTTTCGGCATCTTGTAATTTTCATTTTCGGTATCGGCACCAAAAAACCCATTCGGTGCATCCCTAGGTAAGATGAATCCTACATGCTCTCCAGATTGCTGGCGGTGTGGTGTGGCTCCGGGGGACTTCACACACCTCTTATGGACTTGTCAGCATATAGTAGGTTTTTGGGCTGAGGTGGTGGCTTTGTTAAATTTCATTATATCCGCCCCTTTGCCGGCGTCTATGTCTGTATGCCTGTTGAGTTTTGTAGAGGATATTCTTCCTACAGAGGCAGAGCGGACATTTGCTAATATTACATTGTTCTATGCCAGAAAAGCTATTGCCCTGTTTTGGAGAAAAAAACTTTGCTGCCCACACTATCATAATGGAAACAATTGATTATTAACAGTTTACCATTACATAGAGATACCTACGCGAACAGGGGGTTGTCCCCGCAAGTATGATAAAATGTGGGCTAAGTGGCTGACTGAGCCCTATACGGCCTCGGATACTCAAATCGACTTTTGATATACTTTTACGTCTATTGTTATACAGACTGATACGGGCTGTTATAGTTGCTTTTTTAAATTTTTTTCCACTGTTTTTTTTCTCTATATGAGTTGGTTGTCATTGCGGTGACTGAAAGGACTCATGCTTTAGTTATAATCTTAGCTATCCTTTTATCCTCAGGCCGGGTTCACACTGGTACGACACGACAGTCGTACCACTTTGGATCCGACTTTGCCCTGCGACTTGAAGTCCAACTTGCTTCCAAATTCAATGAACAGGGATCTGACTTTTGATCCCCGACAATACCAAGAACTGTGTCTGGTATGAATCTTTAGGGGGAACTCTACGCAAAATGTTAAAATAAAAAAAACGGCATGGGTTCCCCCTTAAGGAGCATACCAGGCCCTTCATTCTGGTATGGACTTTAAGGGGAACACCCACGCCAAAAAAAAAAACGGCGTGGGGTCCCCCCCAAAATCCATACCATCAAGAAAAAGGAACCCCCCCCCCCCCTTCGTTGGGACTTTGTAGGCAACAAACACATATACTTTCAGAAAATATAGTTTTATTAAATGTACATAAAAACATTCGATCATATGATGACTGGTAATAAAAGAACATAGAAAAATAATACACAAGTATACAAAACAAAAAAGTTGCATGGTAAGTAACTACGTATGACAAAAAAAGGTTGTTACTCTCCGGTGTATAGTGATCCTCGGTACCCAACGTGTTTTCTGGTTTAAGCACCTTCGTCAGGGGTATTGAGTAAGAGTAAATGTAGTCATAATTTTGTCTTTTACTACAAGAAATAGAAAAGGACATATCATAATGGTACAAAACGTGGATATTCTTGACAGCCATATGGGACGGATGAACAGCAATGTTTATGAGAAGCACCTACCATGTATAAAGTTCCACCATATAACAAAATGGATAAGGCACTGCCAGCAGGGGTGCCGGTGGATACCAGCCCTCGGCATCCAATATTACACGATAATGTTATAAGAACAGGAATTTAGCTAGTTCAGTTTGCCTGGTGATCACAGGGAGTAGGGTATGGTGAATTGCCAAACTAGCAAGAAAAAAGGAAAAAATTATAGAAAAATATATGTCCCTAAAAGCAATCCATTGCAAAACAAGAGACGTATTTCCAGGAAGGGAATACATAGGACCCCTTCTAATAATATGCTTACACGTGGCACACAAAGTATCATGTGAAGTAAAAAATAGCAGATAAAAAATTAGTCGGCAAATAAAAGCTGGAAGAAAGATATTTACCAAGGTCCTTAGATTTATTTGGGGTGAAAGCGCTATACAAAGCCTTAAATGTGTCTCCAGGTCTGTGTATAGCTGCAATACTTCCCAAGTCTTATGTATATTAGACCTCCTAGAAAAATCAATGCCTCAAAGAAGGGGGGGGGGGGGGGGGGGGAGGCGGGGGGGGGGGGGGGGGGGTTGGAGCAGCTGCAGAGGCAGCCGTACATCTTAAATGTATATGTGCCATCCTTCAGATAAGACGAGGCTTACCATGTGAACAAAGGAAGAACCTCACTGGTTTCTGTCTTCCCCGCTCTGCAGTGCTCATCAAAATACCAGAGATTAGCGATCATGCGGCAGAAGAGAGCACGTGCAAACGGCATCACTGGTCCGGAGAAAGTGGAACGCATGACGCAGCCCCCATGAAAAAGAGGGCCCTGCGCCCACCCCAAAGCAAATTTGTCCCCATGTTGATGAGGACAAGGGCCTCTTCCCGACAACCCTGGCCATTGGTTGTTGGGGTCTACGGCCAGGGGCTTATCGGGATCTGGAAGCCCCCTTTTAGCAAGGGGGGCCCCCAGATCCTGCCCCCCACCCTGTGTGAATGACTATGGGGTAGATACCCTTGCCCATTCACCTAAAAAAAATAAAAGTGTCAAAAATAAAACCCAGTACACAGGTTTTTAAAGTAATATATTAAGCAGCTCCGGCGTCTCTTCCGACTTCTTCCCTCTCCGGCTCTTCTGTCTCCTCCGCTGATGTCTTCTGCCTTTTTGCCGGTTCTTCACCCCTCTCCAGGTCTTCTCCGCTGATGTCTTCTAGCCCTGAAGCGTGACATGTTGGGTATCAATTTACTCAGTGTAACATTATCTTTCACAATATATAAAAAAAAGAAATTGGGCTAACTTTACTGTTGTCTTTTTTTTTTTTTTTATTCAAAAAAGTGTATTTTTCCCCAAAAAAGTGCACTTGTAAGACCGCTGCGCAAATATGGTGTGACAAAGTATTGCATTGACCGCCATTTTATTCTCTAGGGTGTTGGGGGGGTGTATAATGTTTGGGGGTTCTAAGTAATTTTTTAGCAAAAAAAAATGTTTTTAACTTGTAA
The DNA here is from genome assembly GCA_028564925.1 of Lithobates sylvaticus. Lineage (NCBI taxonomy): Eukaryota > Metazoa > Chordata > Amphibia > Anura > Ranidae > Lithobates > Lithobates sylvaticus. The sequence goes on along the minus strand of CM053027.1, from coordinate 50,625,275 downwards.
ACAACAAATCTCAGAAAGTGGCTCGGTCCTTTTAAGTGGTTAAACAAGCACTGATATAAATGTTTCTAGATAAATACAATTCCTAAATTTTAACACTTGATTATTATTATTTTTTTTCTTCTCTTTTTGTCTCAGTCTCTGCTATTCTGCAGCCTCCAACAAATCTCACACTTGTTTCTAAAAACTTTGAGCACATCCTGACCTGGGATGACCCTAACAATGAATCGGTTATCTACTACAAAGTGGAGTATCAGGAGGCCGGGTATGTATGTGGTGAACCTGATTGTAGAAAACAGAATAAAACACTTTCCTTGTATTTCAACTAACAGACAGGAAGTGAGGACAAAATCACGCTTGCCCTCACTACCCGCTGTAGCGGCCTCTGTGCCCAGTGATGTATAGCAGATTAACAGGGTAATTGGTTTGCATGTATACACACTAAAACATGGGATCTTGTGGATGCGTGTATGTATGTATGTATATTTTGATATACTGTATGTATATAAAAAAAATAAAATTAAATCCTATGTAGATATCCTGTTGTGGTTATATTTATGTGAAGTACGCCACCCTGATGTGTTTATGTCTCTTAAAATTTTGTTTCATATTGCTGCTGTTACCGTATTCCTTTTTGTAGAGATGCATTATAAATTATGTATTCCAGGTCTATTGATGTAAAGCATAGGACCAAGCTGTATTAGTTTGTATACGACGTATGCTATAGTCCACTATGCTTTATTTTCCGTGCTTATGAAGGAAAGCAAGGAGGGAACAGATGGGAGTATCTAATCTAAAAGTTGTTAGGGAAAGCATATTTTGACACTTAAGTGGTTGTAATGTGTGTTTATTTTTATAAAAAAAAAAAAAATCTGAAACTTGCCTACTCTGTGCAATGGTAATGACACACATAATGCAGCTAGGCCCCATTCCCTACACACTTGATTTGATTGACAGCAGCAGGAGCCAATGGCTCCCACTGTATTAGGAGAAGACCTGCAACCAGGCACAGCACTGAATCAATACATGAGTCGGGTAAGTTTTAGGCAGGGGGGGGAGAGGAACAGACAGAAGTTTTTATTCTACATTAATGCAGAGAATGTATTGAGGTTAAAAAAACATTTTAGTGTTTAGAAACCCCTTCATGACCAGGCAGTTTTTTGCTATTCAGCACTGCGCTACTTTCACTGGTAATTGCACAGTCATTTAACGCTGTACCCAAACTAAAGTTATATAATTTTTTTTCCCCCGCACAAATAGAGCTTTCTTTTGGTTGTATTTGAACACCACTGTTTTTTTTTATTTTTGCAATATAAACGACAAAAGCCTGAACATTTTTTGAAAAAACAAAACAAATTTTTACTTTTTGCTATAAAAAGTATACAATAAAAAAAAAATTGAATTTCATCATAAATTTAGGCCTATCTCCTTTTAGATTGCGTGAACTTCTATATAGTGAACTGTATTGTAATTGTACTGTCCACCCTCTACATTGTAAAGTGCTGCGTAAACTGTTGGCGCTATATAAATCCTGTATAATAATATATTTGTAGACGCTATAACTTTCACAAAACAAATTTTTTTTTTTTTTAAATCAAATAGTTTTTATTAAGTTTTAAGAACATACAACAAAACAGAAAAACACAGACATTCCTGTTCACATAGTTACACAATATGTAAGGTATACAAACATGTGAAAACAACTGTTGACCACTTTACGTTTCTAATGTTTCCGAGATGTGTTTCAGTCTAAGGCACTTGTGGTTGACTATACATTCAAAATCAAATAGTGTGGACATTTAGCTTAGTCATTCGCATTACTGTAGATGCTACCAGTCTATCCAGGATATAGCATTGTCTATCAGGTATCATGTCCTTAATGTCCTAGAGCATATCCTATTTGGTCTTCTTTTTTTTTTTTTAATTCATGGAGAAATTTGATTATTTTTTTTCACTTCCCATCCGGCCTATAGCAGCTTGATGGCCGGACGGTGGCTTTCCTTATCTGAGTGGACGTCCTATGACGTTGTTCAGAGCAGGCTGCTTGTGCATGCCCCTGGATGCATGCAGCGCAGTGATCCGTGGACATACTGCATCAACCATCACGGTAAGGAGCCTATGATTTTTTTTTTTTTTTCCATATTTTTGCACTTTTTCAGTTATTAGCAAAAAATAAAAAACCCAGTGGTGGTTAAATACCACCAAAAGAAAGCTTTGTCTCAAAAAAATGATAATGTTGTTTGGGTACAGCGTTACTGTCATTCAAAGTGTGACGGTACTGAAAGCTGAAAAGTGGCCTGGGCAAGAAGGGGGTGAAAGTGGGTGGGAAAATTCTCACTTACTACTTTTATTTTTATTTTTTTAAATAAAAAACCTAGTGGTGATCAAATACCACCAAAAGAAAGCTCTATTTGTGGGAAAAATTATATAAATTAAATTTTGCCAACAGTGTTGGATGACCGAGCGATTGCCAATTAAAGTATTGCATTGCTGAATAGCAAAAAATGCTCTTTTCATAAAGAGGGTAAAACCTTCTGGAGGTCAAGTGATTAAGGATGGAGTCACACAGAAGTGAATTTATTTGGAAGATTTGTACACATAAAGGTGGAGGAGTAATTGATACTAAAAAACACATGTAGCAAGATAATTGGAGGACTTCATTGAACACTTATAGCAAGTTGTTTTGATTTGTATTTTCACATGTCATATTTCTGATTGGTTATATGTGTTTTATTTATGCATGATAGATATTTTTTTTGCTGCTGCACTATATTAGTTTTAATGTTAGGTCTCCCTTTGTACTTTTCTAGCAATTCAGTTGTTAGTAGCAAAAGCTGTTTCAATATCACAACTCGGCACTGCAACCTAACCAAGGATTTCACAGATGTTATGTCAACCTATATGCCCATAGTCCGCAGTTTCACAGATCATGAAGTCTCCGATATAGCTGTAGCTAAGGATTTTTGCCCGCTTTTACAAAGTAAGTATATTTAGCATCAGCTTTGGACTTTTAATAGTGTATTCATGACCATTGTCTTTTTAATGTTGTAGCATCAACATCTCTAGCAGTATCTTAAAAGAATCACTTCTAATATTGTACATCTCCAGATACAGAGCGACTTTAGTATCCTTACTAGTGGAGTTATGTGCCACCTGCAGGTGGTTGGACACTGGCAAAAAAGTCTTCTCCTCCCCCTCTTCCTTCTTCCTCTTCTCCTCCTCCTTCTCCTTCTTCCTCTTCTCCTCCTTCTTCTCCTTCTCCCTTCTTCCTCTTCTCCCTTCCTCCCTTCTCCTTCTTCCTCTTCCTCCCCCTCCTCTTCTCCTCCTCTTCCTTCTTCTCTTCTCCTCCTCCTCTCTCCCTTCTTCCTCCTTCTCCCCCTCCTTCTCCTTCTTCTTCTCCCCTCTCTCCCCTTCTCCCTTCTTCCTCTTCTCCCCCTGTCAGAACACACAAGCCTGCTCTCTCTGATTGGGTCAGCAGAACCTTTTTGGTTATACCCTTTGACAGAAGTTAGTTCGGCTCGCTTCTGTCAGATCAAATGCAGTACACAGGGTAGAAACCGGCCGACATTTAGCCCATGTGTGCTAGGCTTTAGACATAACCCCTCCCTTTTAGGAGGGATATCGGGTTTATTTGAAAACTGAAAAGCAAATTCTTGCGCTAAAGGGTAAATGGGGGAGGCTGCTGGCGCAAGACTCTGGTAAAAGTATCCCAGTATAAATACAAAAAAGTGCAGCGCTATTGAATTACCATCTTGAAAATACGTTGTGCAATGAAGCTCAGAAATTGTAAATTAAAGGTCCTTTTAAATGTGCAATAAAATAAAAATGATATCAAATGCATATAACAGTAAACGGTTATAATATCCAAAGTGCCTTGTGCACCATGACTTGAAATAAATAATGGAAATTAAAGTGCTTATGTGCAATGAAATTAAACCAAGAAGAAGGTTATTGTCAAGTGCATAGAACAATAAACTATAAAGTCCTTCACATTGAGGTATGGATAACATCACGTGAAATGATGGGCTGTAATAAAAACAGTCCTTTTCAAAACATGTCTGAAGAAACCACCAGAAGGCGATATATATATATATATATAGATAGATATATATATATATATATATATATATATATATATATATATATATATATATATATAGTGGTACAAATGGGAGGCTTGCCAGAAGCGTGTGGCCCTGATTAAGGTGGTCAACACAAGCCTTAGTCAGATACAATCCTTCTGATCAATCGTCGCCAACTCTCACCACGATCATACATAAGAGCCTTTCCTTTATAAATATTTTATATTAAGACATGCCTTGCAGGCCCAATTTGGCAAGCAGAGTCTAAAGATTACAAAATACACCCTTATAGGAATCCTGAAGTCACAGGGGCCGAAGGGACTGATATCAATATTTGTACTCATTTCTATTACAAGCTACAATGTGCAAAGAACCATTGAAATTAAGCGATAAATGGCAGGTTTTAAACCCATAAATGACAGATAAGAAATAGGAGATGGTCGTGCTCATAAGTTTGCATACCCTGGCAGAATTTATGATTTCTTGACCATTTTTCAGAGAATATGAATAACACACACGTCTCTTTCACTCATGGTTAGTGTTTGGCTGAAGCCATTTGTTATCAATCAACTGTGATTACTCAATAATAATCACAACAGAAACTACCCAAATTACCCTGATCAAAAGTTTTGATAACCCAGTTCTTAATACCGTGTATTGCCCCCTTTACCATCAATGACAGCTTGAAGTCTTTTATGGCATTTGTGGGTGAGGCTCTTTATCTTCTCAGATGGTAAAGCTGCCCATTCCTCTTGGTAAAAAGCCTCCAGTTCCTGTAAATTCTTGGGCTGTCTTGCATGAACTGCACGTTTTGAGTGGCTCAATGATATTGAGGTCAGGAGACTGAGATGGCCACTCCAGAACATTCACTTTATTCTGCTGTAGCCAATGACAGGTCGACTTGGCCTTGTGTTTTTTGATCATTGTCATGTTGGAATGTCCAAGTACGTCCCATGCGCAGCTTCCTGGCTGATGAATGCAAATGTTCCGCCAGTATTTTTTGATAACATTCTGCATTTATTTTGACCAAATTTCCTGTACCTTTTGTAGCTCACACATCCCCAAAACATCAGCGATCCACCTCCGTACCTTTCATCATAGGTCTCTACAAATGTAGCTTTTATGGTTGTGGCCAAAAAGCTTAATTTTGGTCTCGTCACTCCAAATGACTTTGTGCCAGAAGGTTTGAGGCTTGTCTCTGTGCTGTTTGGCGTATTGTAAGCGGATACTTTGTGGCATTTGCGTAGTAATGGCTTTCTTCTGGAGACTCGACCATGCAGCCCATCTTTCTTCAAGTGCCTCCTTAGGCTGGATTCACACCGATGCATTTTTAGTGCTTTTTGCATTTTGCAGATTTGCAAACGCCAGTCAGGTAGTGTCGTGGTTGGCATTCGAACAGACAACCCTAGTGCTGCTAGGCAAAAGTGCTAACCACTGAGCCACTGTGCTGCCCTAGAGTGGTCTTTCTGTCAGTGCACGTGCGTAGGATTCTTCAGTTAAAATGCTCCCTGCAAGAAGCTGCTGGCAAATTTCCGTACTGCAGTTGTTATTACTAATTTGGAACCACTAAAATTTCCAGAACACCATCTAAAACTAAAAGAATGTTTTGCCTAGAGATGCACTTCAGGTCCTCAATGGTAAAGTTTTATGTATATTACATTTTGTATATATTCTGACACCTTGAAGGTGGATAGATTGTCTGTCTGTCTGACTTTTGCACAATTGCACTGTTTTCTTACTAAGTTGTTTTCCATTCTTTGTTGCTCTGTTTTCCAGCCACGTTGGGCCCAGTTTTAGTGGATGTGGTTCCCTGCATGCATTGTATTAACGTGTCTATCCATCCTCCAATCTCTCATTTATGGGATGAAACCGAGCAGCACAATGTTACCATGGTCAGTGACAAGGTCTATCCATATCTGGAGTACACAGTCCGTTTTGGAGACTCGGCAGAGGTCAGGAGAATGTTATTGTATTATCATATATAATTGCTAAGGTGAAAAAAATGTAGACTACTTGTGGGAAAGAAGATCATGCGTGTGTGTGTGTATGTGTGTGTGTGATATATATATATATATATATATATATATATATATATATATATATATATATATCTCTCATCTCTCTCAGCCTCTTAGGCCTTGTTTACACTTTTTTAGTCCAGGGTGCTGTGGGGGGGGGGGGGGGGGATGTGTGTAGAAATAGATGGTTGAGACACTGCTTATAACCACTTAAGGACCGCCTCACGCCGATATACGTCGGCAGAATGGCACGGCTGGGCACCACCATGTACCTGTACGTGACCCTTTAAGAGCCCAGCAGTGGGTTGCGTGCTCGCAAAAAAAAAAATGTTTTTTTTATATATTTTTTGGGGATATTTATTATAGCAAAAAGTAAAAAATATTGCATTTTTTTTTTTTTCAAAATTGTCGCACTTGCCTGTCCAGGGATCCAGCGCCATCCTTGCCTAGTCTTAGTTCTTCACTAGCTTTCTGGTTTTCCAGCACCTTCACAGCCGGCTGCCCAGGCGTGAGCCGCGCTGTACTTTGTGAATGGTCCCACAGTCTTCTGGGACCTGTGATGTGACGTGGGGATGGGGGGAGGAGATTTAAGTGGAAGTGGGACCAGGTAAATGACATGCCAAATATGGGAGGGGGGGGGGACTTAAAGAAGAACTTTCCCTTTTGGATGGCGTTCCACTTTAAGGCTACATTCACACTGGCGATTGTTCCAGTGCGATCTTCCAATCCCTGCTGCGACTGTTAACGGGGAGTTGCTGCCGCTGGCCCCGTAACACATTAAAGTGAGTAGAGTTGTGCTGCCACAGTGTGTGGTGCTGAAGCCTCGGAAGGGTTAAACAAACATCCAGGAGGCAACATATCGCCTCCCAGCTGCTTGTCATCTGCCTTCTGAAAAGTGATCCACTGTTAATTGCTTTTCAGCAGGGCGGCATTCACGGCCCCAAGTGTAAACGAGCCCCTTAGCTTGTGTGTGTGCCAGACTGTGATGCTTTAAAAACAGCTAGCCATGGTAGCTTTTTGATGCACAATAGAGAAAAGCTTCCCGACCCAGAGTTTCAATAAGACGTTTTTTTGTAGTTCTGGTGAGCAAACGGGGGAGTGCAGTATAGTGCATATTGACAGCAGAGGCTACAAAATGTCCCTTATCACTAGAAATATGTGCTTCTCTATGCCGTGCAGGCAGATCATGGCTGATGGGAGGGGCCAAAAGTGTGCTGTGCATGGCTTCCTGAAAACATCACAGCACCCTTCCTCTGTACTCCTTTAACCGCTTCCCGACTGCCTCACGCAGATATACTGCAGCAGAATGGCACGGGCAGGCAAAATCACGTGTATATAGACGTGGCACTTTAATTGCCTGCCCGTGGGTCCCGCACGCCGCCAGCGGCGCGCTCGCGACCCGGTCGGGAGCTCCGTGACCCCGGCCGCGGGACCAGCGGACCCGATCGCCGCTGGTGTCCCGCGATCGGGTCACAGACCTGAAGAACGGGGAGAGGTTTGTGTAAACAAACCTCTCCCCGCGCTTCCTACTCTGCCTGTCATCGGGAAAGCCGATCAATGACGTCAGACGTCAGCCCTGCCCCCTAATGTAAAAAAACACACACACGTCACAGCCCATAACCCCTCCCCTCCCCTAGTGGTTAAAGCGGAAGTAAACCCATCGATTTAACAGTCTAAAAAAAAAAAGGCATGCCGTGAATGCTAACTGCACATTGGCTGTGCTCTCAACCAAACAGTCAAACCATCCAATGGCTGGTGTCATAACGGATCACATGTGCAGCACTGTGGCAGTTGAAGATTAAACAGAGGCAAAGGTGGCAGCTTCCTTGGCTGAAAACGATAGGGGGGTTTACTTCCACTTTAACTCTTTCACTGCCAGTGTCATTTATACAGGAATCAATGCATTTAAATAGCACTGATTGCTGTATAAATGACAATGGTCCCAAAAAATGTGTCAAAAATGTCCGATGTGTCCACCATAATGTCGCAGTCACAATTAAAAAATCATATATAAAAAAGGTGCAGCGCTAAACACACATAAATAAAAAACAATTGAAAAATTCAAAAAATATGTCCATAAACAGTCCAATGGTGTCTTTCTAAGATGATGACGGAGGCATACATATGCAGGTGACAACGTGAAAGAGAAAACCTCCACCACAGATGAAATGGCCGCTCACCTCACCAAGTGGACCCTTAGATCATAAAGGGTCACTAAAGCCTTCCCACCAGGGGTTAAATGATAACGATCCACTGGAGAAATACGTCACACTTGGCAGATATGCCGGATGGATGTCAGTCAGTCCTCATGGAAAAGCTCAATCCCATATCGCCATCAATCATGTGAATGAAAAATTTAAAAAGCCATAGTGTTCTCTGCTTATAAACAGTTTATTGAAAAAAAGAGATGGGAATATAAAAACTTACAAAGAGGGCACCTATATCCCGATGCTAGGAGGGTACAGCGTATAGCAAAGTGCACAGATCGGGCTGCGGGTGATGTCACTTTCGTCCGTATGCATTACGTCCATATGCAGGACTTCATCAGCGGAACCATATGGACGTAATGCATACGGACGAAAGTGAAATCACCCGCAGCCCGATCTGTGCACTTTGCTATACGCTGTACCCTCCTAGCATCGGGATATAGGTGCCCTCTTTGTAAGTTTTTATATTCCCATCTCTTTTTTTCAATAAACTGTTTATAAGCAGAGAACACTATGGCTTTTTAAATTTTTCATTCACATGATTGATGGCGATATGGGATTGAGCTTTTCCATGAGGACTGACTGACATCCATCCGGCATATCTGCCAAGTGTGACGTATTTCTCCAGTGGATCGTTATCATTTAACCCCTGGTGGGAAGGCTTTAGTGACCCTTTATGATCTAAGGGTCCACTTGGTGAGGTGAGCGGCCATTTCATCTGTGGTGGAGGTTTTCTTTCACGTTGTCACCTGCATATGTATGCCTCCGTCATCACCTTAGAAAGACACCATTGGACTGTTTATGGACATATTTTTTGAATTTTTCAATTGTTTTTTATTTATGTGTGTTTAGCGCTGCACCTTTTTTATATATGTTTCTACAGAGGGATTTTTGAAGGTTGACCCTTGGTGTTCAGCTGCTTCTAATAATTTGACATAATATTTGATATACCATTGCACTGATTTATTTTATTATTACAATAAAAAAATCGCTGATCGCCGCCATTACTAGTAAAAAAAAAAATATTAATAAAAATTCTATAAAACTATCCCCTATTTTGTAAACGCTATAACTTTTGCGCAACCCAATCAATCAATAATTGCGATTTTTTTTTTTTTTTTTTTTTTTTTTTTTTTTTTTTTATTTTACCAAAAATATGTAGAAGAATACGTATCGGCCTAAACTGAGGGAAAAAAATGTTTTTTTATATATTTTTTTGGGGATATTTATTATAGCAAAAAGCAAAAAATATTGCATTGTTTTCAAAATTGTCGCTCTATTTTTGTTTATAGCGCAAAAAATAAAAACCGCAGGGGCGATCAAATACCACCAAAAGAACGCTCTATTTGTGGGGGAAAAAAGGACGCCAATTTTGTTTGGGAGCCACGTCGCACGACCGCGCAATTGTCAGTTAAAGCGACGCAGTGCCGAATCGCAAAAAGGGGCCTGGTCCTTTGGCTACCAATTGGTCCGGGGCTGAAGTGGTTAAAGAGCCTTAGCCCTGATGCAGCAGTGGGCTGGTTCTTCAGGGATTTATGCAAATATCAAAATGCCTTTGTGGGTGGGTGTCAGTCTGGAGAAGTGGGCGATCCTAGGCACACTGAATTTGCATGTGGACTGACTTAAGTAAGGTTCACGCGTGATGCTGAGCCTCTATGGTTGAAAGAACTGAAATCCCTTAATTTGCAGGGATTTCCTCTCGCTTCCTGTTTGCCTATGGGACAGGAAGTGAAGGGAAATCTCTGCAATGGGACACAGATGACAAAATCTAACGTGGGTTCTAACCCTCCTTTACTCCAAAATGAACAACATTTTTTGACTATAGTTCTACTTTAAACGCTAATATATTAATGATAATACCACTTGTACTTTTTAACAGAGCTACTAAGCGAGTCTTTTCTAACAATGTCCTCCTCTGTTGCTTTTTAGAGTTGGCAGACCAAAATGCTGAATAGCCTGAATGCTACAGTTACCTTAAATCTGCGGCCAAATACAAATTACTGTGTGTGGGTGGAAGTAAGATCGGGTTCCAATATAGCACCTTTTATACTATCCGCTCCGAAATGTGCCATCACAGGAGACTTCTCCAGAGGTACGACAACGCTATTATGTTGCTTTGTTTACATTTTAATGGTTATATTGCATTGGTACAGATATGTAAATTCTCGTTAGTGCTGGTTCGCACTGCAACGTGGTGCAGGGAAACCTGCGTTTTTCTGAATCGCATTCAAAACTGGGTGTCAATATAAAGGTAACACCCCAAACACAGATGGCAATTCCAGTGAGTTTTGCCTGCACCTGATCACATGGTACCAAGGTACTATGCGATCCGGTAGCAGTGCGTTTTTAAAAGTAGTGCATGCGCTACTTTTGATGTGGAGCAGTGCGATTTTAGCCCATTCAGATGGTCGTAAAACGCACTGCGCTCAAATCGCGCAGGAACACAAGCATGTTTCTGTGCGATTTCCTGGTGTGAACCAGCCCTTAAAACGGACCTTACACTAAAATGCATCAGGCCTTCATTCCTCCGGTTCAAATCACTTCAATAGCCACTTCCACCCTAGAGCATTTTTTTTATTTTTTCTGCACACGTTAAAAACAAAAACAAATCTGCATTTTTTTACTATAAAATTACAAAAGGGAGGTCCGCCCACCTCTTCAATAATGAAGCCAGCAGTTGCACATACTGCAGCTGCTGACTTTTAATAGGACACTTACCTGTCCTGGAGTCCAGCGATATCGGCACCACAGCTGTCGGGTGCTGCCGATGGTAGTGAAGCATTACGGTTGTACGCCGGGTCCCTACTGCGCATGCACAAGGCACCGCTGCGCTCTCCTACTGGCCCGGCGTCGGAGGAAGGAGGAGGAGGGAGCCGAGCTGCTGGCGTAATTCACCGCGGCCCGGACTCCCGGAGGTGTGGATAGGAAACCTGTCAATTAAAAATACTGTTCATGTAGACATCAGGGGTCTGTTAGACTTCTAATGTCTCCTCTGCTCTCTGCAACAGCCAACCGGGCACAAGAGTGTAGCTGGGATTTTGACAGCTCTGAACCGGAAGTGCTCAGAGCTGAGCACTTCCAGTTCACAAGACCTGGAGTAGATCGGGTAATGGATGTTCCCCCCCCCCCACACACCATCCTTACTGTAGATCAATTTTACATAAAAGCCCAGAGCCCACAGATAAAAATTAAAACTGTTTTAACCTGTTCACTCTTTGGATGTACCACACATGTACAAAGAGCTGAACTATTTAGAGTTGGGAGCAGGGGTCGGGGAGGGCACTAAGAGATCACATCCTGAAAATCATGAGACATTCTGAATCTTTGCCAGTTGACTTGCATTGAGATGGGGCAGTAAAACACCATGACCCACTTGTACTCACCTGACAGGTGCTGGATCAATGCTCCTTCCACCATCAAAGCCAATAACCCTTGTGCTTCGGGGTTTGGAGAAGCATGTGACCGTGTCCCCTGTGATAGATCAGGCCTAGCTTCCAAACGCTAGGCCCAAGCACTATCATATGACTGAGGGAGTGACGGCATTGCTCTCCCCGTGCCAAAACGGCAAATTTTCACTGCTGTCTTTGACTGAGGAAGGAGCAAGGAAGTGTAGGTAAAGTGAGTTGTGAAGAGATCCCTCCAAAGTGATAGAGCAAGTCTCATTGGAAGATTTCCCTTATACTCCCGTTGTATAGACAACGTAAAGCCCAGTCCATGTTTTTTTTTGTTTGTTTTTTAAACATCAAAATGGCCTCCCTTCACCTCTCCTACCCAACCTCCTGCAGTAGTTCTCTTCAGCCACAAGATGTCCTTGATCTTTGGGGTTGGGTGACAATGAGCATCTGACTCAGGCCATGCCATGAAGTGACCAGGCTGTAGACTTCTAAAAAAGAGAAGTGTAAAGCAAAAATGTACAGCATGGGTGGGCCTCTAGAGGAGAAGGTTGGGCAGTTGGGTCTGAGCCTAGAACTGGCTTTATTATTTTAGATTTTTCCTCCCTTTCTGGTTTGGTTACAATGTTCACTAGGACAAATTGGGAAATGTAATCTCCCTAGCAGGCACACAGACAGTAGAAAGAACCTAACGGGGGTTCTAGCCCTTTCCTACTCAACTGGATTAACTACCACCCTCCCCTGCAGAACATAATCACCTTCTTTTCACTCCTCCTCATTCTGTTCATCCGCTATGAACAAAGAGGAGGCTATAAGTGTGTCATGACTTGGAGTTTACACAGGACTGAGGACTCTCATCAAACCCCATATGATAGCACTGAACCAATCGACAAGCACCAACACTTTCACATGTTAACCACTTCCCACCCGCCGTATAGACTAATGACAGTGGCAGCGTGGCTCTCTCGTTCTGGGACAACGTCATATGTGGCCCCAGTCTCACAGTGCTTGCGCAGCGTGGCGATCGTGAGTGCGATCCTAGGGACAATAAATGCTTTGTGTCCCTAGGACACAGCGCAACCCCAATCTCAGTAAAGGGCCAATGACGAGACTCTTTACTCATGTGATCAGCTGTATCCAATCACAGCTGATCACGTATAAACAAGGAAGTGCCAGTTATCGACTCTCCTTGCCTCCCACTGGCAGTGTTAGGCTCTCCTCCCCTATCAGCGGCATCTCCTCACAGGGGAGACCTGTACAGATAATCGGGGCACTGATCGTCAGTGCAGCCCCAACAGTGCCCATCAGTGATGCCAGTCAGTGCTGCCTTTCAGTACCGCCCATCAGTGCTGCAGTACCTCCTCGTCAGTGCAACCTCATTGGTGCAAATTGGTGAAGGAGAAAAATTACTTTATAAGAACTCTTTTTTTTTTATTGGTCTTTTTTTTTTTCGAATTTTTGTTTTTTTGGCAAAAAATAAAAACCCAGTGGTGATTACCACCAAAAGAAAACTATTTGTCTCAAATGATAAAAATGTCATATGGGTACATGACCGTGCAATTGTCATTCAAAGTGTGACAGCTTTGAAAGCTGAAAATTGGCCTGGGCAGGAAGGGGGGAAAGTGCCCGGTATTGAAGTTGTTAAACGGAGAGTTGCATGCTTCCTGTACCTGGAAGCATCAGTTATTTATCTTCATTGCTACCAGTGTAAAGAAACAGTTGAAAGAGAGGTGACTGTGCCCCAGGGAGATTGAATTGGGCATATCTGAATGGGCAAAATACGGCTTCACCTTAAGCCAGCAACACATTCCAATCTGATTGTCCAGCTGTTGTCTTCCAATATGTTTAATTCCGAAGAAGACGCTTCATAGTTGGTAAGTCTGAAGAAGGTTATAGAACTGGGTTTCGGTGTATGTGGCCAGCGCTGGACTGATCAACAATCTCTAAATGGCCTAACTAAATGCTTTGAGGTAAATGTTTCAATAATGACTCATAGGGCTCTCTCTTTTTATAACGGCTGCCACACAACATTCACCCAAGATTCACATTTTCCTTATTTGGATTCAATTGGGGAAAAAAGTGTGAAAGCTGTGTGAAATCAGTTATAAATAGACCCCATAATGTGTAACCACTGGACATACCCTGCATCTTTCTTTTAGCCTTCTATCTTATACATGACCCCATGTTTTTCTTGTTGCAGTCGACAGAATGCATGTGATTCTCCCTGCGGTGTGCGGCACCTTGCTGTTTGTTGGACTATTACTGTGTTTATTTGCACTAGACCAAGCTGGATACATAGGCATGCACAGGAAATTCTTCCCAAAAATGTTGGTGAGTACCTCAATGTCTTTTGTCTAACTACTTCTATCTGTTTATAGGGAGTCGGCTTCTTTTGTTCTGTAGTCTTGACTCAGTGCTTCTTTGGCTTCCAATCTCCACAGTGCTAGAGATCCTACACTGTTGCTTTTACATTAGCACGTCTCCAAAGTGTGACTTTGGAGCAACTTTGATCTGACTTTACATTCTCTGGCGTGAAGTTGCATCAAAAGTCAGACCAAAGTAGTGCAGGAACCTTTCTGCAAGGACTTCTGTAGTGTCAGTAGGAACTCATAGAAATAGATTGAATTTCACATGTCCTGCGACCTGGGGTCTCACAAGTTGGATCCTGAGTCGCACAAGTGTAATGCCCCGTACACACGAGCGTATTTACCGCCAGAAAAATCTTGGATGGTTTTTCTGACAGAATTCCGCTGAAGCTTGGCTTGCATACACGCGGTCACACAAGTTCGCTGAACTTTCGACCGTCAAGAACGCGGTGACGTACAACACTACGACAGGCAGAGAAAATTAAGTACAAAGCTTCCGAGCATGCGTAGGAAATTTGCCTGTCGGAATTGGTACAGACGATCCGAATTTCCGATCAAAACTATTTCCGACCGAAAAATTGAGAACCTGCTTTTAATCTTTTCCTGGCTGGAATTCCGCCAGCAAAAGTCCGATGGAGCCTACACACGGTTGCATTTTCCGACCAAAAGCTCTCATCGGACTTTTGCTGGCGGAATTTCCGATCGTGTTTATACAGCATAAAAGGAGCCTAAGAGACATTTGGGGATTGTCCATCACCTGGTCCCCTGCTGCTGTGATTTTTCTTCTTCCAATTCCTATGTTACCACAGGACATAGAAGGGATTGGTGTATCAAACCACTGAGCTTATTGGGAGACCATGAAATTGACACTTTCTTATATCAATTTTGTAACAAGACATTCGTGTGAATTCAGATTCACAGATTCATGTGAATAGTAAAGTCATTTTAACCAGTTCCCATCTTGCCTATAGCAGATTGGCCGGGCGGGACTCCCCTCCTTCCAGGGGGACATCATATGACATCCTCCCAGTCACGCCAATCATTCGTGCCCCTTGGGAGCGCGCATCGATCAATGGTGAGCTGTGTCCCAAGGACATCGCGCATTACTGGTCTAGGTAAAGAGCCAATAACCTTGCCTCTTTACCATGTGATCAGCAGTGTCCAATCACAGCTGATCCTATGTAAACAAATGCCAGTTAATGGCATTTTCTTTCCTCATCGCTTTCAGTGTGAGAGGAAAGGAAAGCTGCTAACCGGCTTTCCTGTGACAGGGCATATTTACACTGATAATCAGTGCAGTCTCATCACTGAAAAAGAAAAATTACTTATTTACAAAATGTTAAAAAGGAAATGAAGAAGGGTTTTTTTTCCCTCAAAAAATTTGGTATTTTTTTCATTTGTTTTAGCAAAAAATAAAAACTCAGTGGTGATTAAATACCACCAAAATGAAGCGCTATCTGTGTGAAAAAAAATTATCATTTAATTTGGGTACAGCGTTGCATGACCCTGTAATTGTCATTTAAAGTGTGACAGCTCTGAAAGCTGAAGATTGGCCTGGGCAGGAAGAGGGAGAAAGTGCCCAGTAGGCAAGTGGTTAAGAGTGGAGTTTTAACTATGTACAAATGCTCATTTCTGAATGGTTGCCCTTTTACAAAAGTCCCATAAGCCCTAGTGCAGAATTCACAACATCTTTTCTCCTGCAGCAAAGATCCTTGAAGCTTCACCACCTGGACAGTACGCCATGTATTTTTAATATCTATTCTAGGGTAGGGGAGAACCAGAAGAGGCTTATCTTAACCCTCAGTCAAAACCTTAATTATTATTATTATACACGGTTTATATATCGCCAACAGTTTACGCAGCGCTTTACAATGTATAGGGGGGACAACACAATTACAGTACAGTTCAATACAAAAGGTACAGGAGGGCCCGGCTCGTAGAGCTTACATTCTAAAAGGAGGGGGTGGTGGTACAAAATGTAATAGCTGCAGAGAATGATTTGCCTTATCCCTGAATAAATTTAGTTTTCAGGGATCTCCTAAAGGATCTCCTAAAGGTGGACAGGGTAGGGGCTGATCGGACAGACTGGGGCAGGGAGTTCCAGAGGATGGGAGAGGCTCTGGAGAAGTCTTGAATGCGAGCATGGGAGGAGGTAACAAGGGAGCTAGAAAGCAGGAGGTCCTGGGAGTAGCGGAGGGGGCGATTAGGGCAATATCTGCAGATGAGGTTGGTGATATAGCTGGGGGCGATGTTGTAGATGGCCTTGTATGTTGTGGTTAGCATTTTGAATTTTACACGGTGGGGTAGGGGAAGCCAGTGAAGGGATTGACAAAGAGGGGCGGCAGTCACAGATCGATTAGTGAGGTTTTTTAGTCTAGCAGCAGCATTCGTAATAGACTGAAGGGGGGAATAGCCTGCCTAATGGTAGGCCATTAAGGAGGGAGTTGCAGTAGTCAAGGCGGTAAATAATCAGGGAGTGAATGAGTTGCTTTGTGGTCATTAGTCAGGAAGGGTCGAATTCTGAAGATATTGCGGAGGTGAAGGCGGCAGGATTTAGCCAGTGATTGGATGTGGGGCTGAAGGAGAGGTCAGAGTCAAGGATTACACCCAGGACCCTGGCATGTGTGGAGATATTTGTATTCAGCCCCCTTTACTCCGATACCCCTAACTAAAATCTAGTGGAACCAATTGCCTTCAGAAGTCTCCTAATTAGAAATGGAACCCACCTGTGTGTAATTTAATCTCAGTATAAATCCAGCTGCTCTGTGAAGCCCTCAGAGAATTGTTAGAGAACCTTAGTGAACAAACAGCACCGTGAAGGCCAAGGAACACACCAGACAGGTCAGGGATAAAGTTGTGGAGAAGTTTAATGCACGGTTGGGTTATAAAAAATAAAAAAAATATCCCAAGCTTTGAACATCTCACGGAGCACTGTTCAATCCATCATCCGAAAATGGAAAGAGTATGGTACAACTGCAAACCTACCAAGACTTGGCCGTCCACCTAAACTGGCAGGCCGGGCAAGGAGAGCATTAATCAGAGAAGCAGCCAAGAGGCCCATGGTAACTCTGGAGGAGCTGCAGAGATCCACAGCTCAGGTGGAAGAATCTGTCCACAGGACAACTATTAGTTGTGCACTCTACAAATCTGGTCTTTGTGGAGGAGTGGCAAGAAGAAAGACCGTGTTGAAAGAAAGCCATAAGAAATCCAGTTTGCAAGAAGCCATGTGGGGAACACAGCAAACTTGTGGAAGAAGGTGCTCTTGTCAGATGAGACCAAAATTGAACTGTTTGGCCTAAAACAAAACTCGGAAAACTAACACTGCACATCACCCTGAACACACCATCCCCACCATGAAACATGGTGGTGGCAGCATCATGTAGTGGGGATGCTTTTCTTCAGCAGGGAAAGGAAACCAATACAGGGCAATCTTAGAAGAAAACCTGTTAGTCTGCAAAAGACTTGGGACTGGGGCGGAGGTTCACCTTCCAGCAGGACAACGACCCTAAACATACAGCCAGATCTACAATAGAATGGTTTAGATCAAAGCATATTCATGTGTTAGAATGGCTCAGTCAAAGTCCAGACCTAAATATACTTGAGAATCTGTTGCAAGACTTGAAAATTGCTGTTCACAGACGCTCTCCATCCAATCTGACAGAATTTGAGCTATTTTTCACAGAATGGGCAAAAATGTCACTCTCCTAGATGTGCAAAGCTGGTAGAGACATCCCCAAAAAGACTTTCAGCTGTAATTGCAGTGAAAGGTGGTTCTACAAAGTATTGACTCAGGGGGGCGCTATACAAATGCACACCACACTTTCCTGTCGCATCATGGCAGCATATACCTTGGGTTGTGACTCCGCCTCCACAACCTGATAGGACCACGTAACTATAAAATGGTGATACAGCCCCCGCCCCAGTATTCTCTTATTTTTCCTCACCTGTTGGGACGCACGGACATCACCCCCTTACCGCTTCGCCCCAGCCAGGTTCTAGCCTCTCCTGGTTTGGAAGTCCTTGCCGGTACAGCCTCTAAAGGAAGCTAAATGGAAGGAACCCCACTCTGGTGATCTCAGGGGTATCGTATCATTTTCTCTGTTATTTTTCTTCTGCGGACTGCCTGTGTAGAACCTTAAATAGGTTTAAAGCACTATGATGACTGCATGCGTGTAAAACCTTAAACAGGTTTAAAGCACTGCGATGACTGCCGTGTGCAAAACCTTAAATAGGTTTAAAGCACCTTGTCAACTGCCCCTGTGTAGAACCTTAAAGAGGTTTTAACCACCAACACTCTCCTGGCCTCTGTGTAAAGCCTTAAACAGGCTTAAAGCACCTTGCTACCATGCATATGTGTGTCAGGGCAAACACACTCCAACATACACCTAAGCCTTAAATAGGCTTCCTATTGTGCAGTGGTCTCCCCCCCTCCTTGCTATATCAAAAGGAAGAAAAGCGCCGCTACCTGTAGCGCTGCTGGGCTCTGTAGTCCCTCTCCTCTCTCTTTCCCTTCCCCTCAGGTGCGCCGAGCGTCCTGGCGCTTCGGCGCATGCGCAGTGCGGTCTGCTCGGGCGGCCTGAGGGCTTTGCCAATCTCCAAAATGGCGCCGGCGGCTGCACGGCGCTACTGCGCATGCGCGAGCGTGACGCTCGCCCGGCGCCAAATTTTAAAAAGGGAAAAAATTCCCTTTTTATCCCAAGGCTTTGCAGCATCCTGGAACTTCGTTTTTTCGCTGCTGCAGATCATCCCCAGCCTACTCCTCTCCAAGGTAAGTGCCCTCCATGGTTTTGCACTGAACCCCCCCCCCCCCCTTTTTACCTACCTTTCTTCTCCTGTCTTACAGGCTGTCTATCTCCCTTCCTCATGGAGACCACTGCCCCAGCAGATCACCGCCAGACCAATAGGTAAGGGGGGAGGACGGATCGGTAAGTAAAAAAAAAAATAAATAAATAAAAAAAAAGAGAGCTGAGGCACTAATGCTACCTAAATGGTCAGCCTTGTCAGGTCCTCAGAGACCCCTGGACGGTGGCCACCGTCCGGTTCGGGCACAGGTGGTCATTCAGTGGACGCCCCCCGGGGGGGCCCCACCGACCAGGCTCCCATCCTCTCGCGAAAGAAAGGTGCTTTTGTTAGGATACGTCCAGGAGCTACTCCAGAAAAAAGCAGTAGTGGAGGTGCCCTGACCACAAAGAGGTCTGGGGTTTTACTCCCCTCTGTTCCTGGTCAGAAAAAAATCAGGCCATCCGGGTAGAATCCTTCAAGATGGAGAGCCTACAATCGATCCTCCAGGCCATAAACCTGGAGGCCGCTAGCCAGGCCACAGACGGAGCCGTTCAGGACGGAGCAGGAGAAGTCGCTCGGGTCATAGAAGTCGCAGAGGACCCGCTCAGACTCTCTCAGCAGGGACTTCATCTCAAACAACGAGTGGTCCCTGAGCCCTCAAGCTTTCACCCTCATTGTCCAGACCTGGGTTCTCCCCGACATAGACCTGGCCGCAACCCCAGCAAACGCGAAATGCCGGAGGTTTCTGTCAAGGACCCCCTTCCCTGCTGCGGAGGGCACAGACTGTCTCCAGCACCCATGGGAGTTTCACCTGGGCTACATTTTTCCCCCGACCCCCCTGATAGCGAGGTTCCTCCTGAAACTCAAGAGGACGACAGCACTGGTAGTGGCCGTAATTCCATTCTGGCCGAGGCGGCCGTGGTTCACCACCCTCCTGCAGCTGAACACGGCAGACCCTCTCCCCCTCCCGATGTCAGCCGATCTGCTCTCCCAAGGTCAGCTGCTCCACCCCAACCCGGGGAAGCTGCACCTGATGGCCTGGAAACTGAGAGGGCTAGGTATCTAGACCAGGGCTGTTCCCAGAGGGTAATCAATACACTGCTCCAGGCTAGAAAACCCACCACGAACACTACCTACCGGAGGGTGTGGGAGAAGTTCGTTTCTTTCACCCATCAGGAAGGCTGGGATCCATCCTCCCTACTGACATCCCAGGTCCTAGAGTTCCTGCAATCGGGGCTGGACAAGGGCCTCGGCTCCAGCACTCTGAAGGTGCAGGTCTCAGCACTATCCGCCCTGACCGGGGTTAGGTGGGCACAGGATCCTCTCATCATCCAGTTCCAGAGAGCATGTCTCAAGTTAAGACCACCCAGGAAGCCTTCATTTCCAGCCTGGGATCTATCGGTCGTTCTGGAAGCCCTATCCAAGGAACCATTCTTCCCACTAGAGAACATCTCCCTTTGGGACCTCACACTAAAGGTTACTTTCCTAATAACGATAACCTCAGCAAGAAGGGTCTCTGAGATACAGGCCCTGCTAGCCAAGGATCTCTACCTGGTCATATACCCGGACAGGGTAATCCTGAGACCCTCGGACCGCCTGATTCCCAAGGTATCCTTATCCTTCCATTAGGAGATTAGCCTACCGGCTCTTACCACAGACCAGGGCGATCCCCACCCCCTGGACGTCAAGAGCAACATCCTGGCCTACCTTTCAGCTTCCAAACCCATCAGGAAGTCGGATAACCTGCTGATTATCCCTCATGGCTTCAGGAAAGGCCAGGCAGCATCGGCCCGTACTATTGCCTCATGGCTAGTCAAGTCCATCAAGAAGGCCTACTCACTCAGCACAATACAAATTCCTGACGGCTTAAGGGCACACTCCACCAGGGCAGTGGCGACCTCGTGGGCAGCCTACTGTAGAGTCTCGGCGGAAACCATCTGCAGAGCCGCCACCTGGTCCTGCAGGAATACTTTCATCTCCCACTACAGAGTGGACTCTGCATGCCTAACAACTACAGATTTCGGAAAATCCGTTATCCGAGCCAATTCCTCTATTCCTTGTCAATAAACTTATCTTGCTTGCATATTCCCACCCTGTCTGCGAGTTACTCCCCAAGGTATATGCTGCCATGATGCGACAGGAAAACGGAAAATTGTATACTTACCTTTCCGTAATTTTCCTTTCCTGTCGCATCTTCATGGCAGCATACTTTGCCCACCCTTTTTTTCAGTTTTTAGAAGGTGATTCATATATACAGAGAATACTGGGGCGGGGGCTGTATCACCATTTTATAGTTACGTGGTCCTATCAGGTTGTGGAGGCGGAGTCACAACCCAAGGTATATGCTGCCATGAAGATGCGACAGGAAAGGAAAATTACGGAAAGGTAAGTATACAATTTTCCGTTTTTTACATATTTATTTGTAAATGATTTGGAAAACCATTTATCGTTTTCCTTCCACTTCACAATTATGTGCCACTTTGTGTTGGTCTATCACATAAAATCCCAATAAAATACATTTACGTTTTTGGTTGTAACATGACAAAATGTGGAAAATGTCAAGGGGTATGAATACTTTTTCAAGGCACCGTACACTTTATTACTAAATTTTCTCCATAAGGAACACTCCGTACTGAGCAAATATTAGTGATTAGTTTGAAGGCTGCTGTTTTGTTTGTACCATGGATGACCGTCATTTCTCCCCATACATTCCCTTGTCTTATATTATGCTACACTGCACTAAATCCTTAAAGCGATTCTAAAGGCAGAAGGTTTTTTACCTTAATGCATTCTATGTATTAAGGTAAAAAAACCTTCTGGGTAAATCTCCTCGCCCCTTTATACTTGAACCCCATCTCAATCCAGCGATGTGCATTGACTCTCCTGGGTCTCTAACACCGCATTGGCTCACACAGCAGCAGGAGCAATTGGCATTTACAGGAGCACAGCTCGGGAATGAGCCTGCTCGAGTGCCCCCATAGCAAGCGGGTAAGTATAACATGTTTGTTATAAAGAAAAAAATCCAACCTTTAGAACCAATTTAACATCTAAAGGGAGAGAATTTGGAGAGGTTGGGGGTAATTGGAGGGCCATAAACACACTGGTTACGTGCCCTCACTATATAATGTTCTTCCTGAAGGAGAAAATTGCTTCCGGCTATTGTGTGGATCATAAGACTGACTGAACAGATATTTCAGCCTTGCATTTAACTGTTTAGATTTTTTTTTGCTTTATCATAGTAAATTAACTGTGCCATTTTCTTTTTTCCCATTTTAAGAAATCCTTGCCCCAGTCGGAGAGTAGATACAGTAACGAATGCACTTCTCCGGCATACATTGTACCAGTGGAAGTGGTTTGTCAGAAGATGGATATTGAGAAAAACCAAGAATATGATGAAGACCACTACAAAGAAGGGGGCTACGCCAGCAGGAAAAATCTATTGGACAGTGACACCAGTGCAGGAGACAGCAGTGGTCCAGTACTTTCAAGTAATTCTTCATCTTTAGAGTCCAGCGATCAGATGACTGGATCCTCGGATGAAGAGAGAATCTCCACAATGCAGCCAGTAGACTTGGACATCATCACAGATTCATCTGGGAGTTTCTCCCCAATACCAACCACTGCCTTAGAATCGTCTTCAGACCTCTCATTCAACAACAGCGGGGTCTTCAATGTCAACCTAAACTCCATATGTATGGGAAATCCAGTAAATACATGGGCAGGACTCAAAAATGGAGGCTCTTTGGAAGTAAAGCCAACTGATGAATCAGATATGAACTCAGGCCAAGGGCTCCCGCTCAATGGGGACATCAGTGCATGTACGTCGATTGTATTAGTAGATTTGCAACCAATGCCAGAGTATGATGGTGATAATTATGAAGAAGACCTTTCAGATAATGGTGATGATTGTGATGTTGATGATCAAGTTGTTTATGGGTACATGAGACGGTGAACTGGACACTATACAGTTTTTATTACTACTTTGTATTTTTTATATCTCTCCATTGTTTTTTTTACTGTGAAATACCATGGGAACACAAGTGATTACAAAAGATCAATATTTAGCCTTTGGTTTTCTGTACGGAATGGAATTGTGGAAATTCCAGATATACAAGTCTTCTGTTTTAGTAAAGAAACTGTAAATCGGATACCTTCTCTATGGTAGTTTTTGCATTTTATTATGTCAAACCAAACTCCCTTATGTGTCAAGAAGACTAGAAATAGACATTTCATGTAGTATAATCTCAGGAAAATTAGAAAATGTACCTTTTTTATTATATTCACACATAATTTAAGTTACCTCTGCAGCTCACCCTCCAAGATCCAGAAGTGTAGACACAGAATCAAACAACAAATCAAAAAAAGCCTAAAAAGTAGGGATGCACCGATACTGGTATCGGTATCGGCGCCGATACTAGCCATTGTGAGTATCGGTACTTGCGAAAATGCTCCGATACCGGAAGTGACGTTGCTTGGGAGCGGACCACCTCCTCCTCCCCTCCGGACAGTGCCTTCCCCGCCTCCTCCTCCTCCCATTGGCATCACTAGGTGCAGGCCCGCCCATCCTAACAGCCCACAAGCGTTGTTTCCTTGCTGCACACCTCCCTCCTCCAGCCCTGACTTCCCACCACACAGATCACTGGATCCGGGCTCTCCCTGGCTGGCTGGATGCTGAGGCAGAGAACAGGGGGGCTCTGTATGAAGACACTGTACAGGCAGTATCCTGTTGTACTGAGCAGCAGGGCTCTCTCCCTGTACCATGCCTGCAGTCTCTGGCTGTCTCCCTGTACCATGCCTGCAGTCTCTGGCTGTCTCCCTGTACCATGCCTGCAGTCACCTCTGCCCCCATGTCTCCCAATAACCCTCCTATCCCCAGCAACCCCCCCCCCCCCCCCCCGCGATCTGCCTTTTCCATCTAAACTCTCCCACCCCACAATCCACATTTCATCCCACCCTCAACTACTTTGCCCCCACTTACCCCTCCCCTCCCGCCCTGCCATCACCCGGCTCCTAAACAACAACTCCCCGCCACCTCCCAAACCACCCCTCTTCGTAGGCGATAGGTATCGATAATTGGCATCGGCGAGTACATGATGTCAAGTATCGCTACTCTGTGTCAAAAACGCTGCTAACGTAATTTCTGGCCCAGCGCCATCTTGCTTTCTAAGCTGGTCACCACCATGGCTGGCCACTTATTTTAGTCCCAGCTTCTACTCTGTCGCCATCCTGGACATAGAAACTGACACGCCGTCCACAGAGAGAATTCTCATGCCTGGCCATGGATGTTTCCAATATGTCTGTCAACTTGCATATTAGTAGATAAAAGCAATTTGTTTTGCTTTTAATAAACAAAGGTGATCTAAGCGCTGCACTTAGTCTGGCGCCCCTCTTGTGTTTCCTTTATATGCCTGCAGAGTTTTTGCTTCTCTCCTGTGGGTGCTGATGCTGCGATTCATCACCTGCCTGCCACTTTCATCCTTTGTACCATGTTCGACTTTCTATTAATTACTTTTAGTTCATTGGACTCCTCCCACGCCGTTTTTTTTTTTTTTTTGTTATCCACACGTGTGAACATACCCTAAGGAATATGGTGCAATTGATACGTTCTCTTATGTTTTTCAAAGAAGTAAATATCCAGCATCTTGGTTAATTGAATGGCTGATCGATCACTTTGTATCCATATGAAAATGATAATCCATCCAACCTAAAAATCGTACATATTACATGTGTCACTCTGGGCCACTATATTTTAAATAATTGAACAAAAGCCTCACATATATACAATGGGTCCCTCCTATATCACATCCTCTCCATCACTTAAAGGGGTTGTAAAGGTTTGTTTTTTATTTTCTAAATAGGTTCCTTTAAGCTAGTGCATTGTTGGTTCACTTACCTTTTCCTTTGATTTCCTTTCTAAATGTTTTTTTTCTTTGTCTGAATTTCTCACTTCCCGTTTCTCCTCAGTAAACTTCACACCATCATCCGAGCGGTGTTTAGTCAGCCAGAACAGCTTACTGAGGAGGAACAGGAAGTGAAAAATTCAGACAAAGAAAACAAAAAAAAAACAAAAAAACAGAAAAACACGGTCGGCAAAACGAGGGGACGGCCAAAAAAAGCTTCCCCTTCCTGTCTATTTTAGAAGGGAAATGGAAGGAAAAGGTGACACCAGTACAATAGTGTCACTAATTGCAGTGATCATTTATTTACTGATCACTGCAAGTGTCAGTGTGACTGTAATAACTGTCAGGGCAGTTAGTTTTAGGTCCAAGGTAGCCCCTACCCCCCCCCTAATAAAGGTTTAACCCCCTGATTGCCCTAGTTAACCCCTTCACCCCCTTTTGCCAGTGTCACTAAGCGATCGTTTTTTCTGATCGCTGCATTAGTGTCGCTAGGTAACCATTTTTTTTTTATTTTAACCGCCAACAGTTAGTTATTTCGTTATTTAGGTTCCCCGTCAGGTTTTTATATAGCGTCAGGTACCCCCATATATTACCTAATAAAGGTTTTAACCCCATTCTGCAATGTTTTATTATGTTTTATCATGTTTTATCATGCGCACCATGCATGTGAGGTATCACCGCGAAGGTCAGATCGAGGGCAGTAATTTTAGCAGTAGACCTCCTCCGTTAATCTAATGTGGTATCATGTAAAGGCTTTTAAAGGCTTTTAAAAATGTATGTAGTTTGTCGCCACTGCGTGTTTGTGCGCAATTTTTAAAGCATGTCATGTTTGGTATCCATGTACTCGGCCTAAGATCATATTTATTTATTTCATCAAAAATTTGAGCAATATAGTGTGTTTTAGTGCATTAAAATAAAAAAAAAGTGTATTTTTTCCAACAAAAAATGCGTTTGAAAAATCGCTGCGCAAATACTGTGTGGAAAAAAAAAAATGCAACACCCACCATTTTAATCTGTCAGGGCCTTTGCTTTAACAATTTTTATAGTGTTTGGGGGTTCAACGTAATTTTCTTGCAAAAAAATAAAATATGTTTTCATGTAAACAAAAAGTGTCAGAAAGGGCTTTGTCTTCAAGTGGTTAGAAGAGTGGGTGATGTGTGACATAAATTAAAGCTTAATTCCAGGTACTCTAGTTTGTAGACGCTATAACTTTAGCAAAATAAAATAAAACAAGACTGTTTACAACCCCTTTAATTAGATTTTTCTTATAACAAAAAGTAGAAAATCTCTTTTTTTTTTTTTGCGCTATAAAAAAAAATAGAGACCGTATTCTTCTACATATTTTTGGTAAAAAAAAATCGCAATTAGCGATTATTGATTAGTTTGCGCAAAAGTTATAGCGTTTACAAAATAGGGGATAGTTTTAAAAAAACAAACTTTTACAACCCCTTTAAAGCGACCTTTTTTTTTTTTTTTTTCAACTTTCTATCCAATCTTCTGCCCTTGTTGTTTTAACTTTGGATAGAAAAACTTTTTTTTCTGCCAGTAAATACCTTATACAGCTCACTTCCTGTTTCTTGTCTGGTAAAAAGCCTAGGCTTATGACATCATGCACAGCTCTCTCCCTCTCCCTCTCGCTCTCTCCCGAGAGTTTGCCAGGAAGGGAGGGGGGGATGAGTCATAAGAGGGCCAATCAGAGCTGTTTGTGTGCCTCTGTGTAAATCCAGGAAGTGAACAGTCAGCAGCTTCAGCTGCCAACAGTTAAAATGGCTGCAGCCGGACTCAGTGGAGGGAGATTTCTGCAGCATATTTGGCAAGTACATAATCACAGTATATATAAAATAATATGCAAAGTGGTTGGAAGGAAGCTTCAGAATGGCAAAGATGTTTCTATTACTAATTATGTGAGCATATTGCAGTTCCTCTTTAAAAATTCAACCCCTCAAGAATTGCACTTATAGAGGAAGTGTAAAATAACTTTATCTTACTTTTTTTTTTCTAGAATAATTGCCAAGATCCTTTGCCCATTTATCCAAATAACCAGGAAAAATTGTGGTTTCTAATTTCTGGATACCAAAGTCCATATGGGAAATGGCAATGATCAGGACTGTCGGGTACTAATAAATGAGCTGCAATGAGATGTCAGTACACTATATCCCAGATAGGCTGAGAAAAAGAATGTATAAAATGTATTACCTGACTGTACCTCCATGTGGTTAATTTACTTAAACTGGAGAGTGTAAAATCTGGTGGAGCTGTGCATGGTGGCCAATCGGCTTCTAACTTCAGTTTGTTCACAATACAGAAAACTTCAGCTTGTTCAATAAAGCATTGACAAAGAATAAAAACCCTTGGAAGATGATTGGTTTCTACACAGATCTTGCACTCTTCTGTTTTAGTAAATCAAGCCCCACATGTCTCCTCGAAAAGGAGTTTGACCTTTCCTTAAGGCCGGCCATACACGGTTCAAATCTTGGCTGGTTCAGCCGAAAAAAACATGAGAAAACTTAAGTTGGCCTTAAGGCCCGTACACACGATCGGACTTTTTGACAACCAACATGCAAATTAGCTGGTTTGGACCAACATCCGACCGTGTGTACGCTCCATCGGACCAACATTTTCCAGGTTTCATCGGACTTTTGTTGGCTGTGCGAACGGACCAACGTTCTGCCAACAAAAGTCTGATGGACCAAAGTCTGACCGTGTGTACACAAAACCATCGGACTTTTGAACAAAGTACAAACACGCATGCTCAGAACCAATGCAAAAGATCAGACAACAATACAGAAGTTGACCAAAGGTGGCGCTGGAGTATTCGAACGTCCTCTTTTGAAGTGTCGTCAGTACGTTGAAACGTCACTACGTTCATGTTTGTTGCCTAAAAAGTCTGATCGTGTGTATGCAATACCAACTTGGGGCCAACGCCCTTTGGACAAAAATCCACGGGAAAGTTGGTCCAAGGTCCGATCGTGTGTATGAGGCTATAGATGGATTGAGATTTGACTAATTCAGTAGGGACCAGCTGAATTTCGATCTATGCGTGGCCCACCCTGTTTAACGGAAGTCCATCTTTAAATGGACTTCTGTCGAAGGGCAATGTTGGAAAACTTCTGTTGGATGGGGACGGTCACACACTGATAGAAACTCGGCTGGTCCCTGCTAAACTGGCCGAAATTTGGATCATTCTATGGACACAAGCTCTAGTTTTTTACCCATTTAATGTTTAACCCCTTCCTGCCTGCTCTGTAGCCGAAGGACGGCCACAGCACATCTCTCCAGTTCTGGGAGGACATCCATGTGTGCACCCCCTTTCTCTGTGACCACTGTGTCATCATCACCGCCTCATTGGTGGCCATCAGTGAAAAAGAAAAATGTACTTATTTGCAAAATTTTATAACAGAAACTAAGAAACGTTTTTTTTTTTTTAATCAAAATTTTCTGTCTTTTTAAATTAAATTAAATTCCACCAAAAAAAGCTCTCTGTCTTGAAAAAAAATGCTAAAAAATGTCATATGGGTACAGCGTTGTGTGACAGCACTATTTTCATTCAAAGTGCAACAGCCCATAAAATCGGAAAATTGAAGGGGGTGAAAGTGTCCCATATTGAAGTGACATCTGACATGAGCAACATGCTGGACGATGGCAGGGAGCCATTGTTGGGCTGAGTTATTTCTCAGTGGGTGTGTGGCGGCTAGAAGTCGTCCTGCCCGACGACCGGTAACATCTGGCTGAAGGTCATTTTCCTTTATACTCCCTTGTTAATTAAGATAATATATGTGTGTTGCTGGGTAGGATATAGATGTACAAAGCATGCACTGTAAGTAAGAATCACCACTGGGACTGATGCAAATATGTGCGGAGTATATCCATAGGGAACAATTATACTTCCCTATGACAGCTGTGTTTGGTTGGAGTGATAAAATTGCCTTTATGTAAATCCCCAGCCCATATTTGAATATACGTTTTTGACACGCTATGTTCTGTAGTTACATTGGAGAAACGGAGAAGTTTAAAATTGTATTAAAGGGTCAGTTTTAAAAAATACAACAACAAAAAGCAAAAGGTATCATATTTAACCTACTTTCAGCAGTGGTTTTGCACTGAGTAGCCCTGATCCTCCTCTTCGGGGGTCCGCTACCGGTGACCCTGGCTCCTCCTACATGAGCAGTGCCTCCAGTAGCAAGCCACTTGCTATGGGGACACTGGTGCACACTCGCTCCGAGCCCTGCTCTTTATGAGACAGAGCCGTGGTTTGGCCCCACCCCCTGCTCTCTTCATTGGCTCACTGGCTGTGATTGACAGCAGTGGGAGCCAATGGCTCCCGCTGCTGTCTCAGCCAATGATAGGGGGTCCTGGGACAGCCGAGGCTGTTATGCACATAGCTAGATTGAGAGAGGGCTCAGGTAAGTATTGTGTGGGAGGAGCAGCACACAGAAGGTTTTCTTACCTTCATGCATAGAATGCATGAAGATAAAAAACCTTCAGCCTTTACAACCACTCAGGAGCAGAAACCCATAGCATCAGATTTCAATGTTACTACTGTATATCAGTCAAATAGGGTTGCCACCTTTTCTTCAAGCCAAATCCGAACACTTTAGTTTTTTTTTTGTAGTATAGACTATAGGATTGTAAATACCTGGGACACCTTTGGGTGCACTATGGAGAGTAATAATGCGGCGCGCTTAGTGGCTGTGGCAAACAGCGGGTGTGGCCAAACTGCGTTAACACATGGCAACAGGTTGGTATGTGATTATCTTGATTACTTGTGGAGCCACAGTCCATTCTGATTAATGTGTCTGGGTTTCAGGCAGACTGAAACCCGGACACATGACTCAAAACCTGGGCTGTTCAGGTGAATCCCGCACAAGTGGCAACCCTAGGTGTCCCCCCCCCCCTTCCTAATACAGGGGTCAGTGTCAGCCCCCCCTCCCATAATACAGCCCTCCCCCCCATTAAATCAGAGTCTCCTTACATCAGTGCTCCCCTTAGAGACCCAGAACATTTTTTTTTTAAAGTGCAGCACAACCTCACCCTATAATTATATTAATTCATATGTGAAAAAATAATTGTGAATGATGGTGGAAACCCCCAAGGATAATCCAAGTATTCACTCCAATTGTATTCAAACATATGTACTGTGCCAATCTTCATACACATAAAATACTATGTACGGCCTGGTTCACACCTATGCATTTTTTTAGTGCGGTTTCAGTTTTGCAGAAACACACCACAGTCCATTTAACAAGGTTTCCTATGGGTCACGTTCACATCTGTGCATTTTATGGAAAGGGCCAGGGACTTTTTTTTCAGATTTTTGGTTCCATAGACTTTAATGGATCAAAAACATGTATTGAAAAATGCAAAATACACCTGGAATATGCAAACTGCTACCTGCATAGGTGTGAATCAGCCCTAAATAGTGGTGTTAACCTTCAAGCCATTCCAAAATGTGTTGTGCTGATAAACAATTTATAAATTCCTTTTGAATTAGATACAGTGCATCCGGAAAGTATTCACAGCACTTCACATTTTGCTATGTTACAGCCTTATTCCAAAAATGTATTAAATTCATTATTTTCCTCAAAATTCTACAAACAATACCCCACAATAACAATATGAATGAAGTTTGTTTGACATTTTTGCAAATTTATTAACAATTAAAAAATAAATAAAAAATTCCCATGTACAGAAGTATTCACAGCCTTTACTCAATACTTTGTTGAAGCACCTTTGGCACCAATTACAGCCTCAAGTCTTTTTGAGTATGATGCTACAAGCATGGCACACCTATTTTTGGTCAGTACCTCTCAAGCTCCATCAGGTTGGATGGGGAGCGTCGGTACACAGCCATTTTCAGATCTCTCCAGAGATGTTCAATCGGGTTCAAGTCTGGGCTTTGGCTGGGCCACTCAAGGACAGTCTGAGGTCCAGAGCACTCTGAAGCTGGTTTTCATCAAGGATGTTTTTCCCTCTATCCTCTCTAGTCTTCCAGTTTCTGCCGCTGAAAAACATCCCCACAGCGTGATATTGCCACCACCATGCTTCACTGTAGGGATGGTATTGGCCAGGTGATGAGTGGCGCCTGGTTTTCTCCAGACATGATGCTTGCCATTCAGGCAAGAGTTCAATTTAGTTTCTCATGGTCTGAGAGTCCTTCGGGTGCTTTTTGGCAAACTCCAGGTGGGCTGTCATGTGCCTTTT
Source organism: Lithobates sylvaticus (assembly GCA_028564925.1). NCBI lineage: Eukaryota > Metazoa > Chordata > Amphibia > Anura > Ranidae > Lithobates > Lithobates sylvaticus. Next base: position 50,594,330 of record CM053027.1, on the reverse strand, counting down.
ACTGAGGAGTGGCTTACGTCTGGCCACTCTACCATACAGACCTGATTGGTGGAGTGCTGCAGAGTTGGTTGTTCTTATGGAAAGTTCTCCTCTCTCCACAGAGGAATGCTGGAGCTCTGTCAGAGTGACCATCGAGTTCTTGGTCACCTCCCTGACTAAGGCCCTTCTCCCCCGATCACTCAGTTTGGCCAGGTGGCCCGCTCTAGGAAGAGTCCTGGTTGTTCTAAACTTCTTCCATTTACAGATGATGGAGGCCACTGTGCTCATTGGGACCTTCAATGCTGCAAAAAAATTCCTGTACCCTTCCCCAGATATGTGCCTCCATACAATCCTATCTCGGAGGTCTACAGATAATTCTTTGGACTTCATGGCTTGGTTTGTGCTCTGACATGCACTGTTAACTGAAGAACCTTTTATAGACAGGTGTGTGCCTTTCCAAATAGTGTACAATTGACTGAATTTATCACAGGTGGACTCCAATCAAGTTGTAGAAACATCTCAAGGATGATCAGTGGAAACACAATGCACCTGAGCTCAGTTTTGAGTGTCATGGCAAAGGCTGTGAATACTTTTTTTTTCATTTTCTAATTTTAATAAATTTCCGAAGATTTCAAACAAACTTCTTTCACGTTATCGTTATGGGGTTGTTGTGCTTTTTTAACCACCTCACTACAGTGCATTTTCACCCCCTTCCTGACCAAGCCATTTTTCAGCTTTCAGCGCTGACGCACTTTGAATGACAATTGCGCAGTCATACAACACTGTACCCAAATGAAATTGTTATCATTTTTTTCCCCACAAATAGAGCTTTCTTTTGGTGGTATTTGATCACCTCTGCGGTTTTTCTTTTTTGCGCAATAAACAAAAGAAGAGCGACAAATTAAAAAAAAAAAAAAAAACAATATTTTTTGCTTTTTGCTATACTAAATATCCCCAAAAAATATATAAAAAAACATTTTTTTTCCTCAGTTTCGGCCGATACGTATTCTTCTACATATTTTTGGTAAAAAAAAAAATCGCAATTAGCGATCATTGATTAGTTTGCGCAAAAGTTATAGCCTTTACAAAATAGGGGATAGTTTTATAGCATTTTTATTAATATTTTTTTTTTTTACTAGTAATGGCGGCGATCAGCGATTTTTATTGTGACTGCGACATTATGGCGGACACATCGGACATTTTTGACACATTTTTGGCACCATTGTCATTTATACAGCAATCAATGCTATTTAAATGCATTGATTCATGTATAAATGACACTGGCAGTGAAGGGGTTAACCACTAGGGGCGGGGAGGGGTTAATTATGTTCCCTAAGAGTGATTCTTACTGTGGGGGGAGGGGACTCACAAGGGGAGGAGACCGATCGGTGTTTCTCTGTACAGAGAACACACCATCGGCTCCTCTCCTCTGACAGGACCGTTGATCTGTGTGTTTACACACACAGATCAACGGTCCTGCTGTGTTACCGGGCAATCGCGGGTGCCCAGCGGACATCACGGCCGCTGGGCACGCGCATCGGGTGCCCAGTGACACGGCGAGAGCGCGCGCGCGCCCCCGGCGGCGCGCGCTCCCTGCAGTGCACAGAAGGGGAGGACGTCATATGACGCCCTCCCGGAACGAGAGCTGCGCCGCCTGGCCGTCATTTGACGGCCGGCGGTCGCAAAGCGGTTAAGGAAAGTTTCCCGCACATTTTTATTAAGTAATTTTTAACTAAGATATTTTTAAGATACAAAATCAATCTATATATGCGAAACTTGTTCACGGAGACGAGTGATCATACTTAATAGTCACATTTATTGGTTGACAGAAAACAAAATATTTACATGAAATTAAAATACAGAGTGCATTTTTTGAACATTTTGACAATTAATGGAAATACCCAAAACTGGGCGTAGTAGTAGCTTGGACACAATATCACCATGATAACTTCTTCAGTAGAATCAATAACCTTATACTTGACAATTTAACAGAATGTCTGTATTTTACACACACCCAGCCGTTACTATGCTGCAGGTAAGTAACGTTGAACAATGTAAAAATAATTTAGACATTTGCTTGTCAATAAAATTTGGTAACTATACAAAAAGTAATATATAATAAAAAATTGAGTATTAGAGAAAAAAATCTAAAAGGCGGTTATTGATTCTGGAGAATGATTATCAATACTAGAATATTCAATACATCAATAATTAAGAGAAAATACCAGATAAAATCAACATGTTATATTTACCCATTCCAAAATGGCTATTAGTCTGGACTTAAGATGGCTACCGGGTTCAGGAATCTCCCTGGAGGTTAAAGTATATTTTCATTCATGGTTGTCAGTCTATCTGGGAAGATGTTTCTCCCATTGTCCCTTCCCCCAGGGTGAGGGTGAGCCTCCTCTCAGGTTCCCCTGAGCTGTCTCTCCTTTTGACTATCTCTCTTGCTTCTTAAATACCCTCTCACACAATAAGATTATAAAACTTGTAATATGTTCATCCCAAAAGGTATGTGTCTCTTTCCTATTGGCAGGCAGACTTAATCACCTTTCCTAGTAGCCTAAATGTTTTTAATGTAATTGCACCTTCAACCACCAGGTGTCCCACATGTGTTTCGATGCTGCTCTGTAAATTAATATATTTTTTTATTTTATATGGTATATTGTACCTTAGTGAAAATATCTATATCTTTAGTGTTTGGGAATTCTACTAACCCCATACTATCAAATACGCTTAGCATAATTATTGATTAATCATTTGCATAAAATGGTGATACATATGCATATCATTGTATATCTGTAAAAATTTAGTCCATTTGAAAAGAACACAAGTTATATATATATATATATATATATATATATATATATATATATATATATATATATATATATATAATTAATCAACATCACATACAATTTTTATCTATCTGGATACCTGTATAATTTGGGTATCCAATCAATATTTGTTTATCTAGCATAGTTAAATTCTTATACATTCATAGCATAATCATATATTTGTCTTAATACTAATTTGTTCCTAAAACAATTCTATTAATAATCACCCTTTATTTATTATGTTTTCTTTATAACCGATTTCATCAATTCATCGGATACTAAAATGATAGTTTTCTTTTGTGACTTACAGATATCACATATACTTTGAATTGACTTGTAACATCATGTTTTGAGATGGACTTTGGGCAGTCCAATACATGTTTTGATAGCTTAGTTATGTACACAATTTCCTAGGACTTCACACAATAGGTTTTGTCGGACAAGGTGTTGGCTATTGAATTTTGTCTTGATAGTTGTAAATTGTCCAAACAGTCTTTACTTCAGCACAAAAGATTTTTCCCAGTCACGGACCACCTCCAAGTGATGATACCTAATAAATTTGGCCTTCTCAAACTAATCAACCAAAATAAGTACACACCTTTTGTTTGGTGACAAAGGCTACCATTGTTCCTGTTTTCTTTCTGGCTCAATACAGGCTTGTAAAAATGTATATATTTGAGACTTGTAAAATAGGCAACCAGTTCATCTGCTGTTCAAGAGCAAAAGTTCACTTCAATTTTTTTTAGGCCTACTCAATCTCTCATCTCTGCCAGTGAATATTAAATTTATTTCTTCATAAATTCACAACAGGGTATTGTTTGTAGAATTTTGAGGAAAATAATCAATTTAATCCATTTTGGAATACGGCTGTAACATAACAAAATGTGGAAAAAGTGAAGCGCTGTGAATACTTTCCAGATGTACTGTAAGTTGGATATTAGCACATTTTGGAATGGATTGCAGGTTTACACTACTATTCATATAGTATTATGTGTATAAACATTGCACAGTGTATATGTTTAAATACAATTTGAGTGAAGTAATACTTGGATTATCCTTTGGGGTTTCCACCATCATTCACAATTATTTTTTAGTTTTTCACATTTAAATTAATTATGGGGGGGGAGCACTGCATTTTTTTTTTTTTTTGAGGTGTGGGACACACACACGTTTATTTACGAAGTTTCCTTTCCTTTTTTTTCTTTTTAGATCTGAGTCTGCTATATCAGATCCTCTTTAGAGACCAACTGTTAGTCTGTAAGGGGGAGGGGGGGTGCTGATATAAGGGGACGGTGATATAATGGGTGTCCCTAAAAGGGGGGGGGGTGATATAAGGACACTCTGATCTAATGTGGGTCTCTAAGGGGGGTGCTGATATAAGGAGAGTTCCCCTAATCTAATAGAGGTCTCTAAGGCTCGATTCACATCTATGCATTTTGCTTTTGAGCGTTTTTGCAGTGCTTTTTGCAGTGCTTTTTGCGGTGCTTGCCGCGTTTTTTGACACGTGTTTTTCCCGCGATTTTGCATTTTGCGTTTTTGTATTTTTTTTACACTGTGGTTGCTTAGCAACCATCTATATACAGTGTAAAAAAAAATGCAAAACGCAAATCGTGGCAAAAACGCGGTACTTGCGTTTTGGATGCGGGTCCATTGACTTCTATTACATGCAAAACGCTGCATTTGGCATGAAAAAAAGTCCCCGACCCTTTCCAAAAACGCAGAGGAACAAAAATGCATTGATGTGAACATGTTCCATAGGAACCCATGTTAAAAAATTTCCCTGCATTTCTGCAAAATGCAAAATGCATCAAAAAACGCGCTAGTGTGAATGGACCCTTTGGAGTATGCTGACTTTTGATCTAATTGGTCACCAGCAGTCAGCACCCCCCCCCCCCCCCAATTAGCTCAGAGTCCCCTTATATCAGCCCCCCCCCCCCCCATCAGTGTCCCCTGCCCCTAAAGACCCCCATTAGACTGCCTTACTGGGAGCCACTTTGAGCCAGGAAGTGTGGAAGCTGCAGTTTGGGGTTGGAGCTGCTCTACTCTAGTGCTACTTTCCTTTCTTCCACTGTGCATGGGGGTCTTGGGGAGAAGGCAAAGTAGAGGCAGGTGCTGCACCACTGTGCCCGTTCTTCACCCTTGCACCAATTCACACAACATCTTTATTCTCTTGCTTGCAGTATGTTACAGGATTGCTTCATGGTTAGGAGATATCCCCTGTGTTTGCACGTACGTGCCGTTGCTTCAGTTAGACTGTGCCGGCAAGTGAATAATCACTTCTGGGTTTTAAATTTTTGTCTAAAAAAACGAAAACAGACCGAAAATTTTGAACAGTTTCATAGTTTGTTATAAAGTTTTGAAAACAGGTAATTTTTCTCCTTCATTGATGTGCGCTGATGAGGCTGTACTGATGGGCGCTGATAGGCTGCACTCCCCCTAATTTAAATATAACCCACCCCTTCCTGATTCCCTTAATTTGCATAGATTTCCTCTCACTTCCTGTCTGGCTATGGGGCAGGAAGTGAAGGGAAATTTCTGCAATGGGACAGGCACGGTAAAAAAATAAACTGACAAGGGCTATAACCCTCCCTTACTCTTTCCTAAAAAAAAAAAAAAAAAGTGTTGCCTATAGTTCTACTTTAAGAAGATATAACCATACCAATGGTGCAGCAGAAAACATAGCACAGTGAGGAAGGTTGGTCCAGGATGATAGGACAGTCAAAATTAGAAGCGGAAACCCCCCCCCCCCCCACACACACACAGTTGCAGAATGCCGGCCACCCGCATACCAAAAGCAGTGCGGCCGCTTTATGGGGGCGCTAGACTTATTTGCCTCTCAGCCCAGTCTGCCCAATAAGACTGGCGCTACACAACAGTGTAGTGCAAGCCAGCGGGGACTCTTTCCGTGCTGCCCCCCCTGCAAAGTGCTGCCCTAAGCCTGGGCCTTGTCGGCCTAGGCCAGGATACAGCGTTGCTGATGGGCACTGATAGGCTTCACTGATGGGCACTGAGAGGTGGCACTGATGGTTGGCACTAATGGGTGGCACTGATAATCACTGATGGGTGGCACCAGTAGGCACTGGTAGGTGACACTGATAGGCAGCACTGATAATGAGGCACTGATGGGCATTGATTGGCAGCACTTGAGGGCATTGATAGGTGGCACTGTTGGGCAAAGGTAGGTCGCACTGTGGGCACTGGTAGGTGGCACTGGTGGGCACAGATGAGGCAGCCGCGGCTCTCTGTGTGAGAGACCGATATCCTTCTGACAGAAGCCGGTAACCAGCTTTTTTCCCCCTCATGATGACAGACGTGAGGTGGAAAAAAAAAACGATGTTCTGTTTACATCACGTGATCGGCTGTCATTGGCCCCTAACTCCGATTTGTGATCAGCCAAGTATCATAGACTCAGTGATCACAGAGCGCCCCGCACACATCACACAGGGGGCGCACAGGCAGCTCACGCACGGCAATTAAGGCCGGCGCTGTAGCCGTCATTCGGCTATAGCGTGGGCGCAAGGTGGTTAAAATTAAACATCAAAACAGTGAGACAGATTTAAAAATACTAAATTTCACTATATAAGCTGAGTTTACTGGTAAAAATAAGTGTTAAAGGCAAAACTCTGGTGGGTATAAAAAGATGTCCACTTGCCGCCTTCTCTACTGTATACTGTCGGGTCGCCTAATCTGACGAAACACAGGCATTGCATAGAGAAGCACAGAGCTCTAAAATATGGTATGTAATAAAAATACAAAAGTTTTATTGATATTTGTTAGCATATTGATGAAGCGGCAAACGAGGAACCAGGGAAAACAAAATATAAGCAGATTAAACTTCAACTTTAAACTGACTACAGTTAGAATGTATCTGATTGATCTTAGCTGAGTTCTTCACTTTAAATTCTTTATTGTCAGTTTCTCCATAACCAGAGAAAGTAATAAATTGTGTATAAGACATAAAATAATCTCTGATTCATTTTTCAATAAAAAAAAAAAATATATATATATATATATATATATATATATATATATATATATATATAAAAAGAGGCAAAACAAGATCTACATAGTAAAGTTTTGTTTTACTTTCTCTCAGACATCTGTCCGCCCCTAAGCAATAAATGACACATCTTCAGGCTGAATGATTTATTCAGTAATATATAAATATACATACATTGCTGATGTAGCAACCCTTCTGGCAATACCACACCCTCTGACTCACCAAGGCTAAAGAAAGCTGTTTTTTTCCGGGAAATACTCCCAACGACATAGCAACATACTGAATGTGAAAAACAACGACAGATAACAATTTTGTACAACAACACAAACAACGATGACGAGGACCAGTGCCGATGCTATGGGGGTGCACCCGGGTGCCACTGCCACCTGCCAGAGGGGTGACACCATCAAGTAGGAAGTGATATCCGACCACGATGGTGTCACCCCTATCTGTGTCGGCCTAAAATTAGCGTACTTAGCGCTCTGCAGAGCACTAAGGCAGGGTATACAGGAGAGAGCCCAATGGAGAGGGGGATGGGTGGGTGGTGGTGACACCATGTTTTACCGCACCAGGTGACACCAATCCTAGTGACTCCACTGGAGAGGACCTTTTAGCTGAAGGGTGCATTCATCTCTGCCTGCGATTAGTTTTGAGAAAAATAAGTTATCCTGGATAATGGTCAATGAAGGCCCTTCAGCCATATTACTTGACAAACAGCCTTATTTTGATAAAGTATGGAAGCCCTGGAGTTAGGGTCGCCACCTTTTTTTCCAAGTCAAACCCGAACACTTTTGCGGAGCACAGCTATTTTTTATTTATAGTATAAACTATTGTAGCGGTCACACTTTTACACGTGTGCGCTATATGTGGAAATTTAGTTTTTTCCTCAGAACAGTAATGGGGTTCTGAGGGTTAATTGTACAGGTTTACTTTGGCATCAGTTTGGCTGGGCTGTACTAGGGTTCTGCCTGGTCATGGGTGCAGTGAGGTACTCATGACAGGTCAAGAACCAGGCCTGGTTGGTACGTCTTAGGTATCAGTCTTCCCCGGAGCCAATCAGTGGGTGCACCTGGCCCCGCTGTGTAGTCTGGGGAAGGGTACTTAAAGTGGGGTTGCGGCCAAAAAAAAAAATGTGGCTTAAAAATCATAAAAAAAAATAAATAAAAATAATTGGAAAAAAAAAAAAAAAATTTTTACTCACCTCTAAATGCCTGTTGCTAGGGGGTACCTCGTAGTCTGCCACCTTCTTTGCCCGGGCTAAACGTCCCTTTCATGTAGGCGCCGCACAGTCATCTGGGACCTGTCATGTGTCCCAGATGAGTGAGCGTCGAATCACGGCGCACGGCGCCGCTCGCACATGCGCAGTGGGTGCCCGGCTGTGAAGCCACAGCCCGGTTCCCACATTAAGAATGCCGGCGCCGCGAGCGGAGCGGGGAACGAGGGGGGTCTCGTTCCCCCGCATCGCTGGACCCCGGGACAGGTAAGTGTCCGATTATTAAAAGTCAGCAGCTGCAGTATTTGTAGCTGCTGACTTTTAATTTTATTTTTTTTGTTGGCACTCCACTTTAAGGTGCTGAAGTCACGTGTTTGGGGTTAGGCCGCAGTCCTGCTTCCTGGTTCTTGTCCGGGGTAGCCCTGCGAGGGGTCCCGGGCCTAGGAGCGTTTGCCATCCCGCAATTATGGTCAGTTTGACCAGCCCCATAGACCCGCATGGTCTGGGGTGGGGATCCGTCTGTTCCCGAGTCTTAGAGACGGTTAGCCCGAGGCCCAGTAACTGAAGGAGGATTCAAGGCGTCCCGTTGTGCTCTCAGTATTGGAGGGGCACCACAGCTCATTCAAGTGACCGGGGAGGACTCTTTGGAGGAGGACCAACAAGCTGACATCTCAGGAAGAGCCTGGAAGCTGAGTTGTATGGACACTAAAGAATCCACACTTCCACAGTGCTGCCAAGGAGACAGAGAATGTTCCAGCTACTGTGGGAAAGGTTCCCTTTTCCCCTTCGGTTGCAAGTTTATTCTGTGTCAGAGACTTTTGCAAGTTTCCGGATCACATTGTAGGCCATTATACCTCTGGCTAGAGGTTTATCCGGTATTGAAGCGCCCAGCTGCGAGTGGCTACTCTCTGGGTTGATTAGAGACATTCAGTGGATGTCAGTAGTTCAAGGTGCCTGAGTTTCTTCACCGTTGCCCTCTATTCCTAACCGAGACTGTGTTATGTTGGATGTTACCACTGCAGAATAAAAACCTTCAAAAGGACTTTTTATGTGTCAGCATCCAAATTTGTTGGGTACTTACCCTGGGAACCCCTGGACATTCACCAACAAGCCATGAAGAGGTAACTGGTAAGCCCAAAAGTCTAGGTCACCCCCTCAAGGGGTTATGGCCGCTACACGGTACATATATTTTGCTATTAAATAACATTTCTAATCATATGAAGTTAATAACAAGAGTCCCCCTTTACATCTTTTTTGGTTTTCATCGGACAAATGTTGGCTGTGCAAACAGACAAACTTTCCGGCAACAAAAGTCCTATGGTGCAAAATCCTATCGTGTGTACACAAGTCCATAGGACTTTAGTCCAAAGTACAAACACGCATGCTCAGAACCAATGCAAACGATCAAACCACAATACAGAAGTTAACCAAAGGGTGGCGGTAAAGAGCTGAAAAACCAGGTGATTTGGTGAAAGCTGGCTGAAAAAGTCCTGCCGTGTGTATGCAATACAAGTTCACGGCCAACGCCCTTTGGACAGAAATCCACGGAAAAGTTAGTTTGAAGTCCGATCGTGTGTATGAGGCTTAACAGACACTCTCAGCTTAGACAACTGCAGCCAACAACCCTGCTGGGAAGTCATAGTCCAGTGTAAATAATGTGTTCGGGTTTCAGGCAGTCTGAAACCCGGAGACATGATTCGTCTGAGTGAATCGTGGACAGGTGGCAACCCTAGCTGTGCCTTAAATTCCTCGATCAAGGAGTGGGCGGGTCTGTGAGCTCTAATGACGCTCTGACCCCGCTTAGGGTTGCCACCTTTTTGTCAAGTCAAACCCGAACACTTTAGCGGCACACATCAATTTTTTTTATAGTATAAACTATACATATATTTTGCTATTAAATAACATTTCTAATCATATGAAGTTAATAACAAGAGTCCCCCTTTACATCAGAGTCCACAGAGTTCCCCTTTTACATCTGAACTTGCAGAGTTCCCTTTCACTGTAAGGGGGGACTCTGCAGACTCTGATGTAAGGGAGAACTCTGGGGACTCTGACATAAGGGATGCTCTGGGAACCCTGATTCTAGAGGGGACACTGAGAACTCTGATGTATGGAGAGGACTCTGATATAAGGGGGAACACTGTGACCTCTGGTGTAAAGGGGAGCTCTGATGTAGGGGGTCCTCTGAGAACCTTGAATTACCTTAGTGTACTTACTCAGATGCAAGACAGAGAAGGGGGGAGATTTCAGTCACAGACAGGGATGGATGGTGAGCTCACTCACCCCTTGGCAGTCAGCACCTCTCATCCAGATGTATCTGAGGCTGCTGAACTTCACATTTCTGGCCCCAACTTCCCTTTTCTGAGGCACAGCGCCAGGGATTGGAGTGTAGGAAGACACAGAGGGGTAGGGGGGAAGAGGTGCAGATCAAGCCCGATTTCCTCTCCTGTCTGTGTGTGTGTTTGGGGGGTATTGTTACTGTTGGCTTTGGGCAGTGTGAAAGAGTGTAACAGACACTCTAAGCTTAGAAACCTGCAGCCAGCAACCCTGCTGGGAAGCCAGAGTCCGGTCTAAATAATGTGTCCGGGTTTCAGGCAGTCTGAAACCCGGACACATGATTCCAAACCCAAACTATCCAGGTGAATCCTGGACAGGTGGCAACCCTACCTGGAGTGTTTATCCCTTTCATGACTAAGCCTATTTCTGACATTTGGTGTTTACAAGTTAAAATACATATTTTTTGCTTGAAAATTACTTAGAACCCCCAAACATTATATATATATTTTTTTTAGCAGAGAATCGAGAGAATAAAATGGTGATTGTTGCAGTATTTTATCTCACACGGTATTTGTGCAGCAGTGTTTTAAACGCAACTTTTTGGGAAAAGGGACACTTTCATGAATTAAAAAAAAAAAAAAACAGTAAAGGTTTCCAATTTTTTTTGTATAATGTGAAAGATGATGTTACGCCGATTAAATAGATACTAAACATAATTGCACGCACTCGTGGAATGGCGACAAACTTTGGTACTTAAAAATCTCCATAGGCGACACTTTCATTTTTTTTGCGGTTACCAGGTTAGAGTTACAGAGGAGGTCTAATGCTAAAATTATTGCTCTCGCTCTGACGATCGTGGTGATACCTCACATGTGTGATTTGAACACCGTTTACATATGCGGGCGCGACTTCCATATGCGTTTTCTTTGCTGCGCGAGCTCGTGGGGATGGGGGGCTTTGAAAAAAAAAAAAATGTTTCTTATTTATTTTATTTATTTTTATATTATTAAATTGTGTTTTAAAAATAAAAATAAAAAATTTGATCACTTTTATTGCTGTCACAAGGAATGTAAACATCCCTTGTGACAGTTAAGCCCCATACACACGGTCGGACCGTGGACCAACTTTCCCTTGGACTTTTGTCCAAAGGGCGTTGGCCCTCAAGTTGGTACTGCATACACACGGTCGGACTTTTGAGACAACCAACACGAACGTAATGACGTTTCAACGTACTGACGACACTTCAAAAGAGGACGTTCGAATACTCCAGCGCCACCTTTGGTCAACTTCTATATTGTTGTCTGATCTTTTCATTGGTTCTGAGCATGCGTGTTTGTACTGTGGACAAAAGTCAGTTGGTACTGCATACACACGTTCGGACTTTGGTCCTTCGGACTTTTGTTGGCAGAAAGTTGGTCCGTTCGCACAGCCAACAAAAGTCCGATGCAACCTGGAAAAAGTTGGTCCGATGGAGCGTACACACGGTCGGATGTTGGTCCAAACCACCTAATTTGCATGTTGGTTGTCAAAAAGTCCAACCGTGTGTACGGGGCTTAACAGGTACTCTTTATGGATGGATCGGGGGGTCTAAAAGACCCCAATCCCTCCTTTGCACTTCAAAGTATTCAGATCACAGAAAACGGTGTATCTGAATACTGTATATTTTTTTAAAATCCGGCGCTATTGGCAGCCGAGTAAACAGGAAGTGACATTGTGACGTCGCTTCCGTGTTTACATCCAGGAGACTGAAACAAAGCCGTTTCCGGCTTCGTGACAGTCTGTCACTAGCTGCCAGAAGCGGCGGATCGTGTCTTGGGTTTTCCGGTGGGACGGGAAGCCCAGGAAGAGCGGCGGGAGGGGGGATGTCCCCTCCCGCTCCTCCGGGATAACAATCGAGCTGCTTTTAGCCGCACCGGTTGTTATCCCTGGAAAGCCAATCTCCCCGCTCTAAAAAATGGTACTGGGATGATGCCTGTGGCTACGGGTATCATCTCGGTAGAACCCCCGAAAGCCGAGTACGCACATCTGTGTACGCTCGGCGGGAAGGGGTTATACACACCGATCAGCCATAACATTATGACCCCCCACCTAACATTGAGTATGGCCCCCTTTTGCTAAAACAGCCCTGACCTTTTGAGGCAGAATAGTATAAAAAGTTTTACTTAAAGACATACTAAAAAGTTTTTAAAAAACAATTATGGCAAGTACATTTCAACACAATTTTATGGATACAGCATTTTAAATGGAATTCCCAACATGTTTTGCCCATATTCTGGGCTTCTTCAGGGGATGCTGTCCATTTGAGGTACAAGCCTTCTATTGAAAAAGAATATACATATATATATATATATGTATGATATATATTTATAAAAAATAAACTAAAATATATATATATATATATATATATAGACAGGCAAACAAAATGGTGCTAGTTGCAACTTTTTATGTCACATGATATTAGCACAACAATGTAGGAGCAAAATTTCAGTAAAAAATAAACTAAAATTGTAGGACCCACAAACACAATATAGAACCCAATTTTTGGTTCTATATAAAAGATGGGGTTGTGCTGAGTAAATCGATATCTAACATGTCAAGCCTTGAAATTGCATGTGTCTGTGAAAAGAGCTGTAAGCTCTAATAGGGGACCCTATTAGAGCGGTGTGCTCTAATAGGCTTCCCTAAGTGTAAACAGCGGGCGCACGGCTGTGCGTTCGCTGATTACACAGTATTGTGTTAGGGAAGCGAATACATCGCTTCCCTAACACAGACCCGCCTCTCAGCCAATCAGGTTGCCAGGTCTGTTACCTGTCAGCTGATTGGCTGAAGTCACAGGCGCTGTGATTGGACGCTAGGCGTCCAATCACCTAGCGTCCAATCACAGCAGAAGAAGACAGGAGGAGCGCGGGAGAAGACATCCGACGGAGACACCGCTCGTCGCCTGACGCCGTCACCAGCTGCACACCGGGACAAGGTAAGTGCAGAGGGCAGGCAGGGGGCACAGTGGCAGCACTTTAGGGGCACAGTGGCAGCACTTTAGGGGCACAGTGGCAGCACTTAAGGGGCACAGTGGCAGAACTTGGGGCACAATGGCAGCACTTAAGGGCACAATGGCAGAACTTGGGGCACAATGGCAGCACTTAAGGGGCACAATGGCAGAACTTGGGGCACAATGGCAGCACTTAAGGGGCACAATGGCAGAACTTGGGGCACAATGGCAGCACTTAAGGGGCACAATGGCAGCACTTAAGGGGCACAATGGCAGCACTTAAGGGGCACAATGGCAGAACTTGGGGCACAATGGCAGCACTTAAGGGGCACAATGGCAGAACTTGGGGCACAGTGGCAGCACTTGGGGCACAGTGGCAGCACTTAAGGGGCACAGTGGCAGCACTTAAGGGGCACAGTGGCAGAACTTGGGCACAGTGGCAGAACTTGGGGCACAGTGGCAGCGTTTGATGGGCACAGTGGCAGCGTTTGATGGGCACAGTGGCAGCGTTTGATGGGCACAGTGGCAGCGTTTAATGGGCACAGTGGCAGCGTTTAATGGGCACAGTGGCAGCGTTTAATGGGCACAGTGGCAGCGTTTGATGGCACAGTGAGGCTGTGTTTTTGCGCCCCCCCAAAAATTTTGAGCACCAGCCGCCACTGCGTCTGCTCGCTCGATTCACACAGTGCCGAGTGCCTCTGATCTCCGTTCCCTGCGACGTTCCGACGCACGGGAGCGGAGATCGGCGCCAAATTCAAAAAAGTTTAAAAACACAATACACATACAGTACTGTAATCTTACAGATTACAGTACTGTATACAAAAAATACACATCCCCTTTGTCCCCAGTGGTCTGCCCAGTGCCCTGCATGTCATTTTATATAATAAAAAGATTTTTTTCTGCCTGGAAACTGGAGATTGTCCATAGCAACCAAAAAGTGTCCCTTTATGTCAAAAGTGGTTTTAGACCAGCTAGAAAACACCGATAAAAAAATTAGAATCACAATTTATCATCAAACACTAAATTTAATGACAGCGACTATTCTGCAACTGAGCAAATTTCAGTGTTTTTGATTTGATTACATTATTGAATCATTTTTATATATATTTTTATTATATTATAATTTATGATTTTGTGTTTCAAACTTTATCATACCCGGGATGTCTACTAGACTCTGGTTCGGACGGATTTAAGTGAGTTATTCATAAGAATTGCATGTCCGACCGTGTGTACGGGGGCATAAGACTGGGATGCCAGTAAAGTTCATGCACGTGTGCCCGTGTCATCACCTGACCTACGGGAGTTAGGTCCTCTCCTTTCCTGTGATGTGACCCTCCTATGGTTCTGTTCCATATAACTCTGCTATCCAGTGTGTAATGTATTCCCCTGCGAGGGTCACTGCAATATTCATGTTTATTGTGTGTATTTGTTACACGTTGATGATATTTAGATAAATAAAAAGATTTAAAAAAATAAAATAAAAAATCCATGTGTGTGTAAAGGCAGACGTCCCAATACTTTCGACAATAAAGTGTGCTTTACCTGGGTGGCAACAGGTTAACAAGAAAAAATCTATACAATGCTTGCTCCACTTCTAGACATTTCTCAACAATGAACAAAGTGCTCCTAAAGGGAACTTTCCCTTTGTTGGGCACAGCCATGTTCTCAAAGGCTGCCCTATCAGCATTACCGAATCCCCACACCCCTATTTCACCAATATATCAGCCTGTTACTGATATGAAAATGTGTTTACAAAGCTCAACAGCTAAGCCCCGATCTCCATCTCTATAGCAGGCCAAGCACGGATCAAATTTTGTCCGGTTCAGCAGGGACCAGCCAAGAATCCATCCATCTATGGGCAGGCTAGTTGTACTGAAGTCGATCCATAAATCGACTTTGGTACCACCAGCATGTCGGATCTTTTACATGCGATTACTGCCGGCGGCTACTGTATAGCCAATAGCAATAACCACAGTGTTATACCAGCCAGAAAGGCTCCCTGACGGCAGAACACAATAGCGCTGCGTGAGGGATTCCCCCATCAACACCGACTGTGTTGATGGGGGAATAAAGCGATTTTCAATGGGTGGAAGGAAAGAAAATCAAATAATCTATGGCTTGCCTAACTGTTCTAACTTCTGTAGTATGAGGAGAGCATTGATATACACACAACTGTTACGCCGTGTACACACGAGCGGATTTTCCGTTGAAAAAATCTTGGATTGTTTTTCATACGGAATTCCGCTCAAGCTTGGCTTGCATACACGCGGTCACAAAAAAGTTTGCTGAACTTTCGACCGTCAAGAACGCGGTGACGTACAACACTACGACGAGCCAGGAAAATTACGTTTAATGCTTCCGAGCATGCGTTGAATTGTTTCCGAGCATGCGTAGGAATTTTGCGCGTCGGAATTGCTACAGACGATCGGAATTTCCGATAGAAACTTTTTCCGTCTGAAAAAATGAGAACATGCTCTCAAACTTTTGCTGGCGGAAATTCGGGCAGCAAAAGTCTGATGAAGCATACACAAAGCTCTCATCGGTCTTTTGCTGGCCGAAATTCTGATCAATTAGACTTCGGATCGGTCAAAAAATGATCAACCGATCTGAATTCTGTGTGAAGAACTAGCTGGTTGTTAAGCAGCGGGCCGCCCACATCCTTAACAACCATAAGTCATCCTCTGTCAGCGGGCTTCCCCACTGACAGATGAATGTAAAGAAAGGAATGCCGGCAATTGCCCGGCAATAGAATTTGTTTTTAAAAATGGCGTAGGGTCCTGCCCCAGTCCATACTAGGCCCTTCGGGTATGGATTTTAAGGGGAAACCCATGCCAAAATTGAAAATAAATAAATCGGCATAGCCCCCCCCCCCCGCCCCCAAATCCATACCAGACCCTTATCCAAGCATGCAGCCTGGCAGGACAGGAAAGGGAGCGCCCCCCCCTCCTCCTGAACCAAACCAGCCCACATGCCCTTAAAATAGGGGGTGCTTTGGGGCGGGGGGTGAAGCACCTTGTCCCCATGTTGATGGGCACAAGGGCCTCTTCCCGACAACCCTGGGCTGTGGTTGTCGGGGTCTGCGACCCGGGGGCTTATTTTTTTAACAAGGGGGGCCCCCAGATCCCGCCCCCCCCTCCATGAATGGGTATCGTGCACATTGTACCCCTACACATTCACCAAAAAAGTGTCAAAAATTAAGAACCACAAGAAGCTGTTTTTTTAAAGTTCTTTATTAAAAAATAAAAAAACTGTGTGCCTCAATGTAAATCCATCATCATTTATGACGCCCGCCAACCTGAAAAAATAGAAAAAAATAAAAACGCTCTCGCCTCCTGAGAGGCCTCCTACCTGCCCTGTTCTTTGACAGTTCTTATATAGACAAGGGGAGCGACCACCCGGCTACATCACCCCCTGGCACTGCCCCTTCTGACGTCACGTGATGTCATGTTGAGGGCATGTGGCCTGGTATGGTTCAGGGTGGAAGGGCCTGGTATGGACTGGGGGGGCTACGCCGTTTTATTTTACATTTTTTTATTGCTGTGCGATTTCCGGAATTCTTTCCTATACATTCATCTGTCAGTGGGAAGCCCGCTGACAGATAATGACTCATGGTTATTAAGGGCACGTGAGGCCGGCTTCCCGAAACGAACAAATCTATCCAAACTGAAACAATTTTTTTCGTTCTGCACATGTCTATCCTTTACACTGATCATTAGTTAATCAGGCAGCTGGTGGATCCTGACAATATTGTTGGGATCCTTCAAGAGCCTGGAGCAGCTCAATGACATCAGCCGACAGCGAGCTTTACATTTCGGGTCATAGGAGAGCAAAAGTAATTGCACTCCTGTAACTCACAAGAGATGTATAAGCAAAAAAGAACTTAAAGAGGAAGTAAAGCCTATTTAAAAAATAAAAATAAAACGGAACCTACAAGGCAGAGGCATAATGAGCTAGTATGCATAGCATACTATGCTCATTATGAATAACTTACCTGAGAACGAAGCCCCCGAAGCGACCCTCGTCCACGACCTCCGCCGTCGCCATCAAACCCGGAGTGACTTCCGGGTCTCGCCGCTCCAGCGATGTCATTCGCTGGAGCGGCGATGACGTCACTCCCGTGCATGCGCACGAGAGCGGCATATCGCCGTGATCTCGGCATGCTCAGTGCGCCTGCGCGCCGCTGTCTATGGCGCATGCGCCGTAGATAGCGGTGCCTTTTCTTTTCTAAATATCTCCTAAACCATGTAGGTTTAGGAGATATTTATTGGACGTAGAGGTAAGCCTTAATCTAGGCTTACCTGTAGGTCAAAGTGGTTTGTAAGGGTTTACAACCACTTTAACTCTATTGCTTTCACATAGGGGGCTAACAAGCATTAGATAACCTAAATTAAGTGACAGGTTCTCTTTAAAGTGACATGACACCCCCTCCCTCTGTACTCCTTTGCAGCTAATCAAGCACCTATCCTGCTTGATTAACTGCCTCCCCAGCTACAGAGGCTGAAACTGAAAATAATGTAATACCCATTGCTTGCGGACCGCACCTGGCTAACAGAGCCACCATCAGGAGGGGGACAGCCACATGTAGGGGGCCCAGGTCTCACAAGCAATGTTGCCAATGATTCTTCTGTGGCTCCGCTGCTGCAGTACCACCTCCCACCCACTGCTGCCAGCATTAGTGGTCGGTTGCTAGGGCCGCCTGGCATCTAGCAACCAACCACGTGGTAGGTCCACCCCCAGCATTCAGTGGAGCAGAAGGTAACCAAACTTCCTCCTCCAGATCTGGCTGCTGCACTGTGTTCCCTAACCCACCATTCCCACCCACAGAGTTCTGGCTACTGGGTCCTGACTCACAGCCTCCCCTACAGCCCTCGGTAAGGGAATTCAACTGAAGGACACTGATGGGGGACCTCTAATGTTGGGGACACTAATGAAGGGACTTCTAATGATGGTGACACTGATGAGGGACCTCTAATGATGAGGACACTGATGGAGGACCACTAATGATGGGGAACCTCTAATGAGGGAGACACTGTTGGGGACCTCTAATGGTGGGGACACTGATGGGGGACCTCTAATGATGGGGACAATGATAGGGAACCTCTAATGAGGGGGACACTGATAGAAAGATCTCTAATGGTGGGGACACTGATGGGGACAATGATAGGGAACCTCTAATGAGGGGGACACTGATAGAAAGATCTCTAATGGTGGGGACACTGATGTGGGACCTCTAATGATGGGGACACTGTTGGGGGACCTCTAATGGTGGGGACACTAATGGGGGACCTCTAATGATGGGGACACTGATGGGGACCTCTTATGAGGGGGATACTGCTTGGGAACCGCTAATGATGGGGATACTGTTGGGGACCTCTAATAATGGGGACACTGATGGGGATCTCTAATGGTGGGGACACTGATGGAAGGACCTCTAGTGGTGAGGACACTGATGGAGGACCACTAATGATGGGGACATTGATGGGGAATCTCTAATGAGGGAGACACTGTTGGGGACCTCTAATGGTGGGGACACTGATAGAGGACCTCTAATGAGGGGAACACTGATGGAAGGACCTCTAATGATGGTGACACTGTTGGGGGACCTCTAATGGTGGGGACACTGATGGGGACCGCTAATGAAAGGGACACTGTTGGAGGACCTATAATGATGGGGACACTGATAGAAAGATCTCTAATGATGGGGACATTGATGGGGGACCTCTAATGATGGGGACACTGTTGGGGGACCTCTAATGATGGGGACCTCCAATGAGGGGGACACTTATGGAAGGACCTCTAATGAGGGGGACACTGATGGAAGGACCTCTAATGATGGGGACACTGATAGAAAGATCTCTAATGATGGGGAAATTAATGGGGAACCTCTAATGATAGGGACACTGTTGGGGACCTCCAATGAGGGGGACACTGATGGAAGGACCTCTAATGATGGGGACATTGATGGGGGACCTCTAATGATGGGGACACTGTTGGGGGACCTCTAATGATGGGGACACTGTTGGGGGACCTCTAATGATGGGGACACTGTTGGGGGACCTCTAATGGGAAAGCCGTCACCACCAACCCTCTGGGTGACATCATGTTTTACCATACCAGGTGACACCAACATTAGTGACGCCACTGCTACTGGATTAATTTACCAGAGGACGATCAGCAAATGGGTGTTCACAGATCTCCCTCTGCTCCACCCGCAGGGGAACAGTGGAGCCTGAGATACGTAATGGGGGTCCGGCACTTTTCAGTGGTTGTGGTTTTTACTTTCATCAGAAAGCCAACAGTCAGCTTGACAAATGTACGTGCATTCAAATGTATGCAAATACCCCATTGCTACAAACGCAAGCCTTATGTCGGAGGCAGCTAAAGGGTTACAATAAACTTTGTAACAAGTTTCTTTTGACTTTGAGAAAATGAATGTAGAAGCTGCACTAGGGGTTTTCTGTTGACACATAAGTTCAAAGATCAGACAGTTTTTTTTTGTGGTAGTAGACAAGGAACTGGTCCCGCCAGTTCCTGGAACATGTACTGTATATACATGTAGTCATAGTCTGAAAGGAAGTGCTCTGTGAAGATTATATATACCACTGAGGAGACAGCCAGCTCTGACACCTTGTGGTGGTATAGGGGTAATACAAGAGCCTGTGATCTGCCAGCTGTCCCCTCCCTCTGACTCTGTAGTATTTTCCTCCCCTGTACTTTCCCTGTAAAAATGAGGAAGTGACAGTGTCGTTGTCGTTGTGTGATAATAAAAAACGACATATCATCGGAGGACACAAAGGGGGCTGACAATGTATCCGTATACAATCCTCGCCTTCCTCTGCCTCGCTGTCCCAGGTTTGTACATTTTAATATATATGTGTATTTAGAGTGTTAGCCTGGTGAACCAATTTCAGATTTCACCTTTCTAAAGTAACACGAGAACTCAGAATTTGTCCCGGGGAACTTTTCTCAGGAATTTCTGTACAGAGCACCGTGCCCATTGTGTTGTGAGATTCTCAGCATTGTGGACAGGGGGTGGGGTGAGGGGGGTGCAGTGACCTCACTGTGGCCAGTATAGGGGTATACCACTGTGGGGGGGATTGTGAACTGTTCAGAAATGTAATGGGGTCTGGGCAGGGACAAAGGGTGGGCAGGAGGGGCAGCTGCCCTGGGCACTGTGGTATCATGTGAGGTGCGGGGGCACCACAAGGAGATTGAAGGAGGGTATTTCTGTTGGGGGGGGGGGGATTTGGGGTGCGACAGGAGATAAGAATTGTTCTAGAAGGGTAAATATAGGGGAGGTGTGCAAGGAGTGCTGATTTGGGGGGGGGGGGATTTGTGTTGAGAGGTGGGGATGGGGGAAGAGGATATGTGCTAGGAGGGGGGATTTGGGGAGGTTTGTGCTAGAAAAGGTTATCTGGTAGGGGGGAGGGTATTTGTGTTATGCAGGCCATACATGGTCGAATTTTGAACGAATTTTCTTTTCAAAATCAGAAAGTTCGTTTTTTTTGTGATCCGATTGTGCCACCATTGATTTTCGAAATTCGGCCGACCGAGCCTTCAATTTCACCTCATGTTGCTACAGAAAAGAATTTTCTTTTCTGAGAATCTTCTTTTCTCTCCGTAAATTTTCTTTTCTTATTACATTTCTCGCACGATTATCCCATCATTGATTAGAAAATCTGTTGTTTTTCAAAAAATTTCCAACATGTCCGATTCCTCAAATTTGATTTCCGAACGAAAATCGGCTGTTACTGCAGCCCAATAATGGTGAGAAATTCATACGAAAATTCTTCGATACGATTTTCGAAAGAAAATTCTTTCGAAATTCGAACCTTGTATGGCCGGCCTTAGGAGGGGAACTTTTTTTTTGGGACGGGTATTTGTGCCAGGAGGGATGTTTGGGGGGGCATTTTTGCTAGGAGGGGAATTTTTTTTGGGGGGGGGGCAGGGGGATTTGTGCTATGATGGAGGATTGAGGGCATTTGTGCTGGGAAGGGGAATTTGGAGTGGGGGGAGAGGATTTGTACTTGGTGGGGGAATTTGAGGGGTAGAGGATTTCATCTGGGGGGGGGGGTCGTAATTTGGCATGTTCACTCTGGGCTCTAGATGACCTTGTCCTGGCACTGAATGGGGTTATCAAAGTATGAGAGAAAAACACACTTTCTTTTTTTTCCTTATTTTTTTTAACATCACAATAGAGTATGAAACACTGGAGAAGTCTGTTACACAGCTCTCTACGGCCCTGGTGCCCAACCTATGGCTGGGGGTGGAGGGGGGTGCGGCACATACGCCCATTGGCACTCATTGTGTGGCCCTCAGGGGCCCTGCTGACAGTAGACTGTTATCCCTGGCTAAGTGGCTTGTTTTCTTTCTTTTTATTATTTTTTTGCAGTGCTTTAGTTTTCTGTGCTGTTCATCGCTGTTCTATTCTTATATTTTCTCCTCTGATGTGTTATATTGGTTCTTGTTGAAAAATATCAGAAATATAAGTCTATTTATTAGTAGGGCTGTAGGAATCAAAATATGGAAGGATTAATGTTGAAAAGCTTTGATGTGATCTCTAGTCGTTTCATGTTATTCCACTTCAGTCTATGACTGTCTTTTAGAGCATGGCCCCAGTCTCCAACAACTCCTATATCACGTTGTCAGTCCCTGACTATCTCCTGTAGCATGTCTGCAGTCTGTAACCATCTATTTTGGCAGGTCTGCAGTCTCTGATCATTTTCTCTATCAAACCTGAGGTCTCTGACCATTTTCTGTAGCAGGTCTGCCGTCTCTGACATCTCTTGTAACATGTCTACAGTCTCTAACCATCTCATGTAGCATGTCTACGTCTCTGATTATTTCTTGTATTGTACCTGCAGTCTCTGACCATCTCTTGCAGCATGTCTTCCATCTCTAATAATCTCTTTTGGCAGGTCTGCAGTCTCTAGTCATTTCTTTAATCTTACCTTCTGCCTCTGACCATCTCTTGTAGCATGTCTACAGTCTCAGACCTTTCTACCGTCTCTGACCATCTCTTTTGGCAAGTCTGCAGTCTCTGACCATTTCTTGTATCGAACCTGCAGTCTCTGACCATCTCCTCTGTCGTGAACCCTGTCTCTGACATCTCTTTTAACATGTCTACTCTCTCAGACTCTGACTTGTAGCATGTCCACAGTCTCAGACCTACCTACTGTCTCTGACCATCTCTTTTGGCAGGTCTGCAATCTTTGACCATTTCTTGTATCAGACCTGCAGTCTCTGACCATTTCCTGTAGCATATCTGCTGTCTCTGACCATTTGCTGTAGCATGTCTGCAGTCTCTAACCCAGTGACAGCTGTTGTTTTTTTTGGGGGGGGGCGGTGGCACCTCAAACTCCCCCCCATTCCTCTAAGCCCCCCGCCCGCTCTCTCACTGTCTTACCCCATCTAGGTGGCAGGTGGTGGGCATCGGTCAACGAGCATCGGCAGCAGGCAGTGGGCATCTGCAGTGGAATCGGGCATCAGCAACGGGCCCTGGGGGAGCAGGAGCAGGCATCAGCATTGGCAGCAGGCATTGGTCAATGGCAGCGGGCATCAGGCATCTGCTCCATGCCTCCATTTCGGCGGCCATGCGTCTCCTCCCCTCCTCCTAGGCATCCAATAGGATCGCTTGTCCTTTCAGCCAATCGGGTAAGAGGTCTCACGACCCGCTTCCTGATTGGCCGGGAGGAGGATTAGTGTTCCAATACCAAATATTCATTTGCTATTGTAACACACCTGGGTGGGCACCGTTCGCATTCTCTGTGCACCGAGCCCACCCTATTTTGAAGCCTATTAGAGCCTCTGGCTGTAATCAGGTTCTTCAGAAAAAACACCCACTCCCCATTGGGATCCAGGCATCCAGAGTTCTGAAGGGGGGCTGGACGCATGGATAGAAGGGGCGGCGCCCGTGCACCCTTAATGGACGGGCCATCCCTGCTCTGACCATTTCCTGTAGCATGTCTGCAGTCTCTGACTATCTCTTCTAGGATTATTGCAGGCTATGACGGTCTCCTATAGCATGTCTGCAGTCTCTTTCCATCTCTTGTAGCATGTCTGCAATCTCTGACCATCTCTTGTAACACACCTGTAGTTTTTGATTATCTCCTGTTGTATGTCAGCAGTATCTGACAGCTATCTCTAGCATTACGTTCACTGTATGTTATGTGCGGCACTTTGGTGATGTCAGGGGCCGCACTTGAGGCACCCCGTATCAAGAAAGCCAACAACCACTGCTGTACATTGTGATGGCAGCCTACTTCAGATGTATATAAACCTAAAATCAACATTTTACAATGAAAAACAGCCTTCTCATAGACTAAATCTGCCACCCATTGCCTAAACTATTGGAAACATTTTCAAAAGTTCTCTTAGGCCCCTTTCACACTGGGGCGGTGAGCCGCGGTGACGGTAAAGCAGCGCTATATTTAGCGCTGCTTTACCGTCGTTTTCACCGCGGTTTTCGGCCGCTCGCGGTGCGGTTTTACCCCCCGCGAGCGGCCGAAAAAGGGTTAAACACCCCCCGCAGAGCGCTGCGGTATTGCCGCGGTAACCGCGGTATTGCCGCGGTTTTACCGCGGTCTCCCATTGTAATC
Organism: Lithobates sylvaticus; assembly: GCA_028564925.1. Lineage (NCBI taxonomy): Eukaryota > Metazoa > Chordata > Amphibia > Anura > Ranidae > Lithobates > Lithobates sylvaticus. The sequence continues at coordinate 50,570,437 of CM053027.1, read as the reverse complement.
AATGGGAAGGAGCGGTATAGGAGCGGTGAACACACCGCTCCTATCCCGCTCCAAAGATGCTGCTAGCAGGACTTTTTTTGCCGTCCTGCTAGCGCACCGCTCCAGTGTGAAAGCCCGCCGGCTTTCACACTGGAGTTAAAGGGGCCGGATTTTTTCATGCGGTGAACAGGCGCTATTTTTAGCGCTGCACCGCATGAAAAACGCCCCGGTGTGAAAGGGGCCTTACTATCTGCAGACTATCTATAATGTTTCCCCACTATGTGGGAGGGGCTGTGAAGGTGTGGATATTCTGGTTCACATTTCCTGGTACTGTCCCCTCCTGACAAATTTACGGAAGTTTCCCTCTGATTTCAACAATAACAAAACTGAAGGTCTCTCCAGACCCAGCATTAGATTCCTCATATATAAAAATGTACACAACAGCATAGACTACAAATTGCAATTTTGCACAATATAGCTGCTGTGAATGTCTCTGCGGAACCAAAAAAAATGTTGGTCAGTATCAGATAAATATGACATATCTGTGAGATAAACAGGCAGGCAGCTGGCCGGGACATGAGCCAAGGCAGAAGAACATGCGTGTGGAGCTGAATGAGCATGCGCCCGAAACTGAAGAAATATTCCCTCCGCTCCGACCAGAACATGATCATCAGAAAGGGGCACAAATAATGTAAAAGAATAAATCCCCATAAGCTAGTAGGAGCGGCAGAGGAGGGGGGGTGCAATTCAGATTTTTTTTTATTGAAATTGCCCCAGCCCCTGTTCAAATTCCAATTTGACACAACCGGGGACAGACTTGGTCCGGGGACAGTGTCCTCAATCCGGGGACTGTCCCCGGAAACCGGGGATGTTTGGTCAGTGGTCACCCTACTACATTGCCCACAATGCTCATGCACTTTGCAGTGTAGTGGAGCATCATGGGAAATGTAGTTCCAAAACATCTGGGTTGCCAAGGTTCGCCATCACTGCCCTATACTATCCTGTAAAGGACAGATGTGTATACTTACCTAATCTAAGGGTGCTCCGGTCTGGTCACGTGATCCCCCCAGCGGCCAGCTTCAGGGGAGAGAACTACAATAACGGCCGCAGAGCCTGGGCAGTGACATTACCAATAGTCTTACTATGGAACATCCGTTGTCCTCTGTCCCTGAAGCCGATGGGAGCTGATCACGTGACCAGACCGGATAGCCCTTAGATTAGGTAAGTATAAGCATCTTTCCATAAGGCTTAGAACGGGTGTGGGGGCCGGTTTAAGCGTAGATAGTATTAGCCTGGACTTCTACCGGACTACTATCTCCACGCAGACATTTTACGATGTATTGTTCTTTGGGTATGAAGATGCCTTTAGACCTCTTCGGTAGGGATGAGCTCAGGCGTGTTCGCATGGTCTACGTGCAGAGCCCGCCAGGAAGTCAGCGCAGCGCTGCGATAATCACAGGCAGTAAGACATTGCCCCGATGTGCGGCTGCAGAGATCGGGAAATGTCTCACTGCCTGTGATTAGCGATGCGCCGACTTCCTGGCGGGCTCTGCACATGGAGCATGCGAACACGCCTGAACTCATCCTTACTTTTCGGTTGTCTGATTGTTGCAGTCTAATGCCGTGTAAACACGCGATCGGAATTTCCGAAACAAATATTTGATGGGAGCTTGTTGTCGGAAATTCCCACCGTGTGTAGGCTCCATCGGACATTTTTTGTCGGAACTTCCGACAACAAAAATTTGAGAGCTGGTTCTCAAATTTTCCAACAACAAAATCCGTTGTCGGAAATTCCGATCGTGTGTACACAGTTCCGACGCACACAAAATTCCACGCATGCTCGGAATAAAGCAGAAGAACTGGCTATTGAACTTCATTTTTCTCGGCTCGTCGTACGCGTTGTACGTCACCGCGTTCATTGACGGTCGAAATTTCCGACAACATTTGTGCGACCGTGTGTATGCAAGACAAGTTTGAGCCAACATCCTTCAGAAAAAAATTCACGGTTTTGTTGTCGGAATGTCCGATCGTGTGTACGTGCCATTAGTTAAACAAAGAGCTTTGTTTTATTCTTTACCAAAACCCTTTCCTGAGGTGCTCCTATCATCGTGTATTTTGGAAAGTGGATAATTTAGGTGATACGATGTCTTTTACATCAAAAGGAACTTAATTTGGTAAGCATAAAACACTCAACGCAGTTTGTAAGGCTACTAAGGCTATTTTGTCAGGTATGGTGCATCAAGACTCCTCTCTTTCTATTTGGTAGCATGCAGAGAACTGTGTACTGACGCTTGACATTTTTTATTAACCGGTCTACCAGGTTGCTACCTGCACCTAAAATTCCAAACATTTATCCTTTCAGACCTCCTCCCAACCAACTGGCTTCATATGCACTGTGTACTTGAAAGCATTTGACGTGTCCTGCAGACATCACACTAGTTTGTTTGCTTCCTTGTGGCCTCAGGGCACCAATTGGCAGTCAGATTAAAGCTGGCGACAGGTCGATTTTTTTTCATTCAGCCAGCAGGTTGAGCGGGAAAAAAACAAAAGAAAACAAACGTGCTCCTCCGTTTACAAAAGTGAGGTGGATGAAGGAGTCTGCTGAGACATCTCCGCTGTTAAGCCTCATACACACGATCGGACTTTGTACAAACTTTCCCGTGGATTTTTGTACAAAGGGCGTTGGCCGCAAGTTTGTATTGCATACACACAATCTGACTTTTTAGGCAACAAACACGAAAGTAGTGACATTTCAACGTACTGACGACACTTCAAAAGAGGACGTTCAAATACTCCAGCGCCATCCTTTGGTCAACTTCTGTATTGTCTGATCTTTTGCATTGGTTCTGAGCATGCGTGTTTGTACTTTGTACAAAAGTCCGATGGTTTTGTGTACACACGGTTGGACTTTGCTCCATCGGACTTTGTTGGCAGAAAGTTTGTCCGTTCGCACAGCCAACAAAAGTCCGATGAAAACCGAAAAAGTTTGTCCGATGGAGCGTACACACGGTTGGATGTTGCTCTAAAACAGCTAATTTGCATGTTTGTTGTCAAAAAGTCCGATCGTGTGTACGGGCCTTTAGAATATACTAATTAGGAGCCACAGCTGATTGACTGCAGCTGCTGATCAACAAAAGTTTTCCAACATTCCCATGTGACAAAAGTCAATCTAGCAATCGACTTCTGTGAAACTGGGATGCCGACACATAGATAGAAAGTAGACCGGTCTCTGCTGAACCAGCCAAATTTTCTATGACCAGCTTAAGAATGGTCACGTGGTGACCGCTGATGCTCACAATATTGGATCTGCAGGCAATAAAAAGTGCCCCATGGGGGCGGCTTCAGGAGCAGAAAATAGGACTTGAACTGTTTCATTAAGGGGAAGAACTGGGACATGCACAAAAAGAATGGCAACACAGAAGACAGAAAATCTGATGAAATAGCGTTGCCACTCATAGAAGGTCTCATTGATGTTCATCTTTTTAATCTTAGAAATTAAGATTTTAAAAAAATATGTGAATTCCAAATCAATTTTTCTGTATCTTTGACATCATGCCCCATTGTATATAGTTGTCTTAAAGCTGAACTAAACTCCTAAAAATACTCACCTTCACCTTCCAGCAATGCGGCAGTTACATCTCTCACTGGCTGCTCTAATCTCCTCCCGAGCTACTTCCTGGTTTCCGGCTAGGGTTACCACCTTTTCTTTAAGTCAAACCCGAACACTTTAGCGGTGACCAGCAATTTTTCTTTTTTATATAGTATAAACTATACATATATTTTGCAGTTAAATAACATTTCTAATCATATGAAATTAATCACAAGAGTCCTCCTTTACATCAGAGTCCACAGAGTTCCCCTTTTACATCTGAATTCACAGAGTTCCCTTTCACTGTAAGGGGGGACTCTGCAGACTCTGAGGTAAGGGAGAACTCTGAGGACTCTAACATAAGGGATGCTCTGGGACCCTGATCTAAGGGGGAACACTGAACTCTGATGTAAGGAGGAACACTGTGTCCTCTGGTGTAAAGGGGAACTCTAATGTAAGGGGTGCTTTGAGAACCCTGATTTACCTTAGTGTACTCACTCAGAGGCAGGAGAGAGGAGGGGGGAGACTTCAGTCACAGACAGGGATGGATGGTGAGCTCACTCACCCCTTGGCAGTCAGCAACTCTCATCCAGATGTATCTGAGGCTACTGTACTTCAACTTTCCCACCGCCCCCCCCCCACTTTCCTTTTCTGAGCCACAGCACCAGGGATTAGAGTGTTGGCAGACACAGAGGGGTAGGGGCGGGTGGAAGAGGTGCAGATTGAGGCCTCTCTCCTCTCCCATCTGTGGGGGGGAATGTTAGTGCTGGCTTTGAGCAGTGTGAAAGAGAGTGTAACAGACACTCCCGGCTTACACAACTGCAGCCAGCATCCCTGCTGGAAAGTCATAGTCTGGTCTAAATAATGTGTCCGGGTTTCAGGTTGCCTGAAACCCGGACGCATGATTCCAACCCCGAACTGTCCGGGTGAATCCCGGACAGGTGGCAACCCTATTTCTGGCCTCTTGATTGGCCAGTGAGAAATTTGGGCATTTCACATGTTCACAGGAATCAGTCATTACTGGCACAGCTCGAGTGTGCTGGAAATGCATGCTGAGCTGTGCATGTTCAGCTCAATGTACATTCGATAGAGTACTGTGAGCAGACAGGTAAATGGGTCTTATTTCAGAAGAGATATAGCATGCCTGCCAAGTGCACTCCTTTTTTTGTCTGCAGCTGGGATCACAATGTACTTTTTGTGGGGTTTTTTTTTGGATCATTAGGTACAATGAGTAACAGCAATAACACTGTTCCAGTATCAATGCCACTTTTTTAAAGGCTTGGTTTGCTGGTTTACTAACTGTCCTCCTTTAGGGCTCATTATCATACATTAGCATGCACGTAGTTTGCTCAGTTTTGTGACGCAACCCATCTGAATGGCACTTTTTAAATTATTTGTGCCACTTGGACCTGTTCTAACAAGAGCGATATGTTGTGATATGTTGCATGCGGCAGTTTGGGTGTGCTGACCCTGAGTGTCTGACATAGGGAGAACATTCCAGCACCATTCAGATGTGAGTATTGAACAATAATAATTCTTAGTATATATTGTAATATGTTAAACGTTGCAATGAAAGCTCACTGCCAACAATGGGACCATACTATGCCTGTGGGCAGCTCCATATTGATAAAACAAACCAGAACTTTATTTATTCATGTTAATGTAACAGATGTCCATAATAGCCCATACCCAACCCATACCCAACCCTTCCCCACCACCCTTTTAGCCCTCCACAGCCAAGTAAAATACCCACTAATCATAGATAATGGGTGAGAATGTGATTCTCTCACTTTCATCTCACAATTTAGTACCAGATGCCCGATTGGTGAGCCCAAATGATATCAAATGGTTGTGGGAAGGGCAAGGGTAATCTTGGCTTTTGGTTATGGTTCCAGTGGGCATACAAGATGGCAGGAGAGGAAGTGTCAGGTTCACTTTTATAGCATTGATTATAGGATCTATGTAACTGTTGGGATTGGCATAACAAATACCGTATATGTATATTTGGACTGGCAACACTATGTGAAGGTGCCAATCTGAGATTGGGATCCCCCAACCCCTAATTTCATATAATGAGATGAAGTTATACCTACAAAAAAGGGTGCTAATCAGATGCCAACAGATCTGGGCTCCTTTCCAATGTTGGTGTTTTGTAGATAGGGGAGGGGTGACCATTGGGAAGAACTGGATTGTCTATAATGGCTATTATGTAATGTAAGAGCCCGCAGCTATGAGTTGTGGGTGCCAGGTTTCAGTTCCTACAAGCCTTGAAGTTTTGACCACAATTAAAGTTAATTCCTTGTATAGTATGGTTTACCTTGCAAACTTCATATTACTGTATGTTAACCCCTTCCCACCTAGTCCTGAAATCCTTTACATCCAGGGGCTATGATTGGCTGTCACAGTGGTAACATGGCAGCTCAGTTAATGTGCTGGGAGCACGCAATTAGTGCAGAAACCTCGGCCATCCATGGACTCGTATGTACAGCATAAGGACAGGGATTACTAAAACCATGTCCTGTGGTCGATGAGACCAAGATAAACTTATTCCGTTCAGATGGTGTCAAGCGTTTGTTGAGGCAACCAGGTGAGGAGTACAAAGACAAGTGTGTCTTGCCTACAGTCAAGCATGGTGGTGGGAGTGTCATGGTCTGGGGCTGCATGAGTGCTGCCGGCACTGGGGAGCTACAGTTCATTGAGGGAACCCTGAATGCCAACATGTACTGTGACATACTGAAGCAGAGCATGATCCCCTCCCTTCAGAGACTGGGCCGCAAGGCAGTATTCCAACATGAGAAGGACCCCAAACACACCTCTAAGATGACCACTGCCTTGCTAAAGAAGCTGAGGGTAAAGGTGATGGACTGGCCAAGCCTAGACCTAAACCCCCATTAAGCATCTGTGGGGCAACTTCAAACTGAAGGTGGTGGAGCGCAAGGTCTCTGTGATGTCATCATGGAGGAGTGGAAGAGGAATCCGGTGGCAACCTGTGAAGCTCTGGTGAACTCCATGCCCAAGAGGGTTAAGGCAGTGCTGGGAAATAATGGTGGCCACACAAAACATTGACACTGTGGGCCCAATTTGGACTGTTTCACTTAGGGGTGTACTCACTTTTGTTGCCAGCGGTTTAGACATTAATGGCTGTGTGTTGAGTTATTTTGAGGGGACACAAATTTACACTGTTATACAAGCTGTACACTCACTACTTTACATTGTAGCAAAGTGTCATTTCTTCAGTGTTGTCACATGAAAAGATAGAATAAAATATTTACAAAAATGTGAGGGGTGTACTCATTTGTGTGAGATACTGTATATGGCTAGATTTTCTCTCATTCACGTTCTCGTAAAAAGCTCCACCTCTAGCTACTGTACTCGGCAGCCACCGTACCAGCGGCTGTACAAATACCCGGGCAGTGACTACATCTGATATGCCCCCGGCGGTGCATGCAGCACACTCTGTGATCGTTGTGTCCTTCGGATACAGCTGATCACAGATCGGGGTAAAGAGCCAATCGTAGCAGCTCTTTACTATGTGATCAGCTGTGTCTAATCATAGCTGATCAAGATGTAAACACACTTGCCGGTTATCGGCATTCCTTTCCCCATGCTGTCACAGCGTGTGGAGAGGAGAGAGACATTAACTGGCTAGTGTGAAAGTGGATATCTGCACTGATTATCAGGACACTCATCTTCAGTGTCCTGATTATCAGTGCAGCCCCAACAGTGCCCATAAGTTCTGCCTATCAGTGCCAATCAGTACCCATTAGTGCCACCTATCAGTGCCCATCGGTGCTGCCTATTAGTGCCCATCAGTGCCGCATATCAGTGCAGACTTATCAGTGCCTCATCATAGGTGCCCACCAGTGCAGCCTATCAGTTCCTATCAATTCTGCCTATCAGTGCTGCCTCATCAGTGCCCATTAGCGCAGCCTATCAGTGCCCATCAGTGCAGCCTCATTAGCGCACATCAGTGAAAGAGAAAAATTACCTGTTTGCAAAATGTTATAACAGAAACTAAAAAAATAATTTTTGGTCTGTTTTTATTTGTTTAGCAAAAAACAAAAACCCCAGTGGTGATTAAATACCACCAAAGAAAAAGCCCTATTTGTGTGAAAAAAAAAAATGATAAAAATTTCATATGGGTACAGTGCTGCATGACCGCGCAATTGTCACTCAAATTGTGACAAGGGCTGAAAGCTGAAAATTGTCCTGGGTAGGAAGGGGGGGAAAGTGCCCGGTAGGCAAGTGGTTAAATTGACTTTTACAGAGCTGGGTAGTGTTTGCAGGGCCACCCACAGCTGAGGTTTGAGCCGTCTATGGCTGGCATTACTTCCTGTTGTGTCTGACACCCTTCAAGCAGACAGGAAGTTTAAATGATTTTCTTTCTTTCCATTAAACCTCTCGCCTGCGCTCTCTCCCCTCTTTCACTTTTCACTACACTGTTTGAAGTGGTTACTTTGGTGAGTTGTTGTGTAAATGGCGTTACCATTATCAACCAATTTAGATTCTCCCTTTTATGCAATGTAGAACAGGAAATGAAAAGAAAATGTTGGTCAATGTGGTTCTTGGTTCTCTTTTTCAGTCAGTCGTGTGTAGGTCATGGCGTGTACGAGTCACAGGAAGCTCTGCTGTCTGGCATTTCCTCTTATGACACAATGCATTATTCTGTCTTAAACTGCGTCTTGTTATGGCTTTGTTTTATGGTCAGTTATTGCAAGATGGTGAGCATGGCAGGCAGACATAACGTCTTGTGTGTGGCTGTGTCTCTTACCTATAAGGCCCCATGCATTCAGACTAGAGATACACCGATACCATTTTTTTTTATGAGTACTGATACTTTTTTTAGTACTCGTCGATATCAATTACTGATACCTACCGGCAACTGCTTTGTTTACACTTCAGCTGTCAGCAATGGTATAGAGCATTGAAAAGTTATTCACAAATTAAATATTTTTTTTTTCTTTTTCTTTTGTGCTTTTTTCAACATTAAATGTATAAATGTTAAAGGTGTTAAAATATTAATGAACAAAGCAAAAAAAAAAAAATGTTAATTATTAAAAGTTTATAAAATAGAAGTGAAGAAAAAGAAATCATCAGGAAAATAATAATTAAATGGAGAAGGAGAAAAAGGAGATAATTAAGGCTGATAAGAGTAAATTAAGCGTTAATAAGGCCCCTTTCACACGGACGCAGTCAGTTTAGGCACGTCAAAAACGTATCAGTTCTTATCCGTTGTCTCATCTGTTTTCATCTGTCATCCGTTCCGTTAATGTCCGTTTTCATCCGTCTTATGTTCCGTTAACATCCGCTTACATCCGTAAATGCACACGTTTACGTCCGTTTTTTCATCCGTTTTTGTATACGTTTTGTTCCGTTTATATGTGTGCCTGTGCCTTTAAGCGGTTGAGTTCACAGATAAACACAAAACGGATCTTAACGGATCGGACGTTGACGGACAATGTCCGTCAACGTCAGTTAATATCCGTTTTGACGGATCTGGACGTAGCCTTGTACGTTTAAAAAAACGGATAAAAACGGAAGCGGAGGTTAACTGATGGTGACGGATGTTCATCCGTCTGCCCATAGGAATGCATTGTCGTCCGTCGATGGATGGAAGAAAAACGGATAGACGGTCCGTCTGTGTGAAAGGGGCCTTAGGGGTTAAACAGAGGAACATTGCAGTAAAAAAAACACCTCCCACCCGCTGTACAGACAAATGATGACAGACAGGGTGCTCTCTTGTTCTGGGATGACGTCATATGACCTCGCCCCAGTCCCACGCGCTGACAGAGTGTGAGGAGGGGAGAGCCGATCAGCAGAATTTCCCCCCAAGGGAGACCTTTACAGATAATCAGTGCCCTGATTATCAGTGCAACCCCAAGAGTGCCCAGCAGTGATGCCAGTCAGTGCCCATCAGTGATGCCAATCTGTGCTGCCTTTCAGTGCCTGATCATCAGTGCCTCCCATCAATGCCACCCATCAGTGCCGCCTCTCCATGCTGCCTACCATTGCCCATAAGTGCGCGCATATCAGTGCCCATCAGCGCCGCCTATCAGTGCTGTATATTAGTGCTTCCTCATCAGAGCCACCTCATCAGTGCCGTCCCATCAGTGCTGTCTCATCAGTGCCCATCAGTGCCCATCAGTGCAGCCTCATCAGCGCACATCAGTGAAGGAGAAAAATTACTTATTTATCAAATTTTCGGACAGAAACTAAGAAAAACATTTTGCTTTCCCCAAATTTTTGGGCATTTTTGTGTTTTTTTTTCTCTCACAAATAAAAACCCAGCGGTGATTTAAATACCACCAAAAAAAAGCTCTATTTGTAAATTTAACTTGGGTACAGTATTACATGACCGTGCAATCGATATTCAAAGTTTGACAGCGCTGAAATCTGAACATTGGCCTATGCAGGAAGGGGATAAATGTGCCCTATATTGAAGTGGTTAAACTGACTTAATCTGCAGATCGCAGTTCATCCCTTTGATCTGTAGATGAATGAACAGAAAGATGCAAAATTAGGCCTCAAACGGAAGGTGGAGTAGCACAAGGTCTCTAACATCCACCATCTCCGTGATGTTGTCATGGAGGAGTGGAAGAGGACTCCAGTGGAAACCTGTGAAGCTCTGGTGAACTCCATGCCCAAGAGGGTTAAGGCAGTGCTGGAAAATAATGGTGGCCACACAAAATATTGACACTTTGGGCCCAATTTGGACATTTTCACTTAGGGGTGTACTCACTTTTGTTGCCAGTGGTTTAGACATTAATGGCTGTGTGTTGAGTTATTTTGAGGGGACAGCAAATTTACAAAGTTATACAAGCTGTACACTCACTACTTTACATTGTAGCAAAGTGTCATTTCTTCAGTGTTGTCGCATGAAAAGATAGAATAAAATATTTACAAAAATTTGAGGGGTGTACTCACTTTTGTGAGATACTGTACATGCTGGCACAAACATTAATGGAGGATGGAGAATTTTGGTTCCCACACTGACCAGTGTGTATAGGCCCATATTATATAATACTGCTGTGTTCTGATTCGTATAAATTACGTGTCTCAATGCAGCATGTTGTTTGCCCGTGTGCAGTCACTCCTAGCATGGTAACCCCTCTAACATTTTTTCTCTAGTATAGCAGTCTCGCTTATAAAAATGGCAGTCTACATAGTCTTATTGATAACATTGTCTCTGGCAAAATGACGTTATATCTGGGAGCATTCTTCTAACATGCATCACTCTCTGATAGCAACATGACTGCCTTTCCTAGGCCACTTGAACAAGCAATAGTATACAGCTGAAGTGGTCAGCTTACTTGACAAAGAAGGCCATCATTGTGCTCTCCTGCGGGACAGGTGCAATGTCCTGCCCTGATGCCAGCAGCCTGTTAAAATCTATGACACACTGAAATGTGCAGCTGCTAGACGCTGTAAGCAAGTACAACCTGTTATGGATTTTGACAGGACACGGACAGCAGGGCCGGACAGCCGGACATTGCACCTGTGCCTCCCAGGCCCCCGAATACGCCAGGATTTGATGCATATGGGCCAAACATCTAGTGTGCATGTAGCCTAATGCTACATAGCATTGTTAGAGATTGCTGACATACTGCTAGATATATTACAGCCCATTTACAAAGTATTGCTCCTGCTTCTCTTTGCTAGAGCCCAAATGTTGTTCTTTAAAGGAGAAGTATAGCCAAAGTTCATTTGGCTGTACTTCTCCTATGGATCATATGAGTGCAGCTGATCCAGGCTGGGGAAAGATCACGACCATATGGTCAGGATCCACCCAGATGCCTATACCGACACGAGGTTAAGCCTCCCAGCGATCTGCTGATAGCCTGAGCCAGCCACTCCGCCCCCTCCACAGCCCACCTAGTGCTCCAGTGGGCGAGGGGAGAGCAGAGAGCTGCTAACTGACAGTCATGGCTCTCTGCTCAGAACGGAGGGGAAGAACTGAGCAATGTTTGATTGCTCAGTTCTCCAAGGAGAGCTGGTGGGGGACAACTGCAGTTCAGATCCATGCAGCAGCCATCTAGGTGTGTATGATTTTTTTTTGTTTCCATACTTCTCTTTTAAGTATCAAGGGGCTGCATGTGGCCCTTGTGCTGCAAGTTAGGCACCAAGGATCTACAGTCCTAGTGCCCTACCTGCAGCCTTTTGGTGTATGATGTGCAGCCCTCGAACCTCAGGAGTCTTTAATGGGACCATTGTCTTCTGCAGCCTATTCCCAGTCAAAATTGTCCACATTTTCTGACCCTCATTTCTTCTTTTAGGTCTGCAGTTTTTGATGGTCTTCTCAAGCATTACATACTGTATATTAAACATTATGTGTGGCCCTTTGGTAATGTCAGAGGCCACATTTGAGGCTACATTTAGCCCATACCTCCCAACTTTTTGAGATGGGAATAAGGGACACCTACTAGCAAAAGGATGTAGGCATAGGACATGCCCCCCCCCCCACCACGACCCCTAAATGAGAATTAACCCCCCAAAAAAGTATAGTTTAACCCACAAGTGCTTTTTTTACCACTACTATTCCTTTATATTGGCTTTTCAAATTTACAAATGCAAAAACTTTGTATTTGGATCAAAGGTTTAGCTCTGGGAAACTTTTTATATACAACTACATAGATAAGACGCAAATAAGGGTCAAATGAGGAGGAAAGAGGGACATTTCTCCAAATCAGGGACAGTCCCTCAAAATCAGGGACAGTTGGGAGCTATGACGTTGACAACCACTGGTCTGCAGTGATGTTTTTCCGATGTAGTGGATAATTCATTAACCTTCAGATTGCCCTGAATACAGGTGTTATTCACTCCACACAACACCCTTCAGAAATGTATGCAACCCAGAAATCTCCCTTAAAATTGTTATACAAGCAAAATAGAGTAGATATGAGGTAGAGCCTCTGTGGTGTTAATTGCTGTTTGTGAGTCACTATGAAGACATCTTTTATTTTATTATTATGGATACAGAGGCAGAGGACGTTTCAAATTATTGAACAAGGAGTGGCACGATCACAAGGTATATTTTTTGATAAAAGCTGCAGGTTTAAATATGATATGTTAAAGCTTATATGAGGTTTTAGTGATTGGGATTATACTGTATATACTTTAACATGAGGTAGTGTTATGCCCCATACACACGGTCGGAAATTCCGACCAAAAAATCCGTCTGATTTTTTCCGACGGATTTTGTCCGACACTGGTGTTGCATACACACGGTCGGACAAAGTTGTCGGAAAATCCGATCATTCTAAACGGAACTATGTAGAGGCTAGTAGCCAATAGCTTTGGTCTTGTAATTTGATCTGAGCATGCGTGGCACTTTGTCCGTTGGAATTCGCTACACACAATCGGAAAAAGTCCGATCGGACTTTGTTGTCGGGAAATTTGAGAGCAGGAGATAAAACTTTGTCTGTCGGAAAAAGTCCGATGGAGCCTACACACGGTCGGAATTTCCGACAACATTGTCCGATAGGACATTTTCCGTCGGAAAATCCGACCGTGTGTATGGGGCATTAGTCACATCCGGCTGGACCTGTTCTGTAATGTTGAATACATTTCGATGCTTATCCAAGCCACTTCTTCAGTTTTAATTAATTTGAGGAACATAGCCCAGCATTCATATCCATACAGGTAGCACAATCACCAATCACCATGGTATGCGTCAAGGTAGATGTTGATTGTCCAAGAACAGGACAGGAGGTGTGCAAGTTGTGGAACCACCCTGTTCTGGCTACTTAACCACCATCCTTTGGTTTTTAGGAACTCCGCATGAGCGTTAATCCTTTAACATTGCTGAAATTGTAAACTGTTGCAAATCATTATGGTATAACAGCATTATATGTGGAAGACAGGAAGTGTCAAAGACCAAACTCCTGTTCAGAGATGATTGTTCCAGTTTGACATAGATGGCCTATTTCAGACCTTTTGTGAATCAGTTGTCCTTTCTGTCCAGATGTGCACCTTACTGTCCTCTAAAGCAGTGGTCATCAAGCCTGTCCTGGCCCACTAACAGGCCAGGTTTTATCTATTACCTCGGGGAGATGCAGACTAGAAAACTGCAATCACTGAGCAGCGAATGATATCACCTGTGATGTATTTCAGTTATCTTGCAAACCTGGCCTGTTAGTGGGCCCTGAGGACAGGGTTGATGACCACTGCTCTAAAGCAGCGGCCCCCAACCCTTTTTGGCACCAGGGACCACTTGTGTGAAAGAAAATTTTGCCAAGGACCAGGAGGGGGAGGGGGGCTGTGGTTGGGGGTTTGGCAGTTGGGGGGTGGGTGCTAGCGCTTCAGTCATCCTGACATCCTGGTTGATATGGTGTAAGGAAAATTTAAACGCATTATTTCTACTATTACATTGTAATAAATACTGAAGTACTGCGACTCACCACAGATGCAGTTTGTCATTAGCCTGCCACCACCACCACCACCAGATGCAGGCAGCTTGTCACTTTGTAAGGATTTGTAAGGGTTTTGTGCGGTGAAAGAACTTACTAATAATAGTACAGCCTCTCCCCGGCGCTACAGCCTTGCAAGGAATCCATTCAGTGCGGGAAACCAGCACACGCGCAGTTGATTACAGGGTTTCGTTCCTATGAGATCTAAGAATCTCATGGAGGTGGACCCAACAGCGGTGATGCGAGCAATGGTGCTCTGGTCTCTGCTTGCCTGCTGCTCACATCATTCAGTGCAGCATATGCGGCCCAGGTTCAAGCAGGGCACGGACAGGCACCGGTCTGCGACCCGGGGGTTGGGGAGCCATTGCTCTAAAGAATGTCCCTTTTCTTTTAAGTGTAGGAAAACGGATGAGTCTTGATCTGTAGAATGTGTCACCTATGCTGGACCATGCAGTTTTGATAGGTCTTTACATTTCCACTTCACCATATACTTCACTTGTGTTTGGGTGTTGGGTCTTTGGATATACAAGCTTATGTTCATGTGTATTGCTCAGTTTGGAGACACAAGGATGCAATGTTTGATAAAGATTCTTCTGAGTTTTCGTCATCATCTCTACCCCAGCAATTTGACAACTATTTACACCCTCAGCCAGATAAATCAAAGGATTGACACCTACTGTATGCAGACGTCATGACAGCAAAAGATTGGATTATATCTTCAACATTACAGAACAAGTCAAGTTGAATGGGACTAACTACTACTAGTTATATATAACCTGAATGAATTAGAACTTTAACATAATAATCATAATTTAATAAACCAATGCCTCTTTTTTTTTTTTTTTAGATTACACTTTTTCATGCTGTTTATTTTATGCTGTTTTACAGGTTTTGGGAAGCTGCTTAAACCCACCAATGTTAGGATGGATTCTGTAAACTTTAAGAACATTCTAAGGTGGAACCCTCCCCCTGGCTTCACGGAAGATGAAGACATAGTTTATAAAGTGCAGTATAAACTGTAAGTTTCAGTCAATTAATTTATTTTCCTCTGTGAAACACATTAAAAGTACATACCAATATTCCCTGAGATCTCATAATAATGTGGGTTCAATCGTTCTTATCTCATAAACACCACCCACAATGGCTAAATCCAGAAGTAGCAATAGAGTAGCAATAGTGTACCTCCTATGAGCAAAATATCAATGTGTATACTATCATTTAAAGCAAAATAATATTCTAACCTGCATAAAAAGATACAGAACATCAAATAATAAATGTACCCTAAATTTGTTAGCAGTATTTAGGGTTAAAGCCCAATTTCAGGTAGGATTTTTTTTTTTTTATCCTGGATTATTCAGGCAAGAGTTGGGATTTGTATCCACTTTTTATTGTTATCTGTGACCCCCCCCCCCCCCATTTGGGGAGATCTCCCTTTCCTTCTTGTGAAGTCAATGAGATTCGAAGTAGGAAGACTTGGGAGAGCATTAGACCCTTTGTCCGTAACGTTGCTGTCTGTAGCCAATTTCCCTCACTTCTTGTTGTGTCCTCAAGACATGAGTTAATAGTCAAGATAAAAATGTATCCCAATGTCAAGATACAAATTCATTCCAATGTAAGATCAGTTAGTAGACTTTGTAAAAGACCTAACACTTAAGTAGGGGCAGAACTCGCTCTCAAACCTGCTGCTGATGAACACTGTTCTTCATCATTTAGTTGGTAAAACCCTGATGAAATGGGCAAGTTCTGGTTTCCAAAATGCATTGGTTCCTTTGTAAGATTATCTACTTGACCTTATTTTGAAATAAATTTGTAGCTCGATTATTAACTTGTGGAGTGGCACTTCAATCTCAAAGATCCATTTAGTTGTAATACAAGCCATGGAAACTGTGAGACCATTTGGTGTGTAGAATCCAGACACCCTGTTCAAACACCACTGGATATCAATAGTACAATCCTAGGGTTCCAGCACTACTTATCCTTCCACCTGACAAAGGTTCCAACTTTTTCAAACTCTATCAAAACTGGGTCTGGCTGGACTTTTATTACAAGGTCTGCAGATGCTGAAGTGTAAAAATTAATCAAGTAATAACATACCTTTATATTTTTATACCATAAAGGTTATCCTTATGTCCTGGAAGGACACCCCAGATATAACAATAGAAACTATGGTTAAAGAGGAAGTAAACCCTGACGGGTTTTACTTCCTCTTTTGCTCCCTGCAAAGCCTACAAATTAAAAGCATAATGGGCTTGTATGCATTGCCTTCTAGCCCATTATGTGACACTTACCTGCAAACGAATCCATCACTGTCCCCTGTGCAGGCTGCGTCCATCTCCGCCCCTCTTCCTTCCAGGGGGCCGGCTCTGTGACTGGCCAGTAACGGCACATGCTGGGGGAAGAAACGTCACGGAGGTCCGTTTCTTCACAGAGCATGAGCCGATTACATCATCAGCGCACTACAAGTGAAATATCTCCTAAACGTTTAAGAGATATTTCCACTACCTATAGGTAAGCCTTATTCTAGGCTTACCTTTAGTTAAAAGTCACTAGGGAGGGTTTAAAACCACTTTAAAGGTAATCTTTCACTATATAAATTTACCTTTAAACTTAGGAAGAACTATAAACCTTTACGAAAGTGTGTCAGACAGTACTCTTACTACTGCCTTTGTAGAACCAGGAATGTAATTGTATAATTGTACTGTTCAATGACTCATGTCTATTGATGATTGTTACTAGGTGCACCAACTATACATTTATGTTGATATTAGCTTGTGTATCCTAGACTGACTGTACGGGACACTAGGCTGTGAATTTTTTTTTTTTTCTGACTGGTTTTGTTTGTGGGCCCTCATGAGCTCTAATGTCTTGTTTTTTGGTTTTCTTTTGTATTTTTTCTGTATTGAAAATGAGTATAGAACTCAGACATCTTTTAAATAAAATCTTAATATTTTTTACAACCATAAAAACAAAAGTCTTGCCTGCTATCTCCCCTTCTTTTTGCTCTATCTCTGGAACCCTTTCTTTGCACAATTCGTTTAAATCCAGATATCATGGGCATTGCCACAGGTAACTCCCATAAGATATCAGCGTATGCTGATGATCTTCTCTTCTCCTTGACTAATCCTGTAGTATCGCTTCCTAACCTCCTTAGAGAGTTCGAGATTTATGGAGCACTAATTTAAAGATCAACTTTGATAAATCAGCATCGATGGGGGTCAAAATCGGCCCCACTCTTTTATCTTCTTTAAATCCACTTACAAATTTAAATGGTCGGACAGTATTTGGGTACGTATATTCCTTGTAATTTAGCACATACCTACAAGCTTAATTTCCCACCTCTATCTAAGACCTGCATCTTAATGGAGCGATGGCACAAAGGCATGCACTCCTTTGCCGATACAGATACCACCACATTACTTCAAACAAGTACACTCGCTTTTTATTAAATTAATTTAGGCACATTGGAAACCTTGCCTCCCCAGACATTACCTTACGTTACGCAAACATTATGGGGCTTTAGCTCTCCCAGATGTGAGGAACTATTACCTAGCTGTACATCTTGGTAGGGTCATTGATTGGAACCGACATGTTAAGGATAAACTTTGGACACAATTGGAACAAACTCAAACACTCTTCCCGCTAAAAGGAGCCTTGTGGTGTTTTGATCGCTTACCCTTGGTGCTCAAAGCTCACCCCCTATTTGGCACCACACTCAGTGTGTGCTTTAAGGCGGTCTTTCCAGCTTTCCACTCCACTCATGACTCTCCTCTGTTTCCCATATTGGGCAACCCGACGTTTCCTTCGGGACTTGGAAGTTCTAAATTCCAGACACTCTCTCAAATGGGTTGAGACCGAGCATCTCATTTTTTGGAAGGGGATCATTGGCCTTCCATTTCATCATTGACGAGTGCTTCTGGCCATTTTTAACTTTCTTTGTGGAACGCTATACAATTGCATCACTTCTTACATTCTATTGCAAATCTTACCTTTTTCAACCATAACTTAACGACCTTTGAGGATTATTGTCAAGACAAAGAAAATTGAGTACTGTCCGTGACACTTTTTTTATTTGCACTAACATATAATTTTTCATGGACGAGCTTTCAGGGTGTGTCCACTTCTTCAAGGTCCAAGCAGTACAGTGTCAAGACAAAGGAATTCTGACACAGGTGTTATCCAAAACTTATACCTTGCTAAACTCCCCCCTTGAACACCCACAACTGTATTTCTTACAAAAATGGGAAGTAGACTTAAACCGATCCTTTACGGTACTCCAACTACAAAATATCCTTAGATTTTCCTTAAAAGAGAAGTATGGGTTTTATTTTATTTTTTAGATTCATACTTACCTAGGTGGATGCAGCATCGGACTGATGCTGCATCTGTTCCCCGCTGCCTCTTCACTGAGAACCGAGCCACCAAACATTGGCGATGGTTCTCTTACCTCCCGGAGCCGAGAGCTGCTGCCTGTTAGTCAGCAGCTCTCCTGCTCTGCTCCTCCACGCTTATTGGAGCGCTGAGCTGTGGAGGGGCGGGAGCAGCCATCTCAGTGGCTCACTGAAAGGCTGAGACTGCCATCAGTCAAGGGAGATGGCGGGTACAGACTTCCTAAGTCGGGATGACGCAGTGCCTGGACTGATTCCTGTGAGGACAGTGGAGAGCAGACTTCAGACCACTCTCCGCTGAAAACAGGTCACAGGAGTGCAAAACTAATTGCACTCCTGTGACCCAGAGGAAAAGCCCAGCCAAACAAGCTCAGGCTGGACTTCTCCTTTAAAGTCATCAATTTGTACGAAAATACAGGAGTCTAATAAAATCCTGACTAAGTATACACCTCAGTTAATGCAGAAATACTACCTGACTACCACTGATAAATGTTGGAGATGCCAGACAGACAGAGGAACACTCCTCCATATATTTTGGTCCTGCCCTAAGTTGAAACATTTTTGGACGACCGTCCAGAATACCACCCAATAATTCAGAGTCTTTAGGATTTCTGATAATCCTGCTTTCTTTTTACTCCATGTTACCACAATCCCAGCGAAACAATACCAAAAATCAGTTGTGCGACATTTGTTGAATGCTGCAAAATCCTGCACCCCACACTTTGCAAGAAGCAGGCACCTCCCTCTATTGGGACTTGGTTGCGCAAAGTGGAGGATATACATAAATTGGAGCGGTGCAGAACAAGCAGGAAAAACATACAAAAACATGGAGGCTATGGAATATGTTTATTCTCTTTGACGAAGGGGTGGCTCTGCTCAGTTCTTAGATAGGTCTATAGTGAATGCTTAGATTGCTTATGCAGATAGTGGAAGTTCCTCGCCCACCGGGTTCCCCTCTCCCTCTTTTTTGTGGCTCTTTCCATATTAATTTTCTTCTAATCATCTTTTCCTATTTTTCTGTTTCTTTCCTTTTTCATGCTTCTCTTTCTTCTGTTCCTTGGAACACATAATGAACGGATCGTGTGGGTCAAACCACATCTTGTGGCGTTTTTGCACTGTTTGCATCCAACAAAATAAGAAGACTTTTTTTTCTTGTTGTAGACAAGCCTTTAATTATAGCACTTTATGAGAAGTTCATATTGCATCTTATTGACCAAATTGTTGGGAATAATGTACATTCTCTGTGTGGAATTGTCCACAATTACTTTGTGTTGCTGATGTAATTGAACTTGCCTTCCCTGAGTTCTAAACTAATAACATTATATTTGAAAAAATATTTAAATAAAAGTCTGACATTGTCTTGCAACCACAAAACAAATTCTCCTGCGCTCCGGTGTCTAGTCTCGTTATTACGTGATGTAATCAATTTCTTAAGGTAATGCCTGGTGATGCCTGGTGTCTTGCAGCCCTCCTCAGAATAATGGGTATTCCTAGACTACAGAAAAAAAGAAAAAAGGAGGGCGCACCGACCTTGTGCATTACCACTAAAAACGCTTTATTTACAATATAAAACAGCAAGATTTATACTCACAAACAAGTATTGATAGAAGGCATAAATAGTAAAGTACGTCCACTGCTAGGAACTTCAACAAGCCAGTGCTTAGTGTTGAGTGGATCTGACGATTCCTCAAAAAAATTGCTGATGCGTTTCTGGGGAGAACCCCTTTCCTCAGCAATGATTGCCCGTTTTTAGGCTCCGAGGAAAGGGGTTTGTCATGAACCTTGAAACACTGATGTATTTCTCCTTTGATTCTATTACACAGTGGGGGGTCTTCTGCAATGTCTTAAGGCTAACCCCCTCCAGACGTCTCTGTGGTCTGGAAGGAATGCATTGTTCTGTGTTTGACCATTTGTTTATGTACTTTAATTACCTCCTGGGGCTTCTCTGTGTCATTACACCTTATCAGTCCTCCTATTCAAGCTATCGGACCAATCCCTGCTGACCCTGTTTCAAGTCCTAATTTGCATGGCAGAGGACCTAATTGAGAACTACAGTCTACTTTACAATTGACCAATAGGAAAGTGGTTGTTGGGGGCGGGGTGTTCAAACTGATGTGTATAAAAGAGTGTTGTGGACCCAATAAAAAATTATTCCTGTTTGAACTTACATACAGCCTGCCTGGTGTTTGTTCAGAGCCATCACAACTGGATTCGAACAGCACATAGCTGTAGTTCGAATCCCGGAGCATCGCATGACCGAACCATCAGATGTTGCGATCTGCAATCTGATTCCATAGCCGCAGAGGAGTGTCGGGAGAGTGGAACCGAGCGAGCAGGGGCTCGTTACAGGGTTCTCCCCAGAAATGCCAGCCAACACTCTCAGTCACAGTCACTCTCCCAGCCTGTGACCGGTAAATGAAAAGAGAAGAAATAGACTGAAAAATCCATCTCTCTGACACTGTGCTCAATACTTCTATCAGCATGTTCCTTGTTTGTACTGCAGCACAGCTGATTGGTTCCTTGGGCTGCTTCTCCCTCTCTCAGTCAGACTGATACCAAGTCAAACACAGAAACTTACACTGCTTACGTATACGGTAGTTAATATAAATATCAATTAATACAGAGCTGGAATAATTTGTGTACTTTTTATCTCCCTGGAGTGGTGAAGACTTGCTTTCATTGTGTGTATTTACATTATCAAGAAACGCATTTGTAAAAATGACAATTTGCCATTTAGGTAAAATAATCATTTATTTTGTATGTTTTTTTTTTTGCAGCGATGTCAATAAACAGATGAAATACACCGATGTCTGTATGACTATGGACCTGGAGTGTGATTTAACTTATATCACTTATACATTTGATGCAAGAGTGAGTGCAGCAGTGGGTGACAACCAGTCGGACTGGATGACAATACACTTTGAACCCGACAGTAAAAGTACGTATATTTACTCTGTAAACCAGATAATGGTTTGTGTATGTATGTGGATGACAACTTCCTTGAATGTTACCAAGGGCATGATTTCAACAGGAGCTCATCTGTGAATATTTGGAGGAATTCTTTACCGACTTTATACCTACATTCTGATTGGTTAATCGGTTAACTGAGTCATAGGGAACACTAAGGAGACTTTGTAGCAACACTTTACTAACACCATAATAAAAATATATAATACTATAAATATATAGTCCAACAGATCCCTTTACTAACCCACTGCACATGCCCCACCAATGATGCAGACCCATCAGATGTGAAGAGCCTGGTGCCCATCATTGCTGGCCTGTTATTTCGACAGCAAAGACCAAGCTCTTGGAGCTTGGTTTTTATTTTATTTTTATTTTATTTTTTTAGCACAACCATTCTGCTGCTCCACAAGTGGTGCAAGAGCAGAGCTAAGCACAGGATTTTGGTCAAAGGAATAATAGCAGCCTGTTTTGGGGATATGCCAAGGTGAAGACAGTGAGTGGGTCAACTGTACATTGTTCTTAGTGTGCATCAAGATAGCACATTTGTCGGACAGACCCTGGCACAAGTGTTGACCTAACCATGTTCTTAAAGCCGTTGTAGAGGTAAAGAAATATTAATACCAGCCTCTCTGTTCTATCAATCAATCCTACACTGTGTAAATATTTGTATAAAATGATGCCTGTAAATACCTCATCTTCAGATCTTTTATGGCCGGTCACATGACCTCCGGCCGCTCTCCTCCTCCGATCTAAGGGCTACAGCGGGAGGTGCCAAGATCCCCCTCTGAGGTCACAGGACCTCTATGCTGGCCGCTCAGCTGTAGTCCTTAGATGGGGGAGGAGAGTGGCTGAGGTCATGTGACTGGCCATAAAAAGATCTGAGATAAGGTTTACAGGCATCCTTTTATTCAAATATTTACACAGTGTAGGATGGATTGATAAAACAGAGGGGCTGGCAGTAATATCTCTTTACCTTTACTGCCAGCTACTAATAGCAGCAGGAGAGGGGAGAGGGCAAAGACGGCTCACATACACAGGAGCTGACAGGCAGGGAGGGAGGAGGAGGAGAGAGGAGAGCAGGGGATGACAGAGACACGTAAACTGACCACTGTAATCAGGGATCAGCAGCCATGATTACCATGGTCAGTACACACAGGGGGACACAGGAACAGAGCAGGCAAGATCAACCAGGTTTTTACAGCTTAGAGAGGGACAGATTAGACAGCATAAGCACTGTGCTGTTTAATCTGCTATAAGGCAACAGGATATCTTATTTTATTTTATTTTTTTTAGAGTTACAACCTCTTTAAAACAGTACACACCCTATCCTTAAATTCGCACATGCATCATGCCGACCCTGTTTTTGACTTGGCACATGCATATAGCAGATCCTGTCCTCAAATGGACACATGCAGTAAGCATACCCTGTCCTAAAATTAGTAAGCATACCCTGTCCTAAAATTAGTGAATGCAGCAAGCGTACCCTGTCCTCTAAAAGGGGACATGTAAAAAGTGGATCTTGTTTCTGAAATGGCACATGCATTGAGCATACCCTGTTCTCAAACTGGCACTGAGCAAACTCTCTTTCAATTGATGCATGCATCAAGCAGACCCTATCTTTGAATTGCCGCATGCATCAGGCAAACCCTAGCCCAGAACTGAATTGGCATGTCCTTTAGGAAGACTTTGTGTTTTAATTTTTGTATGCATCAAGCTGACTCTGTGCTCATTATGACCCATGCATCCACCAGACCCAGTCTTTGCATTGGCTCTATTCTTTTTTTCCATTCTATTCTATTCTGTTCATTTATTTTCTATTTTATTTTATTCAGTTTTTTTATTTTTTATTCTTGTTTTGTTCTGTTTTACTCTATTCTATTCTATTCTATTACTTTATTTTTTATTCTATCCCTTTATTTTCTATTCTATTGTTTTTCTACTCTTAGATTTTCTACTATATTATATTCTTTTCTATTCTATTCCTTTATTTTCTATTCTATCCCTTTATTTTCTATTAAAAAAATTCTATTCTTTTCTATTCGATCCCTTTATTTTCTATTTTATTCTCTTTGGAAATTCAAATTTGAAATATATTCGAAAACGATTCAGATTCGATTCTAAAACTATTTGAATTTGATTTGAAAACTATTCAAATTCAATTCAAAAACGATTCAAATTTCATCCGAAATGTTTTTTCGTAAAAAAAAATAATTTCTTTTCTATTCTATCCCTTTATTTTCTATTCTATTTTATTCTCTTTGGAAATTCAAATTCGAAATAGATTCGAAAATGATTCAGATTCGATTCGAAAACTATTTGAATTTGATTTGAAAACCAATCAAATTCACCTCAAAAACGATTCAAATTTCATCCGAAATGTTTTTTCGTTATCTCGGATTTGTTTAAATTGGTTACTATTGTAATTCCATAATTCAGATACATCCAAATTTCCAAATAATGGAAAATTTGTCCGAATTTTGATTTGGAACAAAACAAACCACGCTCACCTCATTCAGTGCGGCTTGTGCAGCCCAGCTTCAAGCAGGGCACGGACTGGCACCGGTCTGCGGCCTGGAGGTTGGGGACCCCAGCTCTAAAGAATGTCTCTTTTTTTTTAAGTGTAGGAAAACTGATGAGTCTTGACCTGTAGAGTGCGCCACCTATGCTGGGTCATTAACTTTTGACAGTTTTTTTTCTCCCCAATGTACAGTTCTTTGCATTCCCACTTCATCATATACCAAGTTACTTCACTTGTGTTTGGGTGTTGGGTCTTTGGATATACAAGCTTTAATAAAAGGCCCAGACTGGGTAGCCAAAATCTATCATCTTTCCTCCACATATAATGCCATGTGATCATCTCTACCCCAGCAATTTGACAACTATTCACACTTTCAGCCAGATAAATCAAAGGATTGACACCTAGGCAGATGTCATGACCGCAAAAGATTGTATCATGTCTTCAACATTACATAATAAGTCAGGTTGAATGTGACTAACTACTACTAGTTATAGTCAAAATTTGTTCAATGAACTGGTATGGGACTTTTAGGGCGCAGCAGACAAAAATGTAAATATAAAATAATTTTTTGAAAAAAATCATGATTTTTTTCAATAAATTATTTTATATTTAAATTTTTGTCTGCTGCGCCCTAAAAGTCCCATACCGGTTCATTGAACAAATTTTGACTTTACATAAGGGATGAGGCGCTATATTCCAGTTTTCAGCAACTCAGCTCATCATTTAAAAATACTACTAGTTATATATAACCTGAATGAATTAGAACTTTAACACAATAATTATAATTGAATAAACCAATGCCTCTTTTGTTTAGATGAAGCCTTTTCGCGCAGTTTATTTTGTGCTGTTTTGCAGGTTTTCAGAAGCTACTTGAACCCACCAATGTCAGGATGGATTCTATAAACTTTAAGAACATTCTAAGGTGGAACCCCCCACCTGGCTTCACGGAAGATGTAGTATATACAGTGCAGTATAAACTGTAAGTTTCAGTCAATTCATTTCTTTTGTTCAGTGAAACACATTAGACATACCTGCCATTATTCCCTGATATCTCAAAATAATGTGGGTTAAATCGTCCTCATCTCCCCAAACACCTCTCACAGTTGCTAAAACTGGAAATAAAGAAAAATACCAATGTGTATACTATCACTCAAAGCAAAGTAATCTATCCTGCAGGAAAGGATACAAAACATCAAATAATAAATTTACCCTAAATTTGTTGTTAGCAGTTATTAGGGTTAAAACCCAATTTTAGGTAGGATATTTTTTTTTTTTTTTTTTAAATGTGGATTACACAGTGAAGGGTTAGAACATACGTCAGTTTTTATACCTATCTGCACCCACAATTTAGGGAGATCTCTCTTTCCTTCTTGTGAGGTCACAGAGATTTGAAGTAGGAAGAATTGAGGGTGCATTTGTCCCTCTGTCCTTAACTTTGTTGTCTGTAGCTAATTTCTCTCAGTTCATGTCTCCCCAAGACATGAATAGTCAAAATTCTAATTCATCCCAATGTCAAGATACAAATTCATTTCAATGTAATATCAGGAAGTAGACCCTTTAACCTCCCTGGCGGTATGATTATGTCAGATTTTTGCGTCTCAAAGCGGTACAATTGTTTTGCATAGACATTTGGCGTTTTATATTGTAGACAAAAATTCACCCAAGCTCTACCGCATATTCAAAATTGCAAAAAGAATGCCGGCAACTCGATTGCTTCTTCTTAAATCTTTATTGAGCGACATCAAAACACTAACATGTTTCGGCAAAAGCCTTCCTCATAGCAGAAATCTGTCCAAACAAGAGTCTAGTAGATATCCCGGGTAAAGTTTGAAACACAAAATCATAAATTATAATATAATAAATAACTATAAATAATTATAAAAAATAATAATATTTTTTGGACATGAGCCCGGCACACAGAGCCTGCGGGCGGAGGACACAGCCCGTGGACACAGCGGGGGATATCGCAGGACCCTGGGGACAAGGTAAGTACACTGCACCAGGATCCTGCAATGCAATCCCGAGTGTGACTCTGAGTTACCGCTAATGGTACTGAAATTTAACCCCGAGTCACACTCGGGAAAACCACCAGGGAGGTTAAAGGACCCAATGCGTTTTGGGGGGGCGAGAACTCGCTCTCCATCCTACTGCTGACGAACACTTCTTCATCATTCAGTTGGTAAAACCCTGATGAAATAGGCAAGTTCTGGTTTCCAAAATGCATTGGCTCCTTTATGAAATTATCTACACTGCTCAAAAAAATGAAGGGAACAATTTGCAAAAATTTCAAACAAACTTCTTTCACGTTGTCATTATGGGGTATTGTTTGTAGAATTTTGAGGAAAATAATGAATTTAATACATTTTTGAATGTGGCTGTAACATAACAAAATGTGGAAAAAGTGCTGTGAATACTTTCTGGATACACTGTATAGTGATATGGACTGGGTAATGTGTTAGGAACGAAAGGATGCCACCTCATTTGATGGAAATGAAAATTATCAACCTACAGAGGGCTGAATTCAAAGACACCCCTGAAAATAACGTAAAAACATGATGCAGCAGGCTTGTCCATTTTGCTGAAATTGCATTGCAGCAACTCAAAATGATACTCATTAGTTTGTATGGCCCCCACGTGTATGTATGCATGCCTGACAATATTAGGGCATGCTCCTAATAAGACGACGAATGATGTCCTGGGGTATTTCCACCCAGATCTGGACAAGGGCATCACTGAGCTCCTGAACAGACTGAGGTGCAACCTGGCAGCATCGGATGGGCCGAAACATAATGTCTTAGAGGTGTTCTATTGGATTTAGGTCAGGCGAGTGTGGGGGCCATTCTGTGATCAATTCCTTCATCCTCCAGGAACTGGCTGCATACTGTTGCTACATGAATTCGGCATTGTCATGCACCAGGAGGAACACAGGACCTACTGCACCAGCGTAGGATCTGACAATGGGTCCAAGGATTTCTTCCCGATACCTAATGGCAGTCAGGGTGCCATTGTCTAGCCTGTAGAGGTCTGTGTGTCCCTCCATCGATATGCCTCCCCAGTCCATCACTGACCAGCCACCAAACTGGTCGTGCTGAACGATGTTACAGGCAGCATAACAGAGATATAAGGAGATATAAAGAGAAGATCTCATCAGGGGAGATCAGTGTTTATTTTCCATCCATCCTGCAAAGTGTGTTGGCTGCATACTTTATGGCAGCACATGAATTTTGGTGAGTGTGCACTGCTTGCTGGGGAAGGCACCTTGAATCACGAGTGTACACAGCCAGCAATCACTAGTAAAGATGGCGCGGCCGATACCCGGAAGAAGAGAATTTTTATAAAAGCTAAAAAGATATTTAGAAAACCTCGTTTTAGTCACCTTTTCAATGTGTAAGGCTTACAAATACATTGTTGGATCATAATATTTAAAAAAATATAAAAAAAGTCTGGGGTTTACTTCCTCTTTAAGTTTATGCAAAGAGACAATATTTGCAATGTTGATCCTTCTTTTTCAATACCTCTGCAATTCCCTCTGGCATGCTGGCAATCAGCTTCTGGGCCACATCCTGATTGATGGCAGCCCATTCTTGCATAATCAATACTTGGAGTTTGTCAGAATTTGTGTTTTTTTTTGTTCACCCACCTCTTGAGGATTGACCACAAGTTCTCAGTGGGATTAAGGTCTGGGAAGTTTCCTGGCCCTGGACCCAAAATGTTGATGTGTTGTTCCCAAAGCCACTTAGTTATCACATTTGCCTTATGGGAAGCTGCTCCATCATGCTGGAAAAGGCATTACATAGTTACATAGTTAGTCAGGTTGAAAAAAGACACAAGTCACTAGTTCAACCATTAAAAAAAAAAAAAAAAAAAAAAAACATACAATCCCATATACACATCCTATACCCACAGTTCATCCAGAGGAAGCCAAAAACCCCAGCAAAGCATTATCCAATTTACTGCAGCAGGGCAAAAAAGTCCTCGCTGATCCCCCTAGAGGCAATAGGATATTCCCTGGATCAATTTTACCTACAAATGTTAGTACCCAGCTACATTATGTACATTTAGGAAAGAATCCATGCCTTTCTTAAAGCAATCTAGCGAGCTGGACAGAACCACCTCTGGAGGGAGTCTATTCCACATTTTCACAGCTCTTACTGTGAAGAAACCTTTCTGTATTTGGAAATTAAATCTCCTGTTTTCCTCTAGACGTTGACCTTAAAGTAAACCACTCAAAACTAAGTTCACTATATGGACCACTTATGTATTTGAACATGTTGATCATATCCCCCCCCCCTCTCAATCTCCTTTTCTCAAGAGAATAAATTCAGTTCCTTTAATCTTTCCTCATAGCTGAGCTCCTCCATGCCTCTTATCGGTTTGGTTGCCCTATTCTGCACTTTCGCCACTTCCCCAATATCCTTTTTGTGAACTAGGGGCCCAAGACTGCATTGCATATTCCAGATGAGGTCTTATTAATGATTTCTACAGGGGCAAAATGATCTCTCACTCTGGAGTCCATACCTCTCCTAATACAAGAAAAAATGTTGCTCGCTTTGGAAACTGCAGCTTGGAATTCCATGCTATTATTAAGCTTATGAGCTACCAGAACACCCAGATCCTTCTCCACTATGGATTCCTCCAGTTGTACCCCCCTAGTATGTATGATGCATGCATATTCATAGCCCTCAAGTGCTTTGTTCATCACCAAACTGTTCTTGGATGGTTGGGAGAAGTTGCTCTCGGAGGATGTTTTTGTACCATTCTTTATTAATGGTGTTTTAAAGCCCCATACACACGGTCGGAAAATCCGACCACCAAATCCATTGGATTTGGTCCGACGGATTTAGTCCGACACTGGTGTTGCATACACACGGTCGGACAAAGTTGTCGGAAAATCTGATCATTCTGAACGTGGTGACGTTTGTTGCCTACGACGGGACTACGTAGAGGCTAGTAGCCAATAGCTTTGGTCTTGTAATGTGATCTGAGCATGCGTGGCACTTTGTCTGTCGGAATTCGCTTTACACGATCGGAATTGGTAGGATCGGACTTTGTTGTCGGAATATTTATAGAGCAGGAGATAGAACTTTGTCCGTCGGACAATCCGATGGAAACTGTCCGATGGTGCTTACACACGGTCAGAATTTCCGTCAACATTGTCCGATAGGACAGAATCCATCGGAAAATCCGACCGTGTGTATGGGGCTTTAGGTAAAATTGTGAGTGACCCCACTCCCTTGGCTGAGAAGCAACCCCACACATAAATGGTCTCAGGATGATTTACTGTTGGCATGAGACAGGACTGATGGTAGTGCTCACCTTTTCTTCTCCAGAAAACATTTTTTCTGGATGCCCCAAACAATCGGAAAGGGGATTCATCAGAGAAAATTACTTAACCCCAGTCTTCAGCAGTCCAATCCCTGTACCTTTTTCAGAATATCAGTCTGTCCCTGATGTTTTACCTAGATAAAAGTGTCTTCTTTGCTGTCCTTCTTGACACCAGGCCATCCTCCAAAAGTCCTCACTGTGTGTGCAGATGTACTCAAACCTGCCTGTTGCCATTCCTGAGCAAGCTCTGCACTGGTGATTTCTCGATCCCGTAGCTGAATCAACTGTAGGAGACTTGGAGTTTCTTGGGTGCCCCAAAGCCTTCTTTACAAATAAAGTGGAGATGTTTATGGGATTAGATTCATTTTCATGGCAAAAAGGGACTTTGCAATTAATTGCAATTCATCTGATTACTCTTCGTAACATTCTGGAGAATATGTAAATTAGACATGTGCAATTCGTTTAGTTACGAATTTGTTTTCCGTTAAAATTCGTTATATTCGTTAATTCGTAAGCATACGAATGAACGAATGGTTTACTAAAAATTCTAACGAAAAACTAAACTATCAAAAAGAACGAATATGGAAAACAACGAAAATACGAAATAATTAAATTAGAAACAACGAAACTACGAAAGAATGAAAATCCAAAAAACGAAAACAGAAACAACGAAAATACCGAACAAAGATTCAAAATAACAAAAATCAAAATGAACAAAAAATCGAAATTACGAATATTCGGAAAACGGAAATCAAAACAACGAAAATACGAAATAACGAAAATTCTGCTGATCGAGAATTCGAAAGAACGAATGTTAGTTCTGATTCTGAAATATTCCATCCAGAGTCCAGATAGGGTGTGGTTGGGTCGGAGGCACTGTTTTGGTGGATTTTTGAGTTAAGTTCTGACTTGTGAGAGAGAAATTCTTTGTTTCTTAAACATATAAATAGCATACACATTACGTAAAATTATGAATTATGCTCCAATTACGAATCTATGAAAACAATGTTACAAAAGTACGAATAAATGAGGCAGTCAATCTCACGAAAGTACGAATGTAATTAAATCTACGAAAATACGAATTTCGAATCAACGAAAATTAGACTAACGGAAATAGGAGTTAACGAAAAAATAGCTCTTACGAAAATACGAACAAGTCTGAATACGAAAACCCACGTCTTACCAAATTACGAATCATTAAGAATCAACGGAAACGAACTGAAACGAAAGTAAACAAATTTTTCTATTGTGCACATGTCTAATGTAAATTGCCATTATAAAAACGGAGGCAAGTACGTATACTGCAGCACAGCTGATTGGTTCCTTGTGCTGCTTCTCCCTCTCTCAGTCAGACTGATACCAAGTCAAACTTAAAAACTTACACTGCTTACATATAATGAATATCAATTAATACAGAGCTGTATTATTTTGTGTACTATTTATCTCCCTGGAGTTTAGCTTTAACGTGTGGTGAAGACTTACTTTCATTATGTGTATGTACATTGTCAAGAAACACATTTTGTAAAATGACAATTTGCCATTCAGATACAATAATCAGTTGTTTTTTTTTTTTTTTGCAGTAAATATGTCAATAAACCGATGAACTACTTTAATGTCTGTACGACTAAGGAGCTGAATTGTGATTTAACAGATCTCAAATATAAATATTATGCAAGAGTGAGTGCAGCAGTGGGTGACAACCAGTCAGAATGGATGGAAATAGACTTTGACCCCTACACTGAAAGTACGTATATTTACTCTGTATCCCATCTAATGGTTTGTGTATGTATGTGGATGACAACGTCCTTGGATGTTACCAAGGGTATGATTTCAACAGGAGCTCATCTGCGAATATTTGGAGGAATTCCAAACTTCTTTGCCTACATTCTGATTGGTTAATCGGTCAACTGAGTCATGGAGGTTTTGTAAAAACACTTTACTGACACCATAAGAAAAGCATAAGGTAGTCCAACAGATTCCTTTACTAACCCATTGCACAGGCCCCACCGATGATGCAACTTCTCCTGACCCATCAGATGTGAAGAGCCTGGTGTCCATCAGTGCTAGCCTGTTTTTTTTTTCCGACAGCAAAGACCATTTGTTGAGCCCCATCTCTTGGGTCTTGGTTTTTACTTTTTTTTTTTTTTTTTAGCACAACCATTCTCAGGCTCCACAAGTGGTGCAAGAGCAGAGCTAAGGATTTCTGTAAACTGTACAATGTTCTTAGTGTGCAAACCCTGTCATCAAATTGGCACATTTGTCGCACAGACCCTGGCATAAGTATTGATCTAACCATGTCCTTAAAACACTACACACACCCTGTCTTTTTATGGCACATACTGTACATCAAACAGACCCTATCCTTAAATTTGCATCATGCAGACCATGCTTTTGAATGGACACATGCATATAGCATACCCGGTCCTCAAATTTGTGCATGCAGCAAGCAGAGCCTGTCCTCTAAGGCTCGATTCACATCTATGCATGTTGCTTTGAGCTTTTTGCGGTGCTTGCCGCGTCTTTGGACACGCGTTTTTGCCGCAATTTGTGTTTTTTTATACACTGTGGTTGCTTAGCAACCAGCTATATACAGTGTAAAAATAAAAAATTAAAAAAAAAAATGCAAATCGCGGCAAAATCACGGTAAGAAAACACAGTACTTGAGTTTCAGATGTGGGTCCATTGACTTCTATTACATGCAAAACGCTGCATTTTGCATGAAAAAAAGTCCCCGACCCTTTCCAAAAACGTAGAGGCACAAAAATGCATTTATGTGAACATGTTCCATAGGAACCCATGTTAAAAAATGTCCCTGCATTTCTGCAAAATGCAAAATGCATCAAAAAACGCACTAGTGTGAATCAAGCCTAACAGGGTACATATATCAAGTAGACCTTGTTTCTGAATTGGCACATGCATTGAGCATATTCTTTTTCTCGAACTGGCATAAGCACTAAGCAGACTCTGCCTTCGAATCGATGGATACATCATATCCTTGAATTGCCACATGCATAAGGCAAACCTTTGTCCCTGAAATGGTTCTTGTTGGCAGATATAGTCTTTGAATTGGCATGTCCTTTAGGAAGACTTTGTGCTTAAATTTTTGTATGCATCAGCTGACTTTGTGCTCCTATTGGCACATGCATCCACCAGGCCCAATCTTTGCATTGGCACATGTACAGTGCCTTGCAAAAGTATTCATACTCCTTGAAATTTTCCACATTTTGGCATGTTACAACCAAAAACATAAATGTATTTTATTGTGATTTCATGTGATAGACCAACACAAAGTGGCACATACAGTAATTGTGAAGTGGAAGGAAAATGATAAATGGTTTTCTAAATTTTTTACAAATAAATATGTGAAAAGTGTGGGGGGCACATTTGTATTCAGCCCCCCTGAGTCAATACTTTGTAGAACCTCCTTTCACTACAATTACAGCTGCAAGTCTTTTTGGTGATGTCTCTACCAGCTTTGCACATCTAGAGAGTGACATTTTTCCCCATTCTTCTTTGCAAAATAGCTCAAGCTCTGTCAGATTGGATGGAGAGCGTCTGTGTATGTGACGGACTGGGGTTTATATGGTCACATAAAAGACAAAACAGACACCCCAAAGTACATATTCATTTTTTTTTATTTATTTCTAAGCAAAGAAATACCATCCTGCTATTCTATCAACAACCAGTAGATGGCAGAGAAGGTACACGAGCAGAGTCTATATAAGACCACACACCATGTGACTGAAGTGAAACTGCTTCAAGCCATAAAGATGATTGGTCATATTTGATACTGTTTGTGTAATTCGTTGCAGTCCCCGCCGAGCTGATCACATTACTTCATCGTGTCTACAATCATCGGCTCTCTTAATTTATAAGTAACATGTACAGCAATTTTTATGGACTTTGGGCCATTCTAACATATAAATATGCTTTGATTGAAACCATTCCATTGTAGCTCTGGCTGTATGTTTAGGGTCGTTGTCCTGCTGGAAAGTAAACCTCCACCACAGTCTCAAGTCTTTTGCAGACTCTAACGTGTTTTCTTCTATGATAGCCTTGTATTTGGATCCATCCATCTTCCCATCAACTCTGACCAGCTTCCCTGTGCCTATTGAAGGGTGTGTTCAGGGTGATGTGCAGTGGTTTTCGGCTACACATAGCGTTTTGC
Organism: Lithobates sylvaticus; assembly: GCA_028564925.1. NCBI lineage: Eukaryota > Metazoa > Chordata > Amphibia > Anura > Ranidae > Lithobates > Lithobates sylvaticus. Next base: position 50,537,100 of record CM053027.1, on the reverse strand, counting down.
GTTTAGGCTAAAAAGTTCAATTTTGGTCTCATCTGACCAGAGCACCTTCTTCCACATGTTTGCTGTGTCCCCCGCATCGATTCTTGCAAACTGCAAATGGGACTTCTTTTGGCTTTCTTTCAACAATGGTTTTCTTCTTGCCACTCTTCCATAAAAGACAGATTTGTGGAGAGCACGACTAATAGTTGTCCTGTGGACAGATTCTCCCACCTGAGCTGTGGATCAGAGTTACCATGGGCCTCTTGGCTGCTTCTCTGATTAATGCTTTCCATTATTACATTATTGTGCTGGCCTCAGCAGTACTATGAACGGTTTCTTCACAATGAATGTTCCTGCTATTTAATATTTCTCTTAAGAAGGTGACTAGAAGAGATAAACCAAATAGTAACAATCTGTTGGAATTGGTACTGCCCTCTTACCCTGCTGCCTAGGCATGGGCCCACAAGTTCCAGGCTTAAAATGGAATTACTAGGCTTAGTTCTTTTTATCAGTCCTACACAATTGCTTACATAGTATCTCCACCTCATGGCTGCTGCTAAGAGACCAGGCACAAAACTTACTGCACATATTGTCTACTGATTGCACACCAGAGAGTGTGTCCCATGCTCAAACTTTAAAGTGGTAGCGAACCTCTCTTGCCCCTTGCAAATGTTGACCAAAGTCTACAGGACTCCGACTTTCTTCTTGCAAGAGCTCACAAGCTCCCTTTTAGATTAATGGGAATGAAGGGGAATACCTTTCCAGTCATGCCCCTAATACTTTATCTAAGGTGCCACACTCAGCCTGGTTTGCTCCATGCTCTGATCTCTTCTTTAACATGAAGTCAGCATATCCATTGCACCAATGACTGCCAACTTCTCCTTCCAAACACACACCCCTGCACCATATCCATGCCAAAATCTGATGACTAGACTCTGGCTAGTTGATCACCAGGAAACATTTCTGTGCAACTCAGAAACTGCTGTATCTATCACACATTTCCATTTACACAGTTAATGAGTAAGTAAACCCTGATAGGTTTACTTCGTCTTTGTTTCCATGCAAAGGTAAAGCATAATAGGCTACTATGCATTGCATAGTAGCCCATTATATGTCACTTACCTGACACAGGAGCCTGCAATGTCACCGCTGTCCCCTCCTTCGATGGAGTGTCCATCTTCTTTCAGGGCATCGCGGCTCCGGCGCTGTGATTGGCCGGAGCCACGATGACGTCACTCCCGCGCATTGACGCACGGGAGCCGCCACTAGCGGCATATCGCCGTTAGCAGTGGCGTGCTCAGTGCGCCTGCGCGTCGCTGGCTACGGCGCATGCGCCGTAGACAGCGGTGCCTGTCTTTTTGCAAATATCTCCTAAACTGTGTAGGTTTAGGAGATATTTCTTGGACCTACAGGTAAGCCTTAATCTAGGCTTACCTGTAGGTCAAAGTGGTCTGTAAGGGTTTACAACCACTTTAATGTGTATGTAAAGTATTTTGTTTTTCAGTTTTGGATACTTGGATGATGATTTTCTCGTTGGCTGATTTTCCCTCATCTCCTTGTCCTGTAACATATAAAATTCTGAATTGGAAACAATGGTAATCATCATCAAACAGAGGGGACACAGACAACAATAATAAGCCAGATGTCCAAACCCTTGCACATGGGATTGTAGGACGCACACTCGAATTTAAATAATAATTATAATATTAATAATAATACACCACACTGAATTTGGTATTTAAATGGCCGCGGCACCTTTATTGGTATTAAATTAATTAACTTTATTGACAATACTCATGAACGTATAATAATCTTTTATTTAAAATCCAACTCTAACATTAGCTCAGTCATAGAACTCGAGCTTTAATTAATAAATTTCAAACAAACAAGTCCCCACAAGCCGAACTTATTGTAAATAAGTGAGGCTACCCCAGCACCGCGGCCTGTTCAATCATGGTCTGAAGATTCAAATTAAAAATGTCCAGACCAATATCCGATAGATGAATCCCATCCGACCGATAAAGACCAGGAAAACCTCCTTCCAGGTCAACATGACGGAAAGAGAAACCCCCGATCGATGGCATGAACTTTGCAATAGAATGATTCACTCTCCGTCTAATTTTCTCAAGAGATTTGCCTTCAGGCGAACCCCACCAATCTAAACGAGAAACCATCTCAGAAAAAATAATACATGTATTTGGAAGATAAAATTTTAAGAGGCGTAAATCCCGTTTAATGGAGAACAATAAATCTAAAGTCTTTCTTTTACCGATGTCATTACCACCTAAATGAAAAATTAGAATAGAAGGATGAGGCCAGGAATGGAATAAAGAAGATAAATGAGATAACAGATCAGTCCAGATGAGCCCACGAAAACCTTTCCAACAGATATGAAAATGATCAGGAGGTAAAGATAAGTTGGAACCATAGCACCGTAAGGAAGCCCTTTTATGAGCCCAATAGATGTAGGAATGCCCAATTATCCAAATATAAGACCTGGAACCTAAAATTAAAGAGATAGATTAGGACGAACATACAAATTAAACCTATGAGAATCCCATCTACCCAGTTGTTTAATGATAGTATCGCTCAGACCCAATCTAGCTGCTTCAGTGGCGGCTCCTATGCGAAAAGAATGAGAGGAAAATTTTAGATGAGACAAACCGAGCTGAACCAAACATCGCTTGAAAACTGCAGCAAATTGAAATTTTGTTACCGGAGATGCGTCAAGATGAATAAAAAATTGGCCATCGCAAATTGGTCGAACTGAAAGGTATCTACGCAAAACTATAGAAGGGCAAAAAACAGAGTCACCACAAGCATATAGATTAAGCCAATGACCCCTAGCTGCTTGATCAGTTTTTGAAATCCTAATATAAATTCGCACCATATCATGTAGAACTGAAACATCTGACCACTGCAAACCTGAAGGAGTATATTTATTACTGGGTAACATTTCACAAATGCGAAGAGCTGCAAAGAACATCAAAACAAAAGCAGTGTGAAAAAGCAGTGCTTCATATTGTGAAATGCACACAGATGAGGTGACTAAACAAAGTCTAGATAGGATATGCAGGGTAACAGGTCTACGCGTATCAGGAGTACATCTAACTTTCCGTAAACCTTTAAGAGCCTGTTTGACAGAGAAAAAACTATTACATGCTGGCAGATTATATAATTTTAGAAAAAATGAAACTCCAGCCAATAACTTATGAATATGGTTAAAAGAAAACTGTAATTGCATTAGAGAACACAAGAAAGCTAAAATAGAATGTTCAGTAGGAGAAAAACCAGACAAACCCACTTCAGCATTGAAACTCAGCCATCTATCCCATGCAACTGAATATTCAGTCCATGTTTTTGGAGCAACTGAATGTTGAATAGCAGCGAAAACTGGGGCTAAATCAGGTTCCAGAGATGACCTGGACAGGGGCATCCAACCGTATCTGCTTCTGGTAAGAGCTGTTTGAAACGAGCCATCTGGAAGCGAGATAAGGCATCTGCCATAATATTCTGATTCCCTGGCACAAATTTTGCTTTAAGCCAGATATTCTTCTTTAAACATAAAAGTACTAAATAACGTAGCAGCTTAATAACCGAGATAGATTTTGACGAAAGACAATTTAAAGCAAAGATCACGCCTTTGTTATCCGTATGGATAATAATGCGTCTATCAGAAAATAGATCTCCCCAAATTTCCAATGCAACCACCACAGGAAATAATTCCAATAGAACTATATTCTTAGTGAGTTTATTGGAAATCCAAAAGGAGGGCCACTTACCCGCGCACCAATGCGTACGAAATATGGCTGCAAAGCCACAAGACCCCGCCGCATCCGTGAATAAATCAATATCTGCCGCAAAAACAAAATTATCTTGAAAAAATGATTTTCCGTTATAATCTAACAAAAAATTAGACCATACCAGTAGATCATCCTTCAAGGAAGAAGTAAGCCGGATATGTGAAAAAGGAGATTTAAAACCTGACGTAGCTAAAGATAAACGTCTAGAAAAAATCCTGCCCATGGGCATCACTCGGGTCGCAAAGGCAAGAAGACCTAGAAAAGACTGCATTTCTTTTAACAGGATCTTCTTACGGCGCAAAAACAGGGAGATCAAAGATTCCAACCTCGAAATTTTAAGTGGGGGAAGTTCATATTGCAACAGCAACGTATCAATTCTAATACCTAAAAATTCAATCACTGGTGATGGAAAAGCAGTCTTTTCAACCGCCAGTGGAATGCCGAAAAATTCGGAAAGAAGAAAAAATAAGCGCAAAATTACCGAACACACTCGCGAATCAGGAGGACCTATGAACAAAAAATCGTCCAAGTAATGCAATATACCTGAGTGACCAGATACCTGAGTCATTACCCACTGCAAGAAGGAAGCAAAAACTTCAAAATAGTAGCAGGATAAGGAACAGCCCATAGGAAGGCATTTGTCATAGAAAAAATACCCATTGAATTGAAAACCCAGAGAATTATATGCTTCTGATGATATAGGTAAAAGCCTAAAAGCAGATTTAATGTCCGCTTTTGCTAATAAAGCCCCTTTACCGAATTGTTTGATAAGGCCAACAGCATCATCAAACGTAGCATAAGTAACTGAAGTGGACAACGGGTCAATCTCATCATTCAACGAACTACCTTCTGGGAAGGAAAGGTGATGAATGAGCCGATATGACCGAGGTTCTTTTTTGGGAACCAATCCCAATGGAGAGATTCTAAAATTTTTAAAAGGAGGGGAGACGAAAGGACCAGCAATCCTACCAGCAGCTAGCTCTTTAAATAATTTTTTAGCCACAATATCAGTATTCATCAATACCGATTTTAAATTATTTACAAAAATACAACCTGGGCCTTGGAAAACCGGAAGCCGAAAACCCAGAGAAAAACCGTCAGTTAAAAGTTGCGCCTTCTCCCGATCTGGGTAACGACGCAGCCACGGGAGCATTGCGGCCACTCTCACTGGCGTGCATACTTTTTGACTGCTCCCTGATGGCAGGATTGTTGATCCTTTTAAAACATTTCGAGACCGGATGAGTCCCTAAGCAAAAGGAACATTCATGCCTATAACGACAAGAAGCTGACCACTTACATTGTGATTCGTTATATGCAAAACAAGTACCCTTTTTGTAAGCGGGAACCGGAGTAGAAGAAAAAACCATTGGCTGTGATTGAATTTTTGAAAAATAAGCTTTTTGCGGGGTAATGAGATTAAGCCATAAGCCAACGTCCTTATTACCCCATTTAAGTGTAGGGTAGATAGCAATTTTTTGACGGAAGGATTCATCATAATGAAACCATCCCATGCCGCCAAAACTCTTGTATGCTTCTAAAATATGCTCTAAATGTTGAAAAAGACCACATGCTTTCTGAGGATATTTTTCACACAAAACCGCAGAAAAAATACAGAAGGCTTGCAGCCAATTAAAAAATGATCTAGAAACTGGGCGACGTCTATAATCATCGGCATTTTCTCCAGGCTTAACATCGCTTTTGTGTGAAAATTCCTTAGCATTAGGTAACAGCGATAGCAAATCTAAAAATTCACACCTCCAAATTCTTTCTTTAATAGACATTTGCAGGTGAAAACCTAATGGGGATAATTCACATGGTAAAACTTCTTTGAAACAGGCCTCTGGGACAGAGGCAGAAACATTAAGAGGAACAGATAAAGGAATCTCATTAGATTCAATAGGAGACCACACGTGTGCTGGAGAGGGTAAAACAGCTACAGGCTGAGAGGATAAAACAGCATTAAACCTATTTAAAGAAGCAATAACATTCTGTAACAAACCTGTTGTGTTAAACTCACCAGCTTCAATAGGTCCATTATCTTGGCAGGGAGGGATCTGCAGTGAAGGGGAAGAAAAATTAGCAGCAGCAGATGCTGTTGAAAAAGGATTAGTGCTATTTGACATACTACTAGCATCCAGCCTAGACGGCCTGGGTGCCCTAGAACCTGTTGCTGTAGCAACCAGATGCGCCCTGGGGGAGCGCGCTGAAGCCGAGGCTGAAGATACTCTGGCCGGGATTGACCTAGGCGGCGACATCCGGGCTGAGGGCAGAGATGGAGGGGCCGCAGGAGGAGCCGTGCGAGGCGCTGGTGAAGCCGGCCGAGTGCGCCTCCTTCTCTCAGACGTGCGGGCTGGCGAAGGAGATAAAACCCGCCTCCTCCTCTTGACACGCAGACCGGAACGACGACTCACCGCCGCGTCATCCGCCCCATCGTCAGCGGGGAGGTCTTCTGTGAGTGACGGGGGGGGAGACTCGGCCCGCTGCTGCGCCGAATCTTCGAGCGCTGGACGCTCCACTGGAATGCTCCGCTGGACCATGCGGGACGGCAAGGTAGGTGCTTCAGGTCGACTACCCGCTTCAGCCCCGGACCTTCCAGGGGGCGTACTCCGGTCCTCACACGCTGCTACTGATGCAGGTTCTTCCTCTGCCAATAATAGGCAGCGCTGGAGCCATTCATCCCCGCCTTCAGATGCCGCCCTCTCTAGAATCTGCCTCACGAGAGTTTTCATATCCTGTCACGGCTTGGCAAGCTCAATATAATAACGAGTAGTCACAGAAGCTCAGCCAAGCCGATCCAGGACAATGTGATCGGACCCTGTACCTCAGGGGGCCTATATATAGCCCCCCAGAATTTGAAAAAACGTGTTTCCCGCCTGGAAACACGTGCAAAGCCCGCTCATTTTTTTTTTTTTTTTTTTTTTATTTAAACTACAAGCCATCTTTATTAACAAACGTGGCGGCCACAATCCCATGCGGCGGGCTCTTGATTGAGCCCACTTAACATTCTATCCAAAACAAAAAAAAAATAGAAAAATTAGATACACTTTTTACTTAGTATTGGTAATAACTGTCAGTGGGTACTTGAGATTAGGTGACCCAAAACTAGGACCACTGTCTCAGGGCACCCAGATCAGCTGTATTTTTAAGTTTTTGTAAACAAAGGAATCTGTGCTAAATTGTATTACTCTACTGTATAACTCTTGTTCTTTTTTCTTCTCTAGCGGTGATTGGTCCACCAGAAGTGCTTGTTTTCTCCAGGTCTGGCCACCTGGACATCAGTATGTCTGGTCCTTTTGTTGAGTCGGATAGCAAAAAAGATACCATAAAGGAAAAATATGGTGAACGCTTATACAAAATATTGTACTGGAAAGATGAAGACCCTTTTCAAGTAAGAATTTTTATAAATATCACAGAAGGGCAACTGCATGCTATAAGGCACCCTGTGCATAACCAGGGCCGTCTTTAATATTGATTGGACCCTGGGCAAAACTTTTCTTGGGCCCCCCCCATGCAGTTTCGCTCTCCACCTGCTCTGAGACATACAATAAATAGCAGCTAGACTCAAAATCAGATCAGGCTTCGATTGCGATTGGTTGCCAGAGGTTACAGTGTATCATTACCACACACTGACTGGTTGCTAGAGGTTACAGCACACATTACGGCTCACTGATTCGTTGCTAAAGGTTACAGCACATGATTTCTGCTTGTTGATTGGCTGCTAGAGATTACTGTGGATATGACCTCAGGGGGGCAAGATATACATATCATTGCCGCCGGCTGCTGCTATTTACATAACATTGCCGCCGGCCGCCACTATTTACATATGAATGCCGGTAATTTACATGTAAACACAGGGTCTGCAGGTGAGAGTCATCTGTACACGACAAAAGGGCAGAGCTGGGCAGCATTAGTAGCAGCACTTCACACTGAGATATTGGGACACAGCGCGGGACTAAAACCTCAAGGGACGAGGGAAGGATCACGGAATGTTCCAGAAGCATTTTAAAGTGTTGAAAGTTTCTTCTAGTGGGCAAAGCTCTTAAAGCGGTTGTATGCCCAAAAAAATAAATAAAAAAAACCTGTAAGACAAAGGCATAATGAGCTAGTATGCATCACATACTAGCTCATTATGGAATACTTACCTTAGAACGAAGCCCCTGCAGTGTCACCCGGTCACTGCTGAGGGGGCTGACATGTTCCCCTGGTGTTACTTCCGGGTTCACGGGGTCCAGCACTGTGAGTGGCTGGAGCCTCGATGACGGTGTCGGCAAGCAGCTCTAAAGTTTCGGCACGATACGCCGGACCCTCAGAGCCCATGCGCCGCTGACGTCAGCAGCTGCATGCAGGGTAAATATTTCTTTAACGGTGTACGTTTAGAAGATATTAATTTTACCTACAGGTAAGCCTCATTATAAAATCACAAAGCGGGGTATACAACCGCTTTAAACAGAGTGAAGAGGAAAGGCAAAAAGGAAAGATCAGTACATTCTATAAACCATCTGCCTTTGAAGGCCGTAATTAGGTGTGCGCTGATGAAAGGATACATGGGAAGAGACCAATGAGTGTGTTTTACACACTCATTGTGGGAGGGATACAGGGAGAAGACCCATGTGTGTGTGTGCTGGAGGAGGTATACAGGAGAAAGATCAATGAGTGTGTGCTGGAGGAGGGATACAGGAGAAAACCAATGTGTGCAGGAGGAGGTGTACCAATATGTCTATGTGTTGGAGAAGGGTACAGAAGAAAGGCCAATGTGTCCGTGCTAGAGGAGATATACAAGAGAAAGACCAATGTGTGTGTGTGTGTGTGCAAGAAGAGGGATATAGGAGAAAGACCAATGAGTGTGTGCTAGAGGAGAGATACAGTGGAAAGACCAATGAGTGTGTGCTAGAGGCCGCAGGGCCTGGTCATTGTGTGAAACTTTTCACTCTCCTCTCCACTTCCTTCTACCCAACTTTCTTTTATTTAACCACTTGACTACTGGGCAGTTAAACCCCCTTCCTAACCAGACCAATTTTCAGCTTTTCTGTGCTCTCACACTTTGAATGACAATTACTCCGTCATGCAACACTGTACCCAAATGAATTTTGTGTCCTTTTTTTCACACAAATACAGCTTTCTTTTGGTGGTATTTAATCACCGCTGGGTTTTTTATTTTTTGCGCTATAAATCAAAAAATACTGAAAATTCGGTAAAAAAATAAATAAAAATTCTTTGTTTCTATTGCAGAGTATTGGCAAATTATTGCAGAGTATTGGCAGAGTATTGGCAGAGTGGTGGCAGAGCATTGCACAGTGGTGGCAGAGCATTGCACAGTGGTGGCAGAGTATTGCACAGTGGTGGCAGAGCATTGCACAGTGGTGGCAGTGTATTGACCAGCGCTGTGGGCACTACACATCCAGCCCACAGCGCTGGTCCCGTCTCTCCCCCTCTCCGCTTCTCCCCTCTCTGTACCGATCGGTACAGAGAGGGGAGGGAGGAACCGGCGTCATGACGTGATGCCGGTTTGTGTACATGTGATCGCTCCGTGGCTATCAGCGGCTGTTTACCGTGAAACGTGATGCGCCGGGTCCCCGAGTGCGCGCCCCAGGGGGCGCGCGGGAGCAAGATTCTGGGAGGACGTCCGTAGGACGTCCACTTAGAACAAGCCGACCGTGCTGTAGCCGTCTTTCGACTATATCGCTGTCGGCATGTGGTTAAGCCCTTTGTTTGTCACTTTTTGTATTTATGTACTTTATGTTTGTACATAATTTTGCACGTGTGACTGGTAGGGTACAGGTCCTCGGGCCTGCCATGAAAGTCTTGGGAGGGGGTGGACATGGCCTTCTAGCTTAGTTCGCCCTCTCTCATGGAGTCTCCCTTCGGGATACAAGTTAGTGACCGATGAGTGTCTTAACACACACAAACATAATCCTAGACTAGGAAACTTTATTTCTAATATACACATTGGTCTTTCTCCAGTATCCTTCCTCCAGCACACCAATGTGTGTGCTGGAGGAGGGATACAGGAGAAAGACCAATGAGTGTGTGCTAGAGGAGAGATACAGGGGAAAGACCAATGTGTGCTGAATGAGGGAAACAGGAGAAAGACCAATGAGTGTGTGTGTGCTGGAGGAAGGATACTGGAGAAAGACCAATGAGTGTGTGCTAGAGGAGAGATACAGGAGAAAGACCAATGAGTGTGTGAGTGCTGGAGGAAGGATACTGGAGAAAGACCAATGTGTATATCAGAAATAAAGTTTCCTAGTCTAGGATTATGTTTGTGTGTGTTAAGACACTCATTGGTCACTAACTTGTATCCTGCCCCCAGCACACATACACATCACTCCCCATTATCCATACCATCAGTAAGATGGATCTCTATTACACAAACCTCTCTAGCCAGTTTCACACCAGCAAAGTGTAAGTATTAAAGTGGAAATAAAAGCTTACTATAAGTGGCATTAAAACATTCCCTCCCCCTCCTCCTACCTATAGTGCCTTGAAAAATTATTCATACCCCTTGACATTTTCCACATTTTGTCATGTTACAACAAAAAAAATTATATTTTATTGGGATTTTATGTGATAGACCAGTGGTCTCCAAACTGCGGCCCTTTGCTCGCCTTTATCCAGCCCTCGGAGCACTTTTCTTCCCACTAATACAAGACACTATTTCTCCAACTGTCACCAACAACGGGGCATAATTCTTGCTACTGACATCAACAAGACACTATTTCTTCCATTGATACCAGTGATGGGGTACTATTCCACCCACTGATACAAATGATGGAGCACTATTCCTCCCACTGGTACCAATGATGGAGCACCATTCCTCCCACTGATACCAATGATGGCGCACTATTTCTCCAACTAACACCAACAACGGGGCACTATTCCTCCCATTGACACCAACGATGAGGAACTATTCCTTCCATTGACACCAATGATGGGGTACTATTCTTGATACCAATGATGGGCAGTATTCTTCCAATGCCCACAAACGCCAGGACAATTTTCTCTCAATGGCCACAGTTCGGCCCCCCTAAAGTCTGAAGGACGGTAAACTGGCCCTTTGTTTAGAAAGTTTGGTGACCCCTGTGATAGACCAACACAAAGTGGCACATAATTGTAAAGTGGAAGGAAAATTAAAAATGTTTTTTCAAAATGTTTTACAAATAAATATCTAAGTGTGCCATACATTTGTATTCAGCCCCCTGAATTAGTACTTTGTAGAACCACCTTTCACTGCAATTACAGCTGCAAGTCTTTTTGGGGATGTCTCTACCAGCTTTGCACATCTAGAGAATTACATTTTTGCCCATTCTTCTTTGTAAAATAGCTCAAGCTCTGTCAGATTGGATGGAGAGCGTCTGTAAACAGCAATTTTCAAGTTTTGCCACAGATTCTCTATTGGATTTAGGTCTGGACTTTGACTGGGCCATTCTAATACATGAATATGCTTTGATCGAAACCATTCCATTGTAGCTCTGGCTGTATGTTTAGGGTTGATGTCCTGCTGGAAGGTGAACCTTCCGCCCCAGTCTCAAGTCAAGTCTTTTGTAGGCTCTAATGCCTTGTACACATGTTCGATGGGAGCCTTTTGTCGGAAATTGCGACCGTGTGTAGGCTCCATTGGACAGTTTACACTGGAATTTCCGTCGCACAAAATTTGAGATCTGGTTCTCAAATTTTCCAACAACAAAATCCATTCGCGCAAATTCTGATCGTGTGTACACAATTCCGACGCAAAAAGTGCCATGCATGCTCGGAATCAAGCAGAAGAGCAGCACTGGCTGTTGAACTTAATTTTTCTCGGCTCGTCGTATGTGTTGTACGTCACTCCGTTCTTGACGTTCGGAATTTCTAACCAACTTTGTGTGACCGTGTGTATGCAAGACAAGTTTGAGCCAAAATCCGTCGGAAAAAAAACATGGGATTTTGTTGTCGGAATGTCCGATCGTGTGTGTGCGGCATAACAGGTTTTCTTCTAAGATTGCCCCGTATTTGACAAAAAATACAACAAAAACACACCTGTATTTGACTTATAGTTGTCCTGTGGACAGATTCTCCCACCTGAGCTGTGGATCTCTGCAGCTCCCCCAGAGTTACCATGGGCCTCTTGGTTGCTTCTCTGATTAAAAAAAATATAAAAGAAAAAAGAATTACGCTAGGTGCGTGATAAAAAATGACAAAAAATTACTTCTTAAAAGAAAGAAAACGTGAAGGATATCCTGCAGCTAAGCACTATAAACCCAATATAGGGCACAAAAGATATAAATAGAGATATGAGTGCAGCGCTGGGTAAAAAATCAATCTCATAAGTGTGTATAGCAAATGTGATAACAACATATACAATAAATTTACAACGTAACATTAGTGCACATAATCAAATGTAGAAACTAACTAATAAAAAATAGTCCATATATGTTCAAGTGCAAAGACCATCCATTGAAAAATAGTCCAAAAAAAATACTGTGTTAACAAAATACGTGCATATAAACACAGAAATGTGACCCTAAAAAATTCATAGCCTTTATAAAAGTCCTCAAAGGCAATACCTTTTCTTTTATCCTCTCCGTTGTGGTCAAGGAGCTCCAGCTCCTCTGTGTCAGTGAGGATTTGACAATGGCTGTGAACTCCCTGAGCCATGACAACACCAAGAAACTCCCATCCATTGCCCCTTATTGTCAGGTTTCCGCCGCCGCCCCCCCTGCAGTCATCACTTTCTAACACAGGGGAGAAGGAGCTTTTCTGTATCATGTGACAACATCAGAGTAGATAACAGATAAGGTATTTCCACTGCTCTCTTTTATAAAGCCTATGCAGCATAGGTAGGAAGATGGGGGGTTAACACCACTTAACCACTTCAGCCCCGGACCAATTGGCAGCCAAAGGACCAGGCACCTTTTTGCGATTCGGCACTGCGTCGCTTTAACTGACAATTGCGCGGTCGTGCGACGTGGCTTCCAAACAAAATTGCCATCCTTTTTTTCCCACAAATAGAGCTTTCTTTTGGTGGTATTTGATCTCCCCTGCGGTTTTTATTTTTTGCGCTATAAACAAAAATAGAGCGACAATTTTGAAAAAAATGCAATATTTTTTGCTTATTGCTATAATAAATATCCCCAAAAAATATATAAAAAAATGTTTTTTTTCCTCAGTTTAGGCCGATACGTATTCTTCTACATATTTTTGGTAAAAAAAATCGCAACTAGCGATTATTGATTGGTTTGCGCAAAAGTTATAGAGTTTACAAAATAGGGGATAGTTTTATAGCATTTTTATTAATATTTTTTTTTTTACTAGTAATGGCGGCGATCAGCGATTTTTATTGTGACTGCGACATTATGGCGGACACATCGGACATTTTTGACACATTTTTGGGACCATTGTCATTTATACAGCAATCAATGCTATTTAAATGCATTGATTCCTGTATAAATGACACATGCAGTGAAAGAGTTAACCACTAGGGGGAGGGGAGGGGTTATGGGCTGTGACGTGTGTGTGTGTTTTTTTTACATTAGGGGGCGGGGCTGACGTCTGACGTCATTGATCGGCTTTCCCGATGACAGGGAACAGCCGATCAATGACAGGCAGAGTAGGAAGCGCGGGGAGAGGTTTGTTTACACAGACCTCTCCCCGTTCTTCAGCTCTGTGACCTGATCGCGGGACACCATCGGCGATCGGGTCCGCTGGTCCCACGGCCGGGGTCACGGAGCTCCCGACCGGGTCGTGACCCACGGCCAGACAATTAAAGGGCCACGTACCTGTACGTGGTTTTGCCTGGCCGTGCCATTCTGCTGATGTATATGTGCAGGAGGCGGTCGGGAAGTGGTTAAAGTAAGCCTTTACTTCCACATTGACCTATCAGTGAGCAGTCTGCAGTGCATGTGCATGCACCTCCTAGACCTAGTAGTTAGCCACCGCAGAAGAAGTCCCCCCCCCCCCCCCAGTTTCCCATTTGCATGAACCTTTCTGTAATGAATATTCATTATGTTTGCATGAACCCCTCAGTGACCAGTCTCCAGCATCTAACCATTAACCCCTCCTCTGCACTTATGTGTTAGCCCCTCAGTGCCCAGTCCTCATTTATGTTATCCTCCCAGAACCCAGTATCTTGGTCATATAGGTTACCCCTCAGCACTCAGTTACCAGTGTATGTCCTTTTCCATTCTGGAAGGAGCTTACTTTAAAAATCTTCATCCTTTGCAGGTTCTGGATGTGAACACTTCACAAAGTACACAAACATTGACTAGGCTGGAGACATGGACCAACTACTGCCTGAAAGTACAAGTTTATATTAGTGATTATGAGAAGGAAGGACAGTTCAGCCCAACAGTCTGTGAGAAAACGACTTCTGATGGTAAATATTACTCTTATTATTACTGTTATAACTTAAACATAACATTGTATGCAAAGGAAATCCGAGTCCAAACCCGGAAGAAAGATCGGGAGAAGACGGAAGCACCCATGACAACTAAAACCGCTTCATACGCAGCGCATTAAGGGGACGCTAGGCAGGTTACGTTTGCCATTATGTATTAATATGCAGTGCACACCAGTACATCATGGCATAAAGCTCACAGGAGGTTTAATTTAAGGCTTCTAAACCCAATATATATATATATATATATATATATATATATATATATAATATATATATATATATATATATATATATTTTACAGCCTACCAGCTTAAATGAGGCAGATTCATTCATTTTCTTTCTTTTCTTTTCACTTTGTGATCTTGCCAGTAGCACACTACCTGTGCTAGGGTGACAATCAGGACTCAAGTCCTGCGTGAACGCATGTGAACTTTTTCCTTTTTTTTTGACACAGCTCGCAATAGTAAGTGCCGCACACCTGACCATTCAGGCATTGCCAGTAGGGGGCCCCATGACAGCTTCCTCTTCGATCTACCTGTCAATCACAGCTAGCTGACAGGTAGATCAGGTCCCTGCTGCTAAGAGATTGTATTTAGTCAGACATCTCGTGATGCGCTCCTCCCTGCCGGCCCCTCCTGATTTTCTGTCTCCTCATCTCCCCCCCCCCCCCCAGTCTCCTGCATACTTGCTCTGTGTGTCCCGCTGAATCCCCCCCCCCCCCTCCCCCCTCCTTTATCTTCAGTGCCATATGATGAGAGAACCCAGAGGAGGAGCACAGCTATTCTGCTCACAGGACATGCAGGGAGAGAGGTGAGCTGAGGGAGGAACATCAGTTTGGGGTGGTAAGCTGAGCACAATACCTGGCAAAGTTTAATGCCAGGAGGGAAGTTTATGTGGAAATATGTTAAGGGGTTGGAATAGCAGCGAGTGTGTGTTGGAGCCCTGCAGAGTTTGCAGCCCCCCAAGCTAACATACATCTCCTAAGCAGGAACACATCACTATCTCCCCAAGCATTCTGTCCAGATAATGTGCAGTTCATTTATGACCTTTCCGTTTAACCCTGTGTTATCCAAACTCTGTTCAATGAAAAGTGTAAACTCACCACATAAACACTCTATATACAAAATAACATTCCCCAATAAAGATCAGAACATGATGTTCACATTTGCATGGAAGCGCAATTGAATGAATGCTGATTATTCAGAGAATTACTGTATTTATGTTTATTGAGGATTGGTTTTTTTTATGTACTAACAGTTAAGCTTCATACACACAATATGAAAATTGGATGAAAAATACCACTTTTGAAGTGTTCGTGCATATGAGCGTATCATTTTTTTTTCTTTTTTTGGTGGGCGAGTGGATCTTGGGTGGGAGTTCCCACACTTTTTTCCCCAGGACTTGACCCCTGGTGACAATGTTCACTCACTGTATCTATGGTGGAGTAGAGTTGTCACCCTAGGACAGAAAGTGTGTTGGGGCTAAAGAACACCTTGTCCTTTCCTTGTTTCCATATTGTAAGGTAAAATAGTTCTGTAGTCCACAGACACCTGAGCAGGGATGTTAACATTGTTTGAGATAATGCTAGAGAGTGAATTTTGCAGCCTTATCTCAAACAATAATATAATATAATAAAACAAAAATTTTATATATTGCAGCTTCACTCACTGTATCTATGGTGGAGTAGAGTTGTCCAGGGGCGGACTGAACATTAGGGCACTGCCCGAGGGCCCGGGGCCAGTAGGGGGCCCCACGAGAGTACCTTCAGTCCAAGGAATCAGTGCTGATCCCGGGAGCCCAGTGCAGGAATAAGTCCCAGCACTGAGCTCCGGTAACTGGCATGACAGGGGCATGCTAGTGTCGGGCACTCAGGACACCTTCCCCCGCATTTCTTGCAGCGTGCCCAGGCTCCCCCACGCAGCAATCGTCCCTGTGTAGCAGCCGACACCAGCTTCTCTCCCACCGACAGCTGGACATCACATAGAGAGAGCTCACGAGGATCCTCCTTCTTGGCTCCGATTTATACAGACAGGAGGAGGAGCCGGGAAGGAGTTTACTGTAAGAGCCCTACTGGTTATCTGAGGCCTGTGGGGGGGGGGGGGGGGGACAGGATGCATAAATGGAGAAGTGATGGGGGGGGGGTAAGAGAATATGTGCTGGGGGTGTTTTTGGAGCGGAGAGCACTTGTGCTGGAAGGTGGGGTGGTGTGGTGGATTTCAAATCCACCCCCTCCCCAAAATCAAAGAGATGCCACTTGCCAGTAATCTCGGGACCCCTCTCTGCTCTCATCCCAGGACCCCCTCTCTGCTCTCATCCCAGGATACCCTCTTTGCTCTCATCCCAGGACCCCCTCTCTGCTCTCATCCCAGGACCCCCTCTCTGCTCTCATCCCAGGACCCCCTCTCTGCTCTCATCCCAGGACCCCCTCTCTGCTCTCATCCCAGGACCCCCTCTCTGCTCTCATCCCAGGACCCCCTCTCTGCTCTCATCCCAGGATACCCTCTTTGCTCTCATCCCAGGACCCCCTCTTTGCTCTCATCCCAGGACCCCCTCTCTGCTCTCATCCCAGGACCCCCTCTCTGCTCTCATCCCAGGATCCCCTCTCTGCTCTCATCCCAGGATCCCCTCTCTGCTCTCATCCCAGGATCCCCTCTCTGCTCTCATCCCAGGATCCCCTCTCTGCTGTCATCCCAGGACCCCCTCTCTGCTGTCATCCCAGGACCCCCTCTCTGCTGTCATCCCAGGACCCCCTCTCTGCTGTCATCCCAGGACCCCCTCTCTGCTGTCATCCCAGGACCCCCTCTTTGCTCTCATCCCAGGACCACCTCTTTGCTCTCATCCCAGGACCCCCTCTCTGCTCTCATCCCAGGACCCCCTCTCTGCTCCCATCCCAGGGGTCCCTCTCTGCTCTCATCCCAGGGGTCCCTCTCTGCTCTCATCCCAGGGGTCCCTCTCTGCTCTCATCCCAGGACCCCCTCTCTGCTCTCATCCCAGGACCCCCTCTCTGCTCCCATCCCAGGGGTCCCTCTCTGCTCTCATCCCAGGGGTCCCTCTCTGCTCTCATCCCAGGGGTCCCTCTCTGCTCTCATCCCAGGGGTCCCTCTCTGCTCTCATCCCAGGGGTCCCTCTCTGCTCTCATCCCAGGGGTCCCTCTCTGCTCTCATCCCAGGGGCCTTTCTCTGCTTTCGTCCCAGGACCCCCTCTCTGCTTTCGTCCCAGGGGTCCCTCTCTGCTCTCGTCCCAGGGGTCCCTCTCTGCTCTCCTCCCAGGGGCCCCTCTCTGCTCTCGTCCCAGGGGCCCCTCTCTGCTCTCGTCCCAGGGGCCCCTCTCTGCTCTCGTCCCAGGGGCCCCTCTCTGCTCTCGTCCCAGGGGCCCCTCTCTGCTGTCGCCCCAGGACCCCCTCTCTGCTGTCATCTCAGGACCCCCCCTCTGCTGTTACCCCAGGGGCCCCTCTCTGTTGTCATCCCAGGGGCCCCTCTCTGCTGTTATCCCTTATAAACACTGACTGTGATAGGGGGCTCAGGACAATAAGGGCTTGTTTGGGGGAGGTAAAATCTCATAGTTTAGCCCTGTTTTTACTCACCCCCAACCACATCCCCTTTAACGGCAAGGGCCAGGGGTGTACAAATGTTACAGCCACAGCAGGCATTATACACCCTGTCACGCCTGGCAGGTGTAGCGCCTGCCAAGCGTAACCCATTCAAGTGAATGGGGCTGCTCTGCAAAGGCCGCGCAACCTTGTGCAGTACAGCGAAAAAAAGAGTTAAAGCAGGCAGTGAGGCGTTGTATTGTCTTCTCATCACCTGCCTTTAAGTGATTGTAAACCTTTGTGTTTTTTTTTTTATTAAATAACAAACATAT